>CM035107.1:45536774-46161522 GCA_020205505.1 Panax japonicus
ATCCATCTTGGGAAATCTTGAGGAAGAGGGTGTGCATTGTTGAATTGTTCTTTAGGGAGCAGAGAGAAAGTTCAAGATTAAAGCATTCATTTCTCCACGAGGAAGGGATGTCTGATGGAGGGGCTTGAGTTGGATGGATGGGATAGGGACTCTACGATTCCGATATTTGATTCTTCTAGAGGATTATAGCCTGGAATCGTAGAGCAGGGGATTTGTTGGAGCTGAGCAAAGTTGGCTTCTTCTGGTTCTTCAGTTACAGAATTTTGGGATTCTGTAACTGGAAACTGATTTATTGGGTTCAGAACCACTTCCAGCCATTTAGGAAATTCATAGAAATAACTAAATGAAGATGATGGCTGATGATTAACTATAAAGCTTGTAGGGATAGTCAATACCTCAGTTTTGGCATTTGATGAGGAATGGTTTGTAATCAACTTTTTAGCAAAGATGACTTCCCTTGGAAATCCATGAGCCAAAACTGTGATTACTGGATATTCCTTGAAGCTCCAGAACATGTGGTCCCATGATTTCATAATCTGAGCTTGATGGTATGCCATCATGGGTAGGTAAGAAAACATTTGGTTGTACATATAGCTTCTGTATCCATCTTTACCTATACCAGTTATTTCAAGCTCATCATCATCATCCTCTTTCTCTTCTTTGTTGTCTTCTGAAGAATCCATTATCTCAATGACCTTTGGCATTGGTTCATCTTTATCTTGAGCAAGGACTTCTACTTTAGTCATTAGGATATTGTGAGGCTCCCCCTCAATATGATCATCTTCTTTTAGAAACTCCCCCTCAGCTGGAACTTCTTCTGAGCAGTAGGCTTCTCCCCCTCAGCTGGTGCATTCTTCTCTTCGGTTGCTTGGGAAGTTCTACTTTTACAGCCATGCTCTTGGCTTCCTTCTTCAGAACTTTTTCATTTTCAAGAATATACTTCTTGACCAGCTTTCTCTTTGCTTTGCTGGTTTTTCTTTGGTTGTTTTGCCACATTGACCGGCCACTGTCCTTGAAGCAGCTTCCTCCATTTCTGCCACACTTGGCCTGGTTTCAGAGAACAGCAGAGTCTCTATGATTGAAGACACTGTTGGTCTTTTGGTCTTATGACCAGCCTTATTCTTCTTTAAGAGTTATGAAATGGTGGCTTGATCCTCTTCAGCCTCTTCTTGCTGTTGTATGTTCCTCAGCCTCCTTAGAGTCTCTATGTCAGAGGACTCTACAGGCATGTTAGTTGTATATCCTTGAGGCTCTTCGACTTGTGTTCCCCTCAGCTTTCTCTTGCCCTTGCTTTTCCTGACAAGAGCAGAGGGTTCTCCCTTATCTGCTTCTTCTTCTTCTTCAGCTTCATTGAAAGTAGTCATTCCTGCTTCCCCTTGTTCCCCAGTTCTCCCACTGGACTCTGTCATCATTATTGTATACTCAGCAGGGTTTCTTTCCCAGTTTTTAAACAACTGCTGTGTCATTCTTCGGTTTGGGTTGATGGCTTCTCCTTCATCATCCCCAATTTTATCACCCACAGCAGATTGCAGAATGATTCTAATACATCTCTCATACAACATCTTCTGAGTACTTTTTGATTTCTTCGAGCCTACAATCCACTTGTCGATCCACTCAAGTAGTATGGCTCCATAATTTAGTTGAATTCCAAGAGTTATGGCAGTCATGAGTTTAAGTTGAACTTCATTAACAGAGTCATGACCTGAACTCTTACAGCAGATACACTTCCCAACAATATCAGCTAGAAATTCATACCTTTGAGGGAATTCCTTCTTTTTATAACCTTTTACAGAGGAGTTCTTTTTGTGATGCATTCTCTTCAATCCCTCTTCAAATCTTATGCTGTCGAGAAGTGAGTGCCCTGTATCCTTGAAAACCTAGGGCCAGATTGAAGTTTTCTTCCCTTAGCATCATTTCAACTCCTCTTACTCGTGTAGTGATGGTGTTTAGTTCGTACACTCCATTCTTGTAGAACTCCTTCACTAACTTGGGATAGATGAGGGTGTCGGTACTCAGCGCCTCTTCGACACCTGCCTTCTTTAGTAGTGCTAAGGTCTTGTAAAACTTTGGTGGAGCATCCTTGAACTCATCGAAACAGAGTCTGTAGCCTGAGATTACATTTGAAACAGCCATGATTCTGTGGTTGAGAAGTGGAATACGATTGAGCTTTCTCTTGAGTTAGGGTTTTGCTTTTAGAGAGAGAGATATAATCTTTTGAACTTCAGATTTCAAAAATACGGTTCCAATTTGTACTTGTAGCTTCCCTCTCTCTTTTTGACTTAGTGGGACAGGTGTCGCCTTTTGCTTGGCTCTACAATTTTGATTTGCTTGAATGTACTGATTAGCCCTTTGAGTCTTCAGTGCTGAGATGTCCTTAGAATGACTACGATCGTAGAGGTTGTCTTCTGGTCGTTGAGTCTGTCTACCATTCGTAGAGTCTGTCCTACGATCGTCGAGTCTGTTTTACGATCGTCTAGTTCGTTCGACATTCGTTGAGTCTGATCATCATTCGTAGAGTCTGTCCAGCATCGTTGAGTCTAATCATTATTAGTAGAGTCTGTCCTACGATCGTCGAGTCTGTCTTACGATCGTCGAGTCCGTTCGTTGAGTCTGATCTACGATCGTCGAGTCTATCCTTTCAACTCTACGATCGTGGACTTTCCTTGATCATGTCTATGATATTGAGTTTAGCCTTTGTACCTGTTATGGTTAGCACAGTCTAGAGCATATATTTCATGGTTGAAAATTAAGCATGCCTAGTTCACTTAATAACTTATTGAATCTGGATTCATCTAGTGGTTTAGTAAAAACATCTGCAAGTTGATTTTCAGTAGGGATATATTGTAGTGATATAGTTCCATTTTGCACATGATCCCTAATGAAGTGATACCTTATTTCAATATGCTTGGTCCTAGAATGCATAACAGGATTATTAGTTATTGCTATGGTACTTGTGTTATCACAGTGTATGGGTATTGATTTGAAATCAAACCCATAGTCAGCTAGCTGGTTTCTCATCCATAGGATTTGAGAACAGCAGCTGCCAGCAACAATATATTCAGCTTCTGCAGTCGAAGTGGAAACTGAGTTTTGCTTTTTGCTGAACCAGGACACAAGCCTATTTCCTAGCAATTGACATGTGCCACTGGTACTCTTTCTATCTATTTTACATCCTGCAAAATCAGCATCTGTGTATCCTGTTAGTTCAAATGAGGATTCCTTGGGATATCAAAGCCCCAAGTAAGGTGTGCCTTTGAGATACCTGAAGATGCTTTTTACAGCAGATAAATGAGACTCTTTAGGGTTAGCCTGAAATCTAGCACATATGCATGTTGCGAACATTATGTCTGGTCTACTAGCAGTTAGGTATAAAAGAGAACCTATCATACCTCTGTATTGAGTTATATCAATACCTTTACCATTCTCATCTTTGTTAAGCTTAGTTGCAGGAGCAATTGGTGTTTTCATGGGAGAAGCTGATTCCATGCCATACTTCTTTAACAAGTCTTTGGTGTATTTGGCTTGATTTATGAATATTCCTTCATCAGTTTGCTTCACTTGTAGTCCAAGGAAGAAATTCAGCTCACCCATCATGCTCATTTCAAACTTGCTCTGCATTAGCTTAGAGAATCTCTTGCATAATTTTTCGTCAGTAGAACCAAAAATGATGTCATCAACATATATTTGAACTAGTATGACTTTGTCTTTGTGCTTTCTAAGGAATAATGTGGTATCTACCCTGCCTCTAGTGAACCCATTTTCTATTAAGAAGTTAGTTAGTGTTTCATACCATACTCTAGGTGCTTGTTTAAGAACATATAAGGCTTTATCTAATCTATAGACATAATTGGAAAGAGATGGATTGATAAAACCTGGAGGTTGTTCGACATAGACTTCTTCTTGAAGTGGAGGTTCATTATCTTGGATGGTCCTCTCTACGATTGCATTATCATGCTCTACGATTTCTCTGTCTGGTACTACACTCGTAGTGTTGACCTCGACGACTTCAGTCGTAGTGTTCGCATCATTGGTCGTAGTGTCTTGAGGTACTGCTTTGTCTAAGTCAGTTTCATCAAAAATGATGTGTATTGAGACTTCGACATTCATCGTCTTTTTGTTGAACACTCTGTATGCCTTGATGTCCGTGGCATACCCAAGGAAGATTCCTTCATCTAATTTTGGTTGAAATTTTGTCAGGTATTGTTTTCCATTGTTGAGAATATAACATGCACATCCAAAGACATGGAAGTAGCTGACACTTGGCTTTCTTCCTTTCCATAGTTCGTAGGGCGTCTTCTTGATCGTAGAGTGAATTAGTGATCTGTTCTGAGTGTAGCATGCAGTGTTGACTGCTTCTGCCCAAAAGTATTCAGGCAGACGGGCTGCTGCTAGTAAAGTTCTCCCAGCCTCTATCAGGGTTCTGTTCTTTCTTTCAGTGACTCCATTTTGTTGAGGAGTTCGTTGAGCTGAGAAGTTATGATTGATGCCATTGTCTGTGCAGAACTGATCCATTTCTGAGAAATTGAATTCTCTGCCATGATCACTCCTTATAGCCTTGATTTTCTCTCCTTTCTCGTTCATCACCATTCTGAACATCTTGATTAATTCGGAGCTTGTCTCATCCTTTGAAGTTAGGAAGAATACCCATGTGAATCGAGTGTAGTCATCAACTATGACTAGAGAGTATCTTTTTCCTCCGAGACTGGTTGTTGGGATTGGCCCAAAGAGATCCATGTGAAGCAACTGCAGGGGCTTGTCAATAGAGTTATCAGTCTTGCTTTTGAATGAGCTTCTGGTTTGTTTTCCAAACTGACAGGCATTACATGGCCTTTCCTTTACAAAGTTGAACTTAGGAAGGCCAGCCACGAGATCTTTTGATGCCAGTTTGGACATGCTTTTAAAGTTGAGATGGGATAATCTTCGATGCCATAGCCAGCTCATCTCTTCAGAAGCTTTAGCTAGAAAACATATTATCTCTTCTGAGCTTAGTTGTCTAAGATTTACTGTGTAGACATTTCCTTCTCTTGTTCCGGTTAGCTTTACTGCAGATGTCTTCAAATCTCTGACCTGACATTGATTATTGATGAATGTTACTTGATGTCCCTTGTCGCAGAATTGACTAATTCTTAGAAGGTTGTGCTGCAGACCTTCCACATAGGCCACTTTACTGAATGATATCACACCATTTCTGGCTGAGCCATAGCCTCTTGTCTTGCCAGTACCATTATCTCCAAAGATGACTGAGGGACCCTCCTTTTCTACATAGTTGGATAGTAGAGATTTGTTCCCTGTCATATGCCTCGAGCAACCACTGTCCAGATACCATGTTGAGGACGTGGAGCTCTTTTCCTGTCAAAACATTTGAACCTTCATTTTGGTACCCATATTTGCATGGGTCCTTATTTGTTAGTGCCTTTGGGGACCCAAATTTGTCTAATCTTGGGTCTCACATGCATGGAATTATAATAACACTTTGTGGCCCTATGACCATATTTATTGCATATGAAGCATCTATTATAATGTATGCCTGTGTGTGTGTGGTGATTCATCTTCCACTTGGACTTGTATGGTTCTTTAGTTAACCTTCTGTTAAACTGACTCTCTTTCTTCCACGTGTCCTTAGGTTTCATAAATAGTGATGAGTGTGCCTTACCTCTACTGTACCTTCCCAGTTGATTCGTAGAGTTGATTTTGTTTGACTCTACGATTCTTCGAGGTTGGTAAGTAGAGGTTGGGTTACTCTTTTCCTTGATGAAACCTAGACCAGCGTGAGATCCTTTACTTCTCTGAGTATAACTAGAGACAATGGAACAAGGTTGAACTGGTTCTTCCAACTGTGAGGATTTCACACAAGCAATGCCTCTACCAAAACTTGAGACATTACTGGTGCTAGTTTCCATTGTCTTTTCCATACTTAGCTCTGAGATGGATTCCCCAAAGCCTAAGCCCGTTCTGTCGAATGCGCTTTTCTGACTAGAGAGCAGGCAATCCATGGAAGATGTGGATCTGTTCCATGCAGAGATAGTCTTCTCTAGATCCTCAATTCTAGAGGTTAGCATAGACTCTCTTTGAGCATGATGTGTGTTTGTCTGTTTCAAAGTTTCATTCTCAACTTCAAGCTTGGAGAGAAGATTAGTACTTAGAAGGGCTGTTTCAAGCTTTTCTTGAACTTTCTTCTTCTCCTCTTGAAGAAGAGAACGATCTTTAGACAAGACTCTGAACCACTACATGTATTGATGTAGATCAGTGGTTATGCCATGCAAAGCAGTTCTTAAGTCACTTATATCTACATCAGGAGAATTAAAATCAAATACCTCATCGATACTTACATCATGTATGCTTAGGCTTTGTTTGTCCTTTGCATGTTTAGCCATTAAGCACAGATTGGCCATATGTGGTTCTTCCTCATCTCCGGAGTCTGCATTTGAGTCTTTATCTGAATCACTCCACGATCCTCCGGCAACCAGGACTTTATCTCTTTTCTGAGGCCTCTTGGTTCCTTTGTATTCTTTCTTTGCCTTGGATTTCTTCTTTAGCTCTTCTTTGATAGGCTTGTCGCAGTTGGAAATGAAATGACCAGGTTTCTTGCAGTTGTAGCATAAATCATTTATTTGTTCCTGGCTGACGTAGTTGCTGACTTTCCTTGGCTTGCCGATTCTGCCTTGTCGCATGAACCTTCTTAGTCTCTTTACCAGCATAGCAAAGTCATCATCATCGTCTTCATCATCATCATAGTCAGTCTCAGTGATGACTTTTGATGCACCTTCATTTGCCTTGAGAGCAACACCCTTGTCTTTTCTTCTTCCTTCTGAAAGGGTTTCAGCACGTTGGGTTAGCTCTAGCTCGTATGTCAGGAGATTTCCATACAGTTGCTGAACTGTCATCCCATTAAGATTCTTTGACTCTCTTATTGCAGTGGTCTTTGCATCCCACTTGCTCGGTAGAGCTCTCATGAACTTTATGGTCAGATCTTTGTTAGGATAGATCTTTCCATATGCTCGTAGAGAGTTGAGCAGAATGTTGAATCTTTCATAAGTGGCAGTTACATTTTCGCCTTGCACATGAGCAAACATTTCGTACTGCTGTGTTAGAAGAGACTGTTTGTTCTCTCTAACTTCTTCAGTTCCTTCGTGCATGATCAGCAGTGCTTCCCAAACCTCCTTAGCTGTTTTGCTGTTTACAACATTTTCAAACAGATCGTCCTCTAAGGATTGGAACAGGATGTTCTTTGCCTTTTTGTCAAGTTGGACAGCTCTCTTCTCTGTGTCTGTCCATTCTTCTTTTACTTTTATTTGTACTCTGTTTGGATCGTCAATGGTTGGTGCAAGCTTTGTTGGTATATAGGGCCCATTAAGAACAGTCTCAAATAGATCTTCATCTATTGAGTCCATGTAAGCTTGCATCCTGACTTTCCAATTCGTAAATTTATCCTTGTTGCACATTGGTGGCTTGCTGCCTCCCCCGGTCCTGGATTCGCTTGGTACGAGTGCCATTGGATCTATTAAAGCGTGTAAGCTGTAAAATAGAACCTGCTTTGATACCAATTGTTAGTCCCTAGTAGGCACAAGTTATCTAGAAGGGGGGGTTGAATAGATATTTGAAAATCTTTTCGTTTTAACTTGTTCTTAGATATTTATTAAAACTTTGCGGAATTAATGTTTGTTTTAATCTTCTTTACCAAGCAATGGAGTTATGAGCGAGTAAGGCAGTTATGGCAGATATAGCAGTTATAGCAGTTATAGCATGAATGTAAACGACACAGTTGTTTTTAAGTGGTTCGGAGGACTCAAAGCTCCTAGTCCACTCTTCTACTCAACGAGTAGGATATCCACTAAGGATGTCTTATACAATCTTCTGAATCACACAGATTCCTTCTAGACCAGCAGTCTAGGAACTTTTCTAGTTCACTTTTGAACTCTTCAAGTCCAGCAGACTTGGCTTTCTTACAGTTCACTACGAACTCTTCAAGTCTAGCAGACTTGGTATACTTCTTCAGTTGATTGATGATTGTTGTTGTTGCGTTCTGAAGGTTGCTACTCAGTTTGCCGTGTAAGCTCTGGTTCGTAATAGCAGAGTAGCTGTGCAAGCTTTGTAATATCTCAGATCGTAGAGTTGAGCCTTAGAGAGTTCTTCACGTTGAATGTTTATGCTTGCATATTTTTTTCTTTCATCTGTCTGATCTGTATATATGTGATGTTGAAAACTATCAGTTGGATCCATCCGTTGTGGCATTAAATGCATCTGAATTTTCTATACTGTGGTGGAGACATTTCTGCATATCTTCTGAATTCTGCATTCTGGACCACTGACACTGCAGGCTGCTTTTTCACCTACCACCTGAAAAGGTGTTTTGTCCCTTTCATTCATAGTACTATCCTTAGCTTCTTCAATACGCTTCTTTGTTGCATACTAAGGATATTTCATTTATTCTGGGACCGATGGTCACTGCAGCATCTAGAATCCATTCCTCGTATTGTTGAATTAACAACTCATAAGGCTTTAACGTTTTCTGACATGACAGATGTTGCTCTACGTTTTGGATTGTTGTACTCTACGATTCAGATCGTGTTGTTGACTCTACGATCCCGAGAGCACACTACGATCTTTACTTGCTCGTGTTGTTGACTCTACGATCCCGAGAGCACACTACGATCGCTGACTCTGCATACTACGATCGTAGAGTTAGCTTGGTGAACGTTGAGTCCACTCTACGATCGCTGACTTGTAAACTTAATGTTCCTTTCAGTATACTACGATCAGAGAGTTAGCTTGGTGAACGTTGAGTCCACTCTGCGATCGCTGACTTGAGCTTGTTGTCTTCATCTGATCTTGTCCGACTACGATCGCAGAGTGTGGTCTACGATCCTTGTCTTTGACTTTGGCATCGCTAGACTCTACGACTCTGAGCGTACAGTGCATTTCATACTTAGCTTCGGCAGATTGTCGTTCGGCTTATAGGCAGGCTGTCTCTACGATTCAGAACATGACTTCCTCAGTACACTACGATCCCGAGGAGGCTCTTCTTGACACACTACGATCCTTCTTCGTTTCCCCTGGAAGTCTACGAACTCTGAGATCTCACTATCTTGCATACTCCTATTCTGCCTCGATAGCTCCCGAGTTGACTCTGACTCTCCTGGCAGACTACGACTTCTGGTTCAGTGCTCGACGATCAGACAAGCCTATCTATTATATCATAAGATCAACCTAATTGTTTTGATCTTTTTATCTATACATTCTAGAACAGAATGATACACGTTGAAAGCTTAGATCAGCCTAACAATCTTGATCTTTCCATCACTAAGTCCTTGTACATAAATTCAATTAAGGACCTTACAATAATCACAAGCATATTAAAACATCAAATCATGCTATGCATTCTCCCAACAGAATTGATATATTATTATCATTGGTACAGATTACTTCACAACTATTGAATCGTTGTAGAAGGGTAGTATAAAGAAAACATTTAAATTCTTTCAACTTATATATATAATTGCTATTACTTGCTGGGCACTCAAATGCTCATCCTTGCTTAATTTAAATATTTTCAGCTAAGTGTGAAAGACCAGAGAGCTCTACTAAGAACAAGGGAAAGGGAAAGGTTGTTGAATGAATGAATGATTGTTATCTTATGTAATAGTTAACTTTAGTAAGACAATGATATTAAATTATCTATCACATATTGTAATGAATGTTTAAAGGTCTCGTACCTGGGGATTAGACTCTGATGATATGTAAATTAAGTTGATCTTTATATTATTGTTATTATTATTAGTATTATTCTGCTCATAGAAATGATATCGTAAAGCACCGAGTTCGGGTTTTAAGTATCCGGATTTGGGGGCTCTATATGTTGGTATCAGAGCTTAGGGTTAAAAACCTTAGGTGAGATAGACCTTAGGCTATAACCATAGAACAGAGGGAAACGTTGAAAATATAAATAACTCATATAGAGTTTAAAAAGAGATGAATTGAATAAATTCATCGTCAAATAAAATAAAAGATAACTTATATAAAACTCTTATTTGCTGTCTGTATAAACTATATGCTAATCAGAATAATTTATATGTATAGATGTCTGGTGGAAAAGGCTTGTTATATGCATATAGCATGAAGAAGAGTCAAACACATACACCCGAGCTGATATCGAAGCGAATAGCTGAAATGGAGGCTCACAAAGAAAACAACTCGGGCGAGGTGGTTATTATATAAAACGTAATACCATATTCGGAGATAGTGGAGCTGACAGATAGTGATTCAGACACTAAAGTTGAAGCTGATTAAGCATCGACGGAGTTGCAGGATCTGAGGAACAAGGTTTCTTCTCTAGAAAGGCTGTGGGAGATAGAAAAGTTGTTGAATAGTCAATTGTGTCAAGCTTTAATAGAAACAATGGAAGAACAAGATAAGCTTAAAATCCAAATTGATCAGATGGGAGCTACAAGCAACACATCATGTGAAGCTCCGAGCAAGAAGGGGAAAAGAAAGATAGAATACCATGACTTAGGAAAATCCGATAAGAAGAAAGGGAAAAGAATTTGTTACCTTTGCGGTTATGAAGGACATACTACTCTGTATTGTCCCAACTACAAACCAGGAGCATGTTTTATCTGTGGAATAGAAGGTCATCAAGCGAAAAGTTGTCTAAGGAAAAGGTGTAATAAATAAGTAGTATAGGTTCTGTGATGTAGGTGTGTTTAATGTAATATATAGGATAAGTATGTCTGTTTAATGTAATGTTCCCAACTTTTGTAATGATCAAGTTTGTAAATCCTGACTTTTGTAGTCACTAAGGGATAACTGATGTTTAAAGAATTATGTGCTATGTTATTTAAGATATTTGTTAAATGAATATGAATCTATGTTTGATAAATGAAACAAGTTTAATATATTAAACTTATGCGATAAGGTTTAGAATGTAAGTTAAATTTATGATTTCATTTAATCAGATCATGCTGCCAAGACGACGAACTCGCAATCAAAGGGCAGAAGAATCTGTCAATAACGTTGAAGGACAACAACAAGCAGACCCAATGCAGCACTTTGCAAACATGGTAGCACAAGCTATGCAGCAAGGAATACCAGTCGCTGGGAATCAGCCGGATAATGAATTAGCGAACTTCAAAGACTTTAAGGCTATAGGACCGCCAGAATTCAAAGGTACAAATGACCCTGTTGAAGCCCAAACTTGGTTCAAGGAGACGGAGAAGGCGTTCGTAATAGCTAGGGTAGCTGAGGGGCAAAAGACTGCTTTTGCCACTTACATGATGAAGGGTGAGGTAAATTTTTGGTGGGAAGCGAATCAGGCGAGGGCACGAGAAGGTGTAGTCACATGGCGGTGTCTGAATACGCCTCCAAATTTAATCAATTAGCTAGGTTTGCCCCGCATCAAGTTGATACGGAGGCTAGAAAGGCAAGGAGGTTTGAGCTGGGATTAAAACCCTGGTTCTACAATAAGGTGGCGGTGTTGCAGATTCCTATATTTGCAGAACTCATGGAGAAGGCGATTATTGCTGAATTGGGGAGTGAGGCTATGAGTCTCTACAACAAGGAGAGGAAGAATACAGGTAAGATCAAAGGAGCTGGGAAGATAGGAATTAATAGTGGGAGCAGGAGTGGAGATGGAAAGAGGAAGGGGAACAGTTTTGGAAGTGTATAGGTGAAGCAAGAGGGTGTTAAGAAACAAATAGTTCTATGTAAGACATGCGAAATGAACCACTCAGGGGAGTGTCTGAAAGGAAAATTCGTTTGGTATAAGTGCGGGCAGGAGGGCCTTATCTCTCCCAACTGCCCCAATCCTAGGATGAACAGTGGATTTTTTGTGTCCGGATCAACTGAGCACAGGGTGAAGGATTGTCCAAAAAGGAGGGTGGAGGCAGGTAGTGTGAATACTGGCGCTAAAAGCAGAACTTTAGCAATCAAGGGACCTATGTCATCGAGAAAGCCAACAAAATCAACGGTAAGGGTTTACAACATGACTGTCCAGGACACGATGGCAGCTGGTAGTGGAACTCCAGGTATTATTCATACAACTTTTATTTCATTATACATGATTTTCCTATATATAGTAATTTATTATATAAAGAAATTTTGAGGGAGGAATTTGAGTTCTTTTAGAAATCAAATTTCTGTTTAATCAGAAAGACAAGCTTTATGTGAATAGTTAAAGATCAGTTCGATCAAATTATGATCAAGATCTACATGCAAAGATTGTATATACTATGTAACCGTATATGTGTAGGTTTTTAAAATGCTGATTCCGGGGACGGAATCTTTATAAGGGAGGGTGAATGTAACAACCCGAATTTTTTATATAAATAAATAAGAAATTTTGCGTATAATTTTTTTTAAGGATGAGGATTTGTACAAGATAATGTGTATATGTATTTATGTGGTAAATAAAAATATATTTATTACATGATTATTTACAAATAAATTTATTTTAGAATTTTTGATTATTATAAAATATATTCTTATAATAATTAATTTTTAGCAGAAATGTTTTATTAATTATATTCAATGACAATACAATCATATATTATTTAAATAATATATGAAGTGATTTTTAGAATAATTATAATAATTATTTTATTATACGAATTTTAGTACAGATTATTAAGTTAATTATTTTACCTTAATTATTAAGGTTAAATATGAAAGAATAAATCAGATATGAAATCCAAACTCTAATTTTGGATTATTGTCAAGGTATAAGAATAATAATATACTATTAATTATATTTTGATTTTTCAGTGCTATGAATATATGCTCTATGTACGTATTGATAATGGTTGGTCAATTACAGTGTATTATGACCAAACCCTAGTAATAATGTTAAACCCTAATTTGAGATCCAATTTAGAGTACAAGATTGTTATATAACTGTGTTATATAATTTCTGATGTGGATTAATTAGGTAAACCCTAATTAAAAATCTAGAAACCATAATCTTTAGAAAACCCTAATTATAAAATTAATTTTTAGAAAACCCTAATTAATATTTCAAAAACCCTATTTTTGGAAATGAGAAACCCTAATTTGAAATTCAAATTAGAGTTCGAGATTGTTTGTAATTGTGATAAGTTGATTAATTAACAAGTATTCGAATTACAATTGTTAATTATGGAAACCCTAAATTGTTAAACCCTAATTTAGTAATTATAAACCCTAATTTTAATTTGGTAACCCTAATTACCAAAAGAAATAACCCTAATTGCTAAATTAGCAAAGTTAATTATAATTAGAGATATTAAACCCATAATGTTCCTATATAAAGTAATTAGAAAATTAATAATAATTATGAAACCCTAATTTCAAAATTTTAGAAACTAAAATTTATTTTATTTATTTAATTTTTGTGCAAATTGGAAATCCTATAATTGATTTGTGCTAAATCTTAGGGTTAAACCCTAAGGGTTAAATCCTAAGGGTTTGCCAAATGACAAGAATACCATTAATTGAAAAATACAAAAGACCTTTTTGCCCTTTGCATTATTAAGCTACAAAATAGGTTTTGACAATAGGATGGGTTGGTGACCAAATCAAACCACCCCGTGTGCCATAACTCTCAGCAGATCAGCCACTCAGCCAGCCCATACATGCATCATACACATTATATTAATAGATCAAGAGAGAGAGAGAAAGTCCCATTTTATCTTATTTTTGCATATACACTTATCCTAGAGCTTCTCTCTCTAAGACACACGAAATTTGGTAGCATATCAGTCACATAGTCAAGCCCCACTAATACATATAACACCATCAGTAGCCTGAATCAAGAATTGGATCGCAAAGGTATAAACCCTAGCCCAAAAATCTGTCCAATTTTCGGATGTTAGATGTTATGTTTGAGTGTTAGAATATGTTGTTAGTAGTATCTAATGATGATCTGGGTTGCTAGATGTTGAATCCACCACATCTAGAGGCTCGGATTTGAAGATTTACAAAATCTGGAAAAAAAAATGAAACTGTGGTCTGACAACGAATGTCAGTGGCCACAGATCTTTGGTCATTTTCGATTTTTGTTGTTTGTAAGTTGTTATGTGTAGCCTGTAATGTTGTCTTTAATCTGCAAAAAGAATCAGAGGTATTTGATGTCTAGGTTGGTAGTTATTAACGGTCAAAAGCAATTGACCGGCATTGATTGGGCCATTTTTGGGCAGCCCAGAAAGCCAAGAACAACATCTGACAAGTTGTTGTTGGCCTTGGATCTGTCAGTTGTATGATGTTTTGAGTTATTTGTTAAAAGCATATTTTAGTATGTTATTTTAACTGTTGATTCATGTTTTTATAACCTTTATATATCAAATATACGGGATTTCGTGACCGGTCAAACTAGCAGGGTCAAGCACAAAAATGATTTTCTAGGTAACCTAGAAAATATAAGAACACAGTTTCTGACATACTTTGACCGGATCGGATCTGACGATTGTTTTATGTTTTTGTTGATTTTATGTGATAGATCTATTGTCCTACATGTTGTCTACATACTGCACCATTTATATCACTAACACAGGACAAGGATTACAGGTTGTAGAAGCCCAAAAATGGACAGTCGAACTGTTCTTCATTTCTGGGTAACCCAGAAATGAAGAACAGCTCTGACAGCCATTTTGGACGCTTAGATCTTTCTTGTTATGTATTGTTTGAGCAAGATTGTTGTTAGATAATGTAGTACTGCACAAGTACTACACGATCTGATGATTAGCTTTCCCAGAAACACATCACACACGAGTTTAATCACTACTACAGAACAGAAAATAGACAACGCAGAAAAAACGTTGTGGTTTCATTCAGCAAAACGTCGTGGTTAAGGGTGTCATCTATTTGACACCCTTACACAACGTTTCTAAAACGTTGTAGTTAAGCATATTAGAGAACTTTTTTTAAGAAAAAAACGTTGTAAATTTGTTTTCCATAAATTAGCAAATGCTTGAAAACGTTTGTAGAAAGTATGATTCCACAACGTTTTCTGGCTTAAAATGTTGTAGTTTAATGTATCAGACAACGTTTATAAAATGTTGTAGATTGACTTGCAAAAAAAAAAAAGAAAAAAAAGGTGTGGTTCAACTATATTACCAGTGCACCTGCAATCTGCTAATACCATGATATATAGTTAAAAATAGGTCAAAATTCTCATTTAAATTTAAAGCCAAAATGTATCAACCATTCAAAATACATCCCAATATAATACTATAATGAATTGTGAATTTGATTACATCCAATACAAACGAGTGCTCAAAGAATGGTGCTTGTGTCACATTATATGAACTTATAAGCATAGTAGCAGGCCAGATGTGACTACATTCGCAGTCTGATTAGGACCACCAAATCCACTCACCAATGAAAACATGGCTCCAGAACCAAAAGCTGTCACCATACTGCAATGATATAAATTCATTATCTTAGATGAGTCCACACGTACATATTCTGGAACATGACATGACTCAATTGAACTTTCAAAAAACTGAAAATAACATAATGCTACAAACCTTCAAGTGAGCAGCAGCCTTACTCCAGTAGACTCCACCGCAAAGTCAGCTCCATTAGAGTAGGTACAGCAGCTGAACCCATCGACTGCTGCTTCCTTGGTTGCTGCATGCACCTGCTTCTGCTCTTGGGTTGGTAACGAAAGTTGCTTACCCCAACAATAACCAGGACTCTGGCCAGTATCCATCTAAGGACTGGAAAATGTTGTCCATATCTAATACATGTCCGTTGACATAAAGAGGGCCTCAAGAACTGTTTGTGCCATTATGAGTTCCCATTTCTCAACGGGCACAAAATATATGATTTGAAATCACCCTTATAGCTGATATATATGCAATTTTTGTAATTTCCACATTTTTCAGAATCATTAAGGTACCCTACTCCGCACAGCAAAACAAGGTCCAAATATTCTCCTGCAAAAAAAGAACAAAATTGTCAGAAAATACTTGCATCCCCAATAAGATTTCAGACTAATGACTATTCTTAATGCAATAAGCTATATTGAACTCTCCTGAGTGGCATAAACTTCCCCCCTGCAAATAAGATTAATCTCAGAACCCATAAATTAGAGCAGCAAGATGAGAAAAAAATAAAATGAAAATAAACACTACTACAAAAACACCATAATAATTTCGACCAACAACTTTTTACCTCTCAACGGAAAAACACCATAATAATTTCGACCAACAACAGAAAGTCCAGCCATCTGTATATAAACACTACTACAAAACAGTAAATAGATAGTAATCCAAATTCAAACAAAAATGATGACTAATGTAACTGATTTTATTTATGGTCAAAGCCAAATTGATTTATTTTCCGAGTGAAAGTAAAAATAAAATAAATAACCCATTCAACTAAGTTGGCAGATCGGCTTATGATTTTGATATTGATATAGATATAGATGTATATATTGATAAAATACCCGCTCATCAAACAGAAAGTAACAGCTGGGAAAAAATAAAATAAAAGCAACCATGGAAAACACACACACGGTTATAATATCACCACAACACAGGATAGTTATTGTGAAATCACAAAATCCATTAACACTGGAGGATTGTCAATCTACTGGTGGACTGTCACACGATTGACGAAAATGAAGATAAGCAACTCTAGGAGCTATATATATCATTTGGTTACCAACAAAACATTCAAAAAGACTATATATATATATATATGGGTCTCCATCCACAGCAACCGGTTGTTAGGGAGCAACCCCTTTTATCCAGCCGTAACAGCTTGTACCGGCTTATAAAAAAAAATTTCTAAGGTCGGTACAAGCTGTTACGGCTGGATAAAAGGGGTTGCTCCCCAACAACCGGTTGCTGTTGATGGAGACCATATATATATATATATATATATATAGAGAGAGAGAGAGAGAGAGAACAAGGATCCAGTCCGGTCTCCCGGACTGGTCCTAAAATACGGATCCCGTATTTATTTATTTTTTGCTTTTTTTTTTGAAACAACTAAAAAAAAAAAAAAATTATGGAACTGAAATTTTTCCATAATACACTGTTTTGGGTGTGTTTTTAACACCCACACCAACCAATGTATGTACAGTCTGTCCAG
This sequence comes from Panax japonicus, assembly GCA_020205505.1. NCBI lineage: Eukaryota > Viridiplantae > Streptophyta > Magnoliopsida > Apiales > Araliaceae > Panax > Panax japonicus. The sequence continues at coordinate 45,553,842 of CM035107.1, forward strand.
ACTGTACAGAAATATTTTGGTATAGGCATCCAAATCACGCCCAAAACACTGTATTATGGAAAAATTTCAGTTCTATAAATTTTTTTTTTTAGCTGTTTTAAAAAAAAAAGCAAAAAAAAAAAAAGGTCCGGATTTTATTAAAATCCGGGAGTCCGGACCTGATCCGGACTCTCTCTTTCTATATATATATATATATATATATATATATATATATATATATATATATATATATATATGGATCCCTTCCATAGCAGCCGGTTGCTACGAGAACTGTGCAACACCCCTTTTTGGACCGTTGATCAACTTATTGGAAGGCTTAGATTGAATGTCATAATTGACCAGCCGACACAAGCTTTACCGGCTTTAATTTTAATATATTGCATTGCATGGTCAACTGTTGTCATTTTAATATTAAAATACTCCAGCCGGCACAGCTTATACCGGCCGAGTATAATTTTTTTTACGCATTTCTCCATTTTATGGGATGACTCAGTTCATTAAAATTACATTAAAAAAATAAAAAAATACTCCAGCCGGCACAACTTGTACCGGCCGGGTATTCTTTTTTTTTTTTGCGGCTGGAGCAACTCACTCCTATTCTCATTATAACACTCTTGTTCTCATTATAATATTAATTAATTAATATTCATCGGCATATATATATATATGGTAAAAGAAGCTATCAATTAGGTGTCGCGCAGCAGTTGAAACTGCAAGCATGAAATTTCCAATCTGCTCCTTTCCCAGACAACAATTTAGACCCATCACAAGTCAATACTAAAACAAGCCAACATCCTGAACAAGTCCCATCACAGAGTTTTCTGATCCCACAGACTGTGGGCCACAGTATAGGACCTGATAACATAAACGAAAGAGAAGAGAAAACTAGAGTTATGATCCAACCCCAAAAGCACGAGTTCCAAAACACTCCTCCTATTTGAACTTGATATAGCCACACAGACCTCCCTCACAAGCTTGTGAAAATTCAGCGGCGCAGCAACTTAAAATCAAAATCATAATTAAAGGGAAAACACACCCTTGCGACTAAACAGTAAAGCATGGGAGCTAAAAGCTGCCATAGAATTGCTTAGTCGTACTCTTGAGAAAGAGACCTATTTGTAAAACTATTGTTTAAATATTTGTACAAGAAAACAAACTGTCCACAAGTCAATGACATAGGTGAAATGAACCTATATCTAAAATTCTCTTTCTTGAACCAGCATATATCTACATGTATACTTACCAACCTCTGCAATACATTCAACTTGCAATGATAAAACTAAACAACACACCAGCATCAAACCCAAGCAATTCAATCCAAACTAATAGTACAAGAAGATAGAATATCAATATATCATAGTGGTGGAATAATAGTACAAGAAGAAAAATAATGGCATAGTGCATTCTACCATACTTGGTTCTGATCTCTCTGAAGCAGTTCCATTATTGTAAACACTCGTTCTATTCCTAAATTGACACCAACAGCAGGAACCTGTTTCGTACCAAACATCCCTATTAGTTTGTCATAACGCCCACCAGCTGCAATCCAGTTTCAAAAGTAATGATAAATGTTCGGGAGCATTCTGCTGACCTTCACCTGGGCAGAAGGCCCGACATCAGAAGAGTCGTATGAGTTCATTGGGCCGAAGCCCATGATGGATTTGGAGGTGTTCGAGTCGGCGTCTGAGTCCTTCTGGGCCTGACCCTAACTTTGTTGGATGCCTTCGGGTTCGGCATCCGAGCCCCTTGGGCCGGTGCCTTATCATGTTGTGTGGTGTTCGAGGTCGGGCCTTTGAGTCCTTTTGGCCGAAACCTAGACCTGACAATGAGATAGTTTGCGCCTATACAGTGGGCCTTCCTGCGTGCAGAGTTGGACGTCCCGATTATAATTGAATGCGGTTACTCCAAAGATAGTGATTAGATTGGATTCTACTTGCACCTTTTAAGGAGATTGCGTTGGACCTAAATTATGGTAATTACCATAACTAGGAGTCCTATTCCGACTGGGAAGAGGATTCTAGGGCGGTGAGATCATTATAAATACAAGGCCAAGTGTACAATTAAGAGGTAATTCATACTTTTGAGCACTAAACACTTAGCTTCCATTGTTAAAACCTTGTAACGGCCTGTACTCATTCTCACACCGGAGCTATCCTCCGGCGGCACAAGCCGTCGAGCTACTGTGTAATTTGTTATTGTGCAGGTTCTAGCGCGTGAATTCTGTGATTGGACACGCCGGCGAAACTTGGCGTTAACATTGGCGCTAGAAGGAGTGCTATTTTAGTGCTTAATCAATCACAATCAGATTCTTTTCGGGTAAGGAACTATGGCGAGCGTGGAGTATGCAGTTTCGGACCGCGAAACGGCCAAGACACATCAGACCACTCAGGCTGGGTTCCAGAATCCAGGAAGATCTAAAGGATCCGGCTGGCTCCCCCCAACGAAGGTTATTCCATGAAAGCCAACGAACCCCCAACCAGGCTAGTCGGGCGGACGAAAATAATTCACGTGCCTTGGAGGCGCATGGAAAGAGCCATGGATAAGGTGGTCGAGATCAGAGAGAATTTATCCTGCAGAGAAAGATGCGGCAAAATAAAGATGCCATGATGGCCCTACGTCTTCAGCAGGAAGAGCTCGAGCTACAGATGGCTAACGTGGTCGGAGAGCAAGAGGCATCCTCTAGAAGGCGTAGACACCACAGCCGGTCTAGGTCACCCCGAAAGAGAGAGACTGATCGGGAAAGGAGTCGGCACCAGACCCGTTCGAGAGATGGCCGAAGTTGGAGGAGCCGATCAGCAGTTCGGCGATCGGAGCACCCGGGCAGGTCGGGGCAGAGGAGAGGAGACGAGGTTCCCGAATATGAGAGGGACAGACCCCGGTCGTCCTCTCATAGAGGAGAATCCGATTCCCTCGCCCAAAGGGTATCCGATCTGGAGAAGTTATTGTTGGCCAGAAGTTCGACAGGGGGCGCCTTCGGCCTGGATAGGGTCGCCCTTCTCGCCATAAATTAATCAGGAGACAGCAGACCCCAAAAAAAAGATGCCCCCGATGGAGACTTATGACGGGTTGGGGGATCCATACGACCATTCCGATGGGTACGACAGACTGATGACCTATTATGGCCATTCCGACGCGGCAAAATGTCACATGTTTGCCACTACCTTGAAGAAGAGTGCCAGGGAATGGATGGGAACCCTGGCGTCGGGATCGATAAATTCGTGGAATGACCTTCGGGAAATGTTTTATACCCGTTTCGGGAGTAATAAGAGACGAGGGAAGATTACAACATCCCTCATGCAGGTCAGACAAAGATCAGATGACAGCCTGGGACAATATGTTAAAAGGTTTCGAGAAGCTGTGGGGTCGGTGGTGGAGTTAAATTCCCCACAAGACTTGGGATTCTTCACAACATGGCTAGACATCGGAAGATCGAAGAATCTAATGAAAGACCTGGTGATCAACCCCCCCGATTGACCTAACAGAAGCCTTTCACAGGGTCGGGGGTCATATAGCTATCGAGGAAGCGATGGGGAACTTCAAACCACAATCCCAATCGTACGAGAAGTCCAAGGATCGGGACAAATAGAGTTATCAAAAGCCAGACAGTCAGGGGAGGACGGATAACTACAGTAAGAAGAACTACAATGGGGGAGGGTCGGGTAATGGAAGACCACCCTTCCCAAACAAAAATGTCAACAAAGTGTACACCGCTCTCAATATGGAACGGGCTAAGATACTGGAGGAGATACGAAACAAGCCCTTTTTCGAACCATGCCCATCGATCCCGAAGCCGACTAAAAGGGGCAGGAACAAGTATTGTACGTATCACCAGAGTCGGGGTCACATGACAGAAGATTGCAATAACTTGAAAGACTTGATTGAAAAGAGTGTTCAGAATGGGCAGTTGGTACAGTATGTAGTCGACAGGGAAGGGTCGGAAGCCCCACGAGAGGAGAACATAGAGCTCACCCAGGAAACACAGCCGCAACCGAACCCGCAAACCCGAGGAATTATTGATGTGATATCGGGCGGGTCGGTAGAGCGTGTAACCAGTAGGAAGAGGAGTGGGCATCTCACGGCCGTACTGTCACTAGCCGGCTCCTCGCCCAGAAAGGACAGGCCATATTCAGGCACGACCATCTCCTTCTCCGATGATGACTACCCTGCTGACCACATTGAACTGCACGACGGAGCACTGGTGATAACGGCTCAGGTCGGGCCAGTGGACATAAAGAGAATGATGATCGACAATGGGTCCTCAGTCGACATACTTTACACACATGCATACCAGAGGATGGAGTTGGGAGGAAAGAAGATGGAACTGGGAACAGAGGGTCCGCTATACAGTTTCAGTGGGACCTGGTTCATGTGTCAGGAACGATAGAATTGCCAGTCAGATTCGGTACGGCCCCTTAGCAAACAGAAATTATGGTAAAAAAATTTGTTGTACAAGTGGATTCGGCTTACAATGCCATCTTGGGAAGGCCTACTTTAGCAGCACTGCAGGCAGTAACGTCTATACCCCATTTCAAAATCAAGTTTCCAACACCGGACGGGATAGGGGAAGTAAAAGGAGATCTCGATATCGCCCGAAGGTGCTATCGAAATACCTTGATTTCTTCAGGGGTCAGGGTCAGCAAGCAGAAACAGACGATGACCATCGAGATAGAACCGTTCACTGAGGGCAGCACTGAACCTATGGCTCTACCGGTAGAGGAAACAGAAGATGTTGAGTTGATACCGGGGAATCCAGACAAACTGATCAAAATCGGGGCGGGATTATCCGATCACCTGCGAACGGGTCTGGTAGAATTACTTCGAGTGTATGCCGACATGCCCAGAGTAAGCGAGTCAATAGCATTACATAGGCTCCATATTGATCCGAAGAGGAAACCAGTGATACAGAAAAGAAGGATCTTCGCCCCGGAAAGATAGAGGATCATAGATGAATAGGTTACTAAATTGTTAGAGGCAGGGTTCATCTTCGAGATCAACTTTCCCGAATGGCTGGCGAATGTGGTCTTAGTTCAGAAACAGAATGGGAAGTGGAGGATGTGCATCGACTACACGGACTTGAATAAGGCATGACCCAAAGACTTCTACCCCTTACCCAACATAGACCAGCTAATTGATGCTACTTCGAGGTATGGAATGTTAAGCTTCATGTACGCTTTCTCGGGATATCACCAAATCTCGATGCACAAGGAAGATATTCTGAAGACCATTTTCATTACACATCGGGCTATATACGCGTATCGGAAGATGACTTTCGGACTGTTGAACGCAGGGACGACCTACCAACGGATGATTAACTTCGTATTCAAGAAACAGCTGGGGCGAAGTATGAAAGTGTACGTGGACGACATGATCATCAAGAGCATGTCAGTCCGGGGTCATCTGGAGGATTTAGCAGACTGCTTTGAAACGGTAAGGAAACACAACCTAAGACTGAACCAGACCAAATGCACCTTCGGACTAGGTTCAGGGAGATTTCTGGGATACTGGGTCAGTAAGAGGGGAATTGAGGCTAATCCGGCAAAAATCTCGGCGATCTTAGACATAAAATCTCCGAAGACATACAAAGATGTTCAGAGGTTGACAGGCCGAATAGCTGCCCTTCGGAGATTTGTGTCAAGGTCAGCTGAGAGATGTCTACCCTTTTTTGATACTTTAAAGGGTCCGAAAAATTATAAGAGTTTCCAATGGACTTCGGAATGTGAAGACGCGTTCCAAGAGATTAAAAGGTACCTGAGCATGGCACCATTATTAATGAAACCGACCCCTCAGAACCTTTATACCTATATTTGACTGCCAGACCTATGGCAGTAGGGGCGGCACTGGTGACAGATAAGGGAGGAAAGCAGTTCCCGGTTTACTATGTCAGCCATGTTCTTTGAGACGCAGAGACAAGATACCCGAGCTTGGAAAAGTTTGCCTACGCATTCATAATCGTCAGCAGGAAACTCAGGCACTATTTCCAGGGTCGGTTGATAGTGGTCTACACGGATCAGCCTTTGAAGAAGATTTTGCACAAGCCCGAGGTATCAGGTCGGTTGGCCGCATGGGCGATGGAGCTAACATAGTTTGCTATAGAGTATCATCCCCGAATGACAATCAAAGGGCAGGCATTGGCAGATTTCGTGGTAGAGTGTTCTTTCACCGAACCCGAGGTAAGTGTAGTGGCCGAAACACAACCAGGACAAACCTCATGGACGTTATACGTGGATGAATTGACAACTTCGGAGGTCAGTGAAGTAGGGGTCATCCTGACAAGTCCCGAGGGGTTCAAGGTGCATCAAGCTATTCGGTTCGGGTTCAAGACCACAAACAATGAAGCAGAGTATGAGGCCATCTTGGCAGGGATACGGTTGGCCCGAAGCTTAGAGGTGCAGAGATTGATCATCTACAGTGATTTGCAGCTGGTAGTCAAGCAGCTTTCGGGCGAGTACGAGGCTCGGGGGGCAAGGATGATGAAATATTTGGCCGAGGTAAAGGTTAAGCTTACATACTTCGCATCACACAGTTGTCAGGGGGGTGGACCGGTCAGAAAACACAATAGTAGACGCCCTGGCAAAGTTGGAAACTACTGAAGCAAGCTCCTTCAATGGATCAGTGTACCAAGAGGTTCTGGAAAAGCCAAGCATCTCGAAGATAGAAGTCCTGGCTTTTGACCAACCCAATTTTTGGCTCACACCTTATATCTCATATTTGGCCGATGGGACCCTCCCTTCGGACCAAATCCTAGCCAGACAAGTCAAACACCAAAGATCGAACTTCGTTCTGATAGATGGAGACCTATACCGAAGGGCCTTTAGCTCTCCACTGCTCAAATGATTGACTCCCTCAGAAGCAGACTACACACTTCGGGAGGTGCATGAAGGGATCTGTGGGGATCACATGGGGGCGAAGTCACTGGCACATAAGATCCTGAGGCAGGAGTATTATTGGCCGACTGTCTACACTGAGGCAAAGGAATTCATTAGGAGGTGCCCCAAGTGCCAAATGAACAACAATATTCCTCATCAACCCCCTGAAGAGATATATTCGGTCTTATCCCCAATTCCTTTGCAGTATGGGGAATTGACATCCTGGGTCCTCTACCAAAAGCTAAGGGACAAGTTAGCTTCGTGATCGTAGCTATTGATTACATTACTAAGTGGGTCGAAGCTAAACCGCTACAAAAGATCACCGAGCAGGAGTGTTTGAAGTTTTTTAAAGACAGAGTAGTCTATCGGTTCGGGATCCCGATGGCAGTTGTCTCAGATAATGGCAGACAGTTTGTGGGATCAAAATTCGAGGGCTTCCTGAAGGAGTTAAAGATCCAACATCGCAAGACTTCGGTGGCCCATCCTCAGTCAAATGGTCAAGTGGAAGTGACCAATCGAACCCTACTCAATGGGATAAAACGCAGATTGGATGAATTGAAAGGTCGATGGCCCAAAGAGCTGTTATCTATTTTATGGGCGTATCGAACTACTCCAAGGACTACAACGGAAGACTCTCCATTCAGACTGGCATTCGGGACCGATGCTCTCATACCTGTCGAGATCGGATCCCCCATCCTTCGCGTCAGCCAGTACAAAGGGCTATACAATGACGAAGGCCTGAGAACGAATTTGGATCTACTAGATGAAGTCCGAGATTCGGCTATGATGACGTTGGCAATCTATCAGCAACGGACAGCCCGATACTACAATTAGAAGGTGAAGTTCAGGAGGTTTGTTGTAGGAGATCTAGTCCTCCGGGAGTCGGAGGCTTCAACCCTCCAGAACACCGGCAAGTTAATCCCTAACTGGGAGGGGCCTTATGAGGTGGTAGGAGTGCCGAAGCCAGGAACATATCGGCTTCGAGCAATGGACAGTTTGGAGGTAAAGAATACATGGCATGCTGGAAGACTTAAAAAATTCTACCAGTAATAGTTATATGTCATTCTAACTTTTATCCATGTAACCGATTCAATTCAAATGATATAAATAAAAGTTCATATTTCTGTCAATGATTAACTTTATTTATATTCATACATTCCGTTACTACCCGAAAAGACACGCTTTGGGCACTATCCGATCAAGAGGTTCGGAAAGACACCACTGATCGAGATAAGTCCCAGGTATAACTGTTAAACCCTTCAAGATCAGATAAGCTCTAAGGATAATCCGATCAAAAATCTCGGGTGGACATAACCGATCAAGATTAGTCATGAGTAAGACTGACAACAAACATTCAAGGGCAAAAAGTATATCTTATTTACACTTAGAAAATTTTTACAAACCCGGTCGCCTACGATTCGGGCAAGGTACAAAAAAAAAAATTTATACTAAGTATCTACTCTGCAGGGGGATCATCTTCAGCTTCGGACTCGTCATCAGAAAAGTCAACGACGGAGATATCAAGTCCAATAGCCATCAGCTTAGCCTTTGCCTTCTCCCGATAAGTCTCATACCCCTCACCGAATTGGGCTATGACCTTATCATTCAATGATTCAGATTCTTCGTATTCGGCGATGACCTGCTGTCTGGCCTCGACAACCTTCTCGGGAAATGCATTGACAGTAGCCATTAAAGTGTTGTTCTCCTTGATCAAGAACATCATCTTGTCATGCATCTCGGAAAACTTCTGCGTAATGACGTCAATAACATTCTCCCGATCCTTGACCTCCTGGAGCAGATGATCCCTCTCGGCCAGAAGAGTTTCGTGCGTCCGCTCCAAATCTTTGATCTGGCCCTCCGCTCGAGTAACTTTATTTCGGGTCTGGGCATGAGAATCCCGTTCCTTCTTCAGTTCCGACTGAAGACCCCGAACATCAGCTCCGAGCAGCTCCACCTCCGTTCCCAGTTGAATTTCTTTCTTTAAAGATCGGGAAAGGGGAGGGATGGCTCGGGCGAGTATAGCGTTGGCCTGCAGCAAACACATACATCAGTACAAGAAGTAACAATCCAAGATAATGGCAGTACTCAGATTGACAAAGGGAATTACCTGAGTCTAGGCCCGAACATAGGCCACCAAGAACTGATCAGAAGAATATCCTTCAAACCTCTCGTCATCACCGGGAAGTTTGAAGTGATCAAAGAGGGTAAAAGGAAAAACCTCGGACGGGCTCTTGGGCTAACAGGTAGTCGGCGATCCCTGGGAGGAGCTTGGCCCAGAAGAAGGAGTGGGGGCATGGTCCGGACCAGGGACCACCATCTGTCCCGCCGGCTAATCGGAACCCTCCGACAATCGAGGTCTCTTGGATCAGGGTTCGAGAAGAGCTTCTTCGGTATCTTCCGAATCCTCGACCATCTCGGTCGGAGGAGGGGACGGGGGCAGAGTCGGCTTCGGCAGGGATGGTGGAGAGACTTTTATAGGTGCTTTGATGGTCGACTTGGAGGGCTTTTTGGATTTCTTCGGCAAAGTCGCCTTCTCCGCGCGACTAATCTTCAGCGCTCCTTTTTGTGTGGTCGTGAGCTCGGGCCCCGACGTGGATCCCAGAGACAGCTCGCTGATTGGGACCGTATCGTCCTCAGGAGCATCGTCAGTCATCGGGGGTCGGATGAACCGGGTTGTGATGGTGGTGGGGATGAAGGCGTCGACAACGCCTTCCGGATTGAAAATAGTCACTGCACGGGGACAAATGGGTTAAGGCGTGGAACGATTAAAAAAAAGAAGGATGCTTAAAACCGTGTTTGTACAACCAGGCTTCGTCCATCAGAAGCCCTAGACTCCATTGGGTCTTCTTTCTTTGCCTGTAGAACGTCCTGAAGTCCTCGGCTCGACCCTTCGGGAACTTCGAAACTTTAGCCGCCTGATCGGTCGGGTGAGCCCAGGAGGGAAGGAGTTTGAGGTCGGTTCCCTTGGCAAAAAACCACTGTTTGGGGCGTTTGTTGAGTTGCCGAAGACCAGGTTCTTTCTACCCACCGACCGTGAACAGGGAGAAAAATAGATCGAGCCCGGGAGTGATGCCCACCTCTTAGCAGATGGCTATAAAAAAGACTAAGTGGATGTACGCGTTCGGCACCAATTGCGCGAACCCCACTCCCACGAAGCTCAGGAACGAGGAAATGAAATCATGAAGTGGGAACCGAACCCCGTATTTAAGAATGTACAAGGGGACGGCTACCAACTCTCCCTCGGGGCGCCAGAACATCTTCTCATCAGACGTCGGTACTCAGAGTTTGTACTGTTTAGGAATTTTGAAGATGGTTCAGATGTCAGAGATCTGAGAGGGGGTGATAGTGGAAGGAATATGGAGGTGAGAAAACTCCTCTGAGGAGTGGTAAGCACTTCGAACCCTAGTAGGTCACCGATGGTAACAGTGGAGGGGAAATCGGCCATTCAAAAGAGATGAGATGCAAATAAGAAGTCTCGAAAAAGAGATGATCTACGAATATAACTCAAATATCTGCAAAATGGTGGAAACATAGGGAGTTTTGGGGGAAAAAATGAGCTCGCCGGAAATCGCCTTGCCGGAGAAAATGAAAACAGGGAGTTTGGGAGAGAGGAGTCAGTAAAGGAGGTAATGATGGGGAAGAGGGGTTTTTATATGGAGTACGGCACGGAACCCCAGGGCGGCTATTAAATTCTTAAGGTGGGGCCAGGCGTGAAAATATGTGCAACGCTTCAAATGTCAGGAATGGACCGTTTGGTTTTCCCAGGCAGCTCATTATTAGCTGTCATGACCTTTCAAATATTTGACCTTTCAAGTCTCCAATCATAAATACCTTATAATTGAAGACTGGGGGGCAATGTTCAGGAGCATTCTTCTGACCTTCACCTGGGCTGAAGGCCCGACATCAGAAGAGTAGTATGAGTTCATTGGGCCGAAGCCCATGATGGATTTTGAGGTGTTCGGGTCGGCATCTGAGTCCTTCTGGGCCGGACCCTAACTTTATTGGATGCCTTCGGGCTCGGCATCCGAGCCCCTTGGGCCGGTGCCTTATCCTGTTGTGTGGTGTTCGAGGTCGGGCCTTCGAGTCCTTTGGGCCGAAGCCTAGACCTGACAATGGGATAGTTTGGGCCTGTACAGTTGGCCTTCCTGCGTGCAGAGTTGGACGTCCCGATTATAATTGAATGCGGTTACTCCAAAGGTAGTGATTAGATTAGATTCTACTTGCACCTTTTAAGGAGATTGCGTTGGACCTAAGTTATGGTAATTACCATAACTAGGAGTCCTATTCCGACTGGGAAGAGGATTCTAGGGCGGTGAGATCATTATAAATACAAGGCCAAGGGTACAATTAAGAAGTAATTCATATTTTTTAGCACTAAACACTTACCCTCCATTGTTAAAACCTTGTAACGGCCTGTACTCATTCTCACACTGGAGTTATCCCCCGGCGTCACAAGCCGTCAAGCTTCTGTGTGATTTGTTATTGTGCAGGTTCTAGCGCGTGGATTCTGTGATTGGACGCGCCAGCGAAACTTGGCATTAACAATAAATATGCCAAATCCAATGAAAAAAAATAACAAGTACTGTGTTTGACAAATTATCACAGTATTAGTACAATTTGACAATCCCCACAGTGCAGGTTCATGACTAAGAAAAAGTTAGTGAAATTCTATATTAGTTCCTCTATGCATAAGATATCTTATTGAAGCAAAACAATGGATATGTCAACGTTGGTTAGATAATCTGAGTATGTCAACTTTTATGGAATGTGAAACAAACTCGACCATAGTTCTCTACAAGCTTGGCCACTTAGATAAGAAGAATATTGTGATGAATGGAGACTGAGAACTAAGAAATTATAGTAACTATTTCAGAAGAGGTTCATACAATTCACAACTCCTTTTTTTCCCATAATAAATATTAACCAACAAAGGTAAACAAGGGTTATCCACTTTGTTTTAACATTTGTAACATATGTAATAGGTACTCAGTCTACCTAAAATGTAAATAATAGCATGGTGGGATTTCATGTCACTTCGTAATCTAAAATTAGAAATGTATCTCAAAATTTGTTTGGAACTGTGGTAACGATGTATTGAACTTATGAAATACAAATAATAATAAAACAGTCAGTCCCATTTTGGTGTAAATAATAATTAATCAAACCTTTTTCTTCTGCTTCTGTTTCTGGGGCAATATACTGATTCTAACTGGATTCAAAGCAGCTTTAGCAGCAGAAATTGTGTCACTCTGGATCTGCGACAAAGTCCCCCTCTTTGATTTTCGATCCGTTGTCACCATCTTTTCGATTCCGCTATTCGGAGGCGGCAATGCTACGGCGGGTGACGCTGAAGAGGGAGAAGGAGGTGGAGGAGCAGATGATGGTATCGGCATCGGGACTGAAGTTATCAGATCCATCAACGTCGTCCCCGAAGAGTCCTATGCACAAAATAAACGTAATTTATCAGAGAAAACCCATATACCTAATTTAACACTGCTAACTATGAGGGGAAATAAGTAAAGAATAAGAATAATTGGCGGTACTGCCAACAAAAATAAAAAGGAGAGACAGAAACAGAGAAACAGATTCCAGAGATAAGACAGGAATCAGATGCTATCCTCAAAGCATGACCTACAACCAACCTGCCGTTGGCGTGGTGAGAAACAGAGACGAGATCGGGACGGATTTGGGAGTGAGAGAAAATAGAGGCTAGGGTTTTGGGCTACAAAAGAGAGTGCCGGCGTTTTATTCAGTTAAGCATTTTTTTTGCTCCGTCCCTCTTCAATCGAACTCCTAAAGCCGGAAGGCCGGGTTTCCTCACCGGAAGGTGAGGCGGCGGCTTGCGAGAAATGGATTTTTGATGAAGAATATCTGAATCTGTTGAATGGAATGGAGGTTTAGGGATTTAGAAGAAAGAATAGGTGGTAGCCGATTTTGAGAAGTGGATTTTTTGCTCCGTGTCTTTTTTTTTTTCGTGTCTTGTTTTTTTTTCTCCGTGTCTTTGTAGATAGACAACGTTTTTAAAAAAACGTTATCTAGTTAAAACTAAAAATATGCTCTTTTAAATAGATAATGTTTTTGCATATTTATCTACAACGTTTATTTTAAAACGTTGTAAAAAAGTATACCACAACGTTTTTATAAAAAACGTTGTCTATTAAGTGTCGTCTATTTACTGTTTTGAAATAGTGAATGTTGGTCAAAGTAGTAACCATGATAGCTGCATATGAATTCTAGGTTAGTATGAAGAACACGAAGAACACCTATAGCGACGGTTCTGTCGCTATAGGCAGTCTTTAGTGACACTTTTAAATAAAATTAATTATTTTAATTCCAAAATTATTTAGAAATAGTATTTAAATTCCAAAAATTACAAAAATTATTTTAAAAATTATTTTTAAATTATAAAAATTAAATATTAAAAATTTGAAATATTTTTCATAAATATTAGTATTTATTTAAATATTATTGATAATTATTTTATTTATTAAATACATTAAATAAATTAATTAAAAATGATTTTATTATATTAAAAATCATTTTAAATGATAATAAGTTATTTAAAAATATTTGAAGTTATAAAATATAACTTTTAATATTTTAAAGAAAATTTCATTAATTATTTAATATTAATGAATATTAAGTTATTTACTAAATGAATTAAATAAATTAATTAAAAATGATTTTATTATATTAAAATTATTTTAAATAATAATAAGGTATTTAAAAATATTTTAAGTTATAAAATATTACTTTTAATATTTAAAGATAAATTTCATTAATTAATTATTATTAATAATATTAAAGTTATTTAATAATCATTTAGTTTAAAAAGGATTTTAAGATTATAAAAATCATTTTAAATGAAAATAAAGTGTTTAAAGATATTTTAAGTTATAAAATATAACTTTTAATATTTAAAGAATAATTTCATTAATAATTTAATATTAATGATTATTAACTTATTATTAAAGATATTAAATTTATTTAATAATTATATTAAATAAATAGTTTAAAAATAGTTTTATTATTTTAAAAATCATTTAAAATGATATAAATGAATTAAAAATATTTTAAAGTTATAATTAATGACTTTTAATATTTTGATAAAAAGTACATTAATACTTTAATATTAATGGTAATTATTTAAAAATGATTTTAAATTTTTTAAAAATTATGTAAGGGTAATATTAATATTTTAAAAGTATTTTAAGTTATTATAAATAACTTTAATATTTTGGAAATGATTTCATTAATAGTTTAATATTAATTAAATATTAATGATAATAGGATTGTTTAATACTTATATCATTTAATAATGATTCCGATGTTTGAACATTCATGATAAATTATAATAAATGTTTTAAAATTATATTAAGTCATTTAAAAATAGTATGACTGATATTAAGTTATAGAATAGAGTCTTAGACTCGATAATTACCCGATAAAAGCTGTCGGTATACCGACATGTTTCAAAAATTGATATGGTCTTGGATAATTTAATTATATATGTGATTATTTGTGATTCAATGGTTGTTAAACATGGGTAATAATGTGAGTAGGTTATGTACTGACTGCGAAATGCAGTACTATGTGTTATAGTATATTATTCTAATCAAACGAATGATCTGATTAATGATAGGTCGTGGTATAAACGATAAAACTAAGTTACAAATTGTAAGCAGCGTATCAGGCAAGTATCTTACCTTTGCATTTTCTTTATGCAATGGACATGAGTAAGAATATTTATGAATTATAATATTACTGTATAGATTATTAACCCTATATTATATACGCCCATTGATTATTATCATGTTAGTATATGATAATTCAGATATATATTCTGTTCGTTAATTTCGATAAATGGTTATATAAGTGTCCCCACTTGGATAATCATTGTATTTAATCACATGTTGATATACCTTTGTCAATTACCCGTATACATATATGTTGAATTATAGATTATTATTGAACAAGATAAAACCTTTGATTTGGAACCCAGACAAGTATGAACATACCTACACGAGAAAACTTTTTTATGCACCCAAGGTGGACAGAGTGAACGATACCCTTGTTCTTACATGTAGTATTGATCAATGCAGGGCATAACGGGCTGATCACCCCCCTGTGCCCGTAAGTTATGACGGTTTGCAGATGAATTTCTGTTTAACCTATTCAAAAAATTGAAAACAATGTTCATAGCATGTCACCTAAACCCTATTTATAGTCAGTACGTAGTTTCAAAGATTTGGTATAGAATTGATATATTATTATCATTGGTACAGATTACTTCATAACTATTGAATCGTTGTAGAAGGGTAGTATAAAAAAACATTTAAATTCTTTCAACTTATATATATAATTGATATTACTTGCTGGGCACTCAAATGCTCATCATTGCTTAATTTAAATATTTTCAGCTAAGTGTAAACGACCAGAGAGCTCTGCTAAGAACAAGGGAAAGGGAAAGGTTGCTGAATGAATGAATGATTTTTATCTTATGTAATAGTTAACTTTAGTAAGACAATGATATTAAATTATCTATCACGTATTGTAATGAATGTTTTAAGGTCTCGTACCTGGGGATTAGACTCTGATGATATATAAATTAAGTAGATCTTTATATTATTGTTATTATTATTAGTATTATTTCGCTCATAGAAATGGTATCGTAAAGCATCGAGTTTGGATTTCAAGTACCCAGATTTTGGGGCTCTATATTATTTCTTTCGTATTCATGAAGAGAACATTTGTTATTCCATTCTTTATTATTATCTTGGAATAACCTGTTTATGCGAAGTACTGAATATATGGTGAAATTCTTTTGTTATTCCATTCTTTATTATTTTGTTGGAATAACCTGTCTGTGCGTTCTATCGCATGCCTGGTGAATTTTGTTGTTATTCCATTCTTATTATTCTGTTGAAATAACCTATTTATGTGAAGTACCACATACATGGCAAAATTCTTCAAATATTCCGTTATTTATTATTCTGTCGGAATATCCTGTTTGTGCATTTATGCCGGACCTGGTTCAATTCTTTATTATTCTGTTGGGAATAACCTATCTGTGCAGTCTATCGCACGGATAGTGAATCCTTCTGTTATTCCATTCTATATTATTCTGTTGGAATAACCTGTCTATTTGGATTACCACATGCATGGTGAATGATCCTTCGTATTCATTCCTTATTAAATTATGGAAATGATATGTCTACGTGGATTACCGTATGGCGGGCGAAAATCCATTTGCAGTTTCATATATTCTGTTATACTCAGTTGGTTAAAGCTTTGGCTTTTATACTCCATGAAATTAGTGGAATATCATTGATATTTGCGCTTCATCCAGTATCTTTTTATGGAAATATTCTTCTAAGCATTCTTGAATTTTACTACAAAGAAGTATCATGTTGACAATTTGGACGTTATTGGTTCCTGGATAAATTAATTTATAAATCTTTAAAATTTATTCTTGAACTTGTTTTATTGAATTATTATGTCATTGTCATCATCCTCATGCTTATATTGTGATGAAAGTCATCTTTGGCTTACGTGCATAGACGGACTTGATATTATTATGACCAGGGATTATTCGGTATAATCATGACCGTAATGTGACGAATGATGTGGTAAAATTCCACATTGGCCTATAATTCATTGGTGGACAGTTGTTGGTATGATTATGACAAGGGATTATTCGGTATAGTTATGACCATGGATGATTACATGAATATCCTTGGTCGTGGTGCAGGGATGATTCAATTTTATTTATTAAGCTGAGTCTCAGCGATAAAGTTGATGAAAAACCTTTTAAATCATGTAAGATAGTAGATTTTATTCTCTACTTGACTCTTCTAATGGATTGCTTGTTCCACTACAGTTAAACTTGTTGTCTATTATATTCTATCAGTTTAACATTGTTGAAGGCTAATGATAATTTATTCTGCATTATCTTAGTCATAATATTTCTTACTGGGCTAGTTGAGCTCACCCTTTTTTTCACTGTTCTCTTCAGGAAATGAGAATATAGTTGGGACTAGTCGGGGAATGGATTGACGGTCCAGATGGTTGCATTAGTAGTCCTCACTATTATATGAAATAGTGTGATAATAAATGTATTGAGGACTTATTTTGAGTTTGAATAATGTCTAGAAGACAATCTTTGTATTAAAACTCACAGTTCATGTTGTATATTTATGTTTATATTTGTATTTTGTACCATGTATCTGGCGAGCCAAGATGGGTGATGTATACCTGTTTTGGGGGCGTCACACATCATAAATCAAATATTCATCTTTCCACTACAGTACAAAGATATTCATTTGTATCACCAGTTGGTCATGTTCATCTCAACACCTGTTCATCTTTGCACTACGGGCCAAAGATATTTATTATTTAATTATTCATCTTTGCACTACAGGTCAAAGATATCCATTTGTATCATCATTTAGGAATGAGGATGATGAAAAATATCTTAAAGAAAACGAATCAAGTGAGATAAAATAACAAATATTAGGGATTCGTATTACAATTTATCCAAGTTCAACAATACTCCATAATAACCAATTTTGAAGCAGAAATCAAAAATAAAGATCAAAACATGGATACAATCAAAGATAGTAACCATAATACACAACTTGGACAAAGAAAAGAAAATTTTATTTTTTTATGTGAATAGTGTCGTATTCTTGAATAGTATCGTATATGTGAACTGTGTCGTATACGTAAATAGTAACTCCGACACAAAAAGGTAGAAATTCCACAATAAAATCAATACCAATATTTCGGTATAATGATATTGAAAGAATAACATAATTAAGTTGAAAATAACATCCCTTACCTCAAAATAACAATATTTATGATCGGAATATCAGATGTAAAGTCGAAGGAAACTTGCACTGAATAGCAACTCTCAAAGTATCTAAATACACACAAAAATACGCTCGACAATATAGAGAGAGAAAACTTATGTTTCTGGTGTGATTTTGTTATCACGAAGCCTTTGTAGTACCAGCTTCGAATGTCGCTCATGATCTTCACGGCTTTTGGAATAGATGAGGACAACAACGAATTGATCCAAATATTCTTTGAATACTCGGTTCATCATATCCTTGAAAGCAGCAGGAGCATTAGTCAATCCAAAAGACATGACTACAAATTCATAATGCATGTACCGAGTTTTGAAGGCAGTCTTTGGAATATCCTCAGTTTTAATCTTCAGCTGATGATATCCATAACGAAGATCAATCTTTGAAAAGAATTGTGCTCCTTGTAACTGGTCGAACAAGTCATCAATGCGAGGTAGTGGATACCTATTCTTTATAGTGACATGGTTCAATTCTCGGTAGTCAATACAAAGTCTCATACTCCCGTCTTTCTTCTTTATAAATAACACAGGAGAACCCCAAGGATTTGTACTAGGACGAATAAAACCGATGTCCAACAACTCCTGTAGTTGGACCTTTAACTCTTGAAGTTCAATAGGAGCCATTCGATATGGGCTTTTAGAAATTGGCTTTGCACCAGGTTCAAGGTCAATAAAGAATTCTACTTTACGTTCTGGGGGTAGACCGGGAAGTTCTTCAGAAAATACGTCAGAAAATTCACTAACAACAGAAATATTATTCAAACCTAACGTGTTTTTGTTCAAGTCTGTGATATGGGCTAAGAAAGCTTGACATTCGTTTTTCAATAAACGAATATCTTTATGGCTTGATATGACAGTGATTAATTTTAGTGGTTTGGTTGTTTGAATTCGCATAACAGGTTGGTTAGGAATATAAAAACTAACAACCTTACGAAAAAAAAAATCAATTTTAGCATGATGATTGGTTAACCAATCAATCCCTAAAATCACATCAAATGCAAGAATTTTCAACGAAATAAGATCGATAGGTAATGTGATGGTCCCAACTTGAATCAAGCAATATTTATAAATAGTAGATGTAATGAAAGTTTCTCCTAACGAAGTCTCAACAGATAAGTCAAGGTCTAACATCTCCGGAGTCAAGTTTAAACGTTGAGCACAAGCAGGAGAGATAAAAGAATGGGTAGAACCGGTATCTAATAAGGTATACACTTCGCAAGAGTTTATGATTAGCTTACCCGTGATCACCTCGTTTGGGTTCCTCGCATTTTGGGCAGTCACGACAAATGCTCTTCCAGGAACCACCGACTTTGACATGTCTGGGATAGCCTTTGGAGTCACCATCCCCGTTGAACTTGGTTTTGCAACTAGACAATCTCTAGCTATATAACCTTCCTTTCCACAATTATAACACACCTTGGATTGGTGTGGGCAGTTTGGGCTGATGTGTCCCTCTTTCCAGCATTTATAACAAACGACTGATGCTCGTTCTCCTCCCCTAGAAATAGTTGATGTTTGTTCTGACGTATTTATGTTGTCATTGTTGTACCTTCTCTTCTTGAAATCTCCTCCCGACTTGTTTTTGCTATTTTCACGGCCACGATTACCACCAGAATGGTTACTGCTTTTGTCCGAATGTTTTCCTCCCTGCCGGTTTTCATTGCTCCAATGACTGCCACCACCGGTATGACCCTGGTTGTGGTCCCTTTGTTGAACATACTCATTATCTCGCTCTAAAAATTGAGCCCTATTTACAATATCTGAATATAAATAAAATTTATGAGAGATAAGATATTGCCGAATCTCGAGTTTTAGACCTCTTAGGAACATCCTCTTCATTCGTTCCTCATTCTCTACCAAATGAGGTGCAAACCTGGATAACTATGCAAACTTCGCCTCGTACTGGGACACTGTCATGTTGATTTGTTCCAGTCTGATAAACTCCACCTCCTTCATATGATGAACACTTTCAGGAAATTACTTGTCATTAAATAGTTTCTGAAACGTTTCCCAAGACATTTTGAGTGCGATAGGCTGGGTACGCTTCACAGATTCCCACCAGTAATCTGCCTCACCGCGGAACATAAAGGTGGATAATGGAACCTTCTATTCCTCCGTACATCCTAAGACATCGAATATCTTGATAATTTGTTTGACCCACATTTCTGCCTTAATCGGATCCGGCTTTCCCGCAAATTCTGGTGGTCCCAACTCCTTGAACTGCTTGGCTGTGACAAACCGCGCATTGCTATCATTTTCACTAGTATTTTGTGCACGAGTCTCCCTTGTCTGATTTTGCATGAACTACAAAAAGCTTCTAAACATCCCATCATTCATCATTTGTTCGGTAGTGTTGTTTACATAAGGAATATTGCCTTCCTGTTGCACGTTCCCCTT
The DNA here is from genome assembly GCA_020205505.1 of Panax japonicus. Classification (NCBI taxonomy): domain Eukaryota; kingdom Viridiplantae; phylum Streptophyta; class Magnoliopsida; order Apiales; family Araliaceae; genus Panax; species Panax japonicus. The sequence continues at coordinate 45,573,972 of CM035107.1, forward strand.
GGTGGTGATTAAAGGTGTCTCCACGGTCTGATTCACTTCATTGTTAATATTTTCAACTGCCATTCTCAAATATTGCCACAAAACAAAGGTTAATTAACATGTCATATATTATCCCTATACTCTAACCCACCAAATAAATACGAAATAAACTTAGTCAGGTCATACTAGCGAAGGAATTCCCCGTCTCTCCCCTCCTAGTTCTTGTCTCACATCTCAGCCAGAGATCATATCCCTAAGCTTTGATACCAACTGTGACTCCCCCAAAATAGGTATACATCACCTAATCTGAGTTGCCAAATACATGGTACAGAAATAGATACAACTTCAGTAATACAATTGTCGTACAAAATACGGCTACACATATACAATGAGTTTGAATACAAATATTGTCTAATAGACAGTATACAAACTCAAAAGGAGTCCTCATTACAATTATTGATACACTATTTTATAAATTAGTGAGGACTACTAAAACAACTATATTGAATCATCACTCCATACCCCAGCTAGTTCTTGCTAAATTCTCTCTTCCTGAGAAGAACAATGGAACAAAAAGAAAAAGGGTGAGCTCCACTAGCCCAGTAAAGAAAATTATGACTAAGATAATATATAACAAATTATCATTAGTCTTCAACAGGGAAACAAATCTGATAAAATATAATAGACAACAAGTTTTAGATCAACAACTGCAGCGGAAACAACAATCCATTAGAAGAGTCAAGTACATAAAGAATTTTACTATCTTCTAAGATTTAAAAGTTCATCATCAATATTTTATCCTTGTAACATCAATCAATATACATCTTGAATCAAATATTCATCTTTGCACTACAGACCAAAGATATTCATTTGTATCACCAGTTGGTCATGTTCATCTCAACACCTGTTCATCTTTGCACTACGAGCCAAAGATATTCAACAGTTAATCATTCATCTTTGCACTACAGGCCAAAGATATTCATTTTTATCATCATTTAGGAATGAGGATGATGAAAAATATCTTAAAGAAAATGAATCCAATGAGATAAAAGAACAAATATTAGGGATTCATATTACAGTTTATCCAAGTTCAATAATACTCCATAATAACCAATTTTAAGCAGAATTCAAAAATAAAGATCAAAACATGGATACAATCAAAGATAGTAACCATAATAGATAATTTGGACAAAGAAAAGAAAATTTCATTTTTTTTGTGAATAGTGTCGTATCCGTGAATAGTGTCGTATACGTGAATAGTGACATATACATAAATAGTAACTCCAACACAAAAAGGTAGAAATTCCACAATAAAATCCATACCAATATTTCGTTATAATGATATTGAAAGAATAACATCATTAAGAAGAAAATAACATCCCTTAACTTAAAATAATAATATTTCTGATCGAAATATAGGATGTAAAGCCGAAGGAAACATGCACTTAATAGTAACTCTCAAAGTATCTAAATACTCACAAAAATACGCTCGACAATATAGAGAGAGAAAACTTATGTTTCTGGTGTGATTTTCAATTCTAACTTAAGCGCCTATTTATAGAAAAATGCTAGAACGTCAAAGGAGACTAAAATAATAAAATAAAAAATAATATTATTTCTCAAATCCATTCTATGTATCCTTTGTTGATTAAGCTAGAATGCCAATTCTAAAAAAATTTCAGCAGCCTATATGTTTTAAAAATCATAAGTGGGTCCCACCCTTAATTTTAATAAAAATATTAAATCTCCGAAACTTCAATAATTCATAATAAATAGCCCTTTTATCAGAAAAAATTGAATCTTATGTGTTTTCTATAGGAAATTTAATTTTTTACAACTTTGTAGAAGAAAGTTTTTCCAAATTCCAATCAAAAAATACCTGAAATACACATACGGACGATTTTCAACACCTTTATTTCAATAAAATACTGATAAAGTACCTCATCATTTATTCCTTCATTTATTTCCACATAAAATAAATATATCCATCATTTATATCCACATAAAATAAATATTTTCTTATCATATAAATCAATAACTAATTATTCACAAATAATATTACAGAATCACAATTATGACAACCAGGTCGTTCCCAGGAAAGAGGGGGCTTTCCTATAAGGATTTATCCTTATTGGCGCGCAATTAGGTGACCAAACCCCTTTCCTAGACAGAACTTCCTTAGACATTGGCAATAATGCTATCTAATAATATTATTCAAATAATATAAATTATTGATCTGATAATGAAGATACTGTGAAGTGAAAATTATTGAAACAACAATAATATAAAATATCAACACAACAATTATTGAACCAATACAATAAAATATTGAACAGTAATTACTGTAATAATTATTGAGTAGTGACTTCTTATGTAAGAATCAATTATTTAAAAAATATTGTGCAATACCGTGTGCTACTGTGCAACCACGCGTATTACAATATTTTAACCATTGGGTATTCCATCAGTGTTAATGGTAACCATTACACCGTTATTTATAAAAACTCAAACTTGTCGTTTCTTCATCCGACAGTTATCCGTTATAGGGCCCACAAATGGTTGCACCATCGTACGAATATTCTCCGACAGAAAGAATATTCCACGACCAAACGAATATTCTCCGACACAATGAATATTTTATAACCACTTGCTTATTTTGCAAAATTTGTACATTTCACCCATAACCAAAGTATTATATCAAATTAACACTTTATTATTTAAAATAATAAATAGAGGGAATTTGATTTTATTTAATAAAAAGACGGGGTCTTATATCCACCATTAAAGAGTACGGTTGCACTGCCTTAGACTTGATACATACTCGTACATTTACTCAAAAAATTGGTGATTATCGAAGATTTTTAATGTCACTAACTTACTACGATAAAATAATTTCACTTGAATCAATAGATAAATTTTATCCATCTTCATATTAATTCATCTCTATAATTTATAACAAATATATAATAACGATATATATTTATTAAACACAACTATTACATAGCGCATATTACCCTTTGTAACACAATACCACATACCTTGTAACACACACACACACACACACATATATATGTATATATATATTCTTTCTTATTCGAACCCATCTCATGCTTTAAGACTTTTATCTACTAAATTCTTATTTTAATATTTTCTAAAATTCGAGTTCTTACATCCTCTCCCGCTTATAAAGATTCCGTCCTCGGAATCACCGAAACCTCCTCTACTCGGTGCTATTTCGAATATTACATATTCTTTTGAATAATTTTATCCATTATCTTTTCGGAAGTTTTTTTTATAACTTGCTCACTTGAATTCTACCACATTCTCCTTTCTAAGAAACATTCTACTTACTACTTTCATCCTTCAGAAGAATAAGAATCTTCCACGATTTTTCAATAATCGTGAAGTAGTATGAATAACTTAGATTCCAAATTATGCTGAGGGGTCACAAGACCGTGAACTAGTGCTTCAACATGATCCTTCACACTGGAAACCAGAGTGCGTTTATCAATCACAAAGACTGCAAACACGCTCCACATGTACACTAGGTGGCCAACCTATTGTACCAATACATTGGGCCGTAACGTAGTGTTTTGTAATGACTACACGCGTTATGCTCGGTACCATTGTCCCTAAAAACATGTTCCCTTATAGGGTTGTTCACCTCAGATTTTGCACATCTGAATCCGCACCAGAGCAATCTGGTTTGGCATAAATACTTAAGAACACTTGAATTCCATAAATATTTTTCAACAGCCATTTAGCCTAATCAAATAGCTTAGACTTGTATCAACAACTCAGACATCAATCGAAATAAGTTAGCCAACTTAATTGACCTTCTTCATAATTTAAAAGAAAACCAAAAATTCTTTTATTACGTCATGATACCGTACTAGATTAGTAGAACGTTTATGATTCTGCCATTATGTGACTTTGTCATACTACATCATACCAAAATTTGCTGACGATCTTTCGATCAAAACCAACACTATGTTCAACTGCATAGATGACTCCATCGTTTAGCATACACCATATCAATGATGCACATGGTTAGAAATTCATTTTGAAAATTTCAAATCATTTTTGTCTTAAACGAAACAATTAGCATAGACATATGGATAACGGTATTATTTTTAAAACATCATTGGTTCCATCACATTATCCACTATTTTTCAAGAAAATAGAAGTGCGAACATCAGCACGAAGTCAATAAATTTTGAAAATCTAACAAGATTTAGAAAATCCATGTTTCTCCATCAACTTCAATCTTTACTCCATTTCTTCATTCTATCAATCTCTAACACCATCAATGCTTACTATACATAAATTTCTAACTTCATAACATATAAATACCTGATATAGTTCATCAAACTTACCACACTTTAGAAATTCAGGAACATGCCATAATTATATGAGTTTAAGAACTTATCCTAGTCAGACCATAGGCGTCCATTCGTTGAGGGGTTCAAAAACATTTCATATAATTATGAGTCACAAACGTACCATAAGTATGAGTTTTAAGAACTGGCAACTTAAACTTATATTCTCTAACTATAACATATCTATCTGTTATACACATGAGAAAATAATCACCTTCTCAATAGGTATATAGCAATTAACGCGACACAGACTTTTCAATGATTATCAGTGCTAGAAACTAAGTGGTTTTTACACCAAGTACAATTCCCCGCCCATAACAAGGAATCACACAACTTAGTTGCTGACATGGGTCCTCAATTGAAATCCCACTTAACTCCATCTTACAATTTACTTGCTTTTGCTCGATACGAATTCTTCGTATCTCATCACATGCAACTCTTCATGAGTTCACATCGTACCATTTCACAGTAAATTCTATTATAGCATCAAGTTATACACACTTAGTCGTTATAGACTATTTATCACTTCATAGCTCAATCTGATCACGACATGATCATCAATTTACCTTAGGGTTCTTTCCCTATAATCAACTAAACTCCACTCGAGTTCATTGTTATTATCTTTGTAATCTTCATCTTATAGACATCATCTTAATATTTTTATTACCAGAGTTAGGAAACTTCTAAATCCTCATTCTCTAGATACTTCAAGATTCTTCTTTGAATCTTCACTTATATATATTAATCTTTATCTTTCTCTCTCTTAGGTTATAGCCTAAGGTAAACTTACCTAAAATTTATAACCTACAACTTTAATACCAACCTGTGACGACCCCAAATTCAGGTCCCTTCGAACCACGAATCTGGTTCGTCACGATACAACTATTGTCAAACTATTTATATTTTTCATTCATAACTTAATGAATAAACTTTACTTATTACAATTTAGAATAAAAATTATTTCCATTACCAGGATATGCACAATGACCCCAAACTTTTATAAGTTTCTAATCTTGGTCATTTACTATTCCTGCAATACATCACATTCGATGTTATATAAATATGCGGAATAATTTAAACTTTTTCAATCTCTTTTGAAATAAATCTTTTATTGATGCCTTAACTTGAATCAATTACAATTCCCCGAATCAAATTATTCTATGATTCACTTCATTCGATTTCTGTATAAACCTTTACATCTTGATTCGAATTTCTCTATGTATCACATAGTATAACTTTACAAGCTAACATGTATTACACATCGTAACTACTATCAAGTATATCTACTAGGACCTAAACATGGTTCAAGAGCATATATTTAATTAAACAAATCAATTTCCTTTGATGTGATTGAACTTTATCAATCAAGTAGCACGTAACCTTTACCGTGTGTCCTTAACCTGCAAAAGTGGTTATTTGCAAGGGTGAGCTCGACAGCCCAGCAATTCTAACAGTTTTTATGCAGTACATAGCATGTAATAGCATATTCAGTTCATACATTCATAATCAATTAATATTTACTACGCATGTTACTTCACACATAACAGGCATAGAAATTTACTTCAAAAGCATATCATCAAATCAACTTCCAAATTTCATATATATCTCGTATGCATTTCATATATATACATCGACATTCTCATAGCATAATATAAATCAATTAATAGTTATAGATTTCATATATCAATTAGGAACTGAAAGACTTGCCTGATTCGTAGTTTATCAACTACCACTTACTACTTAAAGCTTATCTCCACTTCGTGTATTCCTACACAGTTATATAATCATAGATTCATTTCCATTAGTCATACATTTCATACGATCTTAATATAAGATAAATATAGTTTCCTAACTAGGTTTGTAAAACCTACACTTCACTTTCTCATCATACTCTTAGTCATGTTGGGAGAGTGCATATTGATCATGTTGGGAGAGTGCATAATTTGATTTGATATTTCAATATAAATGCTCATGATTATATGTAAAGTCCTTAGAGAACTACGTGTACAAGGACTTAGTGAAAGATCAAATTTGTTAGGTTGATCTACATCTCGAAATGTATTAGATAGGCTTCAACAAGAATCGTAGTATACCAAACTGATCAAGATTGCAGAAGCCAAGGCAGAAACGTAGAGCATCGAGGATCGTAGTGTGCCTGCCTTGAAGGACCTTTTCAAAAATCGTAGAGTGGTCCCAACGTTTGTCGAACCAACTCAGATATCATAGTGTACTGTAAGACCCCAACTTTTTGAATAAAGATGAATTTTCTATAAATATCATTTTTGAATATTATGGAGTACATTTGATATAATGTTATAGTTGTGGGTAATATTTATAAATTTTAAAAAGTAGGCAAGTTGTATATAAAATTCGATTGGTCGGGGAATATTCATTTTAACAGGGAATATTCGTATAACGACACAATTATTGGTGGACCCCACAACAAAATTATTGTCGGATTAAGAAAACGACAAAAATATTATATTGAAAATAACGACGGAAGTTTTAGCATTAATACTGTTAAACTACTCGGTAGTAAAAGTACAGTAATATGCGTGGTTGCATAGTAGCACACGAAATTGATTATTGATGTTTATATGATAAGTCACTCAGTTTTGTTTTATTGGTATTATTAATGTAATAAAACAAAAAAGCTTTTTATATAAAACAGAATACTTTTATAAAGTTATTCGTTTTATTAGGCTAATAGTAAAATCTTTTTATATAAAACAGAATACTTTAATAAAGTTATCTGTTTTATTAGACAATAATTAGAATATATTATATTTTATTATGCATAGTATTTGCATAGCGCCTGCATGGTGTTTGCATAGTAAAATCTTTTATAAAGTTATTCGTTTTATTAGATTATAAATAGATCATATTATATTTTATTTAAAAGATTTTTCTTTAAATATGGACCGTCAGATTAAAGTAAATCAATCTGGACCGTTCATGAGTTAGTTACTATGCAGTCCATTTTTCTATAAATAGAAGCTCATTCCTTCATTATTTCTTACGAATTCATTGAAAATCTAGAGAGATAAACTATAGAGAGAAAGAAAAAAAGTATTCTGCTACTTCACTACTTATATATCTAGTACTCTTCTTCTTAAGGTAGGGGGTATTATTTCTTTTGTATTCATGAAGAGAAATTCTTTTATTCCATTCTTTATTATTCTGTTGGAATAACCTGTATACGTGGACTTCCCTATACTTGGTGAAATTCTCCTGTTATTCTAATATTTATTATTCTGTTGGAATATCATGTCCGTGCGTATTACGCCTGACCTGGTTTCGTTATTTAGTATTCTGTGGAATAACTTGTCTATGCGAAGTACCGCAAGTATGGTGATTTCTGTTGTTATTCTATTCTTTATTATTCCGTTGGAACATCCTGTCTGTACGAATTTCGCCTGATCTGGTTCCGTTATTATTATTCTGTTGGAATAACCTGTTTATGCGAAGTACCGCATGCATGGTAATTTCTTTTGTTATTCCATTCTTTATTATACTTAGTTGGTTAAAGTTTTGACTTCTATACTCCATGAAATTAGTGGAATATCCTTGATATTTACGCTTCATCCAGTATCTTTTCATCGAAATATTCTTCTGGGCATTCTTAAATTTTACTCTACAAAGAAGTGTCATGTTGACAATTTGGACGTTATTAGTTCCTGAATAACTTTATTCTTGAACTTGTTTTATTGAATTCTTATATCGTTGTCATCATCCTCATGTTTATATTTTTTAAAGTCATCTGTGGCCTGTAGTGCATAGATGGACTTGGTATGATTATGACCAGGGATTATTCGGTGTAATCATGACCGTAATGTTACAAATGATGTGGTAAAAGTCCTCATTGGACTGTAGTGCATTGATGGACAGTTGTTGGCATGATCATGACCATTAATGAATACACAAATATTCTTGGCTCGTAGTGCATGGATAGTTGTAGTCGTGATACTGAAGAATATCATTGGCCGTAGTGCATGTAATGTCCGAGAATATCGAATTTTCAAGGAATTAAATTTTTATTTGATTATGTGGATTAAATGAATTTAATTGAGTTATTATATGAGTAAAATGTTCGAAGGTCGTTCTATGACCTAGAATGTGCAGATGTGATTAGTATTCTGGCTTTGTGCTAGAATTAATTGTTGTGAATTATCAAGACGAGAACGAAGGTTTTCTGAGATTGTTTGCGTAAAAACACTATTCATCCGATGACGTTCGGAGCTAGGGTTTGAAATTCTATGAAATACTTAACATTAGAATATGACGATATTATGGAAAATCCAATAATATTACCGTTATGGAAAACGAAGTTTTCGCATGTGGACTTAAAACCTAAGGGTTTGTGAAAGAGGTTTTCGAAAAGGAAATGTAATACGTATAGTCGTTTTGATTATTATACGTAAGGAATATGAGTATTATACTAGTATGTATATGAGTATGGTATGAAGAATAGTACGACGTATAATACGAATATTATATGAGTATTATACAAAGAGAATACATGAGTAATACGCGTAGAATACGAGTTGTATTATTAGAGTATGAGTTAAAGATTTTATCCAATCCAATTGGACTTGGAGTAATAAACAAGCCCAAGTCATGGCCCAATATTAGATTGGTTAAAGCCCAATGTTAATTAATGTCAAGCCCAATCCAAAGAATTAAACTGTGGGTCGAACCGGTGGGTCAAAGGGTGGGTAAAACCCATGGGGCAACCCATGGGTAAGGTGGGCCGGCCACTTGGTGTACAAGGCAAGTGAATAACTTGGTCACCAAGTATTTTTCTTGGTGACAAAGTTGTAAATAAGTGAGGAGGTGCTAAATTGGACCATTTTTCCCCTCATTGTATTTTCTATAAATACAAGGCTTAGGTTGAGCTTTTGTGGGTTTACAAAGTTTGTCCAACATATTGAGAGATAGAAAAGAATTAAAATCCTATAATCCTTCTACTTCCAAGCAAACCAAAAGACGTTTATCAAGAATGTTAACTACTTCGAAGGTAAATTCCCATAAACCGTAATCTTCATCCTTTTTTATTTCTTTATCATAGAAGAATCGTAGATGAGTGGAGAGTTTTTATAGAGAAGAAATAAGAATGCCTTTTTAATGACCAAATCATTGATAGGTCATGACCAAATAGAAATCGTAAGTATTTACGTGAGTTAAAACCATAAAAAAGTCTTGAACGTTAACTTAGTTGTGAATGAACATTTAGGATTCAATATAGCTAAGGAATGTGTATATTGCTTGGTTAGGAAGTAAATATGAAGTCCATGTAGTATTCCATGTGATTTGGCTTAGAGAACATTAGTAACGAAGTTATGACGGATTTTGCGGAAATAGACGTTAAACGTCGAAAACGCATAAAGTCCGGATTAAAGGTCAAAAGTTGTCGTGGGACTTAAAAACATTGGTTTCCAATGTCAACACGTGAGATAAGGTAATTAAGAGTCTTTGGCAAAAGAATCGTCGCATTCCGACTTATAACGAAGAAAACGAGTATTGAATGGACGAAAACGTTAAACGAACGCTTAAAAATGAACTTAAAGGTGAATTCCGAGTTAACGGATTCAAAAATATGAAATTCTTATAAAAACACGTAAAGGATGAAATTCCTGACTTGTAGGAATTCGAATGGGTCAATTCGGATGTAAAACAAACAAATTAGGAAGCTAGGAGTTTCGTTAAGAAACCAAATCTGTTTTGGCTAACTAGTGCACAGACTCGGCGCCGCAGCGCCAAACCAGTACAAAGTGGTGGCGCCGCAGCACCAGACTCGGTCGAGTACCCTGCTAACTCACGCCGTAGTGCCACTAAAATACAAAGGATGTCGCGTCGCAGCGCCGGCAGTGGGAAAAAGTTGACCAAGTTAGATTTTGTTCCATTTTTGATATAGACTTAAAGTAAGACATTGAAGGTACTTAAGTTACATTATAAGACTTACCTTAACTCACTTGTAAGGTGTTAATGTAAGAAAGATCTAGTAAGGTTTCATAGTAATTAAACGAAGAACACAAAGGCGTAATGAGTGAACCATAAATGACATTCAACGTTGGTAAGTAACCATTTATGATCGAATGTCGGCTAAGGACGTAAGAACGTTAATGAAATGTAATGAAGTATAGAAAGTAAAATCGAATTTAATAACGAAGTTAAAACAAGTAAGATATAGAATAGAAAGAAGTTTGTTAGAACCGTAGAGATAGTTTATGTGATAACTAATTCAGTGTGCTATGTGAATGTATCACGTAGATCTTGTGAAGACCGAGAATAGTTGAATTGTAAGTTCGAAGATGCTTAAAGGCAAGTCTTTCGTAACTCTTGTCTGACCTTTGTGTTAGCCAAGTTTTTACGTGATGCATGAATGGTAAATAGAAAAAGAGTCAATGACTATTTTATCCGGGCTAGACAAGTATTGAAGGATAGATTGAATTGTTCACAAGTCTGTTGATATAGAACTGTTAACGTTATCATATGCCAAGTATTTGGTATGGATGAGAAGATAAGTTTGTCTATGAACAAATAAAAGTATTTTCATCGATTATTCGATGGGCACGCGAGGTTGCCAAATGTTAAACGTAAATACGTTTAACGTAAGAGTGTTGATCAACATAAAGTACAATAGGCTGATTACCTAGAAGTGCTCGTAAGTAAAGACGGGTGGATGGCCTTAGTACCGGATATCCTTTTCAAGTATGAAAATGAAAAGAGTATGGTCATGGTCTATTGACCGGTTCATCATTCTTAAGATATTATATATGCTCTGGAATTGTTGTAGTAGAAGTATTAGTCAAATGATTCAGAATGCTTCGTAAATAATTCTTCTGATATTGATATAAAGGATGTACTTATTGATGTGATATTCATATGTTTCGTTGTTAAGACTTGCTGAGCTAGTTATGCTCATTCTTGCTTGAACCATATGTTTACAGCTAAAGCCGAACAAACTGAGAGTTATATGAGAGATAAAGGCGAGGCTAAGATGGAAAATTAATCATCCTGTAATAGACTAGTATATTTGTATATAATATACTTATGAAGAACAACAAATGTATTCGGTTATGAACCTGGGAAAGGATTTATTACAGATGTGATACAAAGATAGTAATTACACTCATTTTGTTGTTATTTAAATGGAATGAGTGTATGAAATGTAGTATCGTGGAGCACCATCTGTTGGGTTGGAAGATACCCGGATTTGGGGGCGTCACAGGTTGGTATCAAAGCATTAGGTTATAAAACTTAATGGGGGAAGAACTATAGGCTAATAACCTCATAGGAAAGGAATAGTACGAAGAAAGATAACTCGAGTCAAATGAGTTAATAAGGTATTGAGGAAACTCAGTATCAAAAGATTTAAAAGACGGAAAGTAACCCTAAATGGATTAAATGTGATTTGTGCTTATACTATTATGTATTATGTTCTAATTAATTTATTATGTGTTATTGTAGATGTCGGTTGATAGCTTGATGTATAGGGATATACATGTGATCAGCGAAGAGTCCGTGAACCGAGTTGAGACAGTACATGTGCCTATAGCAGACATACCTATAGTGATTCTAGAGGAGTCAAAGCCCGAGGAATATTACTCAGAGGTGGATTATTTGGAGGAGACCATAGGGATATCAACATATTTGAATATGATGATTGATGTGGAGGATGACATGGAGGTAACATCGATTAATCCGGTGATGCCTGCCCTAGAGTCTACACCTACCGAGACTATGAGGGCAATGTACCTCTCAGTGATTGACCGTAACATGCAACTGTACAATATGGTGCAGCAGCAGAAGGAAGAGATCAGTTATCTCTATGGGGGAAAAAGAGTCAGCAGAGTCAGACTATGAGATAGAGCATGATGAGAAAGTGCTCATGACTGACAAGGACCAGGACTATAAGAATGAGGTCATAGAACTTCGCAAGAAACTGGTTGAAAAAGACCAGAAGATAGCACGAATGTCATATATAAATGACAGTGCGCACGAGGATTTCAAGCTTAAGATAGCTTGTTGTTTTATTGAGTCGGGACCGACTCGACATACTATAAGTCGAGATATTGTGTCGATTTTGGTAAACCAAAAGCATAAGAATGCTGTTAAGCAATATTAGGAGTAGAATAGTGAATACTTTTGTGTAGTGACGTAAAACCCTCTTTTGTATAATTAAAGGGTAGTCTTTTTATAAATCCCAATTTTTGTAGAAATCAATCGTGGGATGTATATGTAATAACTTTTGGGCTATGTAAAGCAACTTGTAAATAGTTTGGAACTATGAAGAAGCATTTTAATATAAAGAAGTTTTTATTTTGAAATTTCTTTGTTGAGTATGAGTTATTGTTCGGTTGTTTGTCGACTAATAACAAAGTAATCAAATAAGTAATAACGGAACTTTATTTATTTAATCAGAAATGCCGCCAAGAAGAAGACAACGTAACCAAGAGGCGAAATCGCATAATGATAATGAGGGGGGGGGGCCTAATAACCTAATGCAGGAGTTCGTTAATTTATTAACGGCTGCATTTAACCAAGCTGGGGGTAGAGCACCCGTAGGACCTAGAGTAGCCCAAACGACTACTTTTAAGGAATTTAAAAGTGTTGGTCCACCCGAATTTAAGGGAACAACGGACCCAATGGAGGCTTAGACATGGGTCAAGGAAATAGAGAAGGAGTTTGTTATTACAAACGTAGCTGATGAGCAAAAGACCTCTTTTGCGACCTATATGATGAAGGGGGAAGCCAACTACTGGTGGGAGGCTCACCATGGTGGGGCTGGAGTGGAAGCTGTTACATAGGAACAATTTAAGAAGGTATTCTTCGAGAACTATTTTCTTACTAGCATGCAAGGAAGAATGGAGATTAAGTTCTTAGAACTTAAGAAGGGGAACATGACTGTTCCCCAATACGCAGCCAAATTCAATGAATTGGCAAGGTTCGCTCCACACCAAGTGGACACGGAGGAGAGAAAGGCTCATAGGTTTGAGCAGGGCCTAAAACCCTAGCTCTATAGTAGGATATCGGTTTTTCAGAGTGCTTCCTACGGGACCATTCTGGAAAAGGTGATAATAGCGGAAGGTGGTAGTGAGGTGTTGACCAAGTACCACAAGGATAGGAAGCATAAGAGTAAGGGAGAGGGAGGAAATAAGGTAGAGGTTTCCAGTGGAAGTGGCAATATGCCTAAGAGGAAGAAGTTTAACCCTGGGTATACTGGGGCAAAAAAATGGGATCCTAACGGAGGATGGAGGCATGTAAGACATGCGGTAAGACTCATCTGGGAGTCTGCCTGAAAGGGAAGACTGGTTGTTATAACTGTGGGCAGAAGGGTCATATATCTCTCAATTGTCCTAATCCTAAGAAAAGTCGGGGATGTTTTGTTTGTGGGTCGGTAGACCACATGGCAAGAAATTGCCCGAAGAAAGGGGCGGAGGGTAATAAGGGTTCTGGTAGTGGTACTTTGGCCATTACAGGACTAACACCATCAGTGGGTAGACCCTCAGCCCAAACATTGAATATAACTGTCCAAGATGCGGTTGCATCAACGGATGTAGTAGCAGGTATCATTCTAGTCAACGAAATAAATGCTTACGTGTTATTTGACTCGGGTGCTACTTGTTCTTTTATAGCATGCGGATTTGCTCAACGATTGGGATTAAATCCTGAAAAGTTAGAAATACATTTAGACGTTAAGGTAATAAATGAGGAGATAGTTCCCATTGAATATATTCATAGGAATTGTTTCGCAGATATCAAGGGTAATAGATTATCGGTAGATATTTTACGAATAAGGTTAAGGGAATTCAATGTGATTCTCGGTATGGATTGGTTAATTAACCATAAAGCAATAATAGATTGTCACATAAATAGTGTAAACATAAGGCTTTCTAAGAAACCTGAGGTGGTGTTTTATGGAAATAAATCATCGGGACGTTCTTATTGTCTAACCATGACACAAGCTAGGAAGATGCTGAAGAAGGGGTGTAAGGGTTATCTATGTCACGTGGTGGATACCCAGAGAGGGGGAACATCATTAGAACAGATAGCGGTGGTTCAAGAATTTGCGGATGTATTTTCGGAGGAGTTACCTGGTATTCCTCTAGATAGGGATGTAGAATTTGTAATTGATTTGTTGTCGGGAATGGCACTAGTTTCAAAGGCACCATATAGGATGACGCCAGTTGAGATGAAGGAGTTAATGGTTCAGTTACAGGAACTATTAGATAGAAAGTACATTCAACCTAGTGTGTCACCGTGCGGAGCACCAGTGTTGTTTGTAAATTAAAAGGACGGATCGTTACGACTTTGTATCGACTATCGGGAGTTGAACAAGTTAATGATTAAGAATAAATACTCGTTGCCCAGGATTGATGATCTATTTGATCAGTTGAAAGGGGCAAAGTATTTCTCTAAGATAGATTTGCGCACGGGGTATCATCAACTGAAGGTGAGGAGGGAAGATATACCTAAGACAGCGTTTAGAACTCGTTATGGGCATTACGAGTTTTTGGTTATGTCGTTTGGGTTGATAAATACGCCAGCCGCATTCATGGATATGATGAACAGAGTGTTCAAACAGTATTTAGACCAGTTCATCGTAGTGTTCATTGATGATATCCTAGTCTATTCTAAGACGCCAGGAGATCATGCTGAACATCTAAGAATAGTGTTGGAAACCCTACGGAGGGAGAAGTTGTATGCGAAATTCACTAAGTTTAAATTTTAGCTCAAAAAAGTGCAGTTTTTAGGACATGTTTTAGACAAAGATGGCATGTCCATAGATCCAGCGAAGGTAGAAGCGGTGAATGAGTGGGAGCAACCGAAAATGCCAATTGAGATTAGGAGTTTTCTAGGGTTAGCGGGATACTATAGAAGGTTCATTCAGGACTTTTTTAAATTAGCTACTCCGCTGACAAATTTGACAATGAAATCGGTGAAGTATGAGTGGACAGAAAAGTGTGAGCATAGTTTTCAAGAACTAAAACGGAGGTTGAGTGAGGCACCTGTATTATTTTTACCAGATGATATGGTAAATTTTGTAGTTTATAGCGATGCTTCACATAGAGGACTAGGTTGCATTCTTATGCAGCATGGCAAGGTCATTGCGTATGTGTCAGGTAAGTTAAAGGATTATGAGAAGGTTTATCCTACTCATGACCTAGAACTGGCAGTTGTGGTGTTTGCTTTAAAACTATGGAGACATTACTTATACGGGGAGAAGTGTGAGATATACACGGACCATAAAAGTCTGAAATATATCTTCACACAAAAAGAGTTGAAAATGAGGCAGAGAAGGTGGTTAGTGTTAGTTCCTAGAGGGCACAATAAATCTAGAAGGGGGGTTGAATAGATCCTTTTTATTTCAAATACTTTTCTGGTTTATGTTGTATTGTTCATATTTAAGTATATGACAAACATAAGAATCTTTTCCATCACATCGGAATAAGTAAAAGATTCCCTTTCATTGATATATTCGTAATCATGCATACATTGTTCGTTGGGTTAGTTTAGTTGTAAGCATTTAGAACATACATAGTAGTTATAGCAGTTATAGACATAATGTAAATGACATAATATAAAAGACACAAGGGGTTTTAAGTGGTTCAGAGACTCAAGCTCCTAATCCACTCTTCTGCTTTCAACTAGTAGGATTACCAATAAGGAAGGGCAGCACCCTGAATCTCTATGATTCCTTCAAGGCCAGCGGCCTTGGGACTTCAGTTCACTAAGAACTCTTCAAGGCCAGCAGGCTTGGGACTCCTCTAGTTCCCTAGGAACTCTTCAAGCCCAGCAAGCTTGGAACTTCATTTAGTCCCTTTGGAAAAGGACCCTTTGGCCCTGCTTTGTTTAGTCCCTCCGGACAAGGACACCCTTGGCCCTGCTTCATTTAGTCCCTCTGGACAAGGACCCCTTAGGCCTTGGCTTCGTTGAGTTATTTGTTTGTTGTTGTTGGAGTCGGTGCTGAGCTGCTGAGTATTGCATGATGCTCAGCTTTTTAGGTTGCTCAACTACTCCGGATGACCCCTTGATGAACTGCCTTGAAGATCATTCTTCTTGGTACTTGATGACTGTAAATGAGAGGCTTCTAAGATGACTGTAAGCTCTTCTGTTAGGTACTTAAAAACTTTCTCATGCTTGTCACCAAGATGGCTTTTGTGATCTCCCTTCTTGCTCCTCGATGCCTTCCCATGATGGACTTGTTAAGCTGACTGTAGGCTCTTCTCTATTATACTTAGAGTCTTCCCATGATGGACATCCAAATGGCATGATGCTCTTCTTTCTCTCGGCAGTTCAGAACACTCTTCATGTAGTAGAACTCTCACTTCTACATAGTAGAACTCACACTTCTACTTCTTGCTTGATATGACTTCTGAGTGTTCTTGGTGGATCGTAGAGTAAGCCTTTGGACTCACTATCACTTGATTAGATCAGTCCACCTTCTCTCCAAAACTCACAACTCTAGCAAACTTTGATCTTTGAAGCCCTTCTACATTTATACACCTTCCCAATCCTTCTGTTGGAAAGTAGCCGTTGGAAGATATTCAAATGTCTTCACAGATCTCAAGTTGCTTGAGTTAGACTGCTTGATGTGACATAACATACTTTTTTTGACTCTGTAGTCTACTGTTTCACCTACCCTGTCAGATATATCACTTTACTATCTTGGGCAGGTTGAAGACTTTATTTCTTCTAATTTCTTGATCAGAGGTTGTCCTTGTGCATCGATGCTCTCAATAAGCACTTGTCCGAATATTACCCTTCAGATTGAACCGTTGCCAATGCTTCAATCTTCAGGTATCCGAACTCTACGATTCTGATGCATGTCTTCAGGGACCTGATCGTAGTGTCTTGCTAAGTGTTGCTCGTTGACTTAGTAGAGTTAACACTACGATCCTGAAGAGTGTTGATTGGATCTTAAATGTAGAACACTTCTTCCTTGTATTGTTCAGTGCTTCAATACTTCTATTTTCTTCGACTATTCTCAGATACTGATGGCCTAATTCCTTGCTCTGGTCCCCTTCTGAATATTAAGACACTTCAGATTTGTGGCGCGTCCAGCTTGCTTTCTCCTGGTGATCTTACGCTCACTTATCATCAATGAACTGACCCTGCACTTAATCACTTATGCCTTGCTCTCCAGAGGCTGACCAATATCTAGGTTTCCCTTCCATCAGTTCCTTCTTTGTTTGGCAAACACTACGATCTTGGTTGCTTCCAAGATCGTTGTCTTCTGTTCTCTTGATAGCTACTGCATTAGCTGACTTTTCCTTAGTTAGATGCTGAAGTCTTCATTGGATCTCCTTGTGGAAGACTTCATCAAGAATGGCCTTACACCTCAATATTAACGCTGATTGGGTTTGTGCTTAGATCTTCTGTTAGCCTGCATACCATTCGTTGAGTGCTCTCTGGTTCCCTTACTTTGGAATGCATTATTGCAGTGCCAACCAGAGGCTTCACATCTTTGGATATTCTGGGAGTGCTCATTCGTTAAGAATCGTATCTACTCTACGATTCTGACTTAGCATTATGAGCACTTCTGTTGGAGTCGTAGTTGGCATTGTAAACACAACGATCCCGAGATCAGATCTTGACACTCTACGATTTCTGCCTTATGCTTGTTGTCTTCATCTGATCTTTCCCGACTACGATCTCTGCATCCATTCAGTGGACTCTACGATCTCAGAGTGTAGCCTACGATCCTTGTCTTGGCTTTGGCATCGATAGACTCTACGACTCTGAGTGTAGTCTACGTTTCATACTTGGCTTCGATAGATGATCGTTCAGCTTATAGACAGACTGTCTCTACAATTCTGAACATGACTTCCTCAGCACACTACGATCCTGAGGAAGCTCTTCTCGACACACTACGATCCTTCTTCGTTTCCCCTGGAAGTCTACGAACTCCGAGATCTCACTATCTTGCATACTCATATTCTGCCTCGATAGCTCCCGAGTTAACTCTCACTCTCCTGGCAGACTACAACTCCTTGTGCAGTGCTCGACTATCAGACAAGCCTATCTATTACATCATAAGATCAACCTAACAAGCTTGATCTTTCTATATTTATAGTCCTTGTACATCATTTCTTTTTAAGGACTTTACAAAGGTGTTTTGCTTATGTAGGATCAACCTAACATATTTGATCAATTCATTCTAAGTCCTTTTACATATATTTCTATTATCTATCAAAGGACTTTACAGCTTTTCTTCATGCAAGCATACTTGCATATTCATTCATTTATATATATCATAATCAAATCATATATTAAATAGGAATATCATTCACATGTTTATTCCTGACAATCTCCCCCTGTTTGATTATGAGAAAAATAATAAGTGCATATGCATGTTATGAATGAATCTTAGATACAATGAGCAGCTGTATTTCTAAATAGTTAATCATGAATGTCATTTATATTAATATGGCAATTATATATTCAGACATTCTATATCTTGGATCCAGAACATACCTAACAGGTTAGAGTCACACCTCCTTGGCTCCTTGTATGTTTCTAGGATTCTTGTTGATCAGCTATTGTGACACCCCCAAATTTGGATACTTCAATTCCACGGAATTTGGTGTTCACTGTACAAATATCATCTATCTATCTACCCATAATAAATGTAAACCATACAATAGATAGAAATAATAATAAATCTCCTTAAGGGTTACAACATCCAAATAATAATAATACAATCCCAGGTTAAACTAACCTTAAACATCTGTGCGGAATCATAAACAAACAAGTCTTAAATAACATCAGTAACTCAAGTCTTAAACATAAATACATTATCTAATAAAAATAACAAGTCTTCATCACTTGCTAACTTTGCCCTTGCCTTTACTAGATGAAGGTTCATCGGTTCTTTCGTTCTTAACTGCAATGTTATTATTAAGCAAGAGTGAGCACTATTGCCCACAAGTATAGTAATGAAATAAAAGTATAATAACATGCAAATAAATCAAAAACATCTGAATGAAAGCTCAACTTCTGAATCAAGAATGAATAACAAGAATCAAAAGAATTCTGAGGGTCATAAGACCTTGAACTATGTCCTAGGTTATCAAGGGTTATACTTGAAACCTTTAACAGTCATAAGACTATGGACCTTTCTTCTCGTACTTAGGGGGATCAGCCCTTAGTACCATACTGTGCACAATATCTTAACGCTAACGCATAAGTAAATCCCTTTGCAGGGTTGTTCATCTCAGTTTGACATTCGAGTCCGCACCAAAGGAAGTTTGGTTTGGATAATTCAATAAAGGTTCTGAAATTTAGAACGTTCATCAACTAAGGACTAGTTTAATCAATAAAATTCACTAGTCTAATAAGGTTCAACAATAATGATATTCAATTCGAATAATAATCTTAAGAAGTATACAATAGAACAATTATTGTATAACTAAATCATGCTTTGAAAAGATAATAAATCTTTAATATAACAATTGAACTTGAATAATAGTAATGATAATTTACTCGAGGTAACTAATAACTTGAACAATAATGACAAGTAGGGTTAGGAAACTTGCTTCGTGTATAGGCTAAACGATTACTACTTCCGTTCACCACAAATCCTACACACATACCATATGTATTCACGACATTCATTAGTTATATTTTTACTTAATTATTTAATATAAACTCCACTTTATTTAACAAATCATTACCCTTCTAATTTAATTACTTAATTAAATTAGAATATTTTCATTCTCTTACTATTATTACACTCGAATATATTATTTCATAATAATTTCCATCGAATATTTATTTTATTCAATAAATATCTCAATTAAAATATTTACTTTATTTTATAAATATTTTAATAATAATTTTCATCGAATATTTATTTTATTCCATAATATCTCAATTAAAATATTTAATTTATTTTATAAATATTTTAATAATAATTTTCATCGAATACTTATTTTATTCCATAAATATCTCAATTAAAATATTTAATTTATTTTATAAATATTTTAATAATAATTTTCATCGAATATTTATTTTATTCCATAAATATCTCAATTAAAATATTTAATTTAATTTATAAATATTTTAATAATAATTTTCATCAAATATTTATTTTATTCCATAATATCTCAATTAAAATATTTAATTTATTTTATAAATATTTTAATAATAATTTTTATCGAATATTTATTTTATTCCATAAATATCTCAATTAAAATATTTAATTTATTTTATAAATATTTTAATAATAATTTTCATCAAATATTTATTTTATTCCATAATATCTCAATTAAAACATTTAATTTATTTTATAAATATTTTAATAATAATTTTCATCGAATATTTATTTTATTCCATAAATATCTCAATTAAAATACTTAATTTATTTTATAAATATTTTAATAATAATTTTCATCAAATATTTATTTTATTCCATAAATATCTCAATTAAAATATTTAATTTATTTTATAAATATTTTAATAATAATTCTCATCAAATATTTATTTATTTATTTATTTATTTTTATTATTATTATTATTATTATTATTATTATTATTATTTTAACCGTCGGGGCGGGGTAATTTAGTTTGGTAAAGCCCTTCGGGGTCGGGGTTACCCATGCTCATTTTCTTCAGTTTCTGCAGTTCTGCAGTTCGCTAACATAACAAGGCCAAATTAGACCAACAATCAATCACAGGTAAAATTATACATGAATATGGCCATAACTTCTAATTAGTTATTTTTATACGAATTTAGACTTACCCAATCATTGTAACACATATATAATCATTACTTAACCCATCTAGCATGATTTTTAACAAGTTACAACACATAATTTGCAAAATCAACACATTTACTTCCATTGTTCTTGATGTTCTTGAAGGTTTTGAAAATAAAACATGAAAATTATCACTACGGATTCGTTATAACACTGAATCCGTTTATTTAAACTTTGGTCTCTTCGTATCAATATGTATAATGATATACGAGTGTAAAATTTAGGGATAATATACGATCAATACATAAAATATCACGTATAAGGCCATAAGGCCAAAACCCATACTCTGTAATTTTGTAGAAATCATATACGATGTAATATTATGAAACTGATGATATGGAATCATGCAATATATATATAAAATACGATTTGATACATCTTAACCTATAAATAACTCATAAATATTACTCATTTCTCAATCACAGAGGCTTTACAGAAACTTTGAAAGCCATTTTCTTATAAAAACTTAATGACGTAAAATAGAATTTGGGAAGGAAAATTACCAAGAGTATAAGTAATGGAAGATGAATTCCTTCTCAGATGACTCTCACAATCCTCTTAACAACTCTGACTTCTCAACTCTTTCTCTGTATTTCTCTCTGTTATGCTTTCTAGACTTAGGCAAATAATGAAGAAGAAATAAAAGAATACGTAAACTAAATAATGAACAATTGACGCGTTGGTGGTCAGTTATCCAGTCATGGGTTAACTGGCCCCAACTCCCTTTATTGACATGTTTGCCTAGCTAGAATAGGTTTTAAAAACTATTTAATTTAATAAAACTTTATCACATAGTTAATTCATGTCACACCCACTTGCACAATAATCAAATATCTTATTTAATATAAATAAAATATAATAACTTCTCATAAATTCACATAGTCATATATTTAATTTTCTCATTAATGAATAATGTCAAATTATTAACTCTCTAATTAATAATTAATTTAATTAAAATAACATCATGCTTAATTAAATATTTCATTAAATTCAATAAACTAAATTAATTACATACTTGAATAATAATTATTCTGCACATTAATTTAATAAATGTAATACATATAATTAAATTAATCTACCACAATTGCATCAAATAATTATTTAATCCAATAAATAAATCATCAAAAAATATTTATTTAATTCAATAAATATTAAAATTAAATTACAAAAATCTCGTTCGTCACATCTTTCCCCCCTTAAAAGGATTCTGTCCCCAGAATTACGACTCAATAAATTCAACCCGTTACATTCTCCCCCCTTACAAAGATTCTGTCCCCAGAATCGGTTACACATAATGAAGTAAATAGATGAGGGTAATTCTTCATCATATTTTCTTCGAGTTCCCACGTAGCTTCGTCAGCGTTGTGGTTCCTCCAAATTACCTTAACAGAAGGTATAACTTTATTTCTGAGAACTTGTTCTTTTCGGTCGACAATTTGGACAGGAATTTCTTCATAAGATAAGTCTTTCTCAAAATGTAGAGGTTCATATTCAATTACATGCTTGTAATCAGCCTTGTAGGGTCTTAATACAGAAACATGGAAGACGTTGTGGACATTCTCGAGTGTTAGAGATAAGGCTACCTCGTACGCAACTTCTCCGATTCTTCTCAGTACTTCAAAGGGTCCAATGAATCATGGGCTCAATTTCTCTTTCTTTCCGAACCTGATCTTCCCCTTCCAGGGAGAGACCTTCAAGAAAACATAACTACCTGATTCAAACTCGATATTTTTACGATGTGGATCAACGTATTTCTTCTGTCGATCTTGAGCCGCTACTAGTCGTTCTCGGATCACTTTGACTATTTTTACCGTCTGCTGTACCAATTCTGGCCCTAGCAATTGTTTTTCACCAACTTCATCCCAGTAAAGCGGAGTTCTGCACTTTCTGCATTATAACGCTTCGTAAGGCGGCATGCCTATACTAGCGTGGTAACTGTTGTTGTAGCCGAACTCTACTAATGGTAGGTGATCATCCCAATTTTCTTTAAAGTCCATCACACAAGCTCTTAGCATATCCTCTAATGTCTGAATCGTTCTCTCACTCTGTCCGTCTATTTGAGGGTGGTAAGTTGTACTCATTCGTAATTGCGTACCCATGCATTCCTGAAGACGTTTCCAGAAATTTGATGCGAAGCGCGGATCCCTATTTGAAATAATTGATACCGGAACTCCGTGCCTCGAAACAATCTCTTTTACGTATAGCCTCGCCAACTGATCTAAGTTAAATCTTATTTTGATCGGAAGGAAGTGTGCAGATTTTGTCAGTCGGTCAATGATAACCCATACTGCGTCGTAGCCTTTCTGAGTCATCGGAAGGCCAACCACGAAGTCCATTATAATATGTTCCCATTTCCACTCTATGATTTCTAATGGTTGTAACAATCCACTCGGCCTCTGATGTTCCGCTTTCACTTTCTGACAGGTCAGACATTTGGCAACACATTCTACAACATCACGCTTCAAATTCGGCCACCAGAAATATTGTATAAGATCTTGGTACATCTTGGTACTACCAGGGTGAATCGAATATCGTAAACTATGAGCCTCGCTTAAAATATCTTCCTTAATCTCTTGAACTGGCGGTACCCAAATTCTATTATCAAATCTCAGTATTCCTTCCTTATCCATCTTAAATCTTGGTTCGGTTCCTTCAGATATCTTCTTTGTCACATTTTTACATTCTTCGTCCTGAAGCTGAGCCTCATTAACTTTATCCAGTAGGGTTATACCAGATTGCATCTGAAATATTTTCTCATCAATCTCCATAGGATACTTCACTTCCAATTCCAGTTTCTCTATTTTTGCAATTAGCTCATCCTGAGCAGTCAACATCATCAACTTCACCCAACCCTTTCTACTTAAGGCATCGACAACGACATTCGCCTTACTCGGATGGTATAAAATCTCACAGTCGTAGTCCTTAATTAACTCCAACCACCTTCTTTGACGCATATTCAAGTCTTTTTGCGTGAAAATATATTTCAGACTCTTATGGTTCGTATATATTTCACACTTCTCCCCGTAGAGATAGTGCCTCCAAATTTTCAAAGCAAAAACAACTGCAGCTAACTCCAAGTCATGGGTCGGATATCCCTTCTCGTAATCCTTCAATTGTCGTGATGCATACACAATGACTTTGTCGTTTTGCATCAGCACACAGCCAAGTCCTTTATGCGATGCATCACTATAAACAACAAAATTTCCTGTATCATCCGGAAGAGATAACACAGGGGCCGTACTCAACCTCTTCTTCAATTCTTGAAAACTTTCCTCACACTTATCCGTCCAAAAAAATTTCACAGCTTTTCGAGTTAAATTCGTTAACGGAGTTGCGATCTTGGAAAAGTCTTGTATGGACCTTCTATAATATCCTGCCAATCAAAGAAAACCTCGTACTTCTTACAGCGTCCTCGGCTGATCCCAGTTAATCACGGCTTCGACTTTGGATGGATCTATCGAAATTCCGTTTTTATCGATCACGTGTCCAAGAAATTGCACTCGTTCAATCCAAAATTCGCATTTCAAAAACTTGGCATACAACTTTTCCTTTCTCAATACTTCCAACGTTAATCTCAAATGCTCTTCGTGTTCTTCTTTGGTTTTTGAATAGACCAAAATTTCATCTATAAATACCACTACGAACTTGTCCAAAAAAGGCTTGAACACACCATTCATTAGTCCCATAAATGCTGCAGGAGCATTCATAAGACCAAATGACATTACTAAAAATTCGTAGTTATCGTATCGTGTTCTGAACGCAGTCTTTGGTACATCCTCCGGCCTCACCTTCAATTGATGATAACCGCTTTTCAAATCTATCTTGGAAAAGTATCTCGCTCCCTTCAATTGATCAAACAAGTCATCGATCCTTAGTAATGGATATCTGTTCTTAATCGTGACCTTATTCAGTTCTCTGTAGTCAATGCAGAGTCGCATGGATCCATCCTTCTTTTTCACAAACAACACCGGCGCTCCCCACGACGATACGCTCGGTTGAATGTACTTCTTGTCCAACAATTCTTGTAGTTGTACCATTAATTCCTTCATCTCTAGTGGTGCCATTTGGTATGGTGCCTTCGATATTGGAGCAGTTCCGGGCGCCAAATCGATTACGAAATCTATCTCTCTATCTGGTGGAAGTCCTGGTAAATCGTCTGGAAATACGTTGACGAAGTCCCTCACAATCGGTATTTCTTCTACCTTCAGATTCTCTTTTCGACTGTCGACTATGTAATCTAAGTATCCTACACAGCCTTATTTTAACAACTTTCTGGCGTGCATCATCGTCAGACAACTCGCTTGTCTAGGCGACTTGCTACCATAAAACACAACCTTTGATGGAGTCATAAAGTTAATACGCTTCTTTTGGCAATCAATTATAGCCCCACAGTTGGATAACCAGTCCATACCTAAGATAACATCGAATTCTCCAAGTCTAATAGGGATAATATCTACGTTCATAATGTTACCCTTAATATCCACCCTACAGTTCTTGTGTACGTATTTAACAGGGATCACTTCTCTATTCGCAATTTCTATGTTCATGGGGTATTCTAACTCATCCTTAGGCAATTCTAAGTTCTTAGCAAAGTCATCGGATATAAATGAACAAGTAGCACCCGAATCAAATAATACATAAGCATTAACTTTATTGATCGGAATGATACCTGACACCACATCACGAGACTGTACTGCATCCTGAACTGTCATGTTAAATGTTCTGGCGGTCGGTTGGTTAGTTGCAGTTGGTCCTGTGATAGTCAGAGTGCTTCCACCGTTGTTTCCTCTATTCGCTCCTAATCCTGTTCCTCCAGATCCCTTATTAGGACAATCCCTTGCAAGATGATCCTTTGAGCCACAAGTAAAGCATGCACCCTTCTTTGGTTTAGAACAGTTAGGTGTTATGTGGCCTTCCTGACCACAATTGTAGCATACTCGTTTTCCCTTCATGCAAACTCCCAAATGAGCTTTTCCACAGGTTGAGCATGCTTCAATCTTCTTCTTTTGCCCTCCTTGTTGACTTCCAGCTGACGAGTTATCAGACCACTTTCTCTTCTAATTATTATTACCTCTCGTGCTACTTCCACCAGTCTTGTTAATTCCTTCATTTTCACTCTTTTTCTTCTTCTGATCCTGATTATATTTAGATACCGCATCGCTTCCACCTTCAGCGAGTATGGCCTTCTCTAACACTCCAGCAAAGGTGTTCAATTGGAACATTGACACCTTACTATACAACCAGGGCTTCAGTCCCTGCTCGAAACGTCTTACCTTTCTCTCGTCAATATGCACTTGATACGTGGCGAACCTAGCCAATTCGTTGAACCTTGCCGCATAATCTGCTACGGACATATTCCCTTGTTTCAACTCCAAAAACTGAACTTCCATTTGGTTTTGCAAACTAGTCAAAAAATACATCTCGAAAAACATCTCCTTAAATCTCTCCCAGGTTATTACACCTTCTCCTCCCCGTACTTTGTTTGCCTGCCACCAATAGCTGGCTTCAGACTTCAGTATGAATGTTGCATATGCGGTCTTCTGGTCTTCCCTTACTCTGGCGACGTAAAACACCTTCTCCATCTCCATAACCCACGTTTGAGCATCGGTTGGGTTCATGGAACCTTTGAACTCTGGAGGTCCCACCGCCTTGAAGTCCTTAAACGTTGTGTTTGGTGGAACTTGAGGTCGGTTATTTATGGCTCCAATCAGTAAGTTCACAAACTGCTGAACGGGATTAGCGTTGGCATTATTGTTATTATTGGTTGACTCTTCCTGAGTCGGGTGACATTGTTGTCTTCTCCTTGACAGTATTTTTCTGTTAAATAAACACTTATTAGAACTTTATTTATTTCTCTAAATAGTTAAGGCATTACTTAACAATTTAACATATTCATTTAACACATCATCTCAAACAACTTGATATATTTTCATTCAAATCAAAAGTTTTAACATTAAACGATAGCATAACTGCTATTTACATCAACTATCCTGGAATAAAGAATCCACGGGATTAAAACATTCAAATATTCTTTCGTTCATAAACACGTTAGAATTTACATCTAAAAATTAATTAAGTCTTTTACATAACTAAACAAATTCTATCACTGTCTATCAATGTACTGATTAGCCTTGCTACGCTCCTCTTCTAAGATGCGATGCATCGTCCTGCAATCCATCATGTATAATGGTAGTCCTTCTAACTGGATTGGGTACCTCAAAACTTGATCTTGGGTCTCATTTATTGCCTTGTTAAGTGTAGGGTATGTTTCCCCAATCTTTGCTTTCTTTGCACGACTATCATCCTCTGCACGATCAGCTCAACGCAATTCTCTTACTCAGCCTTCCTCTGCTATGTTCAACTTTTCAGAGGTTTCCTTCAGTTCCTTCTTCAGTTTCTCTATCTCCTCGGTCTTATCTTCAGTTTGACCCTTCTCATGGACCAAATCCCATTTTATATTTGCCAGTCGAGAGTGAAGAGTCGAAATCTCCCTCTCCTTCTGCTCTAGAGTAATATGCTGAATAACCGCTCGCTCAGTCAAATCCTGGACCTCGTCTCGTAACTCCACGTTACGGTCGTATAACGTGTCATACATCTCACAATCAACGGTGTACCGTGGTAACTCCTCTTCTTCCTCTTCCTCAACAAATTCCTCCTCAGGATCCTCCTCAAGATCAGTCTCGAGCTCATTCTCCTGACCAACAACGGTGATCAATGGAGATTACTCCCTCTGTACCAGATGCTCCCTAACGACATGAATGTCTCGGGCTCATCCTCTGTCGGTACTATAGGTACACGGGGTTCCTCCTCAGCTTGACTAGCTTCTCCAACATTCGACATCCTGACAACAAAATTTTTAAGTTTTAGTTACTAAGTCATATCATCTAACGCATACTTTAACACATAAACACATAAGGTCTTTTATTATCTTCAATGAATTACATAAATTCATTTCTTATAACTCGATAAGAGTTTTCCATCACAATCTTCTTCCTATAAGGCTACTACCTAAGGTTGTTCCCCCACCTAAGGTTCATAACCTACAGCTTTGATACCAACTTGTGACACCCACAAATCCGGGTACTTCAATTCCACAGGATTTGGTGTTCATTGTACAAATATCATCTATCTATCTACCCATAATAAATGCAAACCATACAATAGATAGAAATAATAATAAATCTCCTTAAAGGTTACAACATCCAAATAATAATAATACAATCTCAGGTTAAACTAACCTTAAACATCTGTGCAGAATCATAAACAAACAAGTCTTAAATAACATTAGTAACTCAAGTCTTAAACATAAATACATCATCTAATAAAAATAACAAGTTTTCATCACTTGCTAACTTTGCCCTTGACTTTACTAGTGGAAGCTTCATCGGTTCTTTCATTCTTAACTGCAATGTTATTATTAAGCAAGAGTGAGCACTATTGCCCACAAGTATAATAATGAAATAACAGTATAATAACATGAAAGTAAATAAAAAACATCTGAATGAAAGCTCAACTTCTGAATCAAGAATGAATAACAAGAATCAAAAGAATTCTGAGGGTCATAAGACCTTGAACTATGTCCTAGGTTATCAAGGGTTATACTTGAAACCTTTAACAGTCATAAGACTATGGACCTTTCTTCTCGTACTTAGGGGGATCAGCCCTTAGTACCATACTGTGCACAATATCTTAACGCTAACGCATAAGTAAATCCCTTTGCAGGGTTGTTCATCTAAGTTTGACATTCGAGTCCGCACCAAAGGAAGTTTGGTTTGGATAATTCAATAAGGGTTCTGA
The DNA here is from genome assembly GCA_020205505.1 of Panax japonicus. NCBI lineage: Eukaryota > Viridiplantae > Streptophyta > Magnoliopsida > Apiales > Araliaceae > Panax > Panax japonicus. The sequence continues at coordinate 45,602,890 of CM035107.1, forward strand.
AATTTAGAACGTTCATCAACTAAGGACTAGTTGAATCAATAAAATTCACTAGTCTAATAAGGTTCAACAATAATGATATTCAATTCGAATAATAATCTCAAGAAGTATACAATAGAACAATTATTGTATAACTGAATCATGCTTTGAAAAGATAATAAATCTTTAATATAACAATTGAACTTGAATAATAGTAACGATAATTTACTCGAGGTAACTAATAACTTGAACAATAATGACAAGTAGGGTTAGGAAACTTGCCTCGTGTATAGGCTAAACGATTACTACTTCCGTTCACCACAAATCCTACACACATACCATATGTATTCACGACATTCATTAGTTATATTTTTACTTAATTATTTAATATAAACTCCACTTTATTTAACAAATCATTACCCTTCTAATTTAAATACTTAATTAAATTAGAATATTTTCATTCTCTTACTATTATTACACTCGAATAAATTATTTCATAATAATTTCCATCGAATATTTATTTTATTCAATAAATATCTCAATTAAAATATTTACTTTTTTTATAAATATTTTAATAATAATTTTCATCGAATATTTATTTTATTTTATAAATATCTCAATTAAAATATTTAATTTATTTTATAAATATTTTAATAATAATTTTCATCGAATATTTATTTTATTCCATAATATCTCAATTAAAATATGTAATTTATTTAATAAATATTTTAATAATAATTTTCATCGAATATTTATTTTATTCCATAAATATCTCAATTAAAATATTTAATTTATTTTATAAATATTTTAATAATAATTTTCATCAAATATTTATTTTATTCCATAAATATCTCAATTAAAATATTTAATTTATTTTATAAATATTTTAATAATAATTCTCATCAAATATTTATTTATTTATTTATTTTTATTATTATTATTATTATTATTATTATTATTATTTTAACCGTCGGGGCGGGGTAATTTAGTTTGGTAAAGCCCGTCGGGGTCGGGGTTACCCAGGATCATTTTCTGCAGTTTCTGCAGTTCTGCAGTTCGCTAACATAACAAGGCCAAATTAGGCCAAAAATCAATTACAGGTAAAATTATACATGAATATGGCCATAACTTCCAATTAGTTATTTTTAAACAAATTTAGACATACCCAATCATTGTAATACATATATAATCATTACTTAACCCATCTAGCATGATTTTTAACAAGTTACAACACATAATTTGCAAAATCAACACATTTACTTCCACTGTTCTTGATGTTCTTGAAGGTTTTGAAAATAAAACATGAAAATTATCACTACGGATTCGTTATAACACCGAATCCGTTTATTTAAACTTTGGTCTCTTCGTATCAATATGTATAATGATATACGAGTGTAAAATTTAGGGATAATATACGATCAATACATAAAATATCACGTATAAGGCCATAAGGCCAAAACCCATACTCTGTAATTTTGTAGAAATCATATACGATGTAATATTATGAAACTGATGATATGGAATCATGCAATATATATATAAAATACGATTTGATACATCTTAACCTATAAATAACTCATAAATATTACTCATTTCTCAATCACAGAGGCTTTACAGAAACTTTGAAAGCCATTTTCTTATAAAAACTTAATGACGTAAAATAGAATTTGGGAAGGAAAATTACCGAGAGTATAGGTAATGGAAGATGAATTCCTTCTCAGATGACTCTCACAATCCTCTTAACAACTCTGACTTCTCAACTCTTTCTCTATATTTCTCCCTGTTATGCTTTCTGGACTTAGGCAAATAGTGAAGAAGAAATAAAAGAATACGTAAACTAAATAATGAACAATTGACGCGTTGGTGGTCAGTTACCCAGTCATGGGTTAACTGGCCCCAACTCCCTTTATTGACATGTTTGCCTAGCTAGAATAGGTTTTAAAAACTATTTAATTTAATAAAACTTTATCACATAGTTAATTCATGTCACACCCACTTGCACAATAATCAAATATCTTATTGAATATAAATAAAATATAATAACTTCTCACAAATTCACATAGTCATTTATTTAATTTTCTCATTAATGAATAATGTCAAATTATTAACTCTCTAATTAATAATTAATTTAATTAAAATAACATCATGCTTAATTAAATATTTCATTAAATTCAATAAACTCAATTAATTACATACTTGAATAATAATTATTCTCCACATTAATTTAATAAATGTAATACATATAATTAAATTAATCTACCACAATTGCATCAAATAATTATTTAATCCAATAATTAAATCATCGAAAAATATTTATTTAATTCAATAAATATTAAAATTAAATTACAAAAATCTCGCTCGTCACAGCTACTCATCTGATTTCTCTTCTTGCTCTTTCTCTTGCTCCCCCTCAGATGATGACCTTTTGTCTCTGCTTGGTTCCCCTTCATTATCTTTCTTATCTGGCTCCCCCTCAGATGATGATACTCTTCTAGCAGCTACTATCTTCTTTGACGTCTTCTATCCTCTTGACCCTCTGCTCTTCTTTTGATGCCCCTTGCTCCTCTTCTTTCTATGCCTCTTTTTATCCCCCTTTTTTCATTAATCATTTGAGACATCTGCTCCATGTTGGAATTAAGCTGCTCCATCAGGTAGGAGGTGTTGTCAACTTAAAACTTTAGTTCTTGCTGACCTAGCTCAAGTTGTACTGAGAATGTTTGCTTCATATCGTCAATCTTGTCAGAGAGGGTTGTGATCTACTTTGCATTTGCCTCCTGAACTTGTAGAGCTTCAGCCATCTGATCTTGTATTGCCTTTTGATAGATTTTATCCCTCTCTTATAGTTTGAGAGATACATCAGCCAAGATAGCTTGAAGTTTGTGCTGGAAAGAATCATCTCCTGCTTCTATCTGCTTATGTGATTCTTTAGTGAACATAGAGATCTTTTTGCTTAAATCGTCAGAACTTTTCTATAATGCCTGCTCCAAAGCAGTTTGATCCTCTTGATTGGCAGCTTCAGCTTGGGCAATGGATTGGACTCTACGATTGTCATCTTTGGATAGATTTTCAAAGGTGTGGATAATCTGAACAATCGTGGAGTACCAATTGCTTGTGGAGGATGATGGAGTGTCTAATAGCAGTGCTTAATCATAAGAAGGCTTCTTGGATTGGGCTTGAACATGATCAGCCGTAGAGTTAATAGACTCTACAATCAGCTCCTTGGTCATGACCCTTCTTCCTTCAGAATCCACTCTACGATCGTAGGGGATATAGAGATTCTTAGCTTGTCGATAGATCTTAAACAGAGGCTAGTTTGTTATCATCTTGGTATCATAAGTTTTCACCCTTGGAAAGTTTTGAGCTACCAGTTCCACGCTTTAAAAAGTCTTGTAACACCAGCTGAAGTAACTTCCATCTCCTTCAGTAAAGGCCTTCAACCAAGGCATTGATTGGAAGAACCATCTCATCAGCAAATCATCAGGGTTGTAGAGAATGGTTGTGCAGTCTATTTCCATGTTATTCCAGTTCTTGACTAAGTTAAAAGAGGTCATTCTTACTATTCTGATCTGTTCACCTCCATGGTTTATCAATCTGTCAAGAGGAGTTTCTGATGGTTCATTGGGAACTTCTACCACAATTCACTTGGTAAATCTTGCAGGTGAGAGAACATGGTGGAGTTCTTAGTCTTTTGATTCCTTATCTTCAGAGTTGGAATCATTTTCTGCTTCTTCCTTCTCTGGACTAGAACCACTTAGATCAGCTTTAGCAGATAGTCTTTCTTGCTATAGCATTTCATTATCAAAATCTTCTTGATCATCTTCAACAAAGAGACCTTCTTACTGAATTTCATTGTCAGAACTTTCTTCAGCAAGTCTTTCCTTAGATTCTTCTTCTTCACTACTGGCTTCTTCTTCAGCATCTTCTTTTGAGGATACAGATTTATCATCACTTAATTCAATGATGGCATTTGATTGGCTACTGTTCCTCTTGGAGGAAACTAGGCTTGCAGCCTATAGCTCTTCTTTCTTCGTGGAGGTTCAACTATTAGAGAGACAAACTTCTCTTCTTCTTCTTCTTCTTCTTCTTCTTCAGTCTTTGACTTCTCTTGCTCATCAGATAAACTTCTTTGGAGATTAGCACTGGCAGGAGCAAATTCTTCTTTCTTGGCCTCATCTTTTTCTGAGCCATCATGACAGCTTTCTTGGTTTGAGGGGACATGTTCATCTTCTTCTTCTTGAATAGCATTTTCTGACCCATTCTCTGGGCTAGTTGGGGCAGTTGCATTTGGGGATGCACTTTGATCATCATGAATTTCTTTTTTTTTCATCAGAGTTGTTTCTCTGAGAATTTTCCATGGGGCTAGAGCACTTTTCGTCATCAGCAGTTTCAGTTTCTTTCTCTTCTGCTGACTCTACGTCCCTTTCTTCAACAGATGTAATGATTTGAAAAGTTAAGGCTGGTTTGTCATCGACCTTAGCTTTCTTGCTGACTGACCCTTGAAGCAACCTGCTACTTCTTCTTTTTGTGGTTTCAGCAGTTTGGGCCTTTTCTTCTTTATCCTTGTTCAAGGAGGAGACTCTGTTTGGTGGGGCCTAGGCTTTCTTCACATCATCAGCTCTTTTCACCACTTTTGATTTCTTCCTGGCTGGTGTGATTTCAGCTGCTGTAGAGTCATTAGACTCAGAGCTCTCTGTCTCTACTATCTTCTTTTTCTTAGCAGAGGCTCTACTGCTGCTCCCAGCTGTCAGTCTTTTGTTCTCCATGGGGTTCTTCTTTCAGTTTTCAAATAACTGTGGAGACATTACTTTGTGCACATTCAGGGCTTCTCCCTCATCATCCTTGATCTTTCCCCCTAGCTTTTTCTTCAGTATGATACTCAGCAGCCTCCCATGAAATACCTTGGTCAGGGGCTTCTTCTCAGCCTTCTCTACCCACTTGGAGATCTGATCAAACAAGATAGCTCCAAAGTCAATTTGTTTCTTCAGAACTATTGCTGACATAATTTTCAACTGCTGGTCGATCACTGTGCCATGTGCAGTGTTCTTACACAGTATGCACTTTCCAACTATTTTATCAAGGAACTCATATTGCTTAGGAAACTCCTTCTTCTTCATGTCCTTGAAACTAGGGTTTCTTTGATACCCCATAACTTCCTTTGCTAGTTCAGTGTTGACATTATAAAGGTTCTTTAGCCCTTGGTTAGGAAAACCTAGGCATTAATTGAGGTCAGAAGATTTTAACTTGAGAGACTGACCTTTAACCTTGGTAGTAAGGGTTTCCGAATTTATAGAGACGTTTGAGTAGAATTCTTTAACCAGGTTGCAGTAGAATCGAGTATTTACCTCAAGGCATTCTGAAAATCCAGCCTTCTTTACAAGCTCGAGAATATCCCTTAACTTCTTTTTAGATTTCTCAAACGATTTGGTTCCAAGCTGAATACCAGTGATCACTTGACAGTTTTCCAAGCTGAATTCAAGTCAAATCCATACTTTGTGTTCCTAATGACCCTGATTTAAAGTATAAAATTATGATGGAAGCGCACAACACACTGTTTGCAATCCATCCTGGGAGTACCAAAATGTATTATAATCTTCGTCATACATTTTGGTGGAGCAATATAAAGAGAGAGATATCGATGTTTATCTCAAGGTGTCTAACTTGTCAATGAGTTAAAGCGGAGCATCAAGTATCAAAAGGTCCATTACAACCACTTGAAATTCCAGAATGGAAGTGGGAGCACATTACCATGTATTTCGTTACTGGTCTTCCTAAGGTTTCTCAAGGCATAGATGCGATTTGGGTCATTGTTGATAGATTTACCAAGTCTGCTCATTTCTTACCGATACGAGAAACTTATACACTTGAAGGTCTTGCTCGTATGTACATAAACGAGATTGTAAGACTGCATGTTATGCCGGTATCCATAGTTTCTGATCGAGACCCAAGATTAACTTCATGATTTTGGGTTAGTTTGCAAAAAGTTATGGGCACAGACTTACGATTTAGCTCAACATATCATCCTTAGACGGACGGACAGTCGGAGAGGACTATTCAAACTCTTGAAGATCTATTAAGACTCTGTGTCCTTGATTTCAAGGGAAGTTGGGACAAGTTCTTACCATTGGTGGAGTTTTCCTACAACAACAGTTTTCAAGTAAGTATTGGCATGGCTCCATTCGAATCGTTGTATGGAAGAAAGTGTCGTTCTCCAGTATGTTGGGATTAGGTGGGTGAAGCAACGTTGTTGGGACCGGAGTTGGTACGTATGACTACAAAAAAGATTCAAATGATCCGACAACGTATAAAAACCTCACAAGATCGACAAAAGAATTATGCTAATCTTCATCGAAAGGACGTAAAATTCGATATAGGAGATCATGTGTTGTTACGTGTTGCTCCATGGAAAGGAGTTACGAGATTTGGAAAGAGAGGAAAACTCAATCCTCGATTCATCGGCCCATTTTTAATCCTCGATCGAGTAGGAACTATGGTCTATAGACTCGCTTTACCGCCAAGTATGTCTCGTGTTCATAACGTTTTTCACATATCCATGTTACGTAAATATGTGAAAGACCCGAACCACATTATTGAGTTAGAACCGGACAGAATAACGGAAGATTTGACGTATGAAGAGGTTCCTTTTCAAATCTTGGATAAGAAGGAACATATTCTACGCTCTAAGGTTATACCTCAAGTCAAAGTTTTGTGGAGAACCCACGATTTTAAGGAAATGACTTGGGAGTTTGAATCTGAAATGAAATCAAGGTTTCCTTACCTCTTCGACATACCAGGTACGTACCCTAATTTCGAGGGCGAAATTTCATAAGGGGAGGTTGTAAGACCCCAAATTTTTGAATAAAGATGAATTTTCTATAAATATCATTTTTGAATATTATGGAGTAAATTTGATATAATGTTATAGTTGTGGGTTATATTTATAAATTTTGCAAAGTACGCAAGTTGTATATAATTTTCGATTGGTCGGGAAATATTCGTTTTAACAGGGAATATTCGTAAACAGCACAATCATTGGTGGACCCCACAACGAAATTATTGTCGGATTGAGAAAACGACAAAAATATTTTATTGAAAATAACGGCGGAAGTTATACCATTAATACTGTTGAACTACTTGATAGTAAAAGTCCAGTAATACGCGTGGTTGCATAGTAACACACGGTATTGATTATTGATGCTTATGTGATAAGTCACTCAGTTTTGTTTTATTGGTATTATTAATGTAATAAAACAGAAACGCTTTTTATATCAAACAAAATACTTTTATAAAGTTATTCGTTTTATTAGGCTAATAGTAAAATCTTTTTATATAAAACAGAATACTTTTATAAAGTTATCTGTTTTATTAGACAATAATAAGAATATATATTATATTTTATTATGCATAGTATTTGCATAGCGCCTGCATAGTTTTTGCATAGTAAAATCTTTTATAAAGTTATTCGTTTTATTATATTATAAATAGAATATATTTTATTTTATTTAAAAGATTTTGCTTTAAATATGGACTGTCAGATTAAAGTAAATCAATATGGACCGTTCATGAGTTAGTTACTATACAGTCCATTTTTCTATAAATAGAAGCTCATTCCTTCATTATTTCTTACGAATTCACTAAAACTCTAGAGAGATAAACTATAAAGAGAAAGAAGAAAAGTATTCTGCTACTTCACTACTTATATATCTAGTACTCTTCTTCTTAAGGTAGGGGGTATTATTTCTTTTGTATTCATTAAGAGAACTTATGTTATTCCATTCTTTATTATTCTGTTGGAATAACCTATATACGCGGACTTCCCTATACTTGGTGAAATTCTCCTGTTATTCTATTCTTTATTATTTTGTTGGAATATCCTGTCGGTGCATATTATGTTTGACCTGGTTCCGTTATTTAGTATTCTGTTGGAATAACATGTCTATGCGAAGTACCGCATGCATGGTGATTTCTGTTGTTATTCTATTCTTTATTATTTTGTTGGAACATCCTGTCAGTGCAAATTTCGCCTGACCTGATTCCGTTATTATTATTCTGTTGGAATAACCTGTTTATGCGAAGTACCGCATGCATGGTAATTTCTTTTGTTATTCCATTCTTTATTATACTTAGTTGGTAAAAGTTTTGACTTCTATACTCTATGAAATTAGTGGAATATCCTTGATATTTATGCTTCATCCAGTATCTTTTCATGAAAATATTCTTCTGGGCATCTTGAATTTTACTCTACGAAGAAGTATCATGTTGACAATTTGGACGTTATTAGTTCCTGAATAACTTAATTCTTGAACTTGTTTTATTGAATTCTTATATCGTTGTCATCATCCTCATGTTTATATTTTTTAAAGTCATCTGTGGCCTGTAGTGCATAGATGGACTTGGTATGATTATGACCAGGAATTATTCGGTGTAATCATGACCGTAATGTTACAAATGATGTGGTAAAAGTTCTCATTGGCCTGTAGTGCATTGATGGACAGTTGTTGGCATGATCATGACCATTAATGAATACACTAATATTCTTGGCTCATAGTGCATGGATAGTTGTGGTCGTGATACTAAAGAATATCATTGGCCGTAGTGCATGTAATGCCCGAGAATATCGAATTTTCAAGGAATTAAATTTTTATTTGATTATGTGGATTAAATGAATTTAATTGAGTTATTATATGAGTAAAATGTTCAAAGGTCGTTCTATGACCTAGAATGTGTAGATGTGATTAGTATTCTGGCTTTGTGCTAGAATTAATTATTGTGAATTATCAAGACGAGAACGAAGGTTTTCTAAGATTTTTTACGTAACAACACTATTCATCTGATGACGTTCGGAGCTAGGGTTTGAAATTCTAAGAAATATAAAACGTTAGAATATGACGATATTATGGAAAATCCAATAATATTACCGTTATGGTAAACAAAGTTTTCACCTGCGGACTTAAAACCTAAGGATTTATGAAAGAGGTTTTCGAAAAGGAAATGTAATACGTATAGTCGTTTCGATTATTATACGTAAGGAATATGAGTATTATACTAGTATGTATACGAGTATGGTATGAAGAATAGTACGACGTATAATACGATTATTATATGAGTATTATACAAAGAGAATACATGAGTAATACGCGTAGAATACGAGTTGTATTATTAGAGTATGAGTTAAGGATTTTATCCAATCCAATTGGACTTGGAGTAATAAAAAAGCCCAAGTCAAGGCCCAATATTAGATTGGTTAAAGCCCAATGTTAATTAATGTCAAGCCCAATCCAAATAATTAAACCGTGGGTCGAACCGGTGCGTCAAGGTATGGGTAAAACCCATGGGGCAACCCATGGGGATAACCCATGGGCAAGGTGGACTGGCCACTTGGTGTACAAGGCAAGTGAATCACTTGGTCACCAAGTATTTTGCTCGGTGACAAAGTTGTAAATAAGTGAGGAGGTGCTAAATTGGACTATTTTGCCCCTCATTGTATTTTCTATAAATAAAAAGCTTAGGTTGAGCTTTTGTGGTTTTACAAAGTTTGTCCAACATATTGAGAGAGAGAAAAGAGCTAGATTCCTATAATCCTTCTACTTCCAAGCAAACCAAAAGACGTTTATCAAGAACGTTAACTACTTCGAAGGTAAATTCCTATAAACCGTAATCTTCATCTTTTTTGATTTCTTTCTCATAGAAGAATCGTAGATGAGTGGAGAATGTTTATAGAGAAGAAATAAGAATGCCTTTTTAATGACCAAATCATTGATAGGTCATGACCAAATAGAAATCGTAAGTGTTTACGTGAGTTAAAATCATAAAAAAGTCTTGAACGTGAACTTAGTTGTGAATGAACATTTAGGATTCAATATAGCTAAGGAATGTGCATATTGCTTGGTTAGGAAGTAAATATGAAGTCCATGTAGTATTCCATGTGATTTGGCTTAGAGAACATTAGTAACGAAATTATGACGGATTTTGCGGAAATGGACGTTAAACGTCGAAAACGCATAAAGTCCAGATTAAAGGTCAAAAGTTGTCGTGGGACTTAAAAATATTGGTTTCCAATGTCAACACATGAGATAAGGTAATTAAGAGTCGTTGGCAAAAGAATCGTCGCATTCCGACTTATAACGAAGAAAACGAGTATTGAATGGACGAAAACATTAAACGAACGCTTAAAATGAACTTAAAGGTTATTTCTGAGTTAACGGATTCGAAAATATGAAATTCTTATACGAACACGTAAAGGATGTAATTCCTGACTTATAGGAATTCGAATGGGTCAATTCGGATGTAAAACGAACAAATTAGGAAGCCGGGAGTTTCGTTAAGAAACCAAATCTATTTTGGCTAACTGGTGCATAGACTCGGCGCCGCAGCACCAAACCAGTACAAAGTGGTGGCGTCGTAGCGCCAGACTCAGCCGAGTACCCTGATAACTCGCGCCGCAGTGCCACTAAAATACAAAGGATGCCGCGTCGCAGCGCCGACAGTGGGAAAAAGTTGACCAAGTTAGATTTTGTTCCATTTTGGATATAGACTTAAAGTAAGACATTGAAGGTACTTAAGTTACATTATAAGACTTACCTTAACTCACTTGTAAGGTGTTAATGTAAGAATGGTCTAGTAAGGTTTCATAGTAATTAAACGAAGAACACAAAGACGTAATGAGGGAACCGTAAATGACATTCAATGTTGGTAAGTAACCATTTATGATCGAATGTCGGCTAAGGACGTAAGAACATTAATGAAACGTAACGAAGTATATAAAGTCAAATCGACTTTAATAACGAAGTTAAAACAAGTAAGATATAGAAGAGAAAGAAGTTTGTTAGAACCGTAAAGATAGTTTATGTGATAACTAATTACAGTGTGCTATGTGAATGTATCATGTAGATCTTGTAAAGACCGAGAATAGTTGAATTGTAAGTTCGAAGATGCTTAAAGGCAAGTCTTTCGTAACTCTTGTCTGACCTTTGTGTTAGCTAAGTTTTTACCTGATGCATGATATACAATGAATGAATGGTAAATAGAAAAAGAGTCAATGCATGTTTTATCCGGGCTAGACAAGTATTGAATGATAGATTGAATTGTTCACAAGTCTGTTGATATAGAACTGTTAACGTTATCCTATGCCAAGTATGTGGTACGGATGAGAAGGTAAGTTTGTCTATGAACAAACAAAAGTATTTTCATCGATTATTCAATGGGCACGCGAGGTTGCCAAATGTTAAACGTAAATACGTTTAACGTAAGAGTGTTGATCAACATAGAGTACAATAGGCTGATTACCTAGAAGTGCTCGTAAGTAAAGACGGGTGGATGGCCTTAGTGCCGGATATTCTTTTCAAGTATGAAAACGAAAAGAGTATGTTCATGGTCTATTGACCGGTTCATCATTCCTAAGCTATTATATATGCTCTGAAATTGTTGTAGTAGAAGTATTAGTCAAATGATTCAGAATGCTTCGTAAATAATTATTTTGATATTGATATAAAACATGTACTTATTGATGTGATATTCATATGTTTTGTTGTTAAGACTTGCTGAGCTAGTTATGCTCATTCTTGCTTGAACCATATATTTGCAGCTAAAGCCGAACAAACTGAGAGTTATACGAGAGATAAAGGTGAGGCTAAGATGGATAATTAATCATCCTGTAATAGACTAGTATATTTGTATGTAATATACTTATGAAGAACAACAAATGTATTCGGTTATGAACCTGGGAAAGGATTTATTACAGATGTAATTCAAAGATAGTAATTACACTCATTTTGTTGTTATTTCAATGGAATGATTATATGAAATGTAGTATCGTGGAGCACCATCTGTCGGGTTGGAAGATACCCGAATTGGGGGGCGTCACAGGTTGATATCAAAGAATTAGGTTATAAAACTTAACGGGGGAAGAACCTTAGGCTAATAACCTCATAGGAAAGGAAGAGTCCGAAGAAAGCTAACTCGAGTCAAATGAGTTAATAAGGTATTGAGGAAACTCAGTACCAAAAGATTTAAAAGACGGAAAGTAATCCTAAATGGATTAAATGTTATTTGTGCTTATATTATTATGTATTATGTTCTAATCAATTTGTTATGTGTTATTGTAGATGTCGGTTGATAGCTTGATGTATAGGGATATACATGTGATCAGCGAAGAGTCCGTGAACCGAGTTGAGACAGTACATGTGCCTATAGCAGACATAACTGTAGTGATTCTAGAGGAGTCAGAGCCTGAGGAATATTACTCGGAGGTGGATTATTCGGAGGAGACCATGGGGATAACATCATATTTTAATATGATGATTGATGTGGAGGATGACATGGAGGTAACATCGATTAATATTGTGATGCCTGCCCTAGAGTCTACACCTACCGAGACTATGAGGGTAATGTACCTCTCAGTGATTGACTGTAACGTGCAACTGCACAATATGGTGCAACACCAAAAGGAAGAGATCAATGATCTCTATGGGGCAAAAGAGTCAGCAGAGTCAGACTATCAGATAGAGCATGATGAGAAAGTGCTCATGACTGACAAGGCCCAAGACTATAAGAACGAGGTCATAGAACTTCGCTAGAAACTGGTTGAAAAAGACCAGAAGATAGCACGAATGTCATATATAAATGACAGTGCGCACGAGGATTTCAAGCTTAAGATAGCTTGTTATTCTATTGAGTAGGGACAGACTCGACATACTATAAGTCGGGATATTGTGTCGATTCTGGCAAACCAGAAGAATAAGAATGCTGTTAAGCAATATTAGGAGTAGTAAAGTGAATACTTTTGTGTAGTGACGTAAAACCCTCTTTTGTATAATTAAAGGGTAGTGTTTTTGTAAATCCCAATTTTTGTAGAAATCAATCGCGGGATGTATATGTAATAACTTTTGGGCTATGTAAAGCAACTTGTAAATAGTTTAGAACTATGAAGAAGCATTTTAATATAAAGAAGTTTTTATTTTGAAATTACTTTGTTGAGTATGAGTTATTGTTCGGTTGTTTGTCGACTAATAACAAAGTTATCAAATAAGTAATAACGGAACTTTATTTATTTAATCAGAAATGCCGCCAAGAAGAAGACAATGTAACCAAGAGGCAAAATCGCATAATGATAATGAGGGGGGCCCTAATAACCTAATGCAGGAGTTCGTTAATTTATTAACGGTTGCATTTAACCAAGCCGGGGGTAGAGCACCCGCAGGACCTAGAGTAGCCCGAACGACTACTTTTAAGGAATTTAAAAGTGTTGGTCCACCCGAATTTAAGGGAACAACAGACCCAATGGATGCCTAGACATGGGTCAAGGAAATAGAGAAGGATTTTGTTATTACAAACGTAGCTGAGGCGCAAAAGACCTCTTTTGCGACCTATATGATGAAGGGGGAAGCCAACTACTGGTGGGAGGCTCACCAGGGTGGGGCTCGAGCGGAAGCTGTTACATGGGAACAATTTAAGAAGGTATTCTTCGAGAACAATTTCCCTACTAGCATGCAAGGAAGAATGGAGATTAAGTTCTTAGAACTTAAGCAGGGGGACATGACTGTTCCCCAATACGCGGCTAAATTCAATGAATTGGCAAGGTTCGCTCCACACTAAGTGGACACAGAGGAGAGGAAGGCTCGTAGGTTTGAGGAAGGCCTAAAACCCTGGCTGTATAGTACGATATCGGGTTTTCAGAGTGCTTCCTACGGGACCATTCTAGAAAAGGTGATAATAGCGGAAGGTGGTAGCGAGGCGTTGACCTAGTACCACAAAGATAGGAAGACTAAGAGTAAGGGAGAGGGAGGAAATAAGGCAGTGGTTGCCAGTGGAAGTGGCAATATGCCTAAGACGAAAAAGTTTAACCCTGGGAATACTGGGGCAAAACAAGGGGATCCTAACGGAGGATGGAGGCGTGTAAGACATGCGGTAAGACTCATCTGGGAGTATTCCTGAAAGGGAAGACTGGTTGTTATAACTGTGGCCAGAAGGGTCACATATCTCTCAACTATCCTAATTGTGACAACCCGAGAATTTGGACAATTTATTAAAATCTTAAATGATTGATTTAATGTCAAATATTAGACCTAGATAGAAAATGAGTGTATGCGTTTGATATTATTAGGGTGAAATTTTGAGGAATTCAAAATTCTGTGAAGGATTTAGGTGAATTATTCAAGATTAAGGATTTATGTGATTAAGTTCTGTGAAAATGGTTATGTATATGTTCAGAATGTGGTTAAGGGTCAAGGGTTGTCCAAATAAATTTTATCAATGTCAAACCCTAAGTATATATTAAGAACGCCAACGTTCAGTTAGAAAACCTTAACGTCTGATAAGAAACCCTAAAAATCGGTTCTGGAAACCCTAGTTTCAGTTCTGGGAGTCCGAAACCCTAATTCGGATATTAAAAACCCTAGATTGGGAAAACAATGCTACGTATAAGGTTAAACGTCATTAATTTTAATTAATTAGGGAAAACCCTAATGAATTATTGGAAACCCGATTTGATTATTAGAAAACCCTAATACCAGATCTGAAAACCCTAGTTTCAGATTCTGATAAATTGAAGCCCTAATCTGGGAATAGAAAGGATAATTATAATGCTTATGTGGTATTAATTATACTACTAATTAGGGCAAAGCTTAATTAATTAGCAAACCCTAATTTCAAATTTAGAAAACCATAATTTTGGGATATGAAACCCAAATTTCCAATTTTTGAACCCTAACTGTACAGTGGTGGATTTAATTGCTATATTAGCAATGTTAATTAGGAAATATAAATCCTAATTGTCAAGTTATTAGAAACCCTAATCTAATTAGGAAATATAATTTTTAAAATTGAAATATTATTTTTCTATTTAAAACCCTAAAATGTGGTTTTGAAACCTAATGTACAATTTTGACCCTAAGTGCATAATTAGCAATTTTAATTAGGATAAATTAGTCCTAATTAGCAAGATTGATTTATGAGTAGGAAATTAAGATATAATTAGGAAGCCCTAATTATAATTTAAAAATCAAGATTTTCTATTTTTAAAATTTAACTAGAAAATCTTAGAAATCCAACTTGCTAAATATTTAAGGGTTAAAACCTAAACCCTAAAGGGTTAAACCCTAAATTATAGATTGCTCAAAACCAAAACCATAAGGGTTTGCAACAAGTGAAAATTCTAGAAATTAAAGGAAATGTCAAAAATACCCTTATGTCACATTTTTTTTATAGCTAACTTGCAAATCTTGCTCTATCTTGGTTGTTCACCAACCCTAACCCTAACCCTAACCTAGCATAGCTTATGACTTATAGCTCTATTGGATCAGCCATCTTGCCAGGAAATTGATTTAATTACTAGCCACATTCATTGCATCAATTAATTTCAAAGATTAAGAGAGAGAATGGGTCACTTTATTTTCATTTTCTCCCAAGCTCTCCTCTCTCTAGAAATCCGAAAATCTAGAGTGAGGGAGAGTTAAAAGTTGAGCTATGATCAAGTCTTAGAAAGCCAAGATCAGCAACAAAGGATCAAAATCAAAAACCAAAGCAAAAAGTGGTAAAAATCCTAAATCTTGAAATCCTTTGATTCTTTGTTAATTTTTAGAATTGATTGTTCAAAGTTGTGTAATAGGGTGTCAATTGATGATCTGGATTGATAAATCACGAACCCATAACATCAAAGTTCATGATTTTAAAGATTTTCAACATCTGAAAATCTGGAAAATTTCGTTTTACAGCCAAATGTCAGATCCTATAGATCCATGTGTTTTAAGTGTTTTTGATGTTTAAAGCTTGTAACATGTAGCCTGATATGTATTATTTAAGATGCAAAAAGAATCAGAGCCAGATTCGGTCAAAACCCGTTGACCGAAAACTATCAAGAACACAAACCCAGAAACCCAGATCGTCTGACAACCTTTTTGAAGCTCTTAATCTTGCTTTGATTTAAGTGTTGGGCCAAGTTGTTGTTGATCCGTCGTAGTCTGATATGTAGACTACACATTAAAGCCTTTAGATCACATAGATCATAACTGAACTAGCAGGAAATCGCGGTCAAATATGCGTTGACCGATTACCTTGGACAAATTTTGGAAAACCCAGATTTTGTGAAGAACAGTTTCTGGCCTCTACTTTGACTGGCTTGGATCGTGTGTATATGTTGTTGTTAGACTTATTTATTGCTATATTAATGTACCTTGTCATCTATACTATATATTTGAACCATTAAATGTTATAAAACATCATCAGAACATTAAGGAAATCGAGCTTGAAAGTGTCAACTCGACACTGTCTAGGTTTCTAGGTTACCCAGAAAACCCAGATTAAGTCTGACAGTGACTTTTCATAGCCTGATCTTCATAATATGTTGATATATGAACTGTATTGTTGGTATTAATTGTAGTGCTACACAAGCACTACAAGATCTAAGTTTTAGATTGGACATACCATGTTTGAACAAAGAATTGTATCCGTTCACACCAGCCCCTCGCACACTGACTTTGTCAGTGTTCTTGAGCCAAGAACACCTAAGGCGATAGACAAGTGTCGCTAAAGGTCTACATCGACGGTTTAATTTATTTTAAATTCTGAATATTCCGGAAATTAATTAAAAAATTAGAAAAATGGTTTTTAATTATTAAAAATACTAAATAAATTCTAAAAAATTATTTTAAATTCTGAAAAATAGTTTTTAACTATTTTGAGTATATTTCGAATATATTTAATATTTTTGGAATATAAAAGGTATTTATTTATTTAATTATAATATTAAATAAATGATTTAAAATGATTTTAATTCATGAAAAATCATGAAAAATAATATTATGGTATAAGAAAATATTTTAAGTTATTTTTTGATGACTTTTAATATTTTAGGATGAATTTCATTAATTAATCAATATTAATGATAATTAGTTTATTTAATAGATATATTAAATAAATTATGGAAAATTAGAAATAATGATTTAAAAATCATATAAAAATAATTTAAGTGTTATACAAATATTTTAAGTTATAAAATATAACTTTTGATATTTTGTCATGAAAATATTAATATTCTAATATTAATAGCAATTATCGGATAATTGATTTAATGGTTTAAAAATCATATAATTATAATTTTAAGGTATTAAAAATACTTTGATATATTATAATTATATTATAATATTATGTAATGATTTTCATTAATATTTTATATTAAATGAATATTAATGATTAAGGAATTATGTGATATTTAATTCAATTAAATATGGTTTTAATGATCGAAAAATGTTGATAAATGATAATAATTATTTAAAAATTATTATAAGTCTTTAAAAATTATTTTGACTGATAAGATAATTATCTGGGATAATTGTTAAGCGTTTAAGCAGAGTTTAATTGAACTTAAACTCGAGTATTGTCCGACTAGACCGCCGGGATGATAGAATTGTGTCGGTTTCAAGTCAGACTGAAATAGTTTGACCTAATACTAAGTTTTATGTGTGTTATAGACTGATAGGGTTATGTTCTATGTGTTTAGGTTATTCTATATATATATATATATATATATATATATAACAGTATTATACTGTGATGATATTATTCTAATTATTGGAGATCTATATTATTAATATTAGGTCTTCGGGTAAAGCGTTATAAATTGCGTAGTGGTAATCAACGGTTCAGGCAAGTTTCTTTGTACTTAACTCTAATAAGAGTGTTTTATTCAAGCTTATGGTTAATCATTGCTGATTGCCACGAAAATTGTACTCTGTACATCTTGCATGTATAAGTCAGGTATGAAAGGCTGATCACCTTCATTACCAGTTGGTTCAGAAATGTTTGTTCATGCATGTTTAAAACTTGTTCAGTCAAAAGTTTGTTCGTGCTAGTTCTCAATTATATTGATGAATTATAGCCATCTTATTATTCATACTCTTCAATCATGATATATCGTTATATTATTGTATTTAAACTTGTTGGACAACTTTCATGCTCACCCTTGCTATATCATGATAAAACATTGCAGATAAGGCGAATGCATTCGGATACAGGAAAAGGTTAAGTCAAAGTTCAGTTTGTGAAAAAATGTGCGGCTATTTTGTAATAGTATAGTTTGATAAATGTGTTATATGTTAGAAAGTTTATGAATTGTGTATAAGTTAAGGTTACTCGACCTTGGGGAATAGTGTGTAATGTATTGTATAAACAATTTATGTTTATATCTTCCGCAAATAGTTATAGAAATAGTATACCGGATCAGCGGCGATTTGGGGCCTGGATTCGGGGCTATCATAGTTGGTATCAAAGCTGTTGGTTATGAAGCTTAGGTAGGAATACCTGAGATCAATAACCGTAGTGATTAGGATAAGTGCTAGCTCAAATAGTGTTAGTTGGTCGGTATGATTCAAAGACGAATCTCGGTAAGTTGTTAAGATACAGAGTTCCCTAACTCTGATAATAAATTTGAATAGTAATGGTGAACAGATCGAGTCTAAAAGACTGAAAGTGCAGGAATAGGAGATCGTAAAACAAAACGATCAAGTCATAGAATTGAATCGTAATATATACGATGAGATCAACCCGTGATCTGTTAAGGTTATTACAACCGGAAAGAATCAATCTGATGATTGAAAAGTTTACAGCAAGATGCTGTGTATCAGTTGTACTATGAAATGGTACTATGAAAACTCATAAAAGAGTTATGGATTATGAATACGGATTAAATGAAATTTGTGTTGAAAAAGGGGGTTAAGATTAGGTGGGGATTTCAATGAGGACTCGTGTTAGCAACTGAGTTGTATGATTTCTTATATGGGCGGGGAATTGTACTTGGTGTAAAAACTACTTAGTTGGTGGCATGGGTAATCATTGAAATGTTGTGTCACGCTAGTTATTATATACAGATAAATAGGTCATAGGTAGAGAATATAGGATTAAGTACAAATTCTTAGAACTCATACTTATGTGACATTCTTGAGTCATAGTTATATGAAATGTTTATGAGCCCCTCAACGAACTGACGCCAAAGGTCAGACTAGGGTAAGTTCGTAAACTCATATAATTGTGGCCAGGTTATGAACTCATAAGTGTAGTTTTATGAACTGGGAATAGTTGTGTGTGAATGGAGTGTTAAGGATTATAGGAACAGATAGATTGTTAAGCAAATGATCATTACTGGAGACTTAGGTTTTCCTAAACTCCTAGCTATGCTAAACTTCAAATTTTTGACATCAAGCTAAATACGCACTATGTGCCCTTTAAAAAAATATATGTAGACTCGTAATCATTTTTGAAACGGTTTAAAGTACAGTCTATGCTACTTATTTCGGCTAGACGCAAATGATTTGAAATATCAAAAAAAAAATTTATTTATCACGTATGTACCATGTAACCTGGTGCAGAGATGATAAAAATGATGGAGTCATCAATGCAGTATGACTTAGTGTGAATTAGACCTAAAGTCACTATTCCACTATGGTATGATGTAGCATGATAAAATCACCAAATGACGGAATCCTCAACGGACTGTAAATACAGTGCGGCGTCATGATGTCATTCTCAAAAATGTTTTCAAAAAAATTTTAATTTGCCAACGGGGTTTGGCTACACCTAAATAATTCGATTGAATTGAATTATCGATATGAGTCTATGCTATTTGATTCAGCTAGACTAATGTTATAAAAACTCCAAGTGTTCATTGAAAGAATTTTCCGAACCAAATTGCTTTGGTACGGAATCCTATGATAAGACTGGGGTGAACGATAATGTTTGGATAAATAATCCAATCTAGTAGCGTAAATATTCACTAAAAATGATTAATACGTTATGCATGATGTAACTGTACGATGGGCTAATCACCTAAAGTACTAGCAACGGTAGTTTACCTTCTTTGTGATTGTAAACATACCAAGTAATGTTTTGTTTTGCAGTATGAATACCGTTAAAAACTATGTGTTCATGGTCTATATGACCCCTCAGCACAATTTCAAAACTTTTGCTGTTGTGAGTGGTGTATTGGGTAGAATGTGATATGTGTGAATGGTGTAAGGTGTAAGGTGTAAGGTGAATTTCGGGGACGAAATTCTTATAAGGAGGGGTGAATGTGACAATCCGAGAATTTGGACAATTTATTAAAATCTTAAATGATTGATTTAAGGTCAAATATTAGACCTAGACAGAAAATGAGTGTATGCGTTTGATATTATTAGGGTGAAATTTTGAGGATTTCAAAATTCTATGAAGGATTTAGGTGAATTATTCAGGATTAAGGATTTATGTCATTAAGTTCTGTGAAAATGGTTATGTATGTGTTCAGAATGTGGTTAAGGGTCAAGGATTGTCCAGATAAATTTTACCAATTTCAAACCCTAAATATATATTAAGAACGCCAACGTTTAGTTAGAAAACCCTAACGTCTGATAAGAAACCCTAGAAATCGGTTCTGGAAACCCTAGTTTCAGTTCTGGGAGTCCGAAACCCTAATTCGGATATTAAAAACCCTAGATTGGGAAAACAATGCTATGTATAAGGTTAAACGTCATTAATTTTAATTAATTAGGGAAAACCCTAATGAATTATTGGAAACCCGATTTGATAATTAGAAAACCCTAATACCATATCTGAAAACCCTAGTTTCAGATTCTGATAAATTGAAGCCCTAATCTGGGAATAGAAAGGATACTTATAATGCTTATGTGATATTAATTATACTACTAATTAGGACAAAGCTTAATTAATTAGCAAACCCTAATTTCAAATTTAAAAAACCCTAATTTTGGGATATGAAACCCTAATTTCCAATTTTTGAACCCTAATTGTACAGTGGTAGATTTAATTGCTATATTAGCAATGTTAATTAGGAAATATAAATCCTAATTGTCAAGTTATTAGAAACCCTAATCTAATTAGGAAATATAATTTTTAAAATTGAAATATTATTTTTCTATTTAAAACCCTAAAATGTGGTTTTGAAACCTAATGTACAATTTTGACCCTAAGTGCATAATTAGCAATTTTAATTAGGATAAATTAGTCCTAATTAGGAAGATTGATTTATGATTAGGAAATTAAGATATAATTAGGAAGCCCTAATTATAATTTAAAAATCAAGATTTTCTATTTTTAAAATTCAACTAGAAAATCTTAGAAATCCAAGTTGCTAAATATTTAAGGGTTAAAACCTAAACCCTAAAGGGTTAAACCCTAAATTCTAGATTGCTCAAAACCAAAACCCTAAGGGTTTACAACAAGTGGAAATTCTAGAAATTAAAGGAAATGTCAAAAATACCCTTATGTCACATTTTTTTATAGCTAACTTGCAAATCTTGCTCTATCTTGGTTGTTCACCAACCCTAACCCTAACCTAGCGTAGCTTGTGACTTATAGCTCTATTGGATCAGCCATCTTGCCAAGAAATTGATTAAATTACTAGCCACATTCATTACATCAATTAATTTCAAAGATTATGAGAGAGAATGGGTCACTTTATTTTTATTTTCTCCCAAGCTCTCCTCTCTCTAGAAATCCAAAAATCTAGAGTGAGAGAGAGTTAAAAGTTGAGCTATGATCAAGTCTTAGAAAGCCAAGATCAGCAACAAAGGATCAAAATCAAAAATCAATGCAAAAAGTGGTAAAAATCCTAAATCTTGAAATCATTTGATTCTTTGTTAATTGTTGGAATTGATTGTTCAAAGTTGTGTAATAGGGTGTCAATTGATGATCTGGGTTGATAAATCATGAATCCATAACATAAAAGTTCACGATTTTAAAGATTTTCAACATCTGGAAATCTGGAAAATTTCGTTTCACAGCCAAATGTCAGATCCTATAGATCCGTGTGTGCTAAGTGATTTTGATGTTTAAAGCTTGTAACATGTAGCCTGATATGTATTATTTAAGATGCAAAAAGAATCAAATCCAGATTCATTATAGATCACAAGATATAAACGGTCAAAACCCGTTGACCAAAAACTATCAAGAACACAAACCCAGAAACCCAGATCGTCTGACAACCTTTTTGAAGCTCTTAATCTTGCTTTGATTTAAGTGTTGGGCCAAGTTGTTGTTGATTCGTCGTAGTCTAATATGTAGACTACACATTAAAGCCTTTAGATCACATAGGTCATAACTGAACTAGCAAGAAATCGCGGTCAAATATGTGTTGACCGATTACCTTGGACAAATTCTGGAAAACCCAGATTTTGTGAAGAACAATTTTTGGCCTCTATTTTGACTGGCTTGGATCGTGTGTATATGTTGTTGTTAGACTTATTTATTGCTATATTAATGTACCTTGTCATCTATACTACATATTTGAACCATTAAATGTTATAAAACATCATCAGAACATTAAGGAAATCGAGCTTGAAAGTGTCAACTCGACACTGTCTGGGTTTCTGGGTTACCCAGAAAACCCAGATTAAGTCTGACAGTGACTTTTCATAGCCTGATCTTCATAATATGTTGATATATGAACTGTATTGTTAGTGTTAATTGTAGTGCTACACAAGCACTACAAGATCTAAGTTTTAGATTGGACATACCATGCTTGAATAAAGAATTGTATCCGGTCAAACCAGCCCCTCGCACACTGACTTTGTCAGTGTTCTTGAGCCAAGAACACCTAAGGCGACAGACAAGTGTCGTTAAAGGTCAACATCGACGGTTTAATTTATTTTAAATTCTGAATATTCCGGAAATTAATTAAAAAAATTAGAAAAATGGTTTTTAATTATTAAAAATACTAAATAAATTCTGAAAAATTATTTTAAATTCTAAAAAATAGTTTTTAACTATTTTGAGTATATTTCAAAAATATTTAATATTTTTGGAATATAAAAGGTATTTATTTATTTAATTATAATATTAAATAAATTATTTAAAAATGATTTTAATTCATGAAAAATCATAAAAAATAATATTATGGTATAAGAAAATATTTTAAGTTATTTTTTTATGACTTTTAATATTTTGGGATGAATTTCATTAATTAATCAATATTAATGATAATTAGTTTATTTAATAGATATATTAAATAAATTATGGAAAATTAGAAATAATGATTTAAAAATCATATAAAAATGATTTAAGTGTTATAAAAATATTTTAAGTTATAAAATATAACTTTTGATATTTTATCATGAAAATATTAATATTCTAATATTAATAGCAATTATCGGATAATGGATTTAATGGTTTAAAAATCATATAATTATAATGTTAAGGTATTAAAAATACTTTGATATATTATAATATTATGTAATGGTTTTCATTAATATTTTATATTAAATGAATATTAATGATTAAGGAATTATGTGAAATTTAATTCAATTAAATACGGTTTTAATGATCGAAAAATGTTGATAAATGATAATAATTATTTGAAAATTATTATAAGTCTTTAAAAATTATTTTGACTGATAAGATAATTATCTGGGATAATTGTTAAGTGTTTAAGCAGAGTTTAATTGAACTTAAACTCGAGTATTGTCCGACTAGACCGTCGGGATGATAGAATTGTGTCGGTTTCAAGTCACACTAAAATAGTTTGACCTGATACTAAGTTTTATGTGTGTTATAGACAGATAGGGTTATGTGCTATGTGTTTAGGTTATTCTATGTATATATATATATATATATATATATATATATATATATATATATAACAGTATTATATTGTGATGATATTATTCTAATTATTGGAGATCTATATTATTAATATTAGGTCTTCGGGTAAAGCGTTATAAATTGCGTAGCGGTAATCAACGGTTCAGACAAGTTTCTTTGTACTTAACTCTAATAAGAGTGTTTTATTCAAGCTTATGGTTAATCATTGCTGATTGCCACAAAAATTGTACTCTGTACATCTTGCATGTATAAGTCAGGTATGAAAGGCTGATAACCTTCATTACCAGTTGGTTCATAAATGTTTGTTCATGTTTAAAACTTGTTCAGTCAAAAGTTTGTTCGTGCTAGTTCTCAATTATATTGATGAATTATAGCCATCTTATTATTCATACTCTTCAATCATGATATATCGTTATATTATTGTATTTAAAATTGTTGGGCAACTTTCATGCTCACCCTTGCTATATCATGATAAAACATTGCAGATAAGGCGAATGCGTTCGGATACAGGAAAAGGTTAAGGCCAAGTTTAGTTTGTGATAAAATGTGCGGCTATTTTGTAATAGTATAGTTTGATAAATGTGTTATATGTTAGAAAGTTTATGAATTGTGTATAAGTTAAGGTTACTCGACCTTGGGGAATAGTGTGTAATGTATTGTATAAACAATTTATGTTTATATCTTCCGCAAATAGTTATAGAAAAAGTATACCGGATCCGCGGTGATTTGGGGCCCGGATTCGGGGCTATCACACTAATCCTAAGAAAAGCCGGGGGTGTTTTGTTTGTGGGTCGGTAGACCACATGGCAAGAAATTTCCCGAAGAAAGGGGCGGAGGGTAATAAGTGTTCTGGTAGTGGTACTTTGGCCATTACTGGACCAACACCATCAGTGGGTAGACCCTCAGCCCGAACGTTTAATATGAATGTCCAAGATGCGGTTGCATCAATAGATGTAGTAGTAGGTATCATTCCAGTCAACGAAATAAATGCTTACGTGATATTTAACTCGGGTGCTACTTGTTCTTTTATAGCATATGGATTTGCTCAACGATTGGGTTTAAATCCTGAAAAGTTAGAAATACCTTCAGACGTTAAGGTAACAAATGAGAAGATAGTTCCCATTGAACATATTTATAGGAATTGTTTCGTAGATATCAAGGGTAATAGATTATCGGTAGATCTTTTACCGATAAGGTTAAGGGAATTCTATGTGATTCTCGGTATGGATTGGTTAATTAACCATAAAGCAATGATAGATTGTCATAGAAAGAGTGTAAACCTAAGGCTTTCTAAGAAACCTAAGGTGGTGTTTTATGGAAATAAATCACCGGGACGTTCTTGTTGTCTAACCATGACACAAGCTAGAAAGATGCTGAAGAATGGGTGTAAGGGTTATCTGTGTCACGTGGTGGATACCCAGAGAGGGGGAACATCATTGGAACAGATAGCGGTGGTTCAAAAATTTGCGGATGTATTTCCGGAGGAGTTACTTGGTATTCTTCCAGATAGGGATGTAGAATTTGTAATTGATTTATTGCCAGGAACGACACCAGTTTCAAAGGCACCATATAGGATGGCGCCAGTTGAGATGAAGGAGTTAATGGTTCAGTTACAGGAACTATTAGATATAAAGTACATTCAACCTAGTCTGTCACCGTGGGGAGCACAGGTGTTGTTTGTAAAGAAAAAGGACGGATCGTTACGACTTTGTATCAACTATCAGGAGTTGAATAAGTTAACGATTAAGAATAAATACCCGTTTCCCAAGATTAATGATTTATTTGATCAGTTGAAAGGGGAAAAGTATTTTTCTAAGATAGATTTGCGCACGGGGTATCATCAACTGAAGGTGAGGAAGGAAGATATACCTAAGACGACGTTTAGAACTTGTTATGGACATTACGAGTTTTTGGTTATGTCGTTTGGGTTGACAAATGCGCCAGTCGCATTCATGGATATGATGAACAGAGTGTTCAAACAGTATTTGGACCAGTTCATCGTAGTGTTCATTGATGATATTCTATTCTATTCTATTCTAAGACACCAGGAGATCATGCTGAACATCTAAGAATAGTGTTGGAAACCCTACGGAGGGAGAAGTTGTATGAGAAATTCACTAAGTGTGAATTTTGGCTCAAAAAAGTGCAGTTTTAGGACATGTTTTAGACAAGGATGACATGTCCATAGATCCAGCGAAGGTAGAAGCGATGTATGAGTGGGAGCAACCGAAAATGCCAACCGAGGTTAGGAGTTTTCTTGGGTTAGCGGGATACTATAGAAGGTTCATTCAGGACTTTTCTAAATTAGCTACTCCGCTGACAAAGCTGAAAAGGAAGTCGGTGAAGTATGAGTGGACAGAAAAGTGTGAGCATAGTTTTCAAGAACTAAAACGGAGGTTGAGTGAGGCACCTGTATTATCTTTACCAGATGATACAGGGAATTTTATAGTTTATAGCGATGCTTCGCATAGAGGACTAGGTTGCGTGCTTATGCAGCATGGCAAGGTCATTGCGTATGCTTCAGGTAAGTTAAAGGATTATGAGAAGGTTTATCCTACTCATGACCAAAAACTGGTAGCTGTGGTATTTGCTTTAAAACTATGGAGACTTTACTTATACGGGGAGAAGTGTGAAATATACACGGACCATAAAAGTCTGAAATATATCTTCACACAAAAAGAGTTGAACATGAGGCAGAGAAGGTGGTTAGTGTTAGTTCCCAGAGGGCACAATAGATCTAGAAGGGGGGTTGAATAGATCCTTTTTATTTTAAATAATTTTCTGGTTTATGTTGTATTGTTCATATTTAAGTATATAACAAACATAAGAATCTTTTTCAGCACAGCGGAATAAGTAAAAGATTCCCCTTCATTGATATATTCGTAATCATGTATACATTGTTTGTTGGGTTAGTTTAGTTGTAAGCCGTTAGAACATACATAGCAGTTATAGCAGTTATAAACATAATGTAAATGACATAATATAAATGACATAATGTAAAAGACACCTTTGGCTCTTTGTATGTTTCTAGGATTCTTTTTGATCAGCTACTCATCTGATTTCTCTTCTTGCTCTTGCTCTTTCTACCCCTCAGATGATGACCTTTTGTCTCTGCTTGGTTTCCCTTCATCATATTTCTTATATGGCTCCCCCTCAGATGATGATACCCTTTCAGCAGCTACTATCTTCTTTGACGTCTTCTATCCTCTTGACCATCTGGTCTTCTTTTGATGCCCCTTGCTCCTCTTCTTTCTATGCCTCTTTTTCTCCCCTTTTTTTTCATTAATCATTTGAGACAGCTGCTCCATATTGGAATTAAGCTGCTCCATCAGGTAGGAGGTGTTGGCAACTTCAAACATTAGTTCTTGCTGACCTAGCTCAAGTTGTACTAAGAATGTTTGCTTCATATTGTCAATCTTGTCAGAGAGGGCTGTGATCTGCTTTGCATTTTCCTCCTGAACTTGTAGAGCTTCAGCCTTCTGATCTTGTATTGCCTTCTGATAGATGTTATCCATCTCTTGTAGTTTGAGAGATAAATCAGCCAAGATAGCTTGAAGTTTGTGCTTGAAAGAATCATCTCCTGCTTCTATTTGATTATGTGATTCTTTAGCGAGAATAGAGATCTTTTTGCTTAAATCGTTATAACTTTTCTATAATTCCTGCTCCAAAGTAGTTTGATCCTCTTGATTGGCAGCTTCAGCCTGGGCAATGGATTGGACTCTACGATTGTCATCTTTGGACAGATTTTCAAAGGTGTGGATAATTTGAACAATCGTGGAGTACCAATTGCTTGTGGAGGATGATAGAGTGTTTGATAGCAGTGCTTGATCATAAGAAAGCTTCTTGGATTGGGCTTGAACATGATCAGCCGTAGAGTTAACAGACTCTACGATCAGCACCTTGGTCATGACCCTTCTTCCTTTAGAATCCACTCTACGATCGTAGGGGATATAGAGATTCTTATCTTGTTGATAGATCTTGAAGTGAGGCTAGTTTGTTATCATCTTGGTAGCATAAGTTTTCACCCTTGGAAAGTTTTAAGCTACAAGTTCCATGCTTGGAAAAGTCTTGTAACACCAGCTGAAGTAACTTCCATCTCCTTTAGTAAAGGCCTTCAGCCAAGGCATTGATTGGAAGAACCATCTCATTAGCAAATCATCAGGGTTGTAGAGAATGGTTGTACAGTCCATTTCCATGTTGTTCCAGTTCTTGACTAAGTCAAAGGAGGTCAATCTTACTATTCTGATCTGTTCACCTCCATGGTTTACCCATCTGTCAGGAGGAGTTTCTGATGGTTCATTGGGAACTTCTACCACAATTCTGTTGGTAAATCTTGCAGGTGAGAGAACATGGTGGAGTTCTGAGTCTTTTGATTCCTTATCTTCAAAGTTGGAATCATTTTTTGCTTCTTCCTTCTCTGGACTAGAACCACTTAGATCAGCTTTAGCAGATAGTCTTTCTTGCTGTAGCATTTCATTATCAAAATCTTCTTGATCATCTTCAACAAAGAGACCTTCTTGCTGAATTTTATTGTCAGAACTTTCTTCAGCAAGTCTTTCCTTAGATTCTTCTTCACTGCTAGCTTCTTCTTCAGCATCTTCTCCCGGGGATACATATTCATCATCACTTAATTCAATGATGGCATTTGATTGGCTACTGTTCGTCTTGGAGGAAAACTGGGCTTGCAGCCTGTAGCCCTTTCTTCTTCGTGGAGGTTCAACTATTGGAGAGACATAATCCTCTTCTTCTTCTTCTTCTTCTTCAGTCTCTGACTTCTCTTGCTCAACAGATAAACTTCTTTGGAGATTATCACTGGCAGGAACAGATTCTTCTTTCTTGGCCTCATCACTTTCTGAGCTATCATGAGAGCTTTCTTTATTTGAGGGGACATGTTCATCTTCTTCTTCTTGAATAACATTTTCTAACCCATTCTCTGGGCTGGTTTGGGCAGTTGCATTTGGGGATGCACTTTGATCATCATGAATTTCTTTTTTTTTTCATCAGAGTTGCTTCTCTGCGAATTTTCCATGGGGCTAAAGCACTTTTCTTCATCAGCAGTTTCAGTTTCTTTCTCTTCTGCTGACTCTACGTCCCTTTCTTCAACAGATGTATTGATTTGAGAAGCTAAGGCTGGTTTGTCATCCACTTTAGCTTTCTTGCTGACTGACCCTTGAAGCAACCTGCTGCTTCTTCTTTTTATGGTTTCAGCAGTTTGGGCCTTTTCTTCTTTATCCTTGTTTAAGGAGGAGACTCTCCTTGGTGGGGCCTGGGCTTTCTTCACATCACCAGCTCTTTTCACCAGTTTTGATTTCTTTCTGGCTGGTGTGATTTCAGCTGCTGCAGAGTCATCAGACTCAGAGCTCTCTGTCTCTACTATCTTATTTTTCTTAGCAGAGGCTCTACTGCTGCTCCCAGCTATCAGTCTTTTATTCTACATGGGGTTCTTCTTCCAGTTTTCAAATAACTGTGGAGACATTACTTTGTGCACATTCAGGGTTTCTTCCTCATCATCCTTGATCTTTCCCCTAGCTTTTTCTTCAGTATGATACTCAGCAGCCTCCCATGAAATACCTTGGTAAGGGGCTTCTTCTCAGCCTTCTCTACCAACTTGGAGATCTGATCAAACAAGATAGCTCCAAAGTCGATTTGTTTCTTCAGAACTATTGCTGACATGATTTTCAACTGCTGGTCGATCATTGTGCCATGTGCAGTGTTCTTACACAATATGGACTTTCCAACTATTTCAGCAAGGAACTCATATTGCTCAGGAAACTCCTTCTCCATGTCCTTGAAACTAGGGTTTCTTTGATACCCCATAACTTTCTTTGCTAGTTCAGTGTTGACATTATCAAGGTTCTTTAGCCCTTGGTTAGGAAAACCTAGGCATTGATTGAGGTCAGAAGATTTTAACTTGAGAGACTGACCTTTAACCTTGGTAGTAAGGGTTTCCGAATTTATAGAGACATTTTAGTAGAATTCTTTAACCAGGTTGCAGTAGACTAGAGTATTTGCCTCAAGGCATTCTGAAAATCCATCCTTCTTTACAAGATCGAGAATATCCCTGAACTTCTTTTCAGATTTCTCAAACGATTTGGTTCCAAGCTGAATACCAGAGATCACTTGCCAGTTTTCCATTTTGAGTAGTTTGAAGAATGTGGGTATTAGATATAGAGAAGTTTATGCGAGATGGCTGTCTGGTTGTTAAGGCTCTGGAGGTTAACTGATTTATTTCTTGAAAAGCTTTCTAGGGTTTTAAAAATAGGAGGGAGAAAGGTTCGATATCTTTTGGTAACTGTCTGCAGATTTGAACTTGTCTTTATGGCAGTTTCTTCTAACTCTACATACTAAGTCATGTGTCAACTATCCATTGGTTGCACGTTGCCTAGTAATGAGCTATAACTCCCCATAACTTTTTAGTTATTAGATGAGTGGACGTTTAATTGACGTGGCTTTGACCGTTGACCTTTTGATTCGTAGAGTAACATGATGAGATAGCTATAGACTCTACGATTTCATTTGTTTACTCAATGATAAATTTCTGAGAGATTCTACAGTGGATGGCTTCGTCTTTCCTCCTTACTTCGATGCAGCATAGCTCAATCACTGATGTATTCAAACTTATCTCCTAAACTTGAATGGCTTAGCAGATGCCTCATTCTTCATGCTACTTGTGAGCTGGAGTACCCTTTGGTAGAACTACGATCGTTGAGTTGTCTTCTACGATCGCTGCAGTTGCACTACGATCGTTTTGACCTTTTCAAACTCAACTCTACGATTATTGACTGACTTGATTCTTCTGAGATGAACTAGATCAAGTATTCCTTCTGGGATAAGGTATCTCAGGAAGGGCCAACCTCTTAGAGAGAGCTAAGGGTCAGGTTTGTCCCTGAGGCATTTTCCAGATGAAATACTATGGCAGTGATTTGTAATGACATCTCATTAGACCTTTTCTGATGGGAAGATCTTCAATTAGCTTTAAGTATCTGCATTGCTAAAATCTTGGTGTCATCATCCTCTTACTCTACGATCATATGTTTGATCGTAGGCACTTCACGATTATGAATTAGGTGGCTGAAGGGTTATCAGTAGTTCATTTTGAGACGTTCCTACTAACTATGGATCTTCATTTGGTTCATCAGCCACAAAGTTTTGGGACTCTGTAGCTGGTACATCTCTTCCAGGTTTAATAGTGTTGTTTTTCCTTAACAGATCACTGCTCCCCCATTGTTGATGTTGTCTTCTCAGATAGATGTGATTCCTTCTTCATGTTCATTTGAAGTCTGCCCAACATTTCTCCTTCTGACTGGATCATCATCATTTCTTAGTCTTCCTTGTATCGTAGAGATGAGTATTTTTAGGATTGATCACTCTACGATCATTTGACAGCACTACGAACGTAGTCTTCTTTGACAGTCCTTTGTTTTAAGAAGTTCTGCTTCGTAAAGAACTCCTTTTGTCTTAAGCTCAATGATCATCTATTGTGAGCTTCCCTTGAGGATCCTTTCCATAAAGCATGTCTTTCCTGATATGGGCACATAGAATCCTCTTTATCTTCTGTTTCATGGCATGCTCCCATTTATAGATTTGCAGCCATGAGAGCTCCATTTCGGTTAGCTCAGAGGGTCTTCAAGGACAGGCTTGGACATATAGTAACCTTATCAGAATCATCTCTGAACAGTCCTTAGCCTTCTACTGGTTGAGTCCTAGTGAATGAAGTCCTCTGCTTCAACATTCCTTAGTGTGGTTAGACTGAACAAGTACCTACAGGTTTAAGTATATTTCTACTTTTGGTCCCCTTTGTTGAATGGGTCCTGCTAGGTTAGTTTTCTAAACCCCTATTCCTCTTAACTGGATAATCATCATGTTTATCACCAACAGACATATTCATGCAAGCAACTATCTTGAGATAATACATTTTTGAGATGCGTGATGGTGAGTGTGTGTAGGATTTGATAATTAATGACACACTCTCTATCTATGATGGTTTCATCATTTGCTGGGTAATGTTCTCAATGTTTAAGTGTTCATAGATTGTGAGTCAACTCTACGATTTATGAGTATCTTGTTGATTCATGGATGTGATCAGTTTCTTCTAATCAACAAGATCCTCTTGTAGAACTGATCATTCTCTGTGTGTTGTCAAACACCTAGAACACAGGCTTGTAACATACATACTAGCACACCAGTAATGATTACTTAACATAAAGTTTATCTGGTCTGTGATACTCTTATGATCTATTTCAGAGTTTCTTCAAGATGTCATCTTCAGCCTTAAAAATTGGTTAAAGAGAAAGTTTGTAGACATTTGAATTTTCCATCTTCAGACTACTTTCTCTCTTCACCTTTTTAGGTAAATTATGACTTCTTGACAGAATACTGTCATAGTTCATAAGATTGTGCAACTATGATGTATACATTAATAATGGTGAGGAACCGTACCTTTTTACTGTCAGTTTCTTAACAGTCATTTACCTTAGATATACTAAGTTCAGGTATTGATGTTCACAGCTTTTACTTTTGTTCCTTTCAGCTTAACGCTCTTGTTGGCCTTTCATCAATCAGTCGTGGTCTTGAAGATGTAGATCAAGAGAATCGTGGCATTAATATCTTTGACATCTTTAAGTTTACAGAGATATCACCCAGTTGTTGGTTGGTCACTCATAAGTTTGAGAAGATCTTCTTTCTCCTCTCGATCAGCATTTCTTTGTACGCGTGGACTCTTCATTTTTCATACTGATGAATTCTTTACTCTTTGTCACTGATTTCTCTTGCTCTCTTTCTCTCGTCTGGTCTTCAGACTACAAGGTTGACTGAAGGCTAGGATTGGTCTTGTTGATATAGCAATCGAGGATACGGACCAATCTGATCAACTTCAGATGTAAACACCTTTTTACCTATACACAATATTTCCAACGTGTGAGCTCTTCTGCGTATAACAAGTTACTTACTACTAAACTAAGTTTAGAACAATGCTAGTGCCTGGGATCAGAGTCAAAGCGATTAGCTTTTAAATTTAGCTTGAGAACCTACTCTGATACCAATTGTTAGTTCCCAGAGGGCACAATAGATATAGAAGGGGGGGTTGAATAGATCTTTTTTATTTTAAATACTTTTCTGGTTTATGTTGTATTGTTCATATTTAAGTATATGACAAACATAAGAATCTTTTCAAGCACAGCGGAATAAGTAAAAGATTCCCCTTCATTGATATATTCGTAATCATGCATACATTGTTCGTTGGGTTAGTTTCGTTGTAAGCAGTTAGAACATACATAGCAGTTATAGCAGTTATAGACATAATGTAAATGACATAATGTAAATGACATAATGTAAAAGACACAAGGGTTTTAAGTGGTTCAGAGACTCAAGCTCCTAATCCACTCTTCTGCTTTCAACTAACAGGATTTCCACTAAGGAAGGGAAGCACCCTGAATCTCTACGATTCCTTCAAGGCCAGCGGCCTTGGGACATCAGTTCACTAAGAACTCTTCAAGGCCAGCAGCCTTGGGACTCCTCTAGTTCCCTAAGAACTCTTCAAGCCCATCATACTTGAAACTTCATTTAGTCTCTTTGGACAAGGACCCTTTGGCCCTGCTTTGTTTAGTCCCTCCGGACAAGGACCCTCTTGGCCTTGCTTCATTTAGTCCCTCTGGACAAGGACCCCTCAGGCCCTGGCTTCGTTAAGCTGTTTGTTTGTTGTGGTTAGAGTCGGTGCTGAGATGCTAAGATGTCTTCATGCTCTGAACATCTTCTATCCTTAGCAGCTTGGCTTGATCATCTTTGAAGAACAGTTAAGTATTGCATGATGCTCAGCTTCTTAGGTTGCTCAACTTCTCCAGATGACCCCTTGATGAACTGCCTTGAAGATCATTCTTCTTGGTACTTGATGGCTGCACATGAGAGGCTTCTAAGATGACTATAAGCTCTTCTGTTAGGTACTTAGAAACTTTCTCATGCTTGTCACCAAGATGGCTTTTGTGATCTCCCTTCTTGCTCCTCGATGCCATCCCATGATGTACTTGTTAAGCTAACTGTAGGCTCTTCTCTATTGAACTTAGAGTCTTCCCATGATGAACATCCAGATGGCATGATGCTCTTCTTTCTCTCGGCAGTTCAGAACACTCTTCATGCAGTAGAACTCTCACTTCTACATAGTAGAACTCACACTTCTACTTCTTGTTTGATCTGACTTCTGAGTGTTCTTGGTGGATCGTAGAGTGAGCCTTTGGACTCACTATCACTTGATTAGATCAGTCCACCTTCTCTCTAAAACTCACAACTCCAGCAACCTTTGATCTTTGAAGCTCTTCTACATTTATACACCTTCCCAATCCTTCCGTTGGAAGCTATTCAAATGTCTTCACAGATCTCAAGTTGCTTGAGGTAGACTGCTTGATGTGACATGACATACTTTTTCTGACTCTGTAGTCTTCTGTTTCACCTACCCTGTCAGATGTATCACTTTATTATCTTGGGCAGGTTGAAGACTTTATTTCTTCTGATTTCTTGATCGAGGTTGTTATTTTGCATCGATGCTCTCAATAAGCACTTGTCCGAATATTACCCTTCAGATTGAACCGTTGCTAATTCTTCTGTCTTCAGGTATCCGAACTCTATGATTCTGATGCACTTCTTCAGGGACATGATCGTAGTGTCTTACTGAGTGTTGCTCGTTGACTTAGTAGAGTTAACACTACGATCCTGAAGAGTGTTGATTGGATCTTCAATGTAGAACACCTCTTCCTTGTATTGTGCAGTGCTTCAATACTTCTGTTTGCTTCGACTGTTCTCAGATGCTGATGGACTAATTCCTTGCTTTGGTCCCATTCTGAATATCAAGACACTTCAGATTTGTGGCGCGTCCAGCTTGCTTTCTCCTGGTGATCTTCCGCTCACTTATCATCAATGAACTGACCTTGCACTTAATCACTTTAGTCTTGCTCTCCAGAGGCTGGCCAGTATCTAGGTTCACCTTCCATCAGTTCCTTCTTTGTTTGGAAAACACTAAGATCTTGGTTGCTTCCAAGATCGTTGTCTTCTGTTCTCTTGACAGCTACTGCATTAGCTGACTTTTCCTTAGTCAGCTGCTGAAGTCTTCATTGGATCTCCTTGTGGAAGACTTCATCATAAAAGGCCTTACACCTCAATCTTAATGTTGATTGGGTTTGTGCTTAGATCTTCTGTTAGCCTGCATGCCATTCGTTGAGTGCTCTCTGGTTCCCTTACTGTGGAGCCAACCAGAGGCTTCGCATCTTTGGATATTCTAGGAGTGCTCATTCGTTGAGAATCGTATCTACTCTACGATTCTGACTTAGCATTGTGAGCACTTCTGTTGGAGTCATAGTCCTACACTCTACGATTCAGCTTTGGTTTTGCAGACTCTACGATCCCGAGATCAGATCTTGACACTCTACGATTTTAGCTTTGTGCTTGTTGTCTTCATCTGATCTTTCCCGACTACGATCTCTGCATTCATTCAGTGGACTCTACGGTCTCAGAGTATAGCCTACGATCCTTGTCTTGGCTTTGGCATCGATAAACTCTACGACTCTGAGTGTAGTGTACGTTTCATACTTGGCTTCGGCAGATGGTGGTTCGGCTTATAGATAGGCTGTCTCTACGATTCTGAACATGAATTCCTCAACACACTATGATCCCGAGGAAGCTCTTCTCAACACACTACGATCCTTCTTCGTTTCTCCTGGAAGTCTACTAACTCCAAGATCTCACTATCTTGCATACTCCTATTCTGCCTCGATAGCTCCCGAGTTAACTCTGGCTCCCCTGGTAGACTACGACTTCTGGTGCAGTGCTCGACGATCAGACAAGCCTATCTATTACATCATGAGATCAACCTAACAAGCTTGATCTTTCTATTTTTATAGTCCGTGTACATCATTTCTTTTTAAGGACTTTACAAAGTTGTTTTGCTTATATAGGATCAACCTAACATATTTGATCAATTCATTCTAAGTCATTGTACATATATTTCTATTATCTATCAAAGGACTTTATAACTTTTCTTCATGCAAGCATACTTGCATATTCATTAATTTATATATATATATATATATATGTATATATCATAATCAAATTATATATTAAATAGGAATATCATTCACATGTTTATTCCTGACAGTTAGAAATAATAAAAAATTATGATTGTGATATCTTATATCATTCGGGAAAGGCGAATGCAGTAGCAGACGCGTTGAGTCAGATGGGTAGAGAGAAACTGTCAATGTTAACGACTCAGAATGAGTTAATAAAGAGAAACTGTCAATGTTAACGACTCAGAATGAGTTAATAACAGAGATGGCGAGGATGGAATTAGAAGTTAAGTTACCAAGGGAAACGAGGGAGATGTTATTTACAGTAGAAACTCGACCAATGATAGTGGAACGGGTTAAGGAAGTATAGTTGAGTATTGAAGAATGCGAGCGGATGAAGAAGATAATGAAGGTTGACGTGAAGACTAAGTATAACCTTGATAAAGAAGGTTTACTTCGTTTTGAAGGAAGAATTTGGGTTCCAAATAATTCTGAGTTGAAGGAAGAGATTATGTATGAGGCCCACAGTTCGAGGTACTCGATACATCCTGGTAGTACTAAGATGTATCAAGACCTTCGTCAGAACTTTTGGTGGTCAAACATGAAGAGGGAGATTGCAGAATATGTTAGTAAATGCTTAACTTGTCAGAAAGTTAAGGCTGAACACCAAAGACCGAGTGGACTGATACAACCACTGGAGATTTCGGAGTGGAAATGGGAGCATATCACCATGGACTTTGTGGTGGGACTTCCAACGACAAGAAAAGGATATGATGCTATTTGGGTAATAGTGGATCAGTTAACTAAATCTGCTCATTTTCTACCAATAGGAGTTAGGTATAATTTAGAGCAGTTAGCTAAGCTTTATGTCAAAGAAATCATTTCTAAACATAGAGTACCTATTTCGATTGTGTCCGATTTTTATCCACGATTCACGTCAAACTTTTGGAGGAGTTTGCAAGAGCAAATGGGAACACAGTTGATATTGAGTACGGCGTATCATCCACAGATGGATGGGCAAAGCGAACGGACAATTCAAACACTAGAAGATATGTTAAGATCTTGCGTTATGGATTTTAAGGGGAGTTGGGACGAACATCTACAATTGGTAGAATTCGCGTACAAAAATAGTTTTCACACTAGTATAGGCATGCCGCCTTACGAAGCGTTGTATGGAAGGAAGTGTAGAACACCACTTTGTTGGGATGAAGAAGGAGAACTTTGAATGTTCGGACCTGAAATGGTACAACAAACAGTAGACATGGTAAAGCTAATAAGAGCTCGATTAGTAGCGGCTCAAGATAGACAACGGAAGTATGCAGATCCTCATCGAGAGAAGAAGGAGTTTGAAGTACGGTCTTATGTCTTTCTAAAAGTATATTCTTTGAAAGGGAGATACGTTTTGGAAAGAAAGGAAAGTTAAGTCCGAGGTTTGTAGGAACTTTTGAGATTTTAAGAAGGATAGGAGAGGTAGCTTGCGGAGTAGCCTTACCTCCAGAAATGGAAAGAATACACAATGTGTTTCACGTGTCTGTGTTGCGTCCTTATAAACCGGACAATAAGCATGTAATAGAGTATGAGTCTATTCAAGTAAAAAAAGACTTAACATATGAAGAACTTCTGATTCAGATTATTGATAGGAAGGAACAAGTCTTGAGAAATAAAGTAATACCTTCCGTAAATGTAATTTGGAGTAACCACGATGCTGAAGAAGCAACATGGGAGCTCGAAAGTAAAATGAAGGAAAAGTTTCCTCATTTGTTTATGTAAGAATAACGAGATTCTGGGGACAGAATCCTTATAAGGAGGGAAGAATGTAACTCCCGAGAATTTTGAATTTTCAAGGAATTAAATTTTTATTTGATTATGTGGATTAAATGAATTTAATTGAGTTATTATATGAGTAAGATGTTCGAAGGTCGTTCTATGACCTAGAATGTGTAGATGTGATTAGTATTCTGGCTTTGTGCTAGAATTAATTGTTGTGAATTATCAAGACGAGAACGAAGGTTTTCTGAGATTGTTTGCGTTAAAACACTATTCATCCTATGACGTTTGGAGCTAGGGTTTGAAATTCTGAGAAACGCGTAATGTTAGAATATGACGATATTATGGAATATCCAATAATATTACCATTATGGCAAACGAAGTTTTCGCCTGCGGAGTTAAAACCTAAGGGTTTGTGAAAGAGGTTTCCGAAAAAGAAATGTAATGCGTATAGTCGTTTCGATTATTATACGTAAGGAATATGAGTATTCTACTAGTATGTATACGAGTATTGTATGAAGAATAGTACGACGTATAATACGATTATTATATGAGTATTATACAAAGAGAATACGTGAGTAATACGTGTAGAATACGAGTTGTAATATTAAAGTATGAGTTAAGGATTTTATCCAATCCAATTGGACTTGGAGTAATAAACAAGCCCAAGTCAAGGCCCAATATTAGATTGGTTAAAGCCCAATGTTAATTAATGTCAAGCCCAATCCAAAGAATTAATCCGTGGGTCGAACCGGTGGGTCAAGGGGTGGGTAAAACCCATGGGGATAACCCATGGGCAAGGTGGGCCGGCCACTTGGTGTGCAAGGCAAGTGAATGACTTGGTCACCAAGTATTTTGCTTGGTGACAAAGTTATAAATAAGTGAGGAGGTGCTAAAATGGACCATTTTGCCCCTCATTGTATTTTCTATAAATACAAGGCTTAGGTTGAGCCTTTGTGGTTTTACAAAGTTTGTCCAACATATTGAGAGAGGGAAAAGAGCTAGAATCCTATAATCCTTCTACTTCCAAGCAAACCAAAAGACGTTTATCAAGAACGTTAACTACTTCAAAGGTAAATTCCTATAAACCATAATCTACATCCTATTCGATTTCTTTCTCATAGAAGAATCGTAGATGAGTAGAGAATGTTTATAGAGAAAAAATTAGAATGCCTTTTTAATGACCAAATCATTGATAGGTCATGACCAAATAGAAATCGTAAGTGTTTACGTTAGTTAAAACCATAAAAAAGTCTTGACCGTGAACTTATTTGTGAATGAATATTTAAGAATCGATATAGCTAAGGAATGTGCCTATTGCTTGGTTAGTAAGTAAATATGAAGTCCATGGAGTATTCTATGTGATTTGGCTTAGAGAACATTAGTAACGAAGTTATGACGGATTTTGCGGAAATAGACGTTAAACGTCGAAAACGCATAAAGTCCGGATTAAAGGTCAAAAGTTGTTGTGGGACTTGAAAACGTTGGTTTCCAATGTCAACATGTGAGATAAGGTAATTAAGAGTCGTTGGCGAAAGAATCATCGCATTCCGACTTATAACGAAGAAAACGAGTATTGAATGGACGAAAACATTAAACGAACGCTTAAAAATGAACTTAAAGGTGAATTCTGAGTTAAAGGATTCGAAAATATGAAATTCTTATATGAACACATAAAGGATGTAATTCCTAACTTGTAGGAATTCGAATGGGTCAATTCGGATGTAAAACAAACAAATTAGGAAGCCGGGAGTTTCGTTAAGAAACCAAATCTGTTTTGGCTAACTGGTGCACAGACTCGGCGCCGTAGCGCCAAACTAGTACAAAGTGGTGGCTCCGAAGTGCCAGACTCGACCGAGTACCCTGCTAACTCGTGCCGCAGCGCCAATAAAATACAAAGGATGCCACGCCGCAGCGTCGGTAGTGGGAAAAAGTTGACCAAGTTAGATTTTGTTCCATTTTGGATATAGACTTAAAGTAAGACATTGAAGGTGCTTAAGGTACATTATAAGACTTACCTTAACTCATTTGTAAGGTGTTAATGTAAGAAAGATCTAGTAAGGTTTCATAGTAATTAAACGAAGAACACAAAGACGTAATGAGTGAACCGTAAATGATATTCAACGTTGGTAAGTAACCATTTATGATCGAATGTCGGCTAAGGACGTAAGAACGTTAATGAAACGTAACGAAGTATAGAAAGTCAAATCGACTTTAATAATGAAGTTAAAACAAGTAAGATATAGAAGAGAAAGAAGTTGGTTAGAACCGTAAAGATAGTTTATGTGATAACTAATTACAGTGTGTTATGTGATGTATCATGTAGATGTGACAACCCGATATTTTCTATATAAATAAATCATAAATTTTGCGTATAAATTTTTTTTTATTATTTATTTATTAAAATAAATATGAATGATATGTGTCAAGGTAATGTGTAATTATAATTATATGTGTGATAAATAAAATTTATTTATTACATTAAGTATTGCAGATAAATTTATTTTCTAGAATTATTGATTATTATCAATTATAATTTTTATACTAATTAATTCCTTATTGGAAATGCTTTTAATAATTATTTTCTATGGAAATATAATCTTATATTATTTAAATAATATATGAAATGATTTTAGAATAGTTATAATGATTATTTCATTATATGAAGTTGTTCAGGATATTAAGTTAATTATTTTAACTTAATTATGACAGATAAATCAGATATGGAATCCAAACCCTAATTTCGGGTTTTGATTAAGGAATGAGAATAATAATATTATATTGTTATTTTTCAGTATTATAGATAGGTATGGTTATGTGTGTAATGTTAATATGTAGAACAGTTTTATTATATTACGACCAAACCCTAATAATATTTTATAAACCCTATTTCTGGTTATGGAATGAGGGATGGTGATAATAATATAATATTAATTATATTTTGATTTTTCAGTGATATAAATATGTGTCGTATGTACGTGTTGATGATGATTGGTCAATTATGGTGTTTAATTTCAAAACCCAAATGTTAATTGGTTAAACCCTAGTTTTCTGTGGAAAACTCTAATTTGAAAATAAATTGTGAGTTTAAGACTGTTGTTTTACTGTGTTATATGATATATGAATTTAAAACCCTAATACATAGAATTCTAATTTGATAATTAGAAAACCTAATTATAAATCTGTAACCCTAATTATCAAAATCTTAAACCTTAATTGCTAAATTAACAAAGTCAATGATAATTATATGATCTAGAAACCCTAATTAATTTATTTTTTTGAAAATCCTAAGATATTTTAAAAACCCTAATTTTCTATTAAAACCTTAAATTTTAATTAGTAAGTTATAATTAAAATTTTATTGAGTTTTAGTCTTAATGGTTCAAGCCCTAGAAATTTTTTGGGAAACCTTAAGGATTAAAATCTAGAGATTAAAACCTAGATTCAAGTATCATGGACAAGAATACCCTTAATTACTTTGTTAAATTATTAAAATAGCATTTTTTTTATTTTATTAAGCTTTTTTGCAAATCTTTCCAAATCTTGGGTTGTTCACCAACCCTAGATAATCCCATGTGCCAAAAATCAATTCTAACCAGCCATGTAATGACAGCAACATCAGATCCTTGCATCTAGTTCACTATAAATATAGATTTAGAGAGAGAAAGTCACTTTTTAATTCCATTTGATCACCACACTCATCTTAGAACTTCTCTCTCTAAAACCTACGAAATTTCTAAGTTTTATAGTCCCAAAACACAGCCCCATGTCCACCATAAACAAATCAGCAACATAAAATCAAGAATTTGATCATCAAGGTATAAACCCTACCTAAGAATCTGACCATCGATCTGTGTTTTGATGTTTTTTTTGTGTTAAACATGTTCTATCTAGTGTCTAATGATGATCTGGGTTGATAGATGTTGGATCTATAACATCTATAGGCTCAGATTTGAAGATCTCAAAAATCTGGAAATTTGGAAATCTATGTCTGCCAGCATAATGTCAGACCTCAAAGATTTTTGTATGTTATATATATATTTGTTGTTTTAGTGTTTGATCTTGTAGTATGCAATGAGGACTTTAATCTTGAACTCTAATCAGAGTCAGAACTGGTTTATATTGTAAGTTATTCTTGGTCAAAGGTAGTTGACCGACCATGACTTCTCCTTTTCTGGGTAACCCAGAATTTCCCAGATCGGTCTGACAGATTGTTCATGGGCTATGATCTTGCAGGTTATACGTGTTTTGTATATTATGTTGCATAAGTGCTATAGTATATTAGATGGACTACACTTTGAAGCCTTTAAATCACTTATACATCATACTGGATGAAAGTAGTAACCGGTCAAAGTAGCTAGGTAGTTCACGTTTACGGTTTTCTGGGTAACCCAGAAAACCTATGAACGTGGTTTCTGGCATCCTTTGACCGGCATGGATTTGATTACTGTGATGTTGTTTTGACTTGTTTTATACTATGTAGCTGATGTCTTGAATGTTGTGTACACACTAGAATACTTAAATCACCAAACCAGTACATGTGTTGCAAGTAGTAGAAGCCTAAAAGTGGCCACTCGAACTGTTCATCATTTCTAGGTAACCCAGAAATGATGAACAGCTCTGACAGTCATTTCGGAAGCCTAGATCTCAATTGTGTTATGTAATTTGCTCATGTTTGTTGTTGGATCTTGTAGTCTTGCATTAGCACTACACGATCTGCGTAACAAAATGTCCAGAAACACTTTGTGTAAGAAATTAATCTCGGTCAAAGGGAGCAGCTCGAACACTGATCTGTCAGTGTTCTTGGGCTCAAGAAAACCTATACCGACAGAAAGTGTCGCTATAGCCCTTTAGCGACGGTTTTAATTATAATTTCTGAAAATTAATAAAAAAATTGATAAATATGGTTTTTAATTATTAAAAATACATAATAAATTCATAAAAATTATTTTAAAGTCTGAAAAATAGTTTTTTAACTATTTTGGGTAAATTTCGAAAATATTTAATATTTTTGGAATATAAATGGTATTTATTTATTTAATTACAATATTAGATAAATTATTTAAAAATGGTTTTAATTCATGAAAAATTATATTATTGTGTTAGAAAATAATTTTGAGTTATTTTTGATAAATTTTAATATTTTGTGATAATTTTCATTAATAAATTAATATTAATGATAGTTAAGTTATTTATTAAATGAATTAAATAAATGAATTAAAAATGATTTTATTATATTAAAAATCATTTTAAATAATAATAAGGTATTTAAGAATATTTTAAGTTATAAAATATAACTTTTAATATTTAATGGTTAATTTCATTAATTAATTATTATTAATGAAAATAAAGTTATTTAATAATTATATTAAATAAATTAGTTTAAAAATGATTTTAATGTTATAATAATCATTTTAAATGAAAATAAAGTGTTTAAAGATATTTTAAGTTATAAACTATAACTTTTAATATTTAAAGGATAATTTCATTAATAATTTAATATTAATGATATATTAATGATATTAAGTTTATTTAATAATTATATTAAATAAACAGTTTAAAAATGGTTTTATTTATTTAAAAATCATTTAAAATGGATATAAATGAATTAAAAATATTTTAAGTTATAATTAATGACTTTTAATATTTAGATAATAGTTCATTAATATTTAAATATTAATGGTAATTATTTAATAATGATTTTAGATGTTTTAAAAATCATTTAAGGGTAATATAAGTACTTTAAAAATATTTTGAGTTATTATAAATGACTTTAATATTTTGGCAATGGTTTCATTAACAGTTTAATATTAATTAAATATTAATAATAATAGAATTGTTTGATATTTAAATCATTTAATAATGATTCTGATATTTCAAAAATTATGGTAAATGGTAATAATTATTTTATAATTATTATAAGTTCATGAAAAATGATATGACTGTTATTTAATTAGTCTAAATGGATATTGGTCAACTGTTTAGAGTCTTATACTCGATAATTACCCGATAAAGATGTCGGTAAACCGACATATTTCAAAAATTGATCTGGACTTAGATAATGTGATTAGCTAACTGTTTAATTGTGATTCAAGGGTTATTAAGGTTGTGTGACAATATGATTAGGAATGTGTTGATGTTTGTTTGTGATGCCATGATTGTAGAACATGTGTGATAAGATGATTAGGTTATGTGTTGACTGCGAAATGCAGTACTATGTGTTATATTATATTGTTCTAATCGAACGATTGATTTGA
This sequence comes from Panax japonicus, assembly GCA_020205505.1. Lineage (NCBI taxonomy): Eukaryota > Viridiplantae > Streptophyta > Magnoliopsida > Apiales > Araliaceae > Panax > Panax japonicus. Next base: position 45,646,520 of record CM035107.1, read on the forward strand.
TTAATGATAGGTCGTGATAGAAAGATAGAACTAAGTTGAGAATTGTAAGCAGCGCATCAGGCAAGTATCCTAACTTTGAATTTTCTTTATGCAATGGACAGAAGTAAGAAGTTCAGAATAATTATTATTATTAATATATAGATTATTAAACCTATATTATATAAACCCATTGATTATCAACTTGTTAGAATATGATAATTCGGATATATATTCTGTTCGTTAATTTCTAGAAATGATTATACAAGTGCCCCAACTTGGATAATCACTGTATTTAATCACATGTTGATACACATTTGTTATACATATATGTTGAATTATAGATTATTGTTGGATAAAATAAAACTTTTTGTCTGAAACCCTGACAAATATGAACATCCTGTTCACGGGAAAACTTTTATGCGCCCAAGGCGGATCAAGTAAATGATAACATCGTTCTTGTAATGTAGTATTGATCAATACAGGGCACAACGGGCTGATCACCCTAGTGTCCGTAAGTTATGACGGTTTGCAGATGAAGTTCTGCTAAACCTTTTCGAAAATAAAAACAATGTTCATAGAATGTCACTTAAACCTTATTTATAGTCAGTACGTAGTTTCAAAAATTTGAAAGAGGGTTGTTATGTTATTAATATCAGTTCAGAATACTTCACAACTATTGACTTGTTTTAGATGGATATTATAAAGAAAACATTTAAATTCTTTCAACTTATATATATATATATATAATACTTGCTGGGCACTCAAATGCTCATCCTTGCTTAATTTAAATGTTTTCAGATAAGTGTGAACAATCAGAAGGATCGGTCAAGAACAAGTAAAAAGGAAAGCAAACAGATTAGGTTTACGATGTCATATAGTAAAGTTTGCGTACTTGGGATTAAACTCTGATGAAGGTAAGATAAGTTTATAATTTATATTAGTGTTATTATTATTAGTAATATTTCCGCTCATAAAAATGGTATCGTGAAGTACCGAGTTCGGGTTTTAAGTATCTGGGTTCGGAGACTTTACAGTAGATCCTATAAAGACCGAGAATAGTTGAATTGTAAGTTCAAAGACGCTTAAAGGCAAGTCTTTCTTAACTCTTATCTGACCTTTGTGTTAACCAAGTTTTTACGTGATACATGATATACAATGCATGAATGGTAAATAAAAAAAGAGTCGATGCCTGTTTTATCCAGGCTAGACAAGTATTGAAGGATAGATTGAATTGTTCACAAGTTGTTGATATAGAACTGTTAACGCTATCCTATACCAAGTATTTGGTACGGATGAGAAGGTAAGTTTGTCTATGAACAAACAAAAGTATTTTCATCGATTATTCGATGGGCACGCGAGGTTGCCAAATGTTAAACGTAAATATGTTTAACGTAAGAGTTTTGATCAACATAAAGTACAATAGGCTGATTACCTAGAAGTGCTCGTAATTAAAGATGGGTGGATGGCCTTAGTGCTGGATATTCTTTTCAAGTATGAAAATGAAAAGAGTATGTTCATGGTCTATTGATCGGTTCATCATTCCTAAGCTATTATATATGCTCTGGAATTGTTGTAGTAGAAGTATTAGTCAAATGATTCGGAATGCTTCGTAAATAATTGTTCTGATATTAATATAAAGCATGTACTTATTGATGTGATATTCATATGTTTCGTTGTTAAGACTTGCTAAGCTAGTTATGTTCATTCTTGCTTGAGCCATATATTTGTAGCTAAAGTCGAACGAACTGAGAGTTCTATTAGAGATAAATGCAAGGCTAAGATGGACAATTAATCATCTTGTAATAGACTAGTATATTTGTATGTAATATACTTATGAAGAACAACGAATGTATTCGGATATGAATCTGGGAAAGGATTTAATACAGATGTAATACAAAGATAGTAATTACACTCATTTTGTTGTTATTTCAATGGAATGATGATATGAAATGTAGTATCGTGGAGCACCATCTATCGGGTTAGAAGATACCTGGATTTGGGGGCGTCACAGTGCAGGGGTGATTTGATAATTTGGATTATTTATTAAGCTGAGTCCCAGCGATAAAAGTGATGAAAAACCTTTTAAATCATAGAAGATAGTAGATTTTATTCTCTACTTGACTCTTTTAATGGAGTGCTTGTTCCGCTGTAGTTAAACTTGATGTTTGTTACATTGTATTAGTTTAACACTGTTTAAGGCTAATGATAATTTATTCTGCGTTATCTTAGTCATAATATTTCTTACTGGGAAAGTTGAGCTCACCCTTTCTTTCACTGTTCTCTTCATGAAATGAGAATATAACTGGGACGAGTCGGGGAATGGAGTAATGGACTAGATGATAGTATTAGTAGTCCTCACTATTATGTTAAATAGTGTGACAATAAATGTAATGAGGACCCCCATTGAGTTTGTATATTGTCTAGATGACAATATTTGTATTAAAATTCACAGCATATGTTTAGTCGCATTTTACACGACTGTTGTATAATTAAGTTGTATTTGAATTTTGTACCATGTATTTGGCGACTCAAGAAGGGTGATGTATACCTATTTTTTGGGCGTCACAGTTGGTATCAAAGCTTAGGGATATAATCCCTGGCTAAGATGTGAGAATAGAACTAGGAGGGGAGAGACGGGGAATTCCTTCACTAGTATGACCTACCTAAGTTTTTTTTTGTATTTAATTGGTCAGTCAGAATATAGGGATAATATGTTATATGTCAATTAACTTTTATTTTGTGGCAGTATCTGAAAATGACATCCGAAAATGTTGAGAATAGCAATGGAGCACAGGCGACCGTTGATTCACCACATATCAATAATCAGGATAATGTGCATCAGGAAGGCGACAATCCTCATGCAAATAACAACACTGACCAAATGATGAATGATGGAATGTTCAGAGGCTTTATGCAATTCATGCAACAGCAGGCAAGAGCGATTCCTATCCAAAATATAGGTTGAAACACTGGAAACTCTCAGATGGTCACCGCTAAATAGTTCAAGGAGCTGGGACCATCGGAGTTTATTGGAGAGCCAAAACCACTTAAGGCAGAAGGATGGATAAAATAGATCACCAAGATATTTGATGTCTTGGGATGCTCTGAGGAGCAAAAGGTTCCCTTTGCCGCCTTTATGTTGCAAGGAGAGGCAGATTATTGGTGAGAATCGGTAAAGCGTACTCAACCAGCCACACTAAAAATGTCTTGGGAGAAGTTCCAAGAACTATTCAACGACAAGTACTTTCCCGAAAGTATTCGTCACATGAAGGAGGTGGAGTTTATCAAGTTGGAGCAGAATAACATGACCGTGTCGCAGTACGAAGCCAAGTTTACCGAGTTGTCTCAGTTTGCATCCCACTTGGTAGATAATGAAGAGAGAATGACGCGTATATGTCAACATCTTATTTCTCATAAACTGTGTTTGTATTCAGATGTTGTAAATAGGGCTCAGTTAGCGGAGCGCGATAATGAGTCAACGAAACCAAAAGAGAGCAGCCGACAAAATGATAATACCAGTGAGAGCAGTCATTGAAGCGGTGACAACAAGTGTGGAGGAAATCAACAGGCCAGAAATGGTAACCACTTCGGTGGTAATCAGGGCCAAAGCAATAAAATGAACATTTCAAGCAGAGGAGATTCAATAATAATGGAAAGACGTCAGCACCAGCACATGTTGTTAATTAAGGAGAACGACCACCTATCATATGCTTTAGATGCGGAGGGGGGGGGGACACATCAGTCCAAATTGTGTGATGCCATCCAAAGCATGTTATAATTGTGGAAGAGAAGGTCACCTGGCCTAATTTTTTTGTTCACCGAAGACAAGTTCAGCTAGGATGGAGGCACCAAAGGTCGTCCCAGAAAAGTCAAAGTCGGTAGAGCAAGGGAGAGCGTTTGTTGTGACCTCCCAGAAAGAAAGGAACCCGGATGAGATCATCACGGGTAAGCTTATCATAAACTCTAGCAAAGTCTATACTTTATTTGATATCGGTTCTACCCATTCTTTTATTTCTCCTACTTGCGCTCAACGATTAAATTTGACTCCGGAGAAATTAGACGTTGACTTATCTGTGGAAACTCCATTGGGAGAAACCATCATTACATCCACTGTTTATAAGTCTTGTTTTATTCAAATCGGTACCCCCACTGTGAGGTCCCCGAACCCGGATACTTGAAACCCGAACTCGGTACTTCACGATACCATTTCTATGAGCGGAATACTACTAATAATAATAACAATAATATAAAACTTAACTTAAATTTACAAATACATCAGTCTTTCTCCCAAGTACGTAACCTTTAATCATTCATTACATATCATAATATATATAAATATATATCATAGTCTTCATAATCTATAACTATTACAAACATTAGCTTATAAAGAGTCATTCAACAACTTTCCCTTTTCCCTTGTTCTTGACAGTTCCTTCTGATCCTTCATACTTAGCTGAAAACATTTAAATTAAGCAAGAATGAGCATTTGAGTGCCCAACAAGTATTATATATATATATATAGGCTGAAGGAATTTAAATGTTTTCTTTATAATATTCTTCTACAACTAGTAAGTAGTTGTGAAGTAATCTGTACCAATAATAATAATAACATAACAACCCTCTTTCAAATGTTTGAAACTACGTATTGACTATACATGGGATTTCTGTGACATACTATGAACATTGTTTTTCATTTTCGAAAAGGTTTGAACAGAAATTCATCTATAAACCGTCATGACTTACGGGCACGGAGGGTGATCAGCCCTGTTGTACCCTGTATTGATCAATACTATATGTATAAGAACGATGTTATCGTTCACTCTGTCCGCCTTGGGCGCATAAAATTTTTCCCATTATCGAGATGTTCATACCTGTCGGGTTTTCATAACAAAGGTCTTATATAATTCAACATATATATATATATATATATATATATCAAAAGGGTATCAACATGCGATTAAATACGATGATTATCCAAGTGGGGACACTTGTATGATCATTTATAGAAATTAACGAACAGAATATATATAACTGAATTATCATATATTAGCATGTTGATAGTCAATGGGCGTATATAATATAAGTTTAACAATCTGTACAATAATAACATTAATTCTGAATTTCTCACTTCTATCCATTGCATAAAGAAAATGCAAAGTTAGGATACTTGCCTGATGCGCTGCTTATACTTTGTAACTTAGTTCTACCCTTTTCTATCACAACCTATCATTAATCAGATCATTTTACTGATTAGTACAACATATCGTACACATAACACTGCTTATTGCAGTCAGCACATTTCCTATTCACATTATCACACATGTTCAACAATCGTTGACTCATAATCAAACATCAACACATTCCTAATCACATTGTTATACAACCTTAATAACCACTGAATCACAAATAAATAATTAACTAACCAATTTATCTAAGTCCAGATCAATTTCTGATCTATGTTGGTCTACCGACAGCTTTTTCGGTTAAATATCGAGTCTAAGACTCTAATCCGTAGTTCAATATCCTTTGGATAACTTCACTCTCAGTCGCACTATTTTTCATGGCCTTATAATAATTATTAAATAATTATTATTATTTATCAAAATTTTTGAAATATCAGAATCATTATTAAATGATTTAAACAATTCTATTATCATTAATAATTAATTAGTATTAAACTATTAATGAAACCATTGCCAAAATATTAAAGTTATGTATGATAACTCAAAAATATTTTTAAAGTATTTACAATACCCTTAAATGATTTTTAAAACATTTAAAATCACTATTAAATAATTACCATTAATATGTAAATATTAATGAATTATTTATCCAAATATTAAAAGTCATTAATTATAACTTAAAATATTTTTAAATCATTAACATCCTTTTTAAATGATTTTTAAATAAATAAAACCATTTTTAAACTATTTATTTAATATAATTATTAAATAAATTTAATATCATTAAAAATAATTTAATAATCATTAATATTAAATTATTAAAGAAATTAACCTTTAAATATTAAAAGTTATATTTTATAACTTAAAATATCTTTACACACTTTATTTTCATTTAAAATGATTATTATAATATTAAAATCATTTTTAAATTAAATTATTTAATGTAATTATTAAATAACTTTATTATCATTAATCATAATTAATTAATGAAATTTACCTTTAAATATTAAAAGTTATATTTTATAACTTAAAATATTTTTAAATTCCTTATTATTATTTAAAATGATTTTTAATATAATAAAATCATTTTTAATTCATTTATTTAATTCATTTAATAAATAACTTAATTATCATTAATATTACTTTATTAATTAAAATTATCAAATAATATTAAAAGTTATCAAAAATAACTTAAATTATTTTCTTATACCATAATATAATTTTAAATGATTTTTCAAATATTAAAATCATTTTTAAATAATTTATTTAATATTATAATTAAATAAATTAATTACTTTTATTATTCCAAAAATATTAAATATTTATGAAATATATTTAAAATAATTAAAAACTAATTTTAAGAATTTAAAATAATTTTTTATAATTTATTTTGTATTTTTAATAATTAAAAACTATTTTTTTCTATTTTTTTATTAATTTCCTAAAATATTAATTAAATCTGTCGCTAAAGGTCTATAGCGACGCTTTCTGTCGCTATAGGTGTTCTTGAGCTACCTAGAAACCATAAGGCAGAAACCGAGTAGCTATGTTTGACCGTGTGTAACGCACGCTTAGCACAAAATGTTTCCGAGTGATCTAACACATACATATTGTAGTACTCATGTAATACTACAAGCACATAACAAATTTCGTGGTTAAACAACATCGGATCTAAGAGAAATCATCAATCAAAGTAGCTATCAACACTGTTTCTCACGAAGAACAGTTCGAGGTGCCTACTTTGGACCTCTATAACTTGCAATCCATGTAACGTTTTTGTAATCTATCACTTCCAGTGTGTAGTACTAATGTAGGACTACAACTGTAACACATAACATACATATAAAAACAACTGATCGAACTAGAAATAACCGGTCAAAGTTCACCACGTAAATTACTAAAAAAAAATTTGGGTTCGCTGTTTTAGCAGTTTCGGTCAACGGGTTTTGACCATGAATAACTCCCGATCTATACATGATCTGGCCTTGATTCTTTTTGAATCTTACAGACCACATAACAAGATATACATAACATCTTACAAACACCAAAAATACTAAATAAGCACAGAGATATAAGGCTCGACATTTGCCTAAAAATAACAGATTTCGGTATTTTTAAAAGTTGGAAAAACTTTGATTTTGAGCACTTTGATGTTATGGGTCATGAATCTAACAACCCAGAACATTAATACACTCCTTATTACACATATTTAACAAATCAATTTCAATAATTAACCACGAATTGAAGGATTTCAAAAATTAAAGAAATTATACCTTTCTTGATCGATTTTGGATTTTTGGCTTCCGATATGTTGATGATCTGTTATGGGTGATGGTGGGGCTTGATTCTTGACTGATATATGAAGGAAATTTCGGAGGTTTGGGGTTGAGAGAGAATGGTTGAGTGTTTGAGCAATTTTTTTAGCAAACAATCTACTTTCTCTCTCCTAATCTATTTATAGGCAACATGGATACATGAATTGGCTGAGTTGTGGCTTGTTGCTGAGATTGCATTATTTTAGGCACATGCTAAGCTAGAGGTTTGGTTCAACAACTCTCTAGACCCATTCTTGCAAGCTAAGTTTCAATAATACAACAAAGGGCATTTTTGCCATTTCCCTTTTGTTCTAGAAAATTGTCTTAGGTTTAGGGTTTAGATATTTTAATGTTTAGGGTTTAACATCTAACCCTTAAAGATTTAGCAACTAGGATTTCAAAAATTTCCAATTTTAGGATTTAGCAATTTAGGGTTTATTACAAAAATAATAACTAAATTTTAGTTTATAATATTTTGAAAAATTAACTTTGTTAATTAAAATAAGTTTGTAACTATCTAACACATGGGCATTAGGGTTTAATACCCTTAATCACAATTAACTTTGCTAATAAAGAAATTAGGGTTTATTCTTTTGGTAATTAGGATTTTTAATTACTAAATTAGGGTTTTAGTTTAGTAATTAGGGTTTAACAATTTAGGGTTTCTAAATTTAATTATTATAAACACCATACTTTATAATTGATCACATTAATACAATACCCAACAATCTCAAACTCTAATTTTAAATTAGGGTTATTAATTATAGCAATTAGGGTTTTCCAGAATTTTTAATTAGGGTTTACCTAATTAATATATTAAATACATGACATAATTAATATTATACACTTATAAAATAACCTTATACTCTAATTTGGATCTCAAATTAGGGTTTAACATCATTACTAGGGTTTGAGTCAAAATACACCGTAATTGACAAATTATTTTCAATACGGACATATCGTACATATACATAGCACTGAAAAATCAAAATATAATTTATATTATATCATTATTCTCATACCTTGACAATAATCCAAAATTAGGGTTTGGATTCCATATCTGATTTATCTTTTCAATTTAACCTTAATAATTAAGGTAAAATATTTAACTTAATAATCTGTACAAAAATTCATATAATAAAATAATTATTATATTTATTCAAAAATCACTTCATATATTATTTAAATAATATATGATTATATAATCATGGAAAATAATTAATAAAAATATTTCTATCATAAAATTAATTATTATAAGAATATACTTTATAATAATCAATAATTCTAAAATAAATATACTTGTAAATATTCATGTAATAAATATATTTTTATTTACCACATAAATACATATACACATAATCTTGTACAAATCCTCATCCTTAAATTAATAAAAAAAAATTTATACACAAAATTTATAATTTATTTATATAGAAAATATCGGGTTGTCACACCCACATTACCTGTCGATCTTATTTCATTAAAAATACTTGCATTTGACTTGATTCTAGGTATTGATTGGTTAACTACTCATCATGAAAAAATTAATTATTTTCGTAAGGTTGTTTGCTTTCATATTCCTAATCAACCTATTATGCGAATTCAAGCAACAAAACCATTAAAGTCAATCACGGTCATCTCAAGCCATAAAGCTATTCGTTTATTGAAAAACGGATGTCAAGCTTTCTTAGCTCATGTCACGGATCTAAACAAAAATACGTCAATTTTGAATGATATTTCTATTGTTAATGAATTTCCTGACGTATTCCTTGAAGAACTTCTTGGCCTACCCCAGAGCGTGAAATTGAATTTTGTATCGACATTAAACCTGGTACAAAACCTATTTTCAAAGCCCCATATCGAATGGCTCGTATTAAACTTTAGGAGTTAAAGACCCAACTGTAGGAATTGTTAGACATTGGCTTTATTCATCCTAGTACTTCTCCTTGGGGTGCTCATGTTCTGTTCGTGAAGAAGAAAGATGGGAGTATGCGACTTTGTATTGATTATCGGGAGTTAAATCATGTCACCATCAAAAATAGGTACCCATTGCCACGTATTGATGACCTTTTTGACCAGTTGCAAGGAGCCAAATTCTTTTTAAAAATTGATCTTTGTTCCGAATATCACCAATTGAAGATTAAAACTGATGACATTCTAAAGAAGACTTTCAAAACTCGGTACGGGCATTATGAATTCCTAGTCATGTCCTTTGGATTAACTATTTCTCCTGATGCCTTCATGGATATGATGAACCGAGTATTCAAGGATTATTTGGATCACTTTGTGGTCGTCTTTATTGATGACATCCTTATTTGTTCCAAAAGCCATGAAGATCATGAGCAACACTTGAGGCTGACACTCCAAAAGCTTCGTGAATATAAGCTTTATGCCAAGTTGATGAAATGTGAGTTCTAGCTTGAGAAAGTAGCATTCCTTGGGCACGTGGTATCAAGTCATGGAATATCTGTTGACCCAGCAAAGATTGAAGCTATTCAAAGCTGGGAGTAACCTAAATCAGTGACCGAAGTACGTAGCTTTCTCGGTTTAGCTGGTTATTATCAGAGATTCGTGGAAGGATTTTCTCGAATCGCTACTCCATTAACTCAGCTGACTCAAAAATATATAAATTTCGATTGGAGCGAAGAATGTGAGAAGAGTTTTCAAGAACTCAAGAGGAGACTCATTTCAGCACCTGTTCTAACAATACCATCTGGCTCAGAGGGATTTGTCATCTACAGTGATGCTTCGGGCAAAGGGTTGGGATGTGTTCTCATACAACATGGGAAAGTCATAGCCTATGTTTCAAGACAACTCAAAGAATATGAGAGGAATTATCATACTCATGATCTAGAGTTGGCAGCTGTTGTCTTCGCACTAAAGATTTGGAGGCATTACTTGTATGGGGAGAAAGTGAAGATATTTACAGATCATAAAAGACTCAAATATTTCTTCACTCAAAAGGAACTCAATATGCGACAACGATGTTAGCTTGAACTGTTGAAAGATTATGATCATACCATCCAATACCATCCTGGAAAAGTGAACATGGTAGCTGACGCATTGAATAGAAGATCATATGTAAGTTCGAATGCGATATTGTCAACGCAAAGGCCCATTTTATGTGACTTGCAAACGATGAAGATAGATTTAAAGACTTCAGGGACCCATGTGATGATGGCGAATATATGAGTAGAACCGACTTTAATTGATAAAGTTAAAGCTGCTCAAGGTACAGACCTGGAGCTGATGCGTATGAGGAAGAAAGTGCAAGAATGTGCTATGCCGGAAGCAAGAATCGATGAAGAAGGAATACTTCGAGTAAACTCCAGACTTTGTGTTCCTAACGACCTTGATTTAAAGTATAAAATTATGATGGAGGCGCACAACACACTATTTGCAATCCATCCTGGGAGTACCAAAATGTATTATAATCTTCGTCATACATTTTGGTGGAGCAATATGAAGAGACAGATATCGTTGTTTATCTCAAGGTGTCTAACTTGTCAACGAGTTAAAGTGGAGCATCAAGTACCAAAAGGTCCATTACAACCACTTGAAATTCCAGAATGGAAGTGGGAGCACATTACCATGGATTTCATTACTGGTATTCCTAAGGTTTCTCAAGGCATAGATGCGATTTGGGTCATTGTTGATAGATTTACCAAGTCTGCTCATTTTTTACCGATACGAGAAACTTATACACTTGAACGTCTTGCTCGTATGTTCATAAACGAGATTGTAAGACTGCATGGTATGCCGGTATCCATAGTTTCTGATCGAGACCCAAGATTCACTTCACGATTTTGGGTTAGTTTGCAAAAAGTTATGGGCACAGACTTACGATTTAGCTCAGCTTATCATCCTTAGACGGACGGACAGTCGGAGAGGACTATTCAAATTCTTGAAGATCTATTAAGACTCTATGTCCTTGATTGCAAAGGAAGTTGGTACAAGTTCTTACCATTGATGGAGTTTTCCTACAACAACAGTTATCAAGCAAGTATTGGCATGGCTCCATTCGAAGCGTTGTATGGAAGAAAGTGTCGTTCTCCAGTATGCTGGGATGAGGTGGGTGAAGCAACGTTATTGGGACCGGAGTTGGTACGTATGACTAGAGAAAAGATTCAAATGATCCGACAACGTATAAAAACCTCACAAGATCGACAAAAGAATTATGTTGATCTTCATCGAAAGGACGTGGAATTCGATATAGGAGATCATGTGTTGTTACGTGTTGCTCCATAGAAAGGAGTTACGAGATTTGGAAAGAGAGGAAAACTCAATCTTCGATTCATCGGCCCATTTTTAATCCTCGATCGAGTAGGAACTATGGTCTATAGACTCGCTTTACCGCCAAGTATGTCTCGCGTTCATAACGTTTTTCACATATCCATGTTACGTAAATATGTGAAAGACCCGAGCCACATTATTGAGTTAGAACCAGACGAAATAACGAAAGATTTGACGTATGAAGAGGTTCCTGTTCAAAACTTGGATAAGAAAGAACATATTCTACGCTCCAAGATTATACCTCAAGTCAAAGTTTTGTGGAGAAACCACGATTTTGAGGAAATGACTTGGGAGTTTGAATCTGAAATGAAATCAAGGTTTCCTTACCTCTTCGACATACCAGGTACGTACCCTAATTTTGTGGGCGAAATTTCATAAGAAGGGGAGGTTGTAAGACCCCAACTTTTTGAATAAAGATGAATTTTCTATAAATATCATTTTTGAATATTATGGAGTAAATTTGATATAATGTTATAGTTGTGGGTAATATTTATAATTTTTGCAAAGTACACAAGTTGTATATAATATTCCATTGGTCGGGGAATATTCGTTTTAACAGGGAATATTCGTACAACGGCACAATCATTGGTGGACCCCATAACAAAATTATTGTCGGATTGAGAAAACGGCAAAAATATTTTATTGAAAATAACGGCGGAAGTTTTACCATTAATACTGTTGAACTACTCGGTAGTAAAAGTACAGTAATACGCGTGGTTACATAGTAGCACACGGTATTGATTATTGATGCTTATGTGATAAGTCACTCAGTTTTGTTTTATTGGTATTATTAATGTAATAAAACAGAAACGCTTTTTATATAAAATAGAATACTTTTATAAAGTTATTCGTTTTATTAGGCTAATAGTAAAATATTTTTATATAAAACAGAATACTTTTATAAAGTTATCTATTTTATTAGAAAATAATTAGAATATATTATATTATATTATGCATAGTGTTTGCATAGCGCCTGCATAGTGTTTGTATAGTAAAATCTTTTATAAAGTTATTCGTTTTATTAGATTATAAATAGAATATATTATATTTTATTTAAAAAATTTTGCTTTAATTATGGGCCGTCAGATTAAAGTAAATCAATATGGACCGTTCATGAGTTAGTTACTATGCAGTCCATTATTCTATAAATAGAAGTTCATTCCTTCATTATTTTTTACGAATTAACTAAAACTCTAGAGAGATAAACTATAGAGAGAAAGAAGAAAAGTATTCTGCTACTTCACTACTTATATATCTAGTACTCTTCTTCTTAAGGTAGGGGGTATTATTTCTTTTGTATTCATGAAGAGAACTTCTGTTATTCCATTCTTTATTATTCTGTTGGAATAACCTATATACGCGGACTTTCCTATACTTGGTGAAATTCTCCTGTTATTCTATTCTTTATTATTCTGTTGGAATATCCTGTCGGTGCATATTATGTCTGACCTGGTTCCGTTATTTAGTATTCTGTTGGAATAACCTATCTATGCAAAGTACCGCATGCATTGTGATTTTTGTTATTATTCTATTCTTTATTATTCTGTTGGAACATCCTGTCGGTGCGAATTTCGCCTGACCTGGTTCCGTTATTATTATTCTGTTGGAATAAACTGTTTATGCGAAGTACCGCATGCATGTTAATTTCTTTTGTTATTCCATTCTTTATTATACTCAGTTGGTTAAAGTTTTGACTTCTATACTCCATGAAATTAGTGAAATATCCTTGATATTTACGCTTCATCTAGTATCTTTTCATGGAAATATTCTTCTGGGCATTCTTGAATTTTACTCTACAAAGAAGTATCATGTTGACAATTTGGACGTTATTAGTTCCTGAATAACTTAATTCTTGAACATGTTTTATTGAATTCTTATATCGTTGTCATCATTCTCATGTTTATATTTAAAGACATCTGTGGCTTGTAGTGCATAGATGGACTTGGTATGATTATGACCAGGGATTATTAGGTGTAATCAAAACCGTAATGTTACAAACGATGTGGTAAAAGTCCTCATTGGCCTGTAGTGCATTGATGGACAGTTGTTGGCATGATCATGACCATTAATGAATACACAAATATTCTTGGCTCGTAGTGCATGGATAGTTGTGGACGTGATACTAAAGAATATAATTGACCGTAGTGCATGTAATGCCCGAGAATATCGAATTTTCAAGGAATTTAATTTTTATTTGATTATGTGGATTAAATGAATTTAATTGAGTTATTATATGAGTAAAATGTTCGAAGGTCGTTCTATGACCTAGAATGTGTAGATGTGATTAGTATTCTGGCTTTGTGCTAGAATTAATTATTGTGAATTATCAAGACGAGAACGAAGGTTTTCTAAGATTGTTTGCGTAAAAACATTATTCATCCGATGATGTTTGGAGCTAGGGTTTGAAATTCTAAGAAATACGTAACGTTAGAATATGACGATATTATGGAAACTCCAGTAATATTACCGTTATGGCAAACGAAGTTTTCGCCTGCGGAATTAAAACATAAGGGTTTGTGAAAGAGGTTTTCGAAAAGGAAATGTAATACGTATAGTCGTTTCGATTATTATACGTAAGGAATATGAGTATTATACTAGTATGTATATGAGTATGGTATGAATAATAGTACAACGTATAATACGATTATTATATGAGTATTATACAAAGAGAATACATGAGTAATACGCGTAGAATACGAGTTGTATTATTAGAGTATGAGTTAAAAATTTTATCCAATCCAATTGGACTTGGAGTAATAAACAAGCCCAAGTTAAGGCCCAATATTAGATTGGTTAAAGCCCAATGTTAATTAATGTCAAGCCCAATCCAAAGAATTAAACCGTGGGTCGAACCGGTGGGTAAAACCCATGGGGCAACCCATGGGGATAACCCATGGGCAAGGTGGGCCGGCCACTTGGTGTGCAAGGCAAGTGAATCACTTGGTCACCAAGTATTTTGCTTGTTGACAAAGTTGTAAATAAGTGAGGAGGTGCTAAATTGGACCATTTTGCCCCTCATTGTATTTTCTATAAATACAAGGCTTAGGTTGAGCTTTTGTGGTTTTACAAAGTTTGTCCAACATATTGAGAGAGAGAGAGAGAAAAAAAAGCTAGAATCCTATAATCCTTCTACTTCCAAGCAAACCAAAAGACGTTTATCAGGAACGTTAACTACTTCGAAGGTAAATTCGTATTAACCGTAATCTTCGTCTTTTTTGATTTCTTTCTCATAGAAGAATCGTAGATGAGTGGAGAATGTTTATAGAGAAGAAATTCGAATGCCTTATTAATGACCAAATCATTGATAGTTCATGACCAAATAGAAATCGTAAGTGTTTACGTGAGTTAAAACCATAAAAAAATTCTTGAACGTGAACTTAGTTGTGAATGAACATTTAGGATTCAATATAGCTAAGGAATGTGCATATTGCTTGGTTAGGAAGTAAATATGAATTCCATGGAGTATTCCATGTGATTTGGCTTAGAGAACATTAGTAACGAAGTTATGACGGATTTTGCAGAAATAGACATTAAACGTCAAAAAGGCATAAAGTCCGGATTAAAGGTCAAAAGCTGTTGTGGGACTTAAAAACATTGGTTTCCAACTTCAACACATGAGATAAGGTAATTAAGAGTCGTTGGCAAAAGAATCATCGCATTCTGACTTATAACGAAGAAAACGAGAATTGAATGGACGAAAACGTTAAACGAATGCTTAAAAATGAACTTAAAGGTGAATTTCGAGTTATCGGATTCAAAAATATGAAATTCTTATATGAGCACGTAAAGGATGTAATTCCTGACTTGTAGGAATTCGAATGGGTCAATTCGGATGTAAAACGAACAAATTAGGAAGTCGGGAGTTTCGTTAAGAAACCAAATCTGTTTTGGCTAACTGGTGCACAGACTCGGCGCCGCAGCGCCAAACCAGTACAAAGTGGTGGCGCCAAACCAGTTTTGGCTAATTCATGACTTAGTTCTTGAACTTGTTTTATTGAATTCTTATATCGTTGTCATCATCCTCATGTTTATATTTTTTAAAGTCATCTGTGGCCTATAGTGCATAGATGGACTTGGTATGATTATGACCACGAATTATTCAGTGTAATCATGACCATAATGTTACAAATGATGTGATAAAAGTCCTCATTAGCCCGTAGTGCATTGATGGACAGTTGTTGGCATGATCATGACCATTAATGAATACACAAATATTCTTGGCCTGTAGTGCATGGATAGTTGTGGTCGTGATACTAAAGAATATCATTGGCCGTAGTGCAGGGGTGATTCGATGATGTGGATTATTTATTAAGCTGAGTCCCAACGATAAAAGTGATGAAAAACCTTTTAAATCATAGAAGATAGTAGATTTTATTCTCTACTTGACACTTTTAATAGATTACTTGTTCCGCTGCAGTTAAACTTGATGTTTGTTATATTGTATCAGTTTAACACTGTTTAAGGCTAATGATAATTTATTCTGCGTTATCTTAGTTATAATATTTCTTACTGGGCTAGTTGAGCTCACCCTTTCTTTCACTGTTCTCTTCAGGAAATTAGAATATAGCTGGGACGAGTCGGGGAACGAAGTGATGGACCAGATGATAGTATTAGTAGTCCTCACTATTCTGTTAAATAGTGTGACAATAAATGTAATGAGGACCCCATTGAGTTTGTATATTGTCTAGATGACAATATTTGTATTAAAACTCACAACATATGTTTAGTCGCATTTTACACGACTGTTGTTGATCGATTTCGCAATCAATGAATACGTGCAAGTATACACGGTCAACAAGTTTTTGGCGCTGTTGCCGGGGAATTAATTTAATAATTATTTTCCAATATTAATATCAATCAAATTAGTCTTAATTTAAACATTTGTATTTTTATTTTTAATTCTTTTTCTATATTTCTCTCTTTTCAGGTACCATGGATGAGTTTTTGTATCAATGGCCATACACGAAAATGACTCAACCAAGGAGAGCGGAGATTGAAAGACTCGAGAAACTTTCTGCATTGTCTGCACAGATTGAGACACTTTCGAGGATGTTTGAAGCTTTTGAAGCTCAGCGTCGTCAAAGTATGGCGATTACTTGTGATTATTATGCTGGAAATCTATGAGTCATCAATGCGCCATCAGTTTCGAGCCAGTACAGTATAGTGGTGATTACCCCAATAAGTATGTCTATCCCAACAATTATCATCAGGATTGGGGGTATCACCCGGATTTTTCATGGAGTAACAATCAAGCTGCTGCTCAACCACCTAGACAACAACACACCTCCGGATTTCAAAATCCGACTCAACAACCAGAGAGGATATCAAGTTTGGAAGAAGCCTTAGAAAAATTCATTAGAGCTTCTGACAAAAAGAACGAGGAACAAGATAAGAAATTGAGTCAAGTAGATCTTATTTTGCAAAGCCATGGGGCATCGTTAAAGAATTTGGAAAATCAATTGGAACAGATAGCACATGAGTTGAACAACCGTCCTCAATACACCTGGCCCTATGACACAGATTCCGAGACTGATGGTGAGCCCGAGCCAAATCTACAACTGGATGAGCCACGAGATGAAAAAGAGGAGACAAGTGGGGATAATGACAACAAGTTCAATAGTCCGGTTAGATATGCAAAACCTTGTCCGATTGGTAGTCATGTCGTCGGCAATACTCTTTGTGATGTAAAAGCAAGTACACCTTCGAAACCATGGTGCGAGGAGCTGGAGAAGATAGAAGGAGAAATTATTGTGTCTGACAAGCCTCAATGCCAGAATATATTCGTAGACACAATGAAGAAACCACCTAGATGCTGGACGTTCTTGAATATGATCTTATATAAAGAAAGCATGCTAGGTGACTTTAATACAATGGCTATTACAAATGGGAACCTACCAAAAGCTATATTATTTCCGATGGATGGAGGGTTTCTCAATTTTCGTAGGGGAATTGGATAGAGAATTGAAGAAGTCAGGCTGAAACTATAAAACAAGCGCTTATTGGGAGGCAACCCAAGTTCAATTTTTATTTTTAGTTTTTATTAGGTTTTATATTAGTAGTTTTGAATTTTCATTTATTTAAGATTTAATAAAATTGCTTCTATCATTGTTTTTCAGGTTATTCAAGTCAAATTCAAGTGTGGTGCCCAATTTGTTCCATGTGCTTGGCCTATTCTCCAAACTTAGCGGACAAGGAGGAAGATTGCTATATTTTTAGGGAAGTCTTCTGCTTTAATTTTTTCTATTTCAGTCATTGGGGACAATGTTTAGTTTAAGTTTGGTGGCATTTTAGTGTCGTATTGCATATAGTTAGTTATTTACATTGTAAGTTCGTTATGTTTTCGGGTTATTTATATTTAGTTTTTGCATTCAGTTTTTTGTTTAAAAAAAAAAATTTTAAATCGCAAAAATAGTAGTTAGTTTACTATGTTTGTTGCAGTTAGTTTATATTTACATGATTCCAACTGTTAGATAGTAAAAGTCTATTTTGGCCAATGATGAGACTGGAGTTAAGTAGATAAGTATAGTATTTAATATTCAGGCTTTGATGTGATTTCTTGTTATGAATTGAATTTTTTCCTGTTTGAAACTGGTATAATTAAGGTTAGCATGTTAATAACAGCCATGTTGACTGATTAAGTTTAAATTGATACATAATGGATTTCTTAAGGATAATACTAGTTTGAAGGAATGAAAGACATGAATAGGCGGAGATGGCTAAATTTTGATAAAAGCTTAAGTTTGGGGGGAAATTTTGGGGTATATAAGCTTTAAAAAAAACATGTTGAGTCTTGTGGTGGGTTGAGGAGAAACACTCCCCATAAACACAAGCGTGAGATGGAGCGTAAAATGCACTCACCAACCATCTATCAAAAAAAAAGAAAGAGAAAAAGAAAAAGAAAGAAAAAAATAAAAATTATCGTGGCTAGTTTTGTTTCGGGGCCTTTGTTACTTGAGTAAGTACGCCCAAAGGGGTATCTTAAAACCTAGCGCCCTAAGGTCTTATATGGTCTGGGAGTCGTTGGTCGAAAGCTCGCTAAGGGGTGACACTGTTAGCCTAATGGAATGAGACATTGCACAGTCATGGTTAAAAAAACAGTAAAACGGGAAAAGAGCAAAAAGCCCCCGTAATGAAAAGTAAAGCATAAGTATCCCAGATTGGACTCTTGAACTTGGTGGATGTTTGACTTTAGTTTGATCTAGCTTGTTCGTGAATTTTGTGAGTTTTCACTGTATGATGCCTTCGAAGATATCTATTATGTCTTAAATTTGATTTTATATCAGTTAACATTGTTGTGGAGCACACACGCACTATATCAGTGATAACAGTCTAAGATTTGATGATTGATTGGAAAATTACTGATTTGTTTTAATATGATGTATTATCATGTTTACTTGATTTCTCTAAGGCCGGTTGAATAGACTTGTTTATGTCATTACTGTTGGAGTCATAGGCATATAGATTAGTTTCATTACATTGCATTGCATAACATTTTTGTTTTTTACTTGAGGACAAGCAAAGGTTTAAGTTTGGGGGTATTTGATGAGTGAGTTTTATACACATGAATTGGATACATTCGGGCTTAATTTATTATTATTCTCAAGTCTTTTAGGATATTTTTATGTGTTTGTGTGTATTCAAGAATGTTTTATATTTTTTTGTAGGATTTGGGACAAAAGTTACATGGATCGACGTTCGGGGTGGCTAGATTCACGTTTTCGGCTTGCCATTTATATAGCAGTCACTTCAGAGCCAATTTGACTATATCTCCGGATATTATTTCGAAAACCTCAAAGAATGAAAGTTGTAGATCTACTTCTCCTCTTTCCGGATCATCTTGAATCATCTAAATCAGAGTTCAGACGAAGACGTTATGGCCATTTTCCCAAAGGACGTCGGAGCAGAAAATGTTGGATAAAGGGGACAGTGCCGGGGCCCTATTTTTTAGCCTATGGACAGCGCCGGGGTGATAGGGGGTAGAATCCCAGCGCCATGCCCAGCGCTGGGGCGCTGGGGAAAGGCTTGGTGCGGGCTTGGACGCGTTTTGGGCGAATTTTGACACTTTTTTGACTCCAAATAGGATTGGGTTTGTTCCTAAGCTAAAAATTAGACTTGTAACCTATAAATACATGATGTAAGGCATAAAATAAGAGGAGATTACATAGCTTAGATTAGAGATACACTCCATTAGATTAGAACATAACCCTAGTTCTTATTAGTTTTGGAGATTGAAGCAACTTGTAGACCATTGAAGATCAAGAGCAAGAGCAAGAGGGGAGCATCAGATTTGCTGACAACAGATTCTATTCTCATCTCTCATCTTACTTTTATCTTTTAATGTCTATTCAATTGTGAATTCTTGATTTTAATTCATTAATTATAAACTAATTCTTTTTATTAAGATTTCAATTGAATTTTTTATGATTATAAATTGATTATTTGATTTATTTCAATTATTTATGTTAAAGTGAGTTGTTTATCTTGTCTTGTGCATATTGCTTAATTATCTGATAAGTAATTACCTTGTTACTCTAGAAGGAATTGGAAGAGGAATTCTAGGGTTAGAACTGGGCATGATATCATGTGACTTAGTTATTTGTAAAGTGAATAATTAGGTTTATGAATTGAATGGAAATATTTGTTCACCACATGTAACACATAAGGAATTGGGATTGGAAAGAGTTTAATTCAATTGTTTTGCATAGGAATATAGCAAGATTAATCTGGATTAAATAGAAGGCAATTGATCACTTGGAAAAGGACTTTTGGCATAATAATAGGGATAATTGGATAATTGATTTATAATTCATAATTGGGGATATTGAAGTCTTAATCTTTATTTATTTGAATTCATTCGTTAAAATCTTAGTTTTAATTAGTTAATTTAGTTTTCTTAATTAGAAAAATCACGATTTGAGATTGTTTAAATAAAATTAGTTTGGTTAAGAATTAGTACTTGGTGATTTTTATTAAATAATTCCTCGTGGGAACGATACTTTTCTTATCACTTTATTACTTGTTGACCGTGTATACTTGCACGTATTCATTGATTGCGAAATCGATCAACAGTGATGTATACCTATTTTGGGGGCGTCACATGTACCCTCAGAAACATAGAGCTTACATCCACAAGCAAGTAAAGATCGTAGTGTGCAAGTCTCTTAAGAGAAATCGTAGTGCTCTTGTTTGATAGCATCAAACCAAGTACCAAGGTGACAAGACATCACGATCTGGATCGTAGAGTATCATATGTCATATGTCAGAAGCATGGAGCCCTACCTTTTGTTTGGAGACAAATTCTAACAAATATGGAATGGGTTTTAAACGTTGAAGTCCTCATCAGTCCCAACGGTACAAAAGATATCCTTAGTATGCAATGAAAGAAACGTATTGAAGAAGTTAAGGGAAGGACCATAGGACAGAGGAAAACACCTTTTCTGGTGTTAGGTGAGAAAACAGAATGCTATGTCAGTGGGCCAGAATACAAATCAGAAGGTGTGCAGAAATGTCTCCATCAAAGCTTAGAAATGTCAAACACATTTAATACTTCAACAAAAGGCTTCAACGGATAGATTTGAAGCAACACATATAAGCAGAACATATGTAGATGAGAGAGAAATAGCAAGTATTAAACAAAACGCACAAGAACTCTCAACGCTCAACTCTACGATCTGAGAAAAAGAGAAAGCTTGCTCAGCTACTCAGCTCTTTTGAACAAGTGCTTAACTACAACTGAGTAGCAACCATCAAGAACTCAACAACTACCAATCAACTGAAGTAAGAGTTCCAAGTTAGAAGGACTTGAAGAGTTCGAAGTGAACTGTAAAGAGCCAAGTCTGCTGGACTTGAAGAGTTCAAGAGTGAACTAAGAAGTTCCTAGACTACTGGTCTAGAAGGAATCTGTGTGATTCAGAAAGTGTAAAAGATATCCTTAGTGGATTTCCTACTCGATGAGTAAAAGAGTGGACTAGGAGCTTTAAGTGCTCTGAACCACTTAAACCGACTGTGTCTATTAAATTCTTGCTATAACTGTCATATCTGCCATAACTGCTATAACTGCCTCACTCTCATTAACTCACTATCTTAAGGGAGATTAAAACAAATACTAATTCCGCTATGTTTTAATCATTATCAACTAACAAGTTAAAATGAAATGATTTTTAAATATCTATTCAGCCCCCCCCCCCCCCCTTCTAGATAACTATTGTGCCTCCAAGAACTAACAATTGGTATTAGAGCAGGTTCTATTATATAGCCTACAAAGCTTAAGTAGATCCAATGGCACACTTACTAAGTGAATCAAGGACTGGAGGAGGCAGCAAGCCACCAATGTGTAACAAAGATAAATTTGCAAACTGGAAAGTTATGATGCAAGCATACATGGACTCAATAGATGAAGATCTATTTGAGACTATTAAAAATGGGCCCTATGTTCCAACAAAGCTTGCACCAACTACAGACGATCAAAACAGAAGACAAATCAAAGTCAAAGAGGAGTGGACAGACAATGAGAAGAGAGTTGTTCAACTCGACAAGAAGGCTAAGAACATTTTGTTTCAATCATTAGAAGATGATCTATTCAAAAATGTAGTCAACAGTAAAACAGTAAAGGAAGTTTGGGAAGCACTATTCATCATGCATAAAGGAACGAAAGAAGTAAGAGAAAACAAACAATCCCTCCTAACATAGAAATATGAAATGTTCGCACACGTTCAAGGAGAGAACGTCACTGCTACCTACGAGAGATTTAACGTTCTGCTCAAATCTCTATGAGCATATGGAAAGATCTATCTAAACAAAGATCTAATCATAAAGTTCATGAGAGCCTTACCAAGTAGATGGGATGCCAAAACCACTGCTACCAGAGAGTCAAAGAATCTCCATGAGATGAATGTTCAACAGTTATATGGCAACCTTCTGACATGCGAATTGGAGCTAACTCAACGAGCAAAAACTCTATCAGACGGAAGAAAGAAGGATAAGGGTGTTGCTCTCAAAGCAACGAAAAGTACCTCAAAGGTCAACACTGAAATTGACTCTAACTATGATGAAGACGATGATGAGGACTTTGCAATTCTTGTAAAAAGACTAAGAAGGTTCATGCGTCAAGGCAAAACTAGCAAGCCAAAGAAGGTAAGCAACTACAGCAGCCAGGAGTAAATGAATGATATATGCTACAACTGCAAGAAGTCTGGCCATTTCATTGCCAACTGTAACAAGCCTCTCAGAGAAGAACTAAAGAAGAAATCACATGCAAAGAATGAATAAAAAGGCACCAGAAAACCTCAGAAGAGAGGCAAAGGCCTTGTAGCTGGAGGATCGTGGAGTGATTCAGACAATGATTCAACTCCCGAATCTGGAGATGATGAAGATCCTCAAATGGCGAATATGTGCCTAATGTCCAAACATACAAAGGACAAACTGAACTCCAACATACATGATGTAAGTATTAATGAGGTATTTGACTTCAACTCACCTGATGTAGACATTAATGATTTGAGAACTGCACTTCATGGCATAACAACTGATCTGCATCAATACATGAAGTGGTTCAAAGTTCTGTCAAATGATTATTCACTTCTTCAAAAGGATAAAAAGAAAGTTCAAGAAGAGCTAGAAATAGCTCTTCTAAGTACTAACTTTATCTCCAAGCTTGAGGCTGAGAATGAGATCTTAAAACAGACCAATGAGCTCAATGCACAAAGAGAATCCAATCTAACCTCTAAAATTAAGGAACTAGAAAAGAATATCTCTACATTTAACAAATCCTCATCATCCATAGACTGCCTGCTCTCTAGTCAAAGATGTGCATTTGACAAAACAGACTTAGACTTTGGGGAATCCACCTCAGAGCCATGTGTGGAAAACTTAAAGGAAACTAGCACTAGTAATGCTTCAAGTTTTAATAGAGGCATTACATTTGTGAAATCCTCACAGAAGGAAGAACCAGTCCAACCCTGTTCTACTGAATCAATCCATACTCCAAGTAGTAAAGGATCTCACACTGGCCTGGGTTTCAGAAAAGAAAAGAGTAACCCATCCTCTACTCACCAACCTCGAAGGATCGTAGAGTCGAGTAAGACCAACTCTACGAATCAACTGGGAAGGTACAGTAGAGGTAAGGTACATTCCTCACAATTCATGAAACCCAAGGACATATGGAAGAAAGAAAATCAGTTTAACAGGAGGGTGACTAAAGAACCACAAAAGTCCAAATGGAGAATGAATTCTCTCACACACACAAGTATGCATCATATTAAATGTTTTGTGTGCTACAAAATTGGTCACAAAGATGCAAAATGCTATTATAATTTCATGAATTTGAGACCCAAGATCAAACAGATTTGGGTCCCCAAGGGCACTAACAAAATAGGACCCATACAAATATGGGTACCAAAATGAAGGTTTAATGTTACCACAGGAAAAGAGCTCCACTGTGACACCCCCCAAATTCGGGTTACCTGACCTCCGAGTTTGGTGCTCACGATCCATAATATAAATACAATTTAACTACCCATTTAATTATAAATAGGAACATATATTTCATTAACTGATATAGTTAATACATTACCCCATGTTCTCTAACCTTAACATTACAAACATACCCTTTAGTTATACAAAAAGGGTTTACAAACATAACATAATAATAAGTTTATTATAACTACTCCAGCATTTTGCCTCTATTCTTCACAGCACCTTCTGCAACTTCGTCCCTAGATAAAAAGTTTTATTTAGCAAGGGTGAGCAACAAAATTGCCCCGCAAGTTAAGACATACAATGAATATATATGAATCAAGAATATCAGACTCTCTAATTTGATGTAATGATACCAAAGTTCGGGGAACTTTGAATTGGCTGAACAATTCATTAATCAATAACAAGTCTTCTCGTATTCTAGGCAACGCAATAATCTGATAATGAAATACTACAACGCTTTCAAAGTTTCTACGATATTCTATTGAATAAACAAGAATCAATTCTGTGCAATAACAAAGTGGAATGTTTTCCAGATTTATGTTGAGTGATCCATTAGACCTAGAACTTCTCTTCTCGGGTATTTATCAAAGATTTACTTTGATACATACGCAGGTGTATCAGATAACCATAAAGATTAAATCATACTCATCTGCAAGTATAACAAGTGATAATACTTAACAGTGCGCAATGGCCGAATATACGACCTAAAATGTTCCCTTTATATAAAAGGTTGTTCTTCTCAGTCTTTGAATCAAAATTTGATTTAACAAAGAAATGCAATGATTTCAATATCTAATCACTTCTCTTCTCAAACCTATCAAGTTCTAACAAATGATCGTCTAGCCAGAATAATTAGCTAAGACATTTCTCAATATAATTTGATAATAAACAGGAATTATATGTACTATAAATATTAGCTTCAACGAATATGAATATCCAACAACAGTAATTCTACGAATATATATTTTCTGAATCAGTAATTCAATTTGAATTAATAAAGAAGCACTAATTACGAATAATCAACAATAAATTCTTGGACGTGGTCTAATCAATAATAATTAACCACCATAATAATTGAACAGTATTAACTCAGGGTTGAGATAGGAAACATGCCTTCCGCGTTAATTACTGCTACACAATATACTTATCTGCTTTCGTAAGACCTATAACCAATAATATCGATCTCACAATTAGCATAATAATTCACAATACAATACTGTAATTTACAGTTAGACTTCTCCTACGCACATTACCACATAGCCACATTAGTGTTTATAACCTATATAAACACTTAACAAGTCTAACTAGTTCGGTCTGGTTGGACTTCGGTCCATTCTCGGTGTTCTGGTCACCTTATCCGACAATTAACACAGTTATTGTCAATTAAATTCGGTTTCTAAGCTTCAATATTAATTTAGATAAGTCATATATCATTTATAATATTTTCCGAAAGATTTTAATAATTAATAAACAATTACTATAATTATTTAATAATATAAAAATATTATTTTTAAATGATTTAATTATCAAATAATCTTATCATCGGTAATATTTAATAATATAAAAATATTAATGTTATATTTGTCAAAATATTAAAGTTATTATTAATAACTTAAAATTTTTTTAAATCATTAATATTCTACTTAAATGATTTTTAAATTAATTAAAATTATTTTTAAACCATCACCATTAATATTTAAATATTAATGAAATTATTATCAAAATATTAAAAGTCATTAATTATAACTTAAAATATTTTTAAAATATTTTTCTCATTTTTAAATGATTTTTAAATTAATAAAATAATTTTTAATTTATTTATTTAATAAAATAATTAAATAAATTTAATATCATTAATATTAATTTATAAATGAGAATTCTCCAAAAATATTGAAAATAATTTTTTATAATTCAAAATATTTTCTAACACTTTATTCTTATTTAAAATAATTTTTAAATCAATAAAATCATTTTTATCTTATTTATTTAATTTAATAATTAAATAAATTTAATATAATTAATATTAATTTATTAATGAAAATTCTCAAAAAATATTAAAAGTTACTTTTTATGACTCAAAATATTTTTAAATACATTATTCTTTTTTAAAATGATTTTTCATAATATTAAATATTTTTCCTCTAATTTATTTAATACACTAATTAAATAAATTAAATATCATTAATATCCAAATAATTATAAATATTAATGAAAAATGTCCCAAATAGTTAGAAAGTATTTTTCATAATTTAAAATAATTTTTAAAACTATTTTTGGTAATTTTTAGAATTTACTTCTATTTTTAAATAATTTCTGAAATATTCATAAAATAAAATAAATAAAACCGTCGATATAGCCCTTTAGCGACACTTATCGTCGTTGTTGGTGTTCTTGAGCCTCAAGAACACTGACAGCTCAGTGCTCAAGGGGTCACGTTTGACCGGCCTTAATTGTCAGTTCATCATGTTTCTGGGCTTTCTAGAACCTGGATCTTGTAGTGTTTATGTCACTCTACAAATTAAAATACTTAGTTGGGTCATACTACACCATATCATGAAGATCAGGCCATGCAAAGTCACTGTCAGACTTAATCTGGGTTTTCTGGGTAACCCAGAAAGCCAGACAGTCGCGAGGTACCACTTTGTGGTTCAATTTCAGGTTTGTTCTAATCATTGTAATTATGGTTTCTTGGTTCATAGTTCTAGTACATATGTCAAGGAAAGTATAGACATCACCAGATCATTCCAACAACAACAGAATTACAATTTATCACTCGGTCAAAGGCTGTCAAAAATAATGCTTATACCATTTCTGGGTTTTCCAAAAACTGCCATCGTGATTGACAAGCCTAGTTTGACCGTCCACTGTGTTCGGTCAGTTGCTTGTTTAAAGGATCTAAAGACACCAATATACAGTATATATACCAGACTACAAACAAGTTACAAAAACATCAATAAACCACATTATTACTGACAGATCAAAGCATTTGAAAGTGTTGTCAGACGATGATTTTAGAATTCTGGGTTACCCAGGATTCTTCCGGTCAACGTCGGTCAACGGGTTTTGACCGTTAATAACCCACACTCCAGACATCAAATGACTTCTCTTTCACTTGCAGATCAAAGAGTACATTACAAGCTATAGATTAAAACTTTGAAACATCAAAAATCAAAATCATGGAGATCTACGGCCACTGACATTGCTTGTCAGACCCCTGTGAATGTTCTTGATCAATTTTTGTAGAACTCCTTTTAAAAGCATTTTGATGCTATGGATCTATGTTAGATCAACATAGATCATCATAAAACATCATCTAGCACAAATCTAAACACATAAACACTAACTCTATCTTAGCATACAAGATCAAAAATTAATTTAGGGTTATACCTTTCTTGCTCCAATCCTTGATCTTAGCTCTCCTTAACTGATCTTAGTGATCAAAAGGATGTTCTAGGGACTGCTTGCTATATTCGAAGGTTTTAGTGAGAGAGAGAGAGAGTTGATGGGAGCTTGTGACCAAAATGAGCAAATACATGCCTTTTCTCTCTCTTTAATCCGTATATAATATGCTAGGTTGCTTAGATATGATATTTTTGGATGATTGCTGGTGTTTGTATGTTACTAAGTCAACATAGCTGGTCACCTACCACCATTATTTGCTAGATTTGCAAGCTAGCTTATTAAAGAATGAAAAAAGGCATTTTGGTCATTTGTATTTTTATTTTAATGGCATTCTTGACAATTGCACAAACCCTTAGGGTTTAACCCTAAGATTCTGACCCTTAGGTTTTTAAAACTCTAATTCTAGAATTTTCTAATTAGGGTTTAAAAATAGAAAATTAAAATTTTTGAAAATTTAATTAGGGTTTTAAATAGAAATTAATACATCTAAAGTATAATTAGGGTTTCCTAATTATATTAACACATAATAATCACTTTAGGCTTGCTAATTAGGATTAGGATTTCCTAATTAGGGTTTTAATTTAGAAAATAAAATTTCTAAATTATAATTAGGGTTTGTAAAATAGAAATTAAGATAAGTAAAATATAATTAGGGTTTTCTAATCATATTAAAGTTTAATAAACACATTAGGCTTGTCAATTAGGATTAGGGTTTCCTAATTATGGTTTAGGATTCCCAGATTTTAAATTAGGGTTTCCCGACATTCGTTTAGGGTTACTAACTTCGCGTTAGGGTTTCTAATCCTGAGATTAGGGCTTTTAATCTCTTATTAGGGTTTATTAATTTTAAACATTATCCGATCAATCATTGATCAATATCCATACAGTACAAACACATACTCATCAATATAATTATTTTAATTATATTTTCTATCGAATCCCTATCCAGAAATTAGGGTGATGGTTTCTATTCTCCGTTAAGCACAACTTTACTCTTAATTTATTAGTCAATACCCAAATTAACTAAGTCTCACAGCTCGTATCACATAAACACAACACAATAATGATAATTAATAATAATATTAATTAAAAAAAGTTATTCGTAAAATTTGGATTATTCGAAATCCCGGGTTATCACATCCACGATCACGACCTGGTATCTGGACAGTGGATGCTCAAGGCATATGACTGGGAACAAAGCCCTTTTGTCTAACTACATAGAAAAGGAAGGTCCATCGGTCATCTTTGGAGACAATGGCTCTGGCAAGACAAGAGGATATGGCTCAACTGGAAATGGAGTAGTTTCCTTCAGTAGAGTGGCCTATGTGGAAGGACTACAACACAATCTTCTAAGCATTAGCCAACTCTGCGATAATGGCCATCAAGTAACATTCCTCAATAATCAGTGTCAAGTCAGATATTTGAAGACATATGTTGTAAAGCTAACCGGAACAAGAGAAGGAAATGTCTACACAGTGAATCTTGGACAACTAGGCTCAGATGAAACAAAATGGTTTCTAGCTAAAGCATCTGAACAAATGAGCTGGATATGGCATATATGATTGTCTCATTTAAACTTCAAAAGCTTCTCCAAGCTGGCCTCAAACGATCTTGTTGCAGGTCTACCCAAGTTCGATTTCGTGAAAGAAAGGCCATGCAATGCCTGTCAGCTTGGAAAGCAAACCAGAAGCTCATTCAAGAGCAAAACTGCCAACTCAATCGACAAGCCTCTGCAATTGCTCCACATGGATCTATTCGGGCCAATTCCAACAACAAGTCTCGGAGGAAAGAGATACTCACTGGTCATAGTCGACAACTACACCAGGTTCAAATGGGTATTCTTTCTAAACTCTAAGGATGAAACAAGCTCCCAACTGATCAAGATGTTCAGGATAGTAATGAATGAGAAAGGAGAGAAAATCAAGGCTATAAGGAGTGATCATGGAAGAGAATTTGACTTCTCAGAAATGGACCAGTTCTGCACAGACAATGGCATCAGTCATAACTTCTCAACTCCACGAACTCCTCAACAAAATGGAGTAGCTCAGAGAAAGAACAGAACTTTGATAGAGGCTGGAAGAACTCTACTAGCAACAGCCCATCTGCCTGAATAATTCTAGGCAGAAGTTGTCAACACTGCATGCTACACTCAAAACAGATCACTCATACACTCTACAATAAAGAAGACTCCCTATGAAATGTTGAAAGGAAGAAATCCAAGTGTCAGCTACTTTCATGTATTCGGATGTGCATGCTACATTCTCAACAATGGAAAGTAGTAGTTGACAAAGTTTCAATCCAAGTCAGGCGAAGGAATCTTTCTTGGATATGCCACAGACAGTAAAGCCTATAGAGTGTTCAACAAGAAGACACTGAGTGTTGAAGTCTCGATTCACATCATCTTTGTTGAAATAGACTTGGACAAAATAGTGCCTCAAGACACTACGACCGATAGTTCATACAATACGAATGAGGTCATCGAGCTCAACACTACGATCGTAGTACCAGATAGTGAAATTATTGAGCAAGGAAATGAGATCGTAGAGAGGCCTATGTCAGACAACGAACCTTCACACCAAGAAGAAGAAATATATCCTGAAGACTAAGACAAGAATGCATCAGGACAAATGTTCCAACAGGAAACAGATGGACAAGAGATCACACTCAAGATCTAATCATTGGAGATCCGAGTGCACGAGTCAAAACAAGAGCTTCCACCCATAAAGAATGTTTTTATCTAAGCTTCATGTCACAAATGGAACCAAAGAAGATAGAGGATGTTATGGAAGACTCCAGCTGGATAGAAGCCATGCAGGAAGAACTCAACCAATTTGAAAGAAGTAAAGTATGGAGATTGGTATCAAGACCAAAGAGTCATCCTGTCATTGTAACCAAGTGAGTCTTCAGGAATAAGATGGATGAAAATGGAGTAATAACCATGAATAAGGCAAGACTAGTGGCCAAGGGCTACTCTCAGGAAAAAGGAATTGACTACGATGAGACATTTGCACCTGTTGCCAGACTAGAAGCCATAAGAATCTTCCTCGCCTTTGATTCTCACTTGAAATTCAAGGTCTTTCAGATGGATGTCAGAAGTGCATTCCTGATTGGTGAACTTCAAGAAGAAGTCTATGTAGAGCAACCTCCAGGTTTCATCAATCCATATCTTTCTAATTATGTTTATAGATTAGACAAAGCCCTATATGGTCTTAAACAAGCACGTAGAGCATGGTATAAAACACTAACTAACTTTCTTATTGAAAATGGATTAACTAGAGGTAGAGTAGATACCACATTATTCCTTAGAAAGCATAAAGACAAAGTCTTATTCGTTCAAATATATGTTGATGATATTATTTTTGGTTCTACTGATGAAAAGCTATGCAAGAGATTCTCTAAGCTTATGCAGAGCAAGTTTGAAATGAGCATGATAGGTGTGATAAACTTCTTCTTTGGACTGCAAGTAAAGCAGACTGACAAAGGAATATTCATAAACCAAGCCAAGTATATTAAAGACTTACTTAAGAAGTATGGCATGGAATCAGCCTCACCCATGAAAACCCCAATTGCTCCTGCAACCAAGCTTGACAAAGATGAAAAAGGTAAAAGTATTGATATAACTCAATACAGAGGTATGAAAGGATCTCTTTTATATCTAACTGCCAGTAGACCAAACATAATGTTTGCAACATGCATATGTGCTAGATTTCAGGCTAACCCTAAAGAATCACATTTAACAGCTGTAAAGAGGATTTTTAGGTATCTCAAGGGTACACCTCACTTGGGGATTTGGTATCCCAAGCAGTCTTCATTTGAACTAACAAGATACACAGCTGCTGATTTTGCAGGCTGTAAAATAGATAGAAAGAGTACTAGTGGCACTTGTCAATTTCTAGGAAACAGACGTGTGTCCTGGTTTAGCAAGAAGCTAAACTCAGTATCCACTTCAACTGTAGAAGTTGAATACATTGCTGCTGGCAGCTGCTGTGCTCAGATCCTATGGATGAAAAATCAACTAGCAGATTATGGTTTTGAATTCAAATCCATACCTATTCATTGTGATAACACAAGTGCCATAGCAATAACTCATAATCATGTCATGCATTCTAGGACTAAGCATATAGGAATAAGGTATCACTTCATTAGGGATCATGTGCAAAATGGAACTATATCTTTACAATATATCTCTACTGAAAAAATCAACTTGCTGATGTCTTTACAAAGCCTCTAGAAGAATCCTGATTTAACAAGTTAATAAGTGAGCTAGGAATGATAAATTTATAACCATGAAATATATGATCTAGTGTGTGCTAACCATACAGATAAAAAGGCTATGGTTGAAATCGTAGACATGATCAAGGGAAGTCCATGATCGCAGAGCTGCAGTAACACAGACCCAACAATCATAGCACAGACTCAACGATGGTAGAGTCCCATCAAAAAATCAAAGGAGCATCATGTGATGAGAAAGTTCAAAAACAAAGCAACCCCTCTAATAAGTGCCACAGGAAAAAACCTAACCCTTGATTCACTCTATGAGGTTGGCCAATCCTGAGTTACCTTAAAAGAATGCTAAGTCAAAAACTTATCATAAGGATCTGGATAGACTCGACGATCATAGTTCAGACACGACGACTGCTGGACAGACTCGACGATCATAGTTTAGACATAACGATTGCTGAGTTGACTCAACGATCTTAGTCCTCACTAAGGACACATTAGCTCAGAAGGAGCTAAGGGCAATTTAGTACAATCCTCCCCAGTCAAATTCATAGAACCAAGGAGAATTCGACACCTGCCCCACTAAAAAAATAAAGAGAGGGAAGTTACAAGTAAAGTTTAAAAACTCCTCAAGCAAGGAAGTTTCTGCACCAGATGTTTTGACTGATCAACAGGACAAAGCTGAAGCTCAAGCAAGTCCTGAGGCTGTGGCTCAACCTAGAAAACTAAGACAAAAATTGGTTAAGAAATACATCCTTATCAATGAAGGAGTACTCAAAGAGGAAGACAAAAAGATGGCTGGAAGTAGTTTTAAATCCACCAAGTCAATCCCCAGCTACAGAATCCCAAAATTCTGTAACTGATGAACTAAATGTACCAAACTTCATATTGATCCCACCTTCCATCAACTCTACGATTGTTGACTCTAGCCCCATCGTAGAGTCCCAAGCTCAAATCGTAGAGCCACCCTCTTGAGACACCCAACCAAAGTCCCCTCCATCAAATATTCCCTCTTCATCCACCAAAGAATACTCCAACCTTGATCTTGCCTTCTACTCCTTGCAAGATCAATACAAGAAAACATCCCCTCCTTTAAACAACCCACAACTCAGTGAACTTCTTTCAGATCTACCCACCAAAGCTGAGTTGACAGAAGTGTCCAAGAAAGTGATCAAGGACATCGATGATACCCTTGAAGCTCACTCAGATCTCATTCATCTCAGACTGAAAAAAATGATCAGTGCTGCAAATAATCTCCCAAGCACTCTAAACTCTGAGCTTACAAAGAATCTAAGGGGGATCATCAAGGAAATGGTTAAGAGAATAAAGTACAGGGTTGACATTCACTTTCAAGTAGCTAAAGGACACAGAGATGTAGTTATTGCCTTACAGACAGCTCAAAATACCCAGAACAAACTTATGTTGGAAAGCATAATCAATCTGCAAACTGCCGTAAAAGAATTCCAACAATTCTACGTCACCCAAAGACAGCATACTGACAATGTTCTAACTGTCCTCTGAAACAGGGAAGCTCGATCTGAAGCTCTGATCAAGGAAAATTGAGAGGACATTGCTCAAACACAAAGCCAACTCAACGAGCTAGTCCAACGAGTGACTTTCCTTTCTGAAGACATTCGAACCATCAATGTTGACAAAAAGGGGGAGAATGAAAAGAAAGGAGATCAAGGCAAGGGCAAAGGCAGAAGACAATTCCATAATTAATCCTCAAGGAGTCCTCCTCCAAGGTTGACTCACCAACAAACTCCACGATTAGGCCATCAGACTCAACGATCTGACCAGCAGGAAGTCTTAATGGCTCAGCCTATAAGTAGTCTAGGGCCAGCTACCAGCTCACACAATGTGACCACCACAGGCCTTAGAATGCCAATTGGAGATCCTGCATTCATGAATAGGCATGATCAAAATCCTAGGCTAAGCCCAAGTGAGCTGGAAGATATAGCTAAGAGAGATGAATCAACCAGGAAAAGAAGGGCTGAGGAGTATGCCAATCCTCCTCGCAAAAGATCAAAGAAATAGAGATAAGTGAAATTTTAAATTATTATTGATGAAAAGCTAAATTGTAATATTCTTCGAACATCAATAAATTCATGCTTATTCCCTAAAAATTTTAGTTGCTCACTGAAATACTAAGTCATATTTACTTTCCTGTAAATGCATCTAGAAACTGATAAACATACAACAAAATCTCATTGTTTATATCAACATCAAATTGGGAGAGATTGTTGGGAGAGTGCATATTTTGATTTGATGTTTAAATATAAATGCTCATGATTATATGTAAAGTCCTTAGAGAACTACGTGTACAAGGACTTAGTGAAAGATCAAATTTGTTAGGTTGATCTACATCTTGAAGTGTAATAGATAGGCTTCAACAAGAATCGTAGTGTATCAAGCTGATCAAGAATGCAGAAGCCAAGGCAGAAACGTAGAGCATCGAGGATCGTAGGGTACCTGCCTTGAAGGACCTCTTCGAAAATCGTAGAGTGGTCCCAACGTTTGCCGAGCCAACTCAGAGATCGTAGTGTACCTTGCATCCACAAGCAAGTAAAGATCGTAGTGTGCATGTCTCTTAAGAGAAATTGTAGTGCTCTTGTTTGATAGAATCAGACCAAGTACCAAGGTGACAAGACATCAAGATCTGGATCGTAGAGTATCATATTTCATATGTCAGACGCATCGAGCCCTACCTTTTGTTTGGAGACAAATTCCAACAAATGTGGAATGGGTTTTAAATGTTGAAGTCCTCATCAGTCCCAACGGTACAAAAGATATCCTTAGTATGCAACGAAAGAAACGTATTGAAGAAGCTAAGGGAAGGACCATAGGACAGAGGAAAACACCTTTTCAGGTGTTAGGTGAGAAAGTTGACTGCTATGTCAGTGGGCCAGAATGCAAATTAGAAGGTGTGCAGAAAAGTCTCCATCAAAGCTCAGATATATCAAACGCATTTAATGCCTCAACAAAAGGCTTCAATAGATAGATTTCAAGTAACACATATAAGCAGAATATATGCAGATGAGAGAGAAATAGCAATTATTAAACAAAACGCACAAGAACTCTCAACGCTCAACTCTTCGATATGAGAAAAGAGAAACCTTGCTCAGCTACTTAGCCCTTTCGAACAAGTGCTTAATAGCAACTGAGTAGCAACCATCAATAACTCAACAAATATAAAGTCCCCGAACCCGGATACTTGAAACCCGAATTCGATACTTCACGATACCATTTCTATGAGCAGAAATATTACTAATAATAATAACAATAATATAAATTTTGAACTTAACTTACATTTATCAGAGTCTAATCCCAAGTACGCAACCTTTACTACATTCATTACATGATATATAATACATATCATTAACTTAGTACAGTCTAACTATTACAAAAGATACAAATACACAAATCCTATTTGCTTTTCTTTTTACTTGTTTTGGCATGAGCTTTCCAGTCCTTCAGACTTAGCTGAAAACATTTAAATAAAGTAAGGATGAGCATTTGAGTGCCCAACAAGTATTACATATATATATATAAGCTGAACGAATTTAAATATTTTATTTATAATATTCTTCTACAACCAGTCAATAGTTGTGAAGTAATCTGTATCAATAACAATAACATAACAACCCTCTTTCAAATTTTTTGAAACTATGTTTTGTCTATACATGGGGTTTCTATGACACATTATGAACATTATTTTTCATTTTCGAAAGGGTTTAAACAGAAATTCATCTGTAAACCGGCCATTGCTTACGGGCCTGGGGGTGTATAGTCCATGGGCCCTGTATTGATCAATACTACATTGCTAGAACGATATTATCGTTCATCCTTTGTCCGCCGTAGCGCATAAAAATTTTTCCATTATCGGGATGTTCATACCTGTCGGGTTTTAATAACAAAGGTCTTATATAATTCAACATATATGTATATCAAAGGTATATCAACATGTGATTAAATACAATGATTATCCAAGTGGGGACACTTGTATAATCATTTATAGAAATTAACGAACAGAATATATAACTGAATTATCATATACTAACATGTTGATAATCAATGGGTGTATATAATATAGATTTAACAATCTGTACAGTAATAATATAATTTTGAAACATTCTTACACTTGTCCATTGCATAAAGAAAATGCAAAGTTAGGATACTTGCCTGATGCGCTGCTTACAATTACGCAACTTAGATCTATCTGTTATAACGAAACCTATCATTAATAAGATCATTCTATCGATTAGAATCACATATAATAACACATAGTACTGCTTATTGCAGTCAGCACATAACCTAATCACATTGTCATACATGTTTCACAGTCATTGCATCACTAACAAACAGTTAACTCATTCCTAATCACATTGTCACACAACTTTATCCACCATTGAATCACAAATAAAATAATTAACTAACTAAATTTCTAAGTCCAGATAAATTTCTGAACCATGTCGGTCTGTCGACATCTTTATCGGGTAATTATCGAGTCTAAGACTCTAAACAGTTATTCAATATCCATTTAGACTAATTAAATAACAGTCATATAATTTTTCATGACTTTATAATAATTATAAAATAATTATTACCATTTACCATAATTTTTGAAATATCATAATCATTATTAAATGATTTAAATAACAAACAATTCTATTATCATCAATATTTAATTAATATAAAACTATTAATCAAACCATTGCCAAAATATTAAAGTTATTTATAATAACTCAAAATATTCTTAACGTATTTATATTACCCTTAAATGATTTTTAAAACATTTAAAATCATTATTAAATAATTACCATTATTATTTAAATATTAATGAACTATTTATCCAAATATTAAAAGTCATAAATTATAACTTAAAATATTTTTAATTAATTTTTATCCCTTTTAAATGATTTTTAAATAAATAAAACCATTTTTAAACTATTTATTTAATATAATTATTAAATAAATTTAATATCATTAATTATTAAATAAATATCATTAATATTAAATTAATAATAAAATTATCCTTTAAATATTAAAAGTTATATTTTATAACTTAAAATATCTTTAAACACTTTATCTTCATTTAAAATGATTTTTAAAATAATAAAATCATTTTTAAACTAATTTATTTAATATAATTATTAAATAAACTAAATATCATTAATAATAAATTAATATCATTAATATTAAATAAATAATATTTTTTATGACAAAATATCAAAAGTCATATTTTATAACTTAAAATATTTTTTTAATACGTTAAATGATTTTTAAAATCATTAATTTTATTTTTCATAATTTATTTAATATATTTATTAAATAACTTAAACATCATTAATATTAATTAATTAATGAAATTTCATCACAAAATTTTAAAATTCATCAAAAATGACTTAGAATATTTTCTAACACAATAATATAATTTTTCATGATTTTTCATGAATTAAAACCATTTTTAAATAATTCATTTAATATTATAACTAAATAAATAAATACCTTTTATATTCCAAAAATAATAAATATTGTTAAAATATACTCAAAATAATTAAAAATTATTTTTCGGACTTTAAAATAATTTTTCAGAATTTATTTTGTATTTTTCATAATTAAAAACTATTTTTTTCTATTTTTAATCAATTTCCGGAAATTCAGAAATTAAATTAATTAAAAACCGTCGCAATAGACCTTTAGCGACAAAAAGCGTCGCTGTTGGTGTTCTTGAGCTCAAGAACACTGACAGCTTCGTGATCAACATGTCATGTTTGACCATGTATAACATTTTGTACAAATTGTTTCTGGGAGATCTAACGCATACATCTTGTAGAGCTCATGTAATACTACAATTAACAACAAACATCATGGCTAAACAACATCAGATCTTGGAGATATTAGCCATCAAAGTAGCTGTCAGAGCTGTTCTTCACAAAGAACAGTTCGAGGTGCCTACTTTGGACCTCTATAACTTGCAATCTGTGTAATATTTGTGTGATTTATCAATTCCAGTGTGTAGAACTCATGTAGTACTACAACTATAACACTTAAAATCATCATAAAAACAAAATATCCAACCGGAAATCGCTGGTCAAAGTTCACCACGGAAAACGCTCAAAAATTTTCTGGGTTCGTGTTCTTGGCAGTTTCGGTCAACGCTGTTTGACCGTTTATAACTCCTGATATATAATAGATATGAACTTTATTATTTTTTAATATTAAAGACCACATTACAGACTACATGTTACAACTTTTAAACATTAAAAACACATAACATACACGGATCTAGAGCCTCTGACATTTGCCTAAAAATAACAGATTTCGATTTTTCAAAAGTTGGAAAAACTTTGATTTTGAGCACTTTGATGTTATGGGTCATGAATTTAACAACCCAGAACATTAATACACTCCCTATTACACAACTTTAAACAATCAAATGCAACAATTAACATCAAATCAAAGGATTTCTAGGATTAGGGTTTTATACCTTTCTTTAATCCAATTTTTGATTTTGTGCTTTTGTTGTTACTGATTTGTTGTGGGTAAACGTGGGGCTTGATTTTGGAACTGGTTTACTTGATAATTTCGTGGGTCTTGTGCTTGAGAGAGTCAGGGAAGTGATTTGTGTGAAATTAAGCTATCAAATGATTTTTCTCTCTCTCCAAAGCTATATATACATCATATATGCAATGGATTTGGCTGAAAATTGGCTGAACTTGTAGGGTTTGTAGCACATGGCTATGAGTAAGGTAGTTCAACAACTAAAGCATTGGCAAGTTTAACAAGTTAACCTCAATAAAGCACATAAGGGCAATATGGTCATTTGTTAATTGATTTTGATGGCAATTAAGTAACATGACAAACCCTTAGGGTTTAGGGTTTGGATTAGGGTTTAGGGTTTAAAAATAATTCTAGAATTTCCAAGCTAGAGTTTTAAAAAATAAATAATAAAATAAATAAATTTTAGTTTCTAGAATACAAAATAAAGATTTCTAATTAATTAGGTTTCTAATTAATTAACACTTTACTAATTAGGTTTTAGATACACTAATTAGCATTAAACTTTCCAAATTAACAATTAGGGTTTACAATTTAAATAATTTAGGGTTTATAAAATAAATATTAGAGTTTCTTAGAAATTAGTATTTCTAAATTATTAATTAGGGTTTACCTAATCAATATGAAATTATATAATACATAACATGCATGCACCATATAACACAGTTATAGAACAGTGTCGAACTCAACTTGAGTTTTAAATTAGGATATTTCATTTAGCAATTAGCTAATTATTATTTAGGGTTTCTAATATAAGAAATTAGGGTTTATAATATAGAAAAATAATTAGGATTTTGAATAATTATGATTCTCCCTAATTAGGGTTAATACATATAACACCGATCAAAAATCACATTGTCGTGATTACTTAACGACTTAACAAATTCTCAAAGTTATGAATGACCTTCGCATTAGGGTTTCAAATCAATTAGGGTTTAACTGTTTGAAATTAGGGTTTCTATTTATTAAATAGGGTTTCTAAATATTAAATAGGGTTTAATAACAAAATTATATCACACTTACAAAACAATCTTGCACTCTAATTTGGATATCAAATTAGGGTTTAACATTATTACTAAGGTTTGATCATAATACACGGTTATTGACCAACCATTAATAATACAGAAATACAATACATGTTCATAGCACTGAAAAATTAAAATATAATTAATATTATAATTTTATCATCATTCCTTATCCCATAACCAAAATTAGGGTTATCATTAACACTAAAATTGTTCCATATATTAACATTACACACATAACCATACTTATCTATAACACTGACAAATAATAATAATTTATTATTATTCTCTTTCCTTGATCAAAACCCAGAACTAGGGTTTGGATTCCATATCTGATTTATCTTTCATATAAAACCTTATTAATTAAGTAAAAATAATTTACTTAACTATTCTGAAATAATTTCATATAATAAAATATTTATTATAAAAATTCTATAATCATATCATATATTATTCAATTAATATAATTATCATATTTTCATGGAAAATAAACATTAAAAACATTTTTACTATAAAACTAATTATTATTAGAATATAATTTATAATGAGCAATAATTCTAAAATAAAATTATTCATAACCATTCATGTAATAAATATATTTTATATTCATCACATAAACACATACATAATACCTTTCACGCATTCTTACCTTTAAAATAAATAATTACTCTAAAATCATTTCCTATATTATTCAAATAATACAAGATTATATTTTCTTTGAAAAATAATTAATAAAACATTTCCAATAAGGAATTAATTAGTATAAAAATATAATTGATAATAATCAATAATTCTAAAATAATTTTATTTGCAATATTTAATGTAATAAATAAATTTTATTTATCACACATATAATTATAATTACACATTACCTTGACACATATCATTCATATTTATTTTAATAAATAAAAAAAAATTATACGCAAAATTTATGATTTATTTATATAGAAAATATCGGGTTGTCACATTCACCCTCCCTTATAAAGATTTCGTCCCCGGAATCACCACTTTAAAACCTATACATACCAGGGTACATAGTATACACAATCATTCCAAGTAGATCTCGATCATGGTTGATCGATCCGATCTTTAACTATTCAGCAAAAAACTTATCTATCCTTTTAAACAGAAATTTGATTTCTAAGAGAACTCAAATTCCTTCTTCAAAATAATTTATAAAAATAATTTACTATATATAAGAAAATAATATATATAAGAAAATAAAATTGGTTTGAGTAATACCTGGAGTTGCATCTCCGTCTGCTACCGAATCCCGAACAGTCCCACTGAAGACGCTTGCGGTTGATTTCTTTGGTTTGTTTGTTGAAGTTGGTCCCGTTGTCGCCAATGTCCTGCTACCTTGTCGCATTTTCGTATTCCTTGTTTCCATTTCCTTTCTTGAACAGTCTTTTACCTTATGCTTTATTGATTCGCTCACAACACATTCACTATTCTTTCTTGGATTGGGACATTTAGGAAAGACATATATCTCTCCTGTCCTTACTTTCCACACACAAACTTTCCTTT
This sequence comes from Panax japonicus, assembly GCA_020205505.1. NCBI lineage: Eukaryota > Viridiplantae > Streptophyta > Magnoliopsida > Apiales > Araliaceae > Panax > Panax japonicus. Next base: position 45,687,500 of record CM035107.1, read on the forward strand.
TAATCACATTCCCGACTCATTTCCGGTATTATCAAGATTATCTTCTTTTATCATATAGGTGACAAAAGTTGTCTTTTGCCCCCACCGTTATCCTAGCTATCACATACGCTTTAACAGGGTCGGTTAATCTTCTAAATCCTGGCGGTACGGTTGTCTTGAAGTCTTTGAAGTTTGTCGATCGATTGTCTATTTGATTTCCCACGACTGGTATTCCGTTCTGCATAGCTTGATCGTTCATATTCGCAAGATTCTGTATCGGGTCTGGTTGTCCTCCAGCTTTGTTCACAGGTTCTTCTTCCTTTATTTTTGTTATCGTTTTGACGGCATTTTCATAAATTATTCTTACATTCTAAGCCTTATCGTAAACGCTTAACGCAAAACTTTCTATTCAAATAATCATGTACTCAAAATATTATATTTTGAAAACTCGGTCTACTGTAATAACCAGTGACCAAATAAATATCTACTATCTTTATACCAACTTATCGCATTAATCCAACATAGATCCATATTCATAACACTTGACATGTCATAGCACACACTGCTTTAAACATACGCTATCCCTTTGTGACTCGAAAGTCGGGAATCGTTGCCATAACTTATACAAAACATTACATTACACCAACATACCTATCACATATACCACCTAAAACTATACCTATTCAACTAATACTAATACTACCTATTCCTTACACATTCACTAACGATTAATTTCTTAGTAACATATCTATTTCCATTATCCTCCATATCCATTTACACATAACTATATCCGATTTGTCACAACTTATAACACATTATGAGTTTAAGAACTCATCACAAAAATATGAGTTTAAGAACTCAACATTGACCACTTATAATCCTTTAGCTATACTTAACCTATCAGTTATACTTAGTGTTTCTTGATCCAGTACTATACTTTCCAAAATAACCACCTCTTTGAGGTAGCTTTCAATATGAGCCTCTATTTCAGCTATTGACTTTGATATTGGCTTGGTCATAGAGGTTGACTTATCCTTTACGACTTAAGGGTATCCTAATTCTGTTCCTTTCTAACACCTACACACAAAATTATCTTGACTAGCAAATAATAAATACACATAACACATAAAGGTTTTATATAAGTTATCTTTTAGTTTATTTGACGATAAATTTATCTAATTCATCTATCTTTAAACTCTATATGAGTTATTTATATTTTTAACGTTTCCCTCTGTTCTAAGGCTATAGTCTAAGGTCTAACCCACCTAAGGTTTCTAACCCTATAGCTCTGATACCAACCTGTAAAGTCTCCGAACCCGGATACTTGAAACCCGAATTCGATACTTCACGATACCATTTCTATGAGCAGAAATATTACTAATAATAATAACAATAATATAAATTTTGAACTTAACTTACATTTATCAGAGTCTAATCCCAAGTACGAAACCTTTACTACATTCATTACATGATATATAATACATATCATTAACTTAGTACAGTCTAACTATTACAAAAGATACAAATACACAAATCCTATTTGCTTTCCTTTTCACTTGTTTTGGCATGAGCTTTCCAGTCCTTCACACTTAGCTGAAAACATTTAAATAAAGCAAGGATGAGCATTTGAGTGCCCAGCAAGTATTACATATATATATATATATAAGCTGAATGAATTTAAATGTTTTCTTTATAATATTCTTCTACAACCAGTCAATAGTTGTGAAGTAATCTGTATCAATAACAATAACATAACAACCCTCTTTCAAATTTTTTGAAACTATGTATTGTCTATGCATGGGGTTTCTATGACACATTATGAACATTGTTTTTCATTTTCGAAAGGGTTTAAACAGAAATTCATCTGTAAACCGGCCATTGCTTACGGGCCTGAGGGTGTACAGTCCATGGGCCCTGTATTGATCAATACTACATTGCTAGAACGATATTATCGTTCATCCTTTGTCCGCCGTAGCGCATAAAAATTTTTCCATTATCGGGATGTTCATACCTGTCGGGTTTTTATAACAAAGGTCTTATATAATTCAACATATATGTATATCAAAGGTATATCAACATGTGATTAAATACAATGATTATCCAAGTGGGGACACTTGTATAATCATTTATAGAAATTAACGAACAGAATATATACCTGATTTATCATATACTAACATGTTGATAATCAATGGGTGTATATAATATAGATTTAACAATCTGTACAGTAATAATATAATTTTGAAACATTCTTACACTTGTCCATTGCATAAAGAAAATGCAAAGTTAGGATACTTGCCTGATGCGCTTCTTACAATTACGCAACTTAGATCTATCTGTTATAACGAAACCTATCATTAATAAGATCATTCTATCGATTAGAATCACATATAATAACACATAGTACTGCTTATTGCAGTCAGCACATAACCTAATCACATTGTCATACATGTTTCACAGTCATTGCATCACAAACAAACAGTTAACTCATTCCTAATCACATTGTCACACAACTTTATCCACCATTGAATCACAAATAAAATAATTAACTAACTAAATTTCTAAGTCCAGATAAATTTCTGAACCATGTCGGTCTGTCGACATCTTTATCGGATAATTATCGAGTCTAAGACTCTAAACAGTTATTCAATATCCATTTAGACTAATTAAATAGCAGTCATATCATTTTTCATGACTTTATAATAATTATAAAATAATTATTACCATTTACCATAATTTTTGAAATATCAGAATCATTATTAAATAATTTAAATATCAAACAATTCTATTATCATCAATATTTAATTAATATAAAACTATTAATCAAACCATTGCCAAAATATTAAAGTTATTTATAATAACTCAAAATATTCTTAACGTATTTATATTACCCTTAAATGATTTTTAAAACATTTAAAATCATTATTAAATAATTACCATTATTATTTAAATATTAATGAACTATTTATCCAAATATTAAAAGTCATAAATTATAACTTAAAATATTTTTAATTAATTTTTATCCCTTTTAAATGATTTTTAAATAAATAAAACCATTTTTAAACTATTTATTTAATATAATTATTAAATAAATTTAATATCATTAATCATTAAATAAATATCATTAATATTAAATTAATAATAAAATTATCCTTTAAATATTAAAAGTTATATTTTATAACTTAAAATATCTTTAAACACTTTATCTTCATTTAAAATGATTTTTAAAATAATAAAATCATTTGTAAACTAATTTATTTAATATAATTATTAAATAAACTAAATATCATTAATAATAAATTAATATCATTAATATTAAATAAATAATATTTTTTATGACAAAATATCAAAAGTCATATTTTATAACTTAAAATATTTTTATAATACGTTAAATGATTTTTAAAACCATTAATTTTATTTTTCATAATTTATTTAATATATTTATTAAATAACTTAAACATCATTAATATTAATTAATTAATAAAATTTCATCACAAAATATTAAAATTCATCAAAAATGACTTAGAATATTTTCTAACACAATAATATAATTTTTCATAATTTTTCATGAATTAAAACCATTTTTAAATAATTCATTTAATATTATAACTATATAAATAAATACCTTTTATATTCCAAAAATAATAAATATTGTTAAAATATACTCAAAATAATTAAAAACTATTTTTCGGACTTTAAAATAATTTTTCAGAATTTATTTTGTATTTTTCATAATTAAAAACTATTTTTTTCTATTTTTAATCAATTTCCAGAAATTCAGAAATTAAATTAATTAAAAACCGTCGCAATAGGCCTTTAGCGACAAAAAGCGTCGTTGTTGGTGTTTTTGAGCTCAAGAACACTGACAGCTTCGTGATCAATATGCCATGTTTGACCATGTATAACTTTTTGTACAAATTATTTCTAGGAGATCTAACACAAACATCTTGTAGAGCTCATGTAATACTACAATTAACAACAAACATCATGGCTAAACAACATCAGATCTTGGAGATATTGGCCATCAAAGTAGCTGTCAGAGCTGTTCTTCACAAAGAACAGTTCGAGGTGCCTACTTTGGACCTCTATAACTTGCAATCCGTGTAATGTTTGTTTGATTTATCAATTCCAGTGTGTAGAACTCATGTAGTACTAAAATTATAACACTTAAAATCATCATAACAATAAAATATCCAACCGGAAATCGCTGGTCAAAGTTCACCACGGAAAACGCTCAAAAATTTTCTGGGTTCGTGTTCTTGGCAGTTTCGGTCAACGCTGTTTGACCGTTTATAACTCCTGATCTATAATAGATATGAACTTGATTCTTTTTTAATATTAAAGACCAGATTACAGACTACATGTTACAACTTTTAAACATTAAAAACACATAACATAAACGGATCTAGAGCCTCTGACATTTGCCTAAAAATAACAGATTTCGGTTTTTCAAAAGTTGGAAAAACTTTGATTTTGAGCACTTTGATGTTATGGGTCATGAATTTAACAACCCAGAACATTAATACACTCCCTATTACACAACTTTAAACAATCAAATGCAACAATTAACATCAAATCAAAGGATTTCTAGGATTACGGTTTTATACCTTTCTTTGGTCCAATTTTTGATTTTGTGCTTTTGCTGTTACTGATTTATTGTGGGTAAACGTGGGGCTTGATTTTGGAACTGGTTTACTTGATAATTTCGTGGGTCTTATGCTTGAGAGAGTCAAGGAAGTGATTTGTGTGAAATTAAGCTATCAAATGATTTTTCTCTCTCTCCAAAGCTATATATACATCATATATGCAATGGATTTGGCTGAAAATTGGCTGAACTTGTAGGGTTTGTAGCACATGGCTTTGAGTAGGGTAGTTCAACAACTAAAGCATTGGCAAGTTTGACAAGTTAACCTCAATAATGCACATAAGGGCAATATGGTCATTTGTTAATTGATTTTAATGGCAATTAAGTAACATGACAACCCCTTAGGGTTTAGGGTTTGGATTAGGGTTTAGGGTTTAAAAATAATTCTAGAATTTCCAAGCTAGAGTTTTAAAAAATAAATAATAAAATAAATAAATTTTATTTTCTAGAATACAAAATAAAGATTTCTATTTAATTAGGTTTCTAATTAATTAACACTTTACTAATTAGGTTTTAGATACACTAATTAGCATTAAACTTTCCAAATCAACAATTAGGGTTTACAATTTAAATAATTTAGGGTTTATAAAATAAATATTAGAGTTTGTTAGAAATTAGTATTTCTAAATTATTAATTAGGGTTTACCTAATCAATATGAAATTATATAATACACAACATGCATGCACCATATAACACAGTTATAGAACAGTGTCGAACTCAACTTGAGTTTTAAATTAGGATTTTTCATTTAGCAATTAGCTAATTATTATTTAGGATTTCTAATATAAGAAATTAGGGTTTATAATATAGAAAAATAATTAGGATTTTGAATAATTACGATTCTCCCTAATTGGGGTTAATACATATAACACCGATCAAAAATCACATTGCCGTGATTACTTAACGACTTAACAAATTCTCAAAGTTATGAATGACCTTCGCATTAGAGTTTCAAATCAATTAGGGTTTAACAGTTTGAAATTAGGGTTTCTATTTATTAAATAGGGTTTCTAAATATTAAATAGGGTTTAATAACAAAATTATATAACACACTTACAAAATAATCTTGCACTCTAATTTGGATATCAAATTAGGGTTTAACATTATTACTAAGGTTTGATCATAATACACGGTTATTGACCAACCATTAACAATACAGAAATACAATACATGTTCATAGCACTGAAAAATTAAAATATATTTAATATTATAATTTTATCATCATTCCTTATCCCATAACCAAAATTAGGGTTATCATTAACACTAAAACTGTTCCACACATTAACATTACACACATAACCATACTTATCTATAACACTGACAAATAATAATAATTTATTATTATTCTCTTTCCTTGATCAAAACCCAGAACTAGGGTTTCGATTCCATATCTGATTTATCTTTTATATAAAACCTTATTAATTAAGTAAAATTAATTTACTTAACTATTCTGAAATAATTTCATATAATAAAATATTTATTATAAAAATTCTATAATCATATCATATATTATTCAATTAATATAATTATCATATTTTCATGGAAAATAAACATTAAAAACATTTTTACTATAAAACTAATTATTATCAGAATATAATTTATAATGAGCAATAATTCTAAAATAAAATTATTCATAACCATTCATGTAATAAATATATTTTATATTCATCACATAAACACATACATAATACCTTTCACGCATTCTTACCTTTAAAATAAATAATTACTCTAAAATCATTTCCTATATTATTCAAATAATACAAGATTATATTTTCCTTGAAAAATAATTAATAAAACATTTCCAATAAGGAATTAATTAGTATAAAAATATAATTGATAATAATCAATAATTCTAAAATAAATTTATTTGCAATATTTAATGTAATAAATAAATTTTATTTATCACACTTATAATTATAATTACACATTACCTTGACACATATCATTCATATTTATTTTAATAAAAAAAAAAAAATTTATACGCAAAATTTATGATTTATTTATATAGAAAATATCGGGTTGTCACAACAACTACCAATCAACTGAAGTAAGAGTTCTAAGTTAGAAGGACTTGAAGAGTTCTAAGTGAACTGTAAAGAGCCAAGTCTGCTAGACTTGAAGAATTCAAGAGTGAACTAAGAAGTTCCTAGACTGCTGGCCTAGAAGGAATTTGTGTGATTCAGAAAGTGTAAAAGATATCCTTAGTGGATTTCCTACTCGAGGAGTAGAAGAGTGGACTAGGAACTTTAAGTGCTCTGAACCACTTAAAGCGATTGTGTCTATTACATTCTTGTTATAACTGCCATATCTGCCATAACTGTTATAACTGTCTCACTCTCATTAACTCAATATCTTAAGGGAGATTAAAATAAATACTAATTCCACTAAGTTTTAATAATTATCAACTAACAAGTTAAAATAAAAAGATTTTTAAATATCTATTCAACCCCCCCCCACCCCCACCCCCACCCCCTTCTAGATAACTATTGTGCCTCCGAGAACTAACAGGTCATATATTACAAGTTAAAGTAATCATATAAGCATGCTTCAAACATTAGATCACAAATAAAAACTATTTAAGATTGTAGAATGACGCAGCTGCACCCTGTCTAGGCTTAGGGACGGCACAGCTGCGTTGTCTCCTGGCCAGACAAAGGTTTAGCTTTGTACTTTCTATTTCTGTCCAATTCTTATACACCTATATACTAATACTCTATCATATATACATGTTAGAGGTGCTCACATAAGCATGTGACCACTCTTGAATTCATTCTTTAGAAGCTTTAACTTACAACTTACACGGTATTAAAGCATAACAAAACCATGTAGCTACCATGTTTTATAACTTGGCTATATGTCCACATAGAGGTTACACAATCTGTTAATACACATGATTATAGTGCTCATATTGTTTTTAACAACTATCATTGTTTACACTTTAAATTATGCTTTAAACTCATGTTTGGTTTAGTTATCAACATGTTCAATACATACAAATCATGTCTAGGAATATTATAGTCATAACATGACATCCTAACCCTTTAGAATCAAGATACCCAAGTGATGCAACTAGATTTTGGAAATATGTTCAAGGTTGCCTTTGAAATCACTTTATCATGAATGATGCAATATAGCACATATAAGACAACTTTACAATTCTTGTCATAAGTAACTAAGTCATGATAACTTCTTTTCAAGATCAGAAACTACACCTTGTAGCATTCATGTTCATTAGCTCTATTATACTAAGCTATTCTTTTAAAACATTTTCTAAGACAAAGCTAACAAGTTTGATCATGACAAGGATACTATAACACCATATCTTGTTTATTCCTCTCTGAAAGCAATCATGTATATGTACCATTAAGTTCAAAACTTGTAAACCTAAGTTTCCACAAGGTTTATTTTCAAAACTTAAAGTTTTTGTTAAAGATCTTCTACTACATCATGTTGGACACTTCATAACTCATAAAGAAACTTTGTATCTCATGTTATACCTCTTTTTAGGTATGTATATAAGTCATGATATCAAGTTCTCAACACCTAGCATGGACAAAACCAGCAATTGGTTCTGAGGTACGGTGCAGCTGCGCCATGTCAGAATCATAAGTAGTAACAGACTCTGTTTTGTAGAGTGTTACCCAACTTCATTTCCCTTGATTCAAACATGTTCCAAATCATTACTAAAGTGTTCATACATGTAAGTAAACTTCTTAAACACATTATAACATGTTAATTCATCATGCTTGACATAGCAATTCAAGAAATTTCAAGAACTAAACAAGACCCATTTCAAGAACATAATTAGAAATTATACATTCTTTAGCTTGAATTGGACCTCCTACACTATGAGTATACTTCTATAGTAGCTCATCAATTCATACTCTCCCATTAGACTATCAAACAACTCCTTAGCAACACAAAATCTGAATTTAAGCTTGTATTTATAGAAGAATCTTGGACTAGACATTTGTATTACACTAAGGTTGGATTCATGGTGTAATGGAACAATACATTGGTTATGTGACACCCCCAAATCCATGTACTTCATTCCCCTAGAATTTGGTGCTCACTATCAAAATAATTACATCTAACTACCCATAATAAAGGATAAAATATTAATTAATTTAAATAATAATCTCTCTCATTAAAGGGTTACATCATCTCACAAACAATCACAGGTAATCTAACCTTAATTTATTACATAAGTTTGCGGAAAACATCATAAAAGAAACAAGTCTTATAACATCATGCATTTAAATATATTTTAACTAATTCTTCAACACTTGGACATCTTGCCCTTTCCTTTGCTAGTAGATGGCTCATCGACTCTTTCAGCATTAGCTGCAGTGTTAATTGCAAGGGTGAGCAAACAATTGCTCACTGATATAAAAAGTAGCAATAATAACAACATTAGAATGAACATCGAATACTGAACAATAATGTGACGCCCCCAAAATAGGTATCACCTATTCTGAGTCGCCAAATACATGATACAAAATTCAAATACAAACTTAATTATACAACTATCGTGTAAAGTACAACAAAATATAAGCTGGGAGTTTCAACACGAATATTTTCTTCTAGACAATATCCAAACTCAAATTCAATATTTTTACATTTATTTTCACACTAGTTCACAAAATAGTGAGGACTACTAATGCAAACATCTGGACCGTCACTCCGTTCCCCGACTAGTCCCAACTATATTCTCAATACCTGAAGATAACAGTGAAAGAAAGGGTGAGCTCAACTAGCCCAGTAAGAAATATTATGACTAAGATAATGCAGGATAAATTATCATTAGCCTTCAATAGTATAACAGCTGATAGAATATAATAGACAACAAGTTTTAGATCAACAACTGCAGCAGAATAAGCAATCCATTAGAAGAGTCAAGTTGAACATAATATCTACCATCTTCTATGATTTAAAAAGTTCATCAACAATTTTATCGCTGAGACTCAGCTTAATAAATAATCTGCATCATCGAATCATCCATGCACTACGGGCCAAGGATATTCTTTAGTATCACGACCACGAATTATTCATGTACTACGAGCCAAGGATAATCGTGTTTTCATCAACGGTCCTGATCATGCCATAAAATAATTCATCTTTGCACCCTTGGCCGAAGAGAACACATGGTAATGATCATATCAAAAACTGTCCATCAATGCACTACGGGCCAATGAGGACTTTTACCACATCATTTGTAACATTACGGTCATGATTATACTGAATAATCCCTGGTTATAATCATACCAAGTCCATCTATATACTAAGGCCAAAGATGACTTTCACAACAATATAAGCATGAGGATGATGACAATGACATAATAATTCAATTAATAGAAAGCAAAGGATAAATTTTTAAAGATTTATAATTTAATTTATCCATAATTCAATAATGTCCAAATTGTCAACATGATAATGCTTTGTGGAGTAAAATTCAAGAATAATATTGTATCAAAAATGATTTGGACCGAGAAGAAATCAATTTTCATCATGAATAGTACCCCAAGTGAATAGTAATCGAGTGAATAGTACCCTGTGAATAATAACATTGGGAATACTAACCCCGTGAATAGTACCCCATCATGAAAAGGTTAAAACTTATTGAGAATGCTAAGAACTGGATGAAGTGCAAATATCAAGGATATTCTACTAATTTCATGGAGTATAGAAGCTAAAATTTTAACCAAATGAGTATAGAATTCAAAATCTGAAACGAAATAATATTACTTACATAATACAAAGTATGGAAGAAAATATTATTTCAAGCGAATATTGAACAAAAATAACATCCCTTACGAATATTAAACGAAAATAATATTCCTTTCGAATATTGAACGCATATAATATTCCTTACGAATATTGAATGAAAATAATATTTCTTGCGAATATTGAACGAAATAATATTCATACGAATACATAAAATAACATCTCTTCAGAATATGAAATAAATAATACATCTTACCTTGAAAAGAAGAGTATTCCAACTGGTATAGAGGGGATATTCTTGAAGAAAACTAGAACTGTTTTCTACACTCTAAGCTTTCTAAAACTCGAAAGAAATACGCTCAATATTATAGAAGAAGAATTCTCTGATTCTGGTGTGATTTTCAATTCTAACTAAGTATCATATTTTATAGGAGAATGGAAAAGATACTATTTAAAAATTTTAATCACGGACCAACAGTATATTTCGGATGAAACAATCACGGGCGGAAGAAAATAAAAATCAGACGCCCGTTTTTTTTTTCAAAATCTTTAAATAAAACAAATTTATAATATATATATATATAACCTTTTCCTTACGGCAAAGGCAAACTCACAAACCCCGCCCCGATATAATTTCATACACACACACATATTCCTTTATCTCCAAGGCATCTTCCCCCACCCCCCCCCCTTTTCTTTTCTTTCTTTCTTCCCACATGTGGGCCCCACATGTGGGCCCCACATGTGGCCCCACCTTTATTATATTAAAATATATCGAAAAACTTTCTATTGTTTATTTTGAAAAATGGGTAAGTGGGGGTCCAAATAATACGCCAATATTTACAACAAATACTTCATAAAATCCTCTCAATAGTTTTAACAACACTTATTCATCATTATTATAACATGCAATATTAACAACCAGATCGTTCCAAGGAAAGAGAGGGCTTTCCAATAAGGATTTCTCCCTACTGGCGCCCAATTAGGTGACCAAACATCTCCTTGACATAACTTTCTAGACATTGTTAATTATGCCGATAATAATATGAATAACTATATCGTCTCAATTATTAATTTAATAATATATAAAATATCGACAATTACTATAGCAATAATTGAACAAAACTGAGTGACTTCTCACGTAAGCATCAATAATCAATATTGTGTGCTACAATGCAACCACGCGTATTATTGTACTTTTACCACCAGTTATTTCAACAATTAACGGTAAAACTTCTGCCGTTATTTTCATAAAAAGATATTTATGTCGTTTTCTAATTCCGACAATAATTCCGTTGTGGGGTCCACCAATGATTTTGTCGTCGTACGAATATTTCCTGCTAAAATGAATATTCCCCGAACAATCGAATATTTTATGACAACTTGCATACTTTGCAAAATTTATAAATATTACCCACAACTATAACATTATATCAAATCAACACCATAATACTAAAAACTTGAGAAAATTAATCTTTATTCACAAAATTCGGGGTCTTACAAATAATGAACTTGTTCTACGAATCAAAAATAGAAAACAAGTTCGAATTTTAATATTTGAGGGTCTTAAAACCACGAACTATGTCTACGGTGATTAGGTATTACTACCACAACCTTAACAGCCAATTAGACTATACAGACCCTTCTTAACGTACTTAGGGGGTCAGCCCTTTGTACCATGTATTGTGCACAAACATCTAAACGTTACACGTACAAAATGCCCTATGTTAGGGTTGTTCGTCTCAGTTTGAATTTATAATTTCTGCACTAAAATAAGTTTAGTTTGGAACTAGCTTATCAGTGTTTCTAGAATTTTAGAACACTATTCAATTATAAATTAATGAAATCAATAAAAGTTTACTTACTACTTAAAGGTTTAATACAAGAATATAGAATTGAACAAGGTTATCAAAGTCAAAGACCGAATAACAACAATGTACAATTGAATAACCATGGAATACATGCAAAGTGCTATATTCAAAAGAGTTAGAACAATCTCATTTGAATCGATGTATTAGAACAATATATGCTTTGAATAATATTATCTAAGTTTAGAAAATTAAAACTGGCTCAAGATAATAATAAGTAAACCTTGCTGAATAATTAAGTAGCATAGATTAGGGATACTTGCTCAATAAAATATTAAGATAAGAAACTTGCATTAATTAACAAAAGAATGAAGTTAGAAAGCTTGCTCAATGTAAAGAGTTAAGGTTTAGAAACTTTCCTTGTATGTAAGCTACACAAATGTAATATTCGTCAATTACCCTATATATGTCATTGAAATCGCAACAACAATTAGTTGTATAAATATTAGATTTAAGGTTTAAACCATCATTTAGGCTATAGCCTTAATTTAGCACCTAACCATGTTGGTTAACATCCTTAACGCCTCAGAAATCTCATTACGATCCAACATAACTTAATCATTCATCTCTAACTTTTAAAAACATCACTTTTAGTTTCATTACATAACTCAATTAATAATCACTTAAAAATCATTTACACTTTGTATTACAACACCTTACAATATGTTATTGTAGTTTATATTATGTCTTAACATCATTAACATGCTTGCTTAACTAACATAAGTCCATTACACATGACCTGCAAATAGGCAGAAGTCACTGACTGGGCTCAGGGCACAACGCAGCTGCGCTGTCCCTTGTCTTGGCACCGGCGCAGCTGCGCTAGTGCTCATCTGCAGAAAACCATGTGGCGCAGCTACGCCGTTTCTGCCCGTGGCAACGGCGCAGCTAAGCTGTGCACAGATAGAAACTGTAGCAGCAGCTTTGTAACTCGACAGTCACCCATCTCAACCCAATTCCTACAGAAATCATGAAACCTAGCAACTAAAACTTTGTAATAGCATAGTTACACATGTCATACACCATTCTAACTACATAAACATCACATATACACAAATTTGAGGAAACAAAAACCCCCAATTTCCAAATTTCTTCATTTTTTACATATTTAGCGAATTCGATCGCCACGAATTTGTTTCTTAACCAATTAACATGATTTAAACTACGCCGCTTTCGTTTCTTCACATACTAACACAATCTAACCCCAATTTACAGATTATAACACATATTTATCATAAAATTTTGTACTTTCTAAATCCAATTTTCATGGATAAACACTGTTATTTTACTTTTCTTCCTACAATTCAATTCTCACAAATTTGATCATCAAATAGTGCTCACACATGATTACTAACAGTTTATAAACCATACATACAAGTGTATGTGTGTGTGTGTGTGTATATATATATATATATATATATATATATATCGATTCAACACCACTATCAATTTACAATGGATAATCACTAAGAAATTAAAATACACGAATTAGAAGCAATTTACCTTGATTTAGCAACCCTTCTCTTTCTCTCTGTAATTCTCTCCTCCAACCCAAGTTCTCCCTAAATTCTCTGTATTTCTTCTTCTCTCTAAACCTTCTCTGTATTTCTATATTGTCTAGCCTTAGGGAAAAATAAGAAGCATAAAAATAAACTGACTCTCACTCCCCCACTAACGTCAGGTACAAAATTAAAAAGATGTCGGTTAAATTAGACCATATGCCTCAAGGCCTTGTTTGGTCTCAAACTTACTCCCCCAAACTAGATTATTTTAATATTATTTTTATTATATGGTTTCACTTGTCACACATGTAACATTTAAATTAATTTAATTAACTCATACTTATAATTATAATAATTATAATAATTATAATTCACACTGTAATATACTTAATAAATCTTTAAAGATCTAATTTAATAAATTAGATCAAAACAACATTTTATTTAATTTAATTATTTTCTTAACTATTAAACAATTAATTTAATTTTATGATTTCCTTAAATTAAATCCTTCAAATAAAATTAACATTATTCAATTTAATTAACATTAAATCAATTTAGTTACTAAATTAATTCACCATAATTCATCAATTATTTATTTTCCTCAATAAATAAAATATTTATTTAATTCAATAAATATTTAAATTAAATTACAAATTTCTCGATCGTTAAAGGTTAATCAAGAGTTGATCAACCACCCTTATCAACCATCTTCTTAACAAATGATCACCTATTCAATAGCTTTTTTGGAAAATATGTGTTTTAGCTTTAAGTCACTATTCATGTACTTTGTAACACTTATTTGGGACAAGAGATAAAAATCTCAACAATCTTGCAAAACATAGGTTATACACTTATACACAAACCCTATTCTTAGGTTATATTGTATATACATATCATCCATACATGGGGTATAACATAATGTCACAATATGATTTACCTAATTAATATTTCAAGGTAGTAGATGTGATGTGAAAATGTAACATACATATAATCCATGTACATTTTATCACACCGATATATTTTATTAAAATAATATTTTACAATATGTTCATGGTATATTATTTTAATATATGCCCACATATATATTGTCACATACACATTTCATGATGTATTCATATCATATAGTTTCAATAAATCTTAATATATAGTTACTATATATAGTATAGTCACATAAGTGTCGCACTACACTATTTAATGCAGTTGTATTCCATATATATAATATATTTAATATCTCATTTTTACTATTAATCGCCCATTGGAATAGAACTAAATATTTTAATAACACATATCTTTTAGAGTACACATATAATTGTCTCATCGCATAGGATAAAATAACCAAACTTATTTAAATCAACTCTACGATTTAATCACTTTTACCATAAGATTTTTGTATATCATTAGTCTCAATTAAATGGCACACTTCATTTAGTCTTAAGCCATATGTATTATGTATTACTACTACCCACCTTTTTCATATTACACATAGTAATATTATTTAATGATTATATCCATATTAATATTTTAATTGGGCTAAATATCATTCAGTTGGGTACTTTCAACCCACACAATAATTAATTAATATTAATCATTTCTTTTCAATAATTATTATGCATTCTTCTAATTAATAGAATATAATATTCTACAATATCGCTTAATTAACCAATATTTAATTCGGGGTAATTAATTTAAACCTTTATTCAAGTCATGTATTGTTAACTACATTCCTTTATGATCACTTAGTCACAATTTATGACCTTTATATGAGTCTCTAGCCTTCATTCCTTGAATTTAAATTCCACAGACTTACTCAGAATTTTCTACAGACCGGCGCAGCTGCCCTGGTCACAGGCTTGGAAATGGCACAGCTACGCCATACCAAAATCAGAGGTAGACAAGTTCTGCATCAGCAGAACTGAAACCTACGCTTCTAAATACTTTACACATCCTCTTTAAGTGTTAACTCGTCTAACATCAATGCCCTCTTTGATTCCACATCATCAGTTACTATTTTCCTTAACAATTTAAGGATCACACTTCGAGTTTTAAAAATCTATCCCCTTTATTAGTTTAATCAACTATAACATCTCCTTTACGGTTTCTTACCACCAATAACACAAAACTCGAATATAACACATACATACATTTCTTTCATCTTCGCTTCTTGCCATGTATTGAATTACTTAATAATTCTCTAACCACCTTAAAGGTATATCGATTTTCTACTCTCGTCAACAACGTACATATATACAAGTCTAAACCTAGCATGCATCGAGTCTTTAATAGTATTCAATATAGTATACTGAGTGGTTTCCCACAAACAACCAACAAATTAGTTTTCGTCTTGTCTACACTGTTTTCACAGTGAGTTAGATCGGTTACTAATTCGTATATACCTCCGCTCTCTTAAGAAATCGTATAGCCCAGCTCCTATACATCCACCATTAAAGAGTACGATTGCACTGCCTTAGACTTGATACATACTTGTACATTTACTCAAGAAATTGGTGATTATAGAAGATTTTTAATGTCACCAACTTACTACGATAAAATAATTTCACATGAATCAATAGATAAATTTTATTTATCTTCATATTAATTCATCTTTATAATTTATAACAAATATATAATAATGATATATATTTATTAAACACAACCTCACTTATTACATAACGCATATTACCCTATGTAACACAATACCACATACCTCGTAACACATAAATATATATATATTGTAGACACTCAAAATTTTCTGGATTGTCGTCACTAACATTGCAGAAGGACAAATTCGTCTTTCAAGAGGGAACCCTGAAAGACAATCCACATCCATTTCGGATACTACCGGAAGTTCAACATCAACCCTAGAGCACACACTGGGAGTAACAATTCCAACCTCGGAAATAACCCCGAGGCATGCAGATCCAATACCGAAACACACACCGGAGAAGACCGATTAATCTCGGAGATAACCCCGAGGTATCCAGTCTCAGTCCCAATCATGGGAATAGCCACCAACCTTGGTGATAACCCCAAGGAATGTAGTTTCAGCGATAACCCCTAAAAAGCTTGTTTCAAATACAACCAGCTTCAATCTCGACGCTCACAACGAGATATTCCGTACCAACCCGGTGATAACACCGGAAGGACAGGAACACCTCCAAGATGACACTGAGGACCTTCAACAATTGCACTAGTCCAATCTCAGCAAAGCCCTGAGCAACGTCTGCTTTATCAGCCCAATCCGGCGATAACACCGGTGAGGGGCAACATCGTCATCTCGCCAACACGATGCCACGCCATGTCGTCTCAACATTTCATACACATCTCTACCCAACGATGTCCCACAAGAGCAAAGGAAAATCAATCCCGAGTGACTATTGTGCGGGGTAACAGATGGAATTTGAAGCTTGAAGACCGGAGGGCATCATCCCATCTTCAATGACTTCGTACAAACTCTAATCTTATGTCATTGTACAACTCTCAACAAAGGCGGTCCGTATACCTCAATTGGATGCCCGGATTGCACTTCTAAAAGTTCGAGCGGACATTACAATGCCCGAGTGCACGTACTACGAGATGACCCGACGCGAGAAACCCGGGCCCACCCGGGTTGCCTCTAGTACACCTCCGGCTAAGCCGCAGGTGTCCACCCTCTATAAATACAGGGTTTGGGGTAGCCATTTTGCAAGAGAAAACAGCGAGGAAGCCCTGCCCAATTTGCTCTACACTCACCCCATACAGTCTACTTTCTCATTTTAATCACATGTGAGCTCATATATAGCTACTTTTGTACCTATAAAAGCCAATTTTTACCCACTTAAAAGATATAGAAGTCTTCTTTGGCAGTCAACTGTAAGCCTTCTAACACACTTTAAAGCCCTTCTCTTCATCGTTGCACACACCCTTCTTCACATTGAGTGTCGTGTTGCGCGCGTTTGCCCGGACTTCGGTCCGCGGTTTTATTTCAGTTTATATATATATATATATATATATATATATATATATATATATATATATATATATATATATATATATATTGACTAACATTATCGAGTTATGCCTCGATTGAGCCTAGACTTCGGTCTGTAGCGTTTATTTGCTTTAATATATATATATATATATATAATATTGTCGAACTCTATTCGATGAGCCTGGATTTTATATCCGGTGCATTTACTCGCTTTTATATATATATATATTGTCCCACCTGGAGTTCACTTCGTGGTGGTTGATCACTTTTACAGCTTTCTTTACGTTTCGTCCTGCCTGGAGTTCACTTCGTGGCAGTTGATTGCTTTGTACAGCTTTATTTATGTTTCTTCATGCCTGGAGTTTCCTCCGTGGCGGTTGATAGCTTTTACAGCTTTATTTATATTTTCTGATCCCCCATGGAGGTGCTTCGTGGTTGGTGATCGTGTCTATATATATATATATATATATATATATATATATATATATATATATATATATATATATATTTACAGCTTTTATATATATACATGCTTACTGCTTTCATACAAATTGCGGTATCATGTGCGCCTAGGAATCATTTGATCACAGATTCAGCCTATTGGATCTAGATTCGGTTCCCGTGATAGACATTTTCAGCTGTAGGCAGCTTGTAAATTATTCTACGGTGTCTGAATTTCCTCAGATGGTTTCCATACCCATTAGGAAGTCGGCATTATTTTGTATATTATTTTCATACGGATGCCTCGCATCTGTAAAAAAAATCAATCAAGCCGAACACTTAATAAAATGGGAGTGTAAAAGGTCTGAATTACTATTGAGCATCAGGGTTTGAAAAACCTCTTTTATAAAACATCACTGCCATGTCTTGCTTAAAATTGAATTTTTACATAAATTCAAACCCTATGTATATAGGTGCGAACGAGGCCTCGCAAAACACGGATGTCGGGGGTGCCTAACACCTTCCCTCTGCATAACCATGT
The DNA here is from genome assembly GCA_020205505.1 of Panax japonicus. Classification (NCBI taxonomy): domain Eukaryota; kingdom Viridiplantae; phylum Streptophyta; class Magnoliopsida; order Apiales; family Araliaceae; genus Panax; species Panax japonicus. Next base: position 45,706,165 of record CM035107.1, read on the forward strand.
CCCCGGACCCTAATGAATCTCGGTTTCACCGACCCGTTTAGCAGTGTCACATCACTGGGTCAATGTGCAAACATTTTCTCGGTTGTGTTGGTACAACCATTTAAAAAACCAACTGGTGACTCTCCTAAATTAAGAACACCAAAGAACAAGTAAATGGAAAGGGACATCTATTACAATCTTATCAAAACTGTTATCTGCTTGTGTGTGGATGTTGCATTTACATTTATGATGAATATGTACGAATGCATTTACTTATTGCACTTAGTGCTTCGCACCATATCTGCTTGTGATATTAGTGCTTCGCACATGTCATCATTTTCATACGGTGAGACGCGATGTATGTGAATGTATGTTGTGTGGTCTCTCCACCAGGAGACTATCCCGTCGATGTTTGATTACTAGACTCGTGGGAAGACTGATTCCCCGAGGCTCAGGAAATGCACCACCCAAATTCGCTCCATTTGAAAGACCAGATTAATTTCCCATTGAGTAAATTGCGATGATTTGGGAACCTTCATGCCCAAAAGCCGCGAGAGTAACCTAAGATAATTCAGCCTCTGATAAACCCAAAATAGAGGAAAATCTCTTCATGGTCCCTCATTTCAAATTACTTGTAAACACAATTACTTGTAATTACATTCCATATATATCTCCATGTAATGTGAAATATGAAGAAATGTGTACACATATATATTTTGATTAATATGCTACAAACAGCTGACATCCGTTTTGCAGGATAAAATTCTTAAAATGGACGCATCTCATAGCATGTTATTATACACATATTTCCTAAGGACTAAACTATTCAAGTCTTTCGTGGGGAACCAATCGGACCTACTACCCGGTCGAATTCCAAAAAGGCTACACGCCTACAGTCAATCATGTCATCATCTGACCAGACTGACCTTAATCCAGTTTCTCACAAAGAATTCGACGGATTAAGCAAACAAATTACAGATTTGGTTGTTCTACTCAAAGAACTACACCAGTCTACTCTGGGTCCAAAAATACCCGTACATGCTGAATCCTCCACACAAGGGGGAACCCAGGTCATTAAAATACCTGAACTGCAATTGGATACGACCAATAAAACTCATGATGCTGCCCATCCCACTGGAGATCCAGACACTGGTGATATCAAAAAGAAAGTCCTTCAAATGGAAGAGACCCTTCGTGCTATCAAAGGAATTGGAACACACGGGAGTGTTTCATATGCTGATTTTTGCATTTTCCCTGGTGTTCATTATCCAGAAAAATTAAAAACTCCTGACTTTGAAAAATATAACAGGTTAGGAGATCCTTACACACATTTAAAGGTGTTTATTGGAGAACTTGGATCTTATGCAGAGGACGAAAAACTCAGAATGCAATTGTTCCAGAAAAGTCTAACTGGAGAAGCCCGTTCGTGGTACACAAGATTAGACAACTCAAAGATCCATAGCTGGGAAGAGCTAGCACACGCTTTCCTAACTCAATACAGCTTTCAATCTCAGATGACTCCTGATCGGTATCAAATTACAAAGATCAAGAAACAGTCTAACGAGTCTTTCAGAGAGTATGCTCAAAGGTGGAGACGTTTGGCTGCCCAAGTTAGTCCTTCCATAACAGAATCAGAGATGGTCATGACTTTCATAGACATACAAGAATCTCCATTCTATGAAAGAGTTTTAGCCGGCATCGGTAAACCATTTTCTGAAATGGTCAAACATGGGAAGATGGCTAAGATGTGATTGAAGTCCGGAAAGATTCAAGACCTAGCTACCCTTAAAGCTGTTGTTGATCACATCCAATCTGGAAATTATGGAAACAACCCCCGGAGGGTCCATAAAAAGAAAGAGGAAGATGTTTCCCTGATACTACAGGGTTAAAAAGGCAATCAGAACAAGCCTATTCAAAGGAGAAACTACACTCCCTTTCAAGCACAGTCTTCGAATCCTCCAATACCAAAAGCTGAAGAAGTCAAACACCCTCGAGTGTTCACACCCTTAGGGGATACACTCGAGAACATTCTTAATCTTCTGACAACACAGAAGAAAATTACGCATCTTCTTCCACCAGCCAGCCCTAATGGACGGGGTTTCAATGCTGCTCGGAAATGTGCTTATCATGTCGGGGCGCCTGGACATGATACTCAGGATTGTTGGGCCTTGAAACATATGATCCAAGACCTGATAGGCAACGGTGAGATCGTGGTCACCAAACCAGATCATCCTCACGTTCAAGAAAACCCTCTTCCTCAACACAAAGATGAAGAGGTCAACATGATCAACTGGAGCAACGGACAGAGTTCCAATTTCAGCTGTGAATCCTCCCAAACCCTCAAAGACGGTGTTGACAAATGGGATTATGCCAAGTTCCAGTTCACAATGGAACGATAGATGAAAGCTCTCTGCAAGCAAATTGAACAATTGGCAGAACTGGTGACTTATCAGCATCAAGTGACATGTCAATTAATCAGCCAGGAGCATGCTAGTCTCCTACCTCTTGTCATTCCATCGTCACTTTCAGAAAATGAAATGCTGGAAGACAAAGTGACAAAGAGAGTAAATGCCAAAGTCCGTCGGGATTTTGCCAACAAAAGGGAATTCACCTATTTGGGCCAACCTATGGAGGAAATCCTTCATATGTTAATCAATGAAGGAAGGATCAGTTCCCTTCTACCTCCAATCAACCCCTGTTCAGGGCGGTACAACTCTGATGGAGTATGTTAATATCACTCCCAGTCTCGCGGTCACAGCACAGGAGAATGATGGGCACTCCGCCACCTTATTCAAAATCTAATTGACAGTGGTGTCCTACAATTAGCAGACAAAGATACTGTGTTACGTGCAAGTGAGAATACAGGTCCTACTAAGTAGAAGAGTGTGGTAGCAGTCATATCCACTGAAACTGGTGGGATTAATCAATCACTCACAATGCCAAAAATTTGACTCAACGGAAGCAACAATCCTTTGAAAGTGACTGCTCCCGAGCCTATCAACTTGCCGTACAGAGCACAATACCCTATTGTTAGCTTGCGCAAGCTTCCATGGAATTATGGAGAAGGTGAAGGATCCACCCACATACCATTGCTGTGGTGTCGAAGGAAAATCCACTGTATCTTCCCCAACGGGTGATGAAGTCTACCATCCAATCAAAGGGGAAAATACCCATGGAGAAGATTGAAAAATTCCTCCGCACTATGGGTCAACACGAAGCCAAAGTGGTTTTAAGCTTAAGAGAAGCTCCACATCAGATTTAAATTTTGGACTTAGTCCTAACTTCCGAGGATCACCGGAAGGTCTTGTTGAAGGTTTTAGAAGAAGCCTATCTACCAACATCAGTTAATACATGAAAATTTCAACATCTGGTTGAACATATTTTCAACAATAATGTGATATCCTTCACTTATGATGACATACCGCCTGAAGGGACCGGTCATTGTAAGTCGTTGCACATTGCAGTCTTGTCCTCCAGATACATGTTAGCTGGAGTCTTGATAGATGAAGGTTCATCTCTTAATATATGTCCATATGCTACCTTGGTAAAGATGAATATTAATCTCAACCGACTCCAGAGTAACCATACTATCATCAAAGCTTTTGATGGAGCTCGTTGGAATTCGGTCGGAGTAATTGAACTACCAATCGAAATTGGTCCTCATACATTTTGCGTATCTTTCCACGTACTCAAGATTGATTCGGGATACAACCTGATCTTGGGACGACCTTGGATTCATATGGTAGGGGCAGTCCCCTCCACCCTTCATCAGCAACTGAAATACATTATTAACAATAGACTGCTCACTGTCAACGTTGAACCAGAGTGTCCTTAACACGGGAACATGTCATTCATCAATGCCAATGCACATGTTGAACCGGTCAGTTTTCATGCCTTGGAAGTAAGCAATACCCAATACCATGCTGTTGGAATGCCATTTCCCGAACCCAAGATTTTTGCCAAGGTAATGTCGGCTACTCAAGAAATGATGTCATTGGGTCATCAGCCGGGACAAGGGCTGGGTAAAGATTACCAGGGTATCAAGTACCCAATTCAATTAGCCAGGCAGACTGGAACAGCTGGACTAGGCTATTCTGCCAGTTATAGTCATAAGAATCCTCATAAGCATCAGCAGATTCCTTCAGCTTCAACCATGCGGCGTTTATCTTCGCCTTCAAACTCTGAGTCCGCATAACCTCCTGCAAAGGTGCCAGCCCATTTAATGGTTATGCTATTTCCCAAGTCGATACCGGTACAGGAGGAAGAAGTCTTTGTTCTAAATCCTGCAGTGGAAGAGGAGGAATGAAGAATTAAGCAAGACGTTGTCCGAATGATGTCGGGCATACGCATCATCGTTCATGATGAACATACCAACAGATACACCCTAGACAATGATTGCCCAGACATAATGGCCATCATTCGGGATAGGGAGCACGATGACAATCCCTCCATCACTACAGTCCACCCGGACTTTGCCCTTGCCAATTGGAACAGCACTCCTTGCATTGGTTATCAAGGGTAAAACGGGCAGAACTCTATATGCCCTGTAGATATAATAATTGCTTTCTTTTCTGTACAGTATTAGAAGTTTATTTTGTTAGTATGTGCTAACACTGTGTATGATCAAAACATTTCATATATACTAAGTGAAGGCATATTTTGTTTCAGGACCCTGAATTTAGATGTGCATGTATTTGCTGATACGGTGCCTCTTCTTCACAAGGATTGTACCTTTGATGTAGAGATGAATTCAGCCTTGATGGAAATACATGATGACATTGAGGTGCCTCCAGAAATTCAAGAATGGGTAAAAGATAAACCTAAACCCAACCTTGATCAAACCACTTCTTTCAATCTCGGAACCTTAGAAAGCCCTAAGTTAATCCAGATTGGTTCAGACCTTACCCCAAACCAAAGGAATGACATGGTTACGCTATTAACCCAATTCCAAGATGTGTTTTCATGGTCTCACGAAGACATGGTGGGTTTGTCCACTGATATTGTCCTTCATCGCCTTCCCATTAAAGAGTGATTTAAGCCAGTCAAGCAAAAGCTCAGGCGATTGAAACCTGAGTGGAGTTTAAAGGTGAAAGAAGAAATTGTGAAACAATTTCAAGCTGGCATCATCATGGTGTCTACATATCCTGAGTGGATATCCAACATTGTGCTTGTGCCTAAACCCGGAGGGAAGGTGCGAGTTTGCGTGGATTACCGGGACTTGAACAAATCTTGCTTATAAGATATCTTTCCCGTGCCAATATCCACATTCTTATTGACAATACTGCGCAATACAACATGTACTCCTTTGTTGATTGCTTCGCAGGGTATCATCAGATCATGGTTGTTGAGGAAGATCGTGAGAAAACTGCTTTCATCATGCCTTGGGGAACCTTTTGCTATAGACGGTTGTCATTCGGCCTTATCAATGTCGGAGCCACCTATCAACGAGTTATGATGGCTCTTTTCCATGACTTAATGCATAAAGAGATCGAGATCTACGTGGATGACATCATTGTCAAGTCCTGGAAGGATGATGACTATCTAGACCATCTCAGAAAGTTGTTCAACAGGTTGCGTAAATACAACTTGAAGTTGAATCCAGCTAAATGCGCCTTTGGCGTTAAATCAGGCAAGTTGCTAGGATTTCTAGTCAGCCACAAAGGGATTGAGCTGGATCCTGCCAAAATCCAGGCCATCACGAAAATGCCCATTCCTCAGACAGAAAAGGAAATACGGGGATTTTTGGGAAGAATCAACTTCATTAGCAAGTTTATCTCTCAACTCAAAGCAACCTGTGAGCCGATCTTCAAGCTATTAAGGAAGAACTCCTCCATGAAATCGAATGATGAGTGCTAGAATGCCTTCCTGAAAATTAAAGAACAGCTAGTCAAAGCTCCCGTGTTGGTACCACCCAGGGAGGATGTTCCCCTGTTCATGTACCTGTCCATAAGTGACAACGCTATGGGCTACATGTTGGGAAAAAAAGACGATAGAGGTCAAGAATAAGCTATCTATTATCTCAGCAAAAGATTCAGCAGCAGTGAACATAAGTACACTCTGATCGAAAAGACGTGTTGTGATTTAGCATGGGCTTCCATGAGGTTACAGCATTACCTCCATGGTCACACAACCCATCTCATATCCCGCGTTGATCCTCTCAAATACGTGTTCAATAAACCCATGTTAAATTGCCGGTTGTCCAGATGGCAGTTGATCCTACAATAATTTGACATCGTATATGTGACTCAAAAGTCCATCAAAGGTTAAGGAATTGCGGATCAACTGGCCACCGCACCTTCAGGGGATTTCAAACCCGTGGAAACATATTTCCCCAATGAAGGATTAATGACAGTTCAGCAACAACATCAGTATGATATGCGCCAATTATGGAAGATGTATTTTGATGGGGCTGTTAATATGGAAGGTTCTGCAGCTGGAGCAGTTCAAGTATCTGGTACTGGGGAGCAGTATCCCGTCGCCATCAAATTGTAGTTTATCAGCACCAACAATATAGCTGAGTATGAAGGCTATCTCACGGGGCTAAAACTTGCCCGTTCAATGGGCATCAGGCGGTTAACTGTCTTTGGAGATTCCGAGTTGCTAATCAGACAATCCATCAAAATCTATCAAACCAAGGAACTACATTTGTTGCCTTACCATCGGCAGGTTTTGAAGATGGCTTTGGAGTTCGAAGAAATCTCCTTTCTACACGTTCCTTGTAATATGAATGACTTTGCGGACGCATTAGCAACTTTGGCCTCCTTGATTCGCATATCAGACAAGGAACATTTGCCAAGCGTCATAATTTCCCTGCACAAAGCCCCAGCCTATGGGAACTATGTTGGAGAAGTATCGGATGAGTTACCTCCCATCCAGCATCCTTGGTATCAGCATATCAATGAATATCTACGAGATGGATCCACACCCGCTGAAGCGAGCCCGACTGAGAAAAGGCGGATCCATGGACTTGCTATGAAATTCTACCTGAGTGGAGATGCGCTCTACAAAAGAGATGCAGGACTAGGTCTCCTCAGATGTTTCGACAAAGATCCAGCCCAAAGGCTTATGGATGAAATCCATGGCAGAGTCTATGGCCCCCACATGAGTGGCCCCCTCCTTGTCAAGAAGGTCCTCAAGACAGGACATTACTGACTATCTCTAAAAACTTATTACAATGACCACGTCAGGAGATGCTATCAGTGCTAGATTCATGGTAATGTTATCCACGACCCTCCACGGGAACTCCACAATATGAGTTTGCCTTGGCCCTTCGCAATGTGGGGAATGAACGTTATCGGGTGCATTGAGCCTAAAGCCAGTAATGGACATCGATTTATTTTCACCATGATTGACTACTTCACCAAGTGGGTCGAGGCAGCCTCCCTCCCCAGGGTTACTAAAGAAGTCATCATTGCTTTCAGCAGAAACAATGTCGTTTGTCGATACGAACAACCAGAGGTGATTGTGTCAGATAATGCTAAGAACCTCAACAACAAAATGATGGAGGAATTATGCAGTAAATTCCACATCAAACATCTTAACTCCGTCATCTATCGTCCGAAGATGAATGGTGCTGTTGAAGAGGATAACAAAAACATCAAGAAGATTATGCAAAAAATGTCTGCTAACCACAAAGATTGGCCTGACCTATTGCCTCTTACTCTGTTAGCCTACAGAACCTCAATGCGTACCTCCACTGGGGCAACCCCCTACGCATTAACCTATGGGATGGAAGCAGTGCTCCCCATAGAAGTTGAAATGGAATCCCTCATAGTGTTGATAGACGCTCAGCTGGATGAAGACCAATGGGTACAAGACAGGTATCACCAATTGTCTCTAATAGACGAAAGGTGAACCGCGGCTATCTTCCATGGTCAGTTATATCAACAAAGGATCGCCAGATCCTACAACAAAAAAGTCCGGCTACGACAGTTTAAACAACATGACTTGGTTTTGAAGAAGATCCTTGACAACCAAGATCAATCTAAAGGAAAATTCGCTCCTAACTGGGAAGACCCGTTTGTTGTTAAAGAAGTATTGACGGGAGGCGCTCTCAGATTTCAAGAAATTGACGGCAATAAATTTCCACAACTCATCAATTCAGATAATGTGAAATGGTACTATGTCTGAAGATGCCCTCGAGCAAACATCCTAGTGTTGGACCATCAGATCACCAGTCATTTCGGTTCTTTATCCCTTTACCACATACAACTCTTCCACACTTTGCCCCTCAGGGAAACATACTTGTTCAAGCCAGCAGCCTGGCTTCTCTGCGTTCCTACGACTTAGGTCATCCCACTACGGATTGAACCTCTTGCGTTTGTAGTTTGGCTACCCATACATGGGATCAAACTTCTCATACCTATAGTTTATCCTCAACCTAGGATTAAACTTTCTCCTCCCCGCACTCAGACCTGCACATGCGATCACGCTTTTCTTCTCGCCCTGAGAGGCGAACTACGTCGACCTGATCTCCTCTTCAATAGGAGTACGTAGGCAACCATATTACATGGCCCAGTCGCAATAAAACAAAAACAACAAAAACATTTCTACCTTTACAAAAACAAAAACAACCAAAAACATTCCTACACCATTTCTGCCACATGCAGCGTTGAACCTCTTACACCTAGTTCGAACTACGCAGACCTGATCTCCTCTTCAATAGGAGTACGTAGGCAGCCATTCATGGTGCGGTCTCACCCCCTGCCAAAACACAAACCCTTTTCAGTTGGTATTGGGATCAAACTTCAATCCACTACATTTCATTCGGCTTCAGACCAAAGGGATGGAATTACCTAAACTCCTCCCAAATAGGAGATTCGGTGACCATCTAAGCTGCGGTCATACCTTGAAGAGCAACACCAATCCATAAGAGATGGAATTAACTAGGCTTCTCCTAAATAGAAGTAGTGGCGACAATCTGTGGTGCGGTCAATCTCAAAGAGGAAAGCCACACTCCTCTCCACATTTCTATACAGAAACCAGTCCCAAGACACCAAAGATGGTAGGGATATACAAAGATCGATGATCCATTCTGAACTATCCAGAGATGACTCAATGTCCATCCATCCAGGAGGAATTCAGAATACATCAGGATCACAAGCCTTGAAGCAGCAGGCAAAATATCAAGCAAGTAGCAAAGCATATCTAAAAGGGAAGTGATCAAAAATATATTTCCCTGCTATATATTTAATATTGTTTGATATATACAATGTAAACTGTACATGACAAAATGGCTAAGCTAGTATGTGCAGGAAAATTTGAGCCCATCTACAAATCAGTATGTATGCGAGCTAACAAGCCCAACATGGCATCCCTCTCAGAAGAAGGAGGTAAGGATGTGGTCTCCTATATGAGGATATTCACACGACCCAACAGATCTGCAGCCATCTGCATGGTGACCATATGATCATCAATATATGCGCTCATCTCTGCAATCATGCCAGTGGTAAGGGACCTCACTGCAGTACTATCTGTAATGGATATATCCCGGGCAGATATGGCACTATCCCGCTAATCTATCACTACATCTCTGGCTGATCTAGCCTCATCCTGCTCAACAACAGCGACATCTCTGCGACCTATTTTCGTGTCTTTCTCTAATAGAGCTGCGTCTCTCCCATCAAGGGCAGTCAACATCATAGATCGAGCCTGATCTCTCTCAAAGGTCATCAGATGAAGACTCTGCTCAAAGTACTATGCTGAAGGCTAAATCACAATAGTGTTGGTACTGGGAGAATCTAAAAGAGATGATGGAAACCCAGCACCTGGCTCCCCCTTGATGTGGGAATCAATGTCCTCCATGGGATCTACATCATCTGACTCACTATTCGACACTGTGGATACTGCTACAGCCGATAAAATCTCTGTCTCCATCCATGCGGAATACTCTACACAACAACCTAGATGACTGATAGAAAAATCAGTTATCTCACGCTGATCCCAACAAACGTACACCCGGGATCGGTCCTCTGCTGAAAGATATCAAGAAGCTGAACGCTGACCTATCGCCCCCTAGAAAGGATGAAAATCCTGAAACTGGTCGAACTGCGACATCACAACCAGCGGGTGATAAGTAGTCACACCCTTCAAACCAGCCAAAGGGAGGTAGTCCATGCCCGGAGCATGAGTAATAAAGTTTTATGGTGAGCGAAGCCCCGAACACGGCAATATGGCAAATGGATCTCTGATATCCGCCAAAAATGTGGACCAAGACATAACATTTGTACATTCTGATGGCTGAAAAGAGTATGACATGGCTATATCGTGGGTGAACCAATACCATGCCGTCTAAGAGTGCCAATCAGTCTCAAGTGTGACATAAATCACACATATAGCATAACCGAACTACCTGCGAACACTCATGTTGGATAAGTGCAGCAGTAGGTGGCTGACAGCAGGGTCTCTGCTATGATCATTCGTATATTGGTACGACCATCCCTGAGAGCTCTCACGGCCATGATGACACCTATGTCTATCTAATCCATGTACCGTGGCATATAGACATACGACAGTACGCATAACAGCAGTACATCAACCCTGGCTAAACGCCAATGATCCTCCGGTGCGGTGATATCCCTGGAATGTCATGAATAGCTATCCTCAGAGCCAAATCTATCATACAGAAAATGCTGGGATATCACATGGCCAGATGTCAACTCGTTCTGAACCACTCTACGCCGCAATCCAGTGAGAGTCATGAACCGTCTACTCATATCTCCCAAAGCCATATACATGCAAGGTCTGTCCAACGGCAGCATCATCAATCGTGCATACTCCTCCAGAATAGGAGTCAACTCATGGGTCCTGAATTGGAAAACCTATCTATCCGATACCCAATGCTCTAGCATCCCGTCCACAAACCCTGCGGGAACCTAAAACATCATAAAGGTCATGGTATACTGTAGCAAATGATCTACGGTCACCCTATCTGATGGTGACATGCTATCATACCATGATCGTATACCCGATGCCACCAATGATGGTGGGGTATAATCTATACGACTAACTGTCGAAGAAGACATCTGTACGGGCCGTGTCATAAAACCATCCAGGGGTCAATACTGAATATCTCTGGACATACATACATATGCATAACATGATACATGCATAGCAGATAATAGATGGTAATATGATATAGGGAATAAAAAATTGTGCATACATTCCTAAGTATATCAATATCTAAAACATCATCTCTGTATAGCTACAAATACAGGGAAATGGGGCACAGATGCCCTACAACTAATAGAGGCCTATAAAAAGATATAGCGAGAATGGTGTCGACGTCGGGATTTTTGGATGTACCTTTCCGTTACTTATTCTTTGGTGTTCTCATTTTAGGTGAGATTTGTTTAAAAAAATAAGTGAAAAAGGTCCGACATGTATAATGTCGACGATGGGACTGTTAAGAGTCGCCAGTTGGTTTTTTAGATAGTTGTACCAACACAACCGAGAAAAGATTTGCACATTGACCCAGTGATGTGACACTGCTAAACGGGTCGGTGAAACCGAGATTCATTAGGGTCCGGGGACTTGGTTTTGCGGGGGGGAGGTGTTAGGCACCCCCTGACATCCGTGCTACCACGGTGATCGCCTCTTTTCAAGAAACTATTATCTGAATGTGTGTGTGTGGGTTAATGTGTTGTTATTTGGAAGTAGTGCGACGCCTCGTTCGAACCTATATACGCAGGGTTTGAATTTATGTAAAAATTCAATTTTTAGCAAGATATAGCAATGATGTTTTATAAAAAAGGTTTTTTCAAACCCTGATGCTCAATAGTAATTGAGACCTTCTACACTCCCATTTTATTAAGTGTGTGGCTAGATTGATTTTTATTTGACAGATACGAGGCATCCGTATGAAACTAATGTACAAAATAATGTTGACTTCCTCGTGGGTATGGAAACCATCTGAGGAAATTCAGACACCGCAGAATAATTTACAAGCTACTTACAACTGACAATGTCCATCACGGGAACCGAATCTAGATCCAATAGGTTGAATCTCTGATCACATGATTCCTAGACGCACAAGATACCAGAATTTGTATGAAAGCAGTAAGAAGGTATATATATATAAAAGCTGTAAATATATATATACAGACAGGATCACCAACCACGAAGCACCTCCATGGGGGATCAAAAAGTAAATAAAGCTATAAAAAGCTATCAACCGCCACGGAGGAAACTCCAGGTGGGACAAAATATAAATAAAGCTGTAAATACGGTCAATCGCCACGAAGAAAACTCCAGGCGAGACAGAATATAAATAAAGCTATAAATACGGTCAACCGCCATGAAGGAAACTCCAGGCGGGAGGAAATGTAAATAAAGTCGTAAAAGCGATCAACTGCCACGAAGAAAACTCCAGGCAGGACGAAACGTAAAGAAAGCTGTAAAAGCGATCAACCACCACGAAGTAAACTCCAAGTGGGAAGAAATATATATATATATATATATATATATATATATATATATAGAGAGAGAGAGAGAGAAGAGACCGGATCAGGTCCGGACTCCCGGACCTGATCAAAATTTGGACCTTTTTTTTTGCTTTTTTTTTTGAAACAACTAAAAAAATATGGAACTAAATTTTTTACATAATACAGTGTTTTTGGCGTGATTTGGATGCCTATACCAAAACATTTCTGTACAGTCTGGGCAGACTGTACATACATTGGTTGGTGTAGGTATTAAAAACACACCCAAAATACTGTATTATGGAAAAATTTTAGTTCCATAATTTTTTTTTTAGTTGTTCTACAAAAAAGAAAAAATTTGGTCCAGATTTTGATCAGGTCCGGACTCCCGGACCTGATCATTTTTCTATATATATATATATATATATATATATATATATATATATATATATATATATATATAAGCGAGTAAACGCTCCAGACAAAAGTCTAGGCTCATCGAACAAAGCTCGACACACAGTTAATATATATAAATGTATATATATATATATATTAAAGTAGTAAACCCTCCAGACCAAAGTCTAGGCTCAATCGAGGCATAACTTGATGATGTTAGTCAATATATATATATATATATATATATATATATATATATATATATATATATATATACAGACTGAAATGAAACCACGGACCGAAGTCCGGGCAAAAGCAACCAACACGACTCTCAACGTGTAGAAGGGTGTGTGCAAAGATGAAGAAAAAGACTTTAAAGTGTGTGAGAAGGCTTACAGCTAACTGCTAAAGAAGACTTCTATATCTTTAGAGTGGGTGAACACTGACTTTTGTAGGTACAAAAGGGCTATATATGAGCTCACAGGTGTTTAAAGGGGGAAAGTACACTGCATGGGGTGAGTGCAGAGCAAATTTGAGCGATGGTTTCATCAGACTCAGTCACTCCATCTGCTGGATTACGAGGTGATGATGATGCCTATGAATTGGCGATTTATCCCGGGTATGGAGTTTGGAGGGGAGCAAGTGCCTTGCATGGCGAATATTACCCCTACTGCCGTCAGATCCTTATTAGGAGTTCCGGCGGAGGCGCTCAAAGGCAGGACTGTCCGTTCAAATCCTTTGAGCGTAGATGCTATGAGTGGGCTTTTGAGTGAGCCCATGCCTGATGATGTCAGAATTAGGGATCGCGTTCTGCGGCGATTATTCTTGATGATCATTCGAGGCTGCTTCATAGCAGATAACTCTTCCACGGTATCTTTCGCTTTGGTCAGCGCCACACGCGATGTGGATCGTATAGGAAAGTATGACTGGGGCTCTTATACCTTTACCTATTTCCTCTGGGGCATGCGCATGCACACATAGGGTTTGACTGAGGCTTGGCTAGGATTTTACCCACTTCTATTGGTGAGTATTTCTCTTGTCTTTTCCCATTCATAGGTTAAGTATGTTTACTGATAGCAGATGTTTTGCCATTGTGTTGGCAGTTTTGGGCCTATGAGAGGCTCCTATGTTTGCGTCATGTGAGTGTGTTAGGTTTAGATACCTATCCACGAGGACGACGATGGCACCATTCTATTTTGTCGGAGGTCCCTATAGCTGAGGGATTCACTCACTGCCGTATGCAGCTAGAGTTGCTGATGGCTGACGCCATCACATGGATTCCCTACTCAGGGGAACATTTGACCATCGGCTTTGAGGATGGACACCCGCCTGGAGTCGAGTATTTGATTTCCACCAGGAGATTTCCTTTCTTCACGGATGGTGGTTGGGAGCTCTATTTAGGAGAGCGTGCCATTAGGAGCACCACAGGGGAGATCCATATACCGATCTTATCTCCTGCCAGGCGTTATTGGCCCCTATCACAGTCACCCGTCACTAATATCCTAATGTTGGGGGTTGACGATTTTTGTATTATCAGAGGGCCCATGTACTCAAGAGATGTTCCAGCGTTGGTGGTTTCCTCGCACTATTGGAGCCCAGTCCCGCGCCACACAGTTTATGGGGGGATATGGTTCCAGGATCTTTGATGATGATGGATTGGGTAGCTTGTGTCCGAGCTCCGACTCATATAACATAGATTGATAGTTTGACCCGACAGTTGGACCAGGCACATATATTTATCCTGTATTTGGGCAGAGATCCAGCAGAGGTGGAGTCATTTGTTCCTTCCAGCTCAGGCGCTGGCCCCTCAGATGACCCATTTGGTTTTGCCGGCTCAGATCCTCCCATTTATAGGCCTGACATCCCTGTTGATAGAGATCTAGTGACTCAGGAGGAATTACATCAGGTGGACAAGATTGAGGACGTAGACATCGAGACCCTGGTTTTCTTCTGATGTATATTCTCGTTATATCTTTTGATAGGCTCTGTTAGATATTGGGTGGCTGTTCCCCATTCTCGCTATATCTTTTGATAGGCCTCTGTTAGTAGTTCGGCGGCTGTACCCCATTTTCCTGTATTTGTAGCTGTACAGAGATGATGTATTAGATGATGATATACTTAGGAATGTATGCACCGTTATTTCATTCCCTATATCATATTTCCATCCATTATCTGTTATGCATGTATCATGTTATGCATATGTATGTATGTCCAGAGATATTCAGCATTGACCCCTGGATGGTCTTATGACACGGCCCATACAGATATCTTCCTCGACAGTTAGCCGTATAGATCATACCCCACCATCATTGGTGGCATTGGGTATGCGATCGTGGTACAATAGCATGTCACCACCAGATAGGGTGACCGTGGACTAGTTGCTGCAGTATACCATGACTTTAATGCCTTTTCAGGTTCCCACAGGGTTTGTAGACGGTATGCTAGAGCATTGGCTACCGGATAGGCAGGTATTCTGATTTGGCACCCATGAGTTGACTCCTACTTTGGAGGAGTATGCACGTTTGACGATGCTGCCTTTAGACAGACCTTGCGTGCATCTGGCTTTGGGAGACATGAGTAGATGATTCATGACTCTCACAGGATTGCGACGCAGAGTAGTGCAGGACGAGCTGACATCTAGTCATGTGATATCCCAGCGTTTTTTGTATGACAGATTTGGCTCGGAGGATAGCTACTCGCGATATTTTGGGGATTTCACCGCACCAGAGGACCACTGGCGTTTGGCCAGGGTTGATGTACTATTGCTGTTCATACTGTCGTAAGTCTATATGCCACGATATATGGACGAGATAGACATTAGTGTCATCATGGCTGTGAGAGCTCTTAGACAGGGTCAAACCATTGTACCTATGATTGTAGCAGAGACCCTGCGGTCGGCATCCTATTGTTGCACGTATCCTACAGGAGTGTTCACTGGGAGTTCGGTCATGTTGTACGTGTCGTTTATGTCACACTTGAGACCGGTTGGTACCCTTAGACAACATGGGTATTGCTCTTCTCCCATGATGTGGCCATGTCATACTCCTTTCAGCCGTCGGAGTGTATAGATGCTCTGTCTTGGTCCGCATTTTTTGGCCGATATCAGAGATCCATTAAGCATATTGTCGTGCTCGGGGCTTTGCTCACCATACAGCTTCATTACTCATGCTCAGGACATAGATTTTCTCCCTCTGGCTGGCTTGAGGGGCGTGACTACTTATCACCCACTGGCAGTGATGTCGTTGTTCGACCAGTTCCAGGATTTCAATCCTTTTGATGGGGCGAGAGGTTAGCGTTCAGCTTCTCGATATCTCTCAGCAGAGGACCTATCCCGTGTGTATGCTTATAGGGATCAGCGTGAGATAGCTACTTTTTCTGTCAGTCATCCCGGTTGTTCTGCAGAGTATTCTACATGGATGGAGACAGAGATTTTATCGGCTGCAGCAGTATCTGCAGTACCGAATAGTGAGTTTGACGATGTAGAGCCCATGGAGGACATCGATTCCTACATCGAGGAGGAGCCCGCTGCTGAGTTGCTAGCATTTCTTCCAGATTCTCCTAGTATTAGTACTTTTTGATTCAGCACTCGGCACAGTACTTAGAGCAGAGTCTTCATCTGATGACCTTTGAGAGAGATGAGGCTCGATCTATGATGTTGACTGTCCTTAATGGGAGAGATGCAGCTCTATTAGAGAGAGACGCGGCATTAGATCGCAGAGATGCCGTTGTTGTTGAGCGGGATGAGGCCATATCAGCCAGGAATGCAGCGAAAGTTGAACGGGATAGTGCTATATCTGCCCGGGATGTAGCTGTCACAGATAGTACGGTAGTGAGGTCCCTTACCACTGGCATGATCGCAGAGATGAGCGCATACATTGATGATCATATGGTCACCATGCAGATGGCTGCAGATCTGTTGGGTCGTGAGGATATTCTCATACAGGAGACCACAGCTTCGCCTCCTTCTTCTGAGAGGGACGCCATGTTGGGCTTGTTAACTCGCATATATCCTGACTTGTAGATGAGCTTGTATTTACCTGCACAGACTAGCTTAGCCATTTTGTCATGTACAGTTTACATTGTATATATATCAAACAACATTATATATAACAAGGAAATATATTTTTGGATCACTTCCCTTTTAGATATGCCTTGCAATTTTTCTTGATATTTTGGTTGCTACTTCAGGGCTCGTGGTCTTGATGTATTCTGAATTCCTCCTGGGTGGATGGACATTGAGTTGTCTCTGGATAGTTTAGAATGGATCATCGATCTATGTATTCCTACCATCTTTGGTGTCTTGGGACTGGTTTCTGGATTAAAATGTGGAGATGGGTGTGGCTTTCCTCTCTAAGATTGACCGCACCACAGATGTCGCCAGTACTTCTATTTAGGAGAAGCCTAGTTAATTCCATCTCTTATGGATTGGTGTTGCTCTTTAAGGTATGACCGCAGCTTAGATGGTTGTCGAATCTCCTATTTGGGAGGAGTTCAGGTAATTCCATCCCTTTGGTTTGAAGCCAAATGAAATATAGTCGATTGAAGGATGATCCTAGTACCAGTTGATAATGGTTTGTGTTTTGGTAGGGGGTGAGACCACACCATGAATGATTGCCTATGTACTCCTATTGAAGAGGAGATCAGGTCTGTGTAGTTCGAACCTGGTGTACGAGGTTCAACGCTGTATATGGCAGAAATGGTGTAGGAATGTTTTTGGTTGTTTTTGTTTTTGTAAGGGTAGAAATGTTTTTGTTGTTTTTATTCTTGTAAGGGTAGAAATGTTTTTGTTGTTTTTGTTTTATTGCAACCGGGCCATGTGACATGGTTGTTTACGTACTCCTATTGAAGAGGAGATCAGGTCGACGTAGTTCGCCCCTCAGGGCGAGATGAAAAGTGTAATCCCATGTGCAGGTCAGAATGCGGGGAGGAGAAAGTTTAATCCTAGGTTGAGGATAAACTGCAGGTATGAGAAGTTTGATCCCATGTATGGGTAGCCAAACTGCAAGTGCGAGAGGTTCAATCCACGGTGGGATGACCTAAGTCGTAGGAACGCAAAGGAGAGCCAAGTTGCTGGCTTGAAATGTATGTTTCCCTGAGGGGCAAAGTGTAAGAAAGTTGTAGGTGGTAAAGGGTTAAAGAACCGGAATGACTAGTGACCTGATGGTCCAACACCAGGGTGTTTGCGAATTACTTCAGACATAGTACCGTTTCACAGCGTCAGAGTTGATGAGTTGTGGAAATTCATCGCCGTCCATTTCTTGAAATCTGAGAGCGCCTCCTGTCAATACTACTTTGACAACAAACGGGCCTTCCCAGTTAGGAGCGAATTTTCCTTTAGCCTGATCTTAGTTGTCAAGAATCTTCTTCAAAACCAAGTCATGTTGTTTAAACTGCCGTAGCCGGACTTTTTTGTTGTAGGATCTGGCGATCCTTTGTTGATATAACTGACCATGGAAGATAGTCGCGGTTCGCCTTTCGTCTATTAGAGACATTTGGTGATACATGTCTTGTACCCATTGGTCTTCATCCAGCTGAGCGTCTATCAACACTCTGAGGGATTCCATTTCAACTTCTATAGGGAGCACTGCTTCCATCCCATAGGTTAAAGCGTAGGGGGTTGCCCCAGTAGAAGTACACATTGAAGTTCTGTAGGCTAACACTGTCAGAAGCAATAGGTCAGGCCAATCTTTGTGTTTGGCGGACATCTTTTGCATAATCTTCTTGATGTTCTTGTTAGCCGCTTCAATAGCACCGTTCATCTTCGGACGATAGATGACAGATGTTTGATGTGGAATTTACTGCATAATTCCTCCATCATTTTGTTGTTAAGGTTTTTGGCATTGTCTGACACAATCACCTCTGGTTGTCAATATCGACAAACGACATTGTTTCTGATGAAAGCAATGATGACTTCTTTAGTAACCCTGGGGAAGGAGGCTGCTTCTACCCACTTGGTAAAGTAGTCGATCATGGTGAAGATAAATCGGTGACCATTACTGGCTTTAGGCTTAATGGGCCCGATAACGTCCATTCCCCACATTGAGAAGGGCCAAGGTTAACTCATATTGTGGAGTTCCCGTGGAGGGGCGTGTATAGCATTCCCATGAATCTGGCACTGATAGCATCTCCTGACGTGGTCATTGCAATCAACTTTGAGAGATAGCCAATAATGTCCCGTCTTGAGGACTTTTTTGACAAGGAGGGGCCACTCATATGGGGGCCACAGACTCCGCCATGGATTTCATCCATAAGCCTTTGGGCTTGATCTTTATCTAAACATCTGAGGAGACCTATTCCTGCATCTCTTTTGTAGAGCGCATCTCCACTCACGTAGAATTTCATAACAAGTCGATGGATCCGCCTTTTCTCAGTCAGGCTCGCTTCCGCGGGTGTAGATTCATCTCGTAGATATTCCTTGATATGCAGATACCAAGGATGTTGGATGGGAGGTAGCTCATCCGATACTTCTCCAACGTAATTCCCATAGGCTGGGGCCTTGTGCAGGGAAATTGTGACGCTTGGCAAGTGTTCCTTGTCTGATATGCGAATCAAGGAGGCCAAAGTTGCTAATGCATCCGTAAAGTCATTCCCATTCCTATTACGAGGAATGTGTAGAAAGGAGATTCCTTTAAACTCCAAAACCATCTTCGAAACATGTCGATGGTAAGGCAGCAAATGTAGTTCCTTGGTTTGATAGATCCCAGTGGATTGTCTGATTACCAACTCCGAATCTCCAAAGACAGTTAACCGCTTGATGCCCATCGAACGGGCAAGTTTTAGCCCCATGAGACAACCTTCATACTTAGCTGTATTGTTGGTGCTGCCAAACTGTAACTTGATGGCAACGGGATACTGCTCCCCCGTACCAGATACTAGAACGGCTCCAGCTGTGGAACCTTCCATATTAACAACTCTATCAAAATACATCTTCCATGATTGGCGCGTATCGCACTGATGGTGTTGCTGCACTATCATTACTCCTTCGTCAGGGAAATATGTTTCCAAGGGTTTGAAATCCCCTGAAGGTGCGTCGGCTAGTTGATCCGCGATTCCTTGACCTTTGATGGACTTTTGAGTCACATATACGATGTCAAATTGTTGTAGGATCAACTGCCATCTGGACAATCTGTAATTTAACATAGGTTTGTTGAACATGTACTTGAGAGGATCCACACGGGATATGAGATGGGTTGTGTGACCATGGAGGTAATGCTGTAACCTCATGGAAGCCCATGCTAAAGCACAACACATCTTTTCGTTCAGAGTGTACTTGTGTTCACTGCTACTAAATCTTTTGCTGATGTAATAGATAGCTCATTCTTGGCCTCTATCGTCTTTCTGTCCCAGCATGCAGCCCATGGTATTGTCACTTATGGACAGGTACATAAACAGGGGAACATCATCCCTGGGTGGCACCAAAATAGGAGCTTTGACTAGCTATTCTTTAATTGTGAGGAAGGCATTCTGGCACTCATCATTCCATTTCATGGAGGAGTTCTTCCTTAATAGCTTGAAGATTGGCTCACAGGTTGCTGTGAGTTAGGAGATAAACCTGCTAATGAAGTTGATTCTTCCCAAAAATCCTCGTATTTCGTTCTCTGTCTGAGGAATGGGCATTTCGGTGATGGCTTGGATCTTGGCATGATCCAGCTCAATCCCTTTGTGGCTGACTAGAAATCCTAGCAACTTTCCTGATTTAACACCAAAGGTGCACTTAGCTGGATTCAACTTCAAGTTATACTTACGCAACCGGTTGAATAGCTTTCTAAGATGGTCTATATGGTCATCATCCTTTCGGGATTTGACAATGATGTCATCCACGTAGATCTCGATCTCTTTATGCATTAAGTCATGGAAAAGAGCCATCATAGCTCGTTGATAGGTGGCTCCGGTATTGATGAGGCCGAATGACAACCGTCTATAGCAAAAAGTTCCCCAAGGTGTGATGAAAGCAGTCTTCTCATGATCTTCCTCAGCAACCATAATCTGATGATACCCCGCGAAGCAATCAGCAAAGGAGTACATGTCGTATTGCGCAGTATTGTCAATGAGAATGTGGATAAATAGCACGGGAAAGCTATCTTTTAAGCAAGCTTTGTTCAAGTCCCGGTAATCCACGCAAACTTGCACCTTCCCTCCAGGTTTAGGCACGGGCACAATGTTGGATATCCACTCAGGATATGTAGACACCATTATGATGTCAGCTTGAAATTGTTTCACAATTTCTTCTTTCACCTTTAAACTCCATTCAGGTTTCAATCGCCTGAGCTTTTGCTTGACTGGTTTAAATCCCTCTTTAATGGGAAGGCGATGAATGACCATATCAGTGGACAAACCCACCATGTGTTCATGAGACCATTCAAACACATTCTGGAAATGGGTTAATAGCATAACCATGTCATTCCGTTGGTTTGGGGTAAGGTCTGAACCAATCTGGATTAACTTAGGGCTTTCTAAGGTTCCAAGATTGAAAAAAGTTGTTTGATCAAGGTTGGGTTTAGGTTTGTCTTTGACCCATTCTTGAATTTCAGGAGGCACCTCATTGTCATCCGGTATGTCCACCAAGGCTGAATTCATCTCTACATCAAAGGTACAATCCTTGTGGAGAAGAGGCATCGTATCCGCAAGTACAGGCACATCTAAATTCAGAGTCCTGAAACAAAATATGCTTTCACTTAGTATATATGAAATGTGTTGATCATACATAGTGTTAGCATATACTGGAAAAATAAACTGCTAGTACTATACAGAAAAGTAAGTAGTTATTATATCTACAGGGCAGAAAGAGTTTCTGCCCGCTTTACCTTTGACGACCAATGCAAGGAATGTTGTTCCAATTGGCAAGGGCAGAGTCCGGGTGGACCGCAGTGATGGAGGGATTGTCATCATCCTCCCTGTCCCGAATGATGGCCATTACGTCTGGGCAATCATCGTCTGGGTGTATCTGTTGGTATGCTCGTCATGAACGATGATGCGTATGCCTGACATCATTCGGATGACGTCTTGCTTGATTCTTCATTCCTCTTCTTCCACTGCGGGATTTGGAACAATGATTTCTTTATCCTTCACCGGTACTGGCTTGGGACATAACATAGCCATTACATTGGCTGGCACCTTTATAAGAGGTTGTGCGGACTCAGAGTTTGAAGGCGAAGATAAACGCCACATGGTTGAAGCTGAAGGAATCTGTTAATGCTTATGAGGATTCCTGTGACTAGAATTGGCAGAATAGCCTAGCCCAACTGTTCCAGTTTGCCTAGTTAAGCGGATTAGGTACTTGATACCCCGGCAATCTTTACCCAACCCTTGTCCCTGCTTATGACCCAATGACATCATTTCTTGAGTGGCCGACATTACCTCGGCAGAAATCTTGGGTTTGGGCAATGGTGATCCAATAACATGATATTGGGTACTACTTATTTCCAAAGCATGAAAACTGACTGGTTCAACGTCTGCATTGGCATTGATGAACGGCACGTCCCCGTGTTGAGGAAACTCTGGTTCAGCGTTAACAGTGGCCAAGCTATTGTTGATAATGTATTTCCATTGTTGGTGAAGAGTGGAGGGGACTGCCCCTGCCATATGAATCCATGGTAGTCCCAATAGCAGGTTGTATCTCGAATCTATCTTGAGCACATAGAAAGATACGCAGAATGTGTGAGGACCAATTTCGATTGGCAGCTCAATTACTCCGACCGAATTCCGGCGAGCTCCATCAAAAGCTTTGATGATAGTATGGCTACTCCGAATTCGGTTAAGATTGATATTCATCTTCACCAAGGTAGCGTATGTGCAGATATTCAGAGAGGAACCCCATCTATTAAGACTCCAGCTACCATATATCTGGAGGACAAGACCGCAATGTGCAATGAATTGCAATGACTAGCCCTTCGGGCGGTATGTCATCATCAGTGAAGGATATCACATTATTGTTGAAATGTGATCAACCAGATGTTGAAACATTACCGTATCCACTGATGTTGGGAGATAGGCTTCTTCTAGAACCTTTAACAAGACCTTCCGGTGATTCTCGGAAGTTAGGACCAAGTCCAGAATTGATATTTGTTGTGGAGCTTCTTTCAAGCTTAAAACCACCGTGGCTTCGTGATGACCCATAGTGTGGAGGAATTTTTCAATCTTCTCCATGGGTATTTTCCCCTTTGATTTGATGGTAGGTTTCATCACCCGTGGAGGAAGATACAATGGATTTTCCTTCGATACTGCAGCAGTTGTATGTGAGGTGGATCCTTCACCTTCTCTCCATAATTACACGGAACTATGCGCAAGCTAACAATAGGATATTGTGCTCTGCACGGCAAGTTGATTGGCTCGGGAGTGGCCACTTTCAAAGGATTGTTGCCTCCCTTGAGTTGAATTGTTGGTGTTGTGAGTAATGTATTAATCCCATCAGTTTCAGTGGATATGACTGCTACCACACTTTTCCACTTGGTAAGGCCTGCATTCTCACTTGCACGTAACATAGTATCGTCGTCCGCTAGGCACAGGACACCACTGTCGATTAGATTTTTAATAAGGTGGCGGAGTGCCCATCATTCTTCTGTGATGTGACCACGAGACATGGAGTGATATTGACATACTCCATCAGAGTTGTATCATCCCGAACGGGGTTGATCGGAGGTAGAAGGGAACTGATCCTTCCTTCATTGAATAACATATGAAGAATTTCCTCCATAGGTTGGCCCAGATAAGTGAATTCCCTTTTGTTGGCAAAATCCCGACGGGCTTTGGCATTTGCTCTCTTTGTCACTTTGTCTTCAAGCATTTCATTTTCTGAAAGTGACGAGGGAATATTCATAACAATAGGTAGGAGACTGGCATGCTCCTGGCTGATTAACTGACGAGTCACTTGATGCTGATAAGTCACTAGTTCCGCCAATTGTTCAATTTGTTTGCAGAGAGCTTTGATCTTTCGTTCCATTGTGAACTGGAACTTGGCATAGTCCCATCTGTCATCACCGTCTTTGATGGTCTGGGAGGAATCACAGCTGAAATTGGAACTCTACCCATTGCTCCAATTAATCATGTTGACCTCTTCTTCTTTGTGTTGAGGAAGAGGGTTGTCTTGAACATGAGGTTGATCTGGTTTGGTGACCACGATCTCTCCGTTGTCTATCAGGTCCTAGATCTTGTGTTTTAAGGCCCAACAATCATGAGTATCATGTCCAGGTGACCCAGCATGATAAGCGCATTTCCGAGCAGCATTAAAACCCCGTCCATTAGGGCTGGCTGGTGGAAGAAGATGTGTAATTTTCTTTTGTGTTGTCAGAAGATTTAAGATGTTCTCGAGGGTATCCCCTAAGGGTGTAAACACTCGAGGGCGTTTGATTTCTCCACCTTTTGGTATTGGAGGGTTTATAGACTGTGCTTGAAAGGGAGTGTAGTTTCTCCTTTGAATAGTCATGTTCTGATTTCCTTTTTGCCCCTGTAGTATCAGGGAAACATCTTCTTCTTTCTTTTTATGGACCCTCCGGGGGTTGTTCCCATAATTTCCAGATTGAATGTGATCAGCAACAGCTTTGAGTGTTGCTAGGTCTTGAATCTTTTCGGACTTCAATCCCATCTCAGCCATCTCCCCATGTTTGACCATTTCAGAAAATGGTTTGCCGATGCCGGCTAAAACCCTCTCATAGAAGGGAGCTTCTTGTATGTCTATGAAAGTTATGACCATTTCTGATTCTGCCATGGAAGGACTAACTTGGGCAGCCTTGCATCTCCACCTTTGAGCATACTCTCTGAAAGACTCGTTAGACTGTTTCTTGATCTTGGTAATTTGATAACGATCAGGAGTCATCTGAGTTTGAAAGCTGTATTGAGTGAGGAAAGCATGTGCTAGCTCTTCCCAGCTATGGATTTTGGAGTTGTCTAATCTTGTGTACCACGAACGGGCTTCTCCAGTTAGACTCTTTTGGAATAATTGCATTCTGATCTTTTCGTCCTCTGCATAAGATCCAAGTTCTCCAATAAACACTTTAAAATGTGTGTAAGGATCTCCTAACCCATCATATTTTTCAAAGTCAGAAGTTTTAAATTTTTCTGGATAATGAACACCATGGAAAATACACATATCAGCATATGAAACACTCCCGTGTGTTCCAATTCCTTTGATAGCACGAAGGATCTCTTTCATGTGGAGGAATTTCTTTTTGATGTCACCAGTGTCTGGATCTCCAGTGGGATGGGCAGCATCATGAGTTTTGTTGGTCGTATCCAACTGTAGTTCAAGTATGGTAATGACCGGGATTCCTCCTTGTGTGGAGGATTCAGCATGTACGGGTATTTTTGGACCCTGATTAGACTGGTGTAATTCTTTGAGTAGAACAGCCAAATCTGTGATTTGTTTGCTTAATTCGTCGAATTCTTTGCGAGAAACTTGATTAAGTTCAGTCTGGCCAGATGACGACATGATTGACTGTAGGCCTATTACCTTTATGGACATTGAACGGGTAGTAGGTCCGATTGATTCCCTGTGAAAGACTTATATAGTTTAGTCTTTAGGGAATGTCTATAATAACATGCTATGTGATGTGTCCATTTTAGGAATTTTATCCTGTAAAACGGATGTCAACTGTTTGTAGCATGTTTTAAAATATGTATGTGTACACATTTCTTCATATTTCTCATTACATAGAGATAGATATGGAATGTAATTACAAGCAATTTGTAATGAGAGCATGAAGAGACTTTCCTCTATTTTTGGGTTTATCAGAGGCTGACCTATCTTAGGTTACTCTCGTGACTTTTTGGCATGAAGGTTCCCAAATCATCGCAATCTACTTGACGGGAAGTTAATCCGGTCTTTCAACTGGAGCGAATTTGGGTGGTGCCTTTCCTAAGCCTCGGAGAATTAGTCTTCTCAAGAGTCCAGTAATCAAACACCGACGGGATAGCCTCCTGGTGGAGGGACCACACAATATACATTAACATACATCGCGTCTTACCGTATGAAAATGATGACATGTACAAAGCACTAATATCACAAGCAGATATGGTGCAATGCACTAATATCACAAGCAGTTATAGTGTGAATCACTAGCATCATAAGCAGTTATGGTGCGAAGTACTAAGTGCAATAAGGAAATGCATTCGTACACATTCATCAAATGTAAATGCAACATCCACACATAAGCAGATAACAATTTTGAAAAGATTGTAATAGCGTCTTAAGTCCTCTTACTGGAGTTCCCCAACAGAGTCGCCACCTGTCGATGTCGGGATTTTTGGATGTCCCTTTCCGTTACTTGTTCTTTGGTGTTCTCATTTTAGGTGAGATTTGTTTAAAAAAACAAGTGAAAAAGGTCCGACATGTATAATGTCGACGATGGGATTGTTAAGAGTCGCCAGTTTGTTTTTTAAATGATTGTACCAACACAACCGAGAAAAGGCTTCCACATTGACCCAGTGATGTGACACTGCTAAACGGGTCGGTGAAACTGAGATTCATTAGGGTCCGGGGACTTAGTTATGCGGGGGGGAGGTGTTAGACACCCCCCGACATCCGTGTTACCACGGTGACCGCCTCTTTTCAAGAAACTGTTATCTGAATGTGTGTGTATGTGTGGGTCAATGTGCTGTTATTTGGAAGTAGTGCGAGGCCTCGTTCGAACCTATATACACAGGGTTTGAATTTATGTAAAAATTCAATTTTTAGCAAGATATAGCAATGATGTTTTATAAAAAAAAAAGGTTTTTTCAAACCCTAATGCTCAATAGTAATTGAGACCTTTTACACTCCAATTTTATTAAGTGTGCGGCTTGATGATTTTTATTTGACAAATGCGAGGCATCCGTACGAAAATAATGTCGACTTCCTCGTGGGTATGGAAACCATCTAAGGAAATTTAGACACCGCGGAATAATTTACAAGCTGCTTACAACTGACAATGTCCATCACGGGAACCAAATCTAGATCCAATAGGTTGAATCTGTGATCACATGATTCCTAGGCGCACAAGATACCACAATTTGTATGAAAGCAGTAAGAAGGTATATATATAAAAGCTGTAAATATATATATATAGACAGGATTACCAACCACGAAGCACCTCCATGGGGGATCAAAAAGTAAATAAAGCTGTAAAAAGCTATCAACCGCCACGGAGGAAACTCCAGGCAGGACAAAACGTAAATAAAGCTGTAAATACGGTCAACCGCCACGAAGGAAACTCTAGGCAGGACAGAATGTAAATAAAGATGTAAATACGGTCAACCGCCACGAAGGAAACTCTAGGCGGGACGAAATGTAAATAAAGCCATAAAAGCGATCAACTGCCACGAAGAAAACTCCAGGCATGACGAAACGTAAAGAAAGCTGTAAAAGCGATCAACCACCACGAAGTAAACTCCAGGTGGGACGAAATATATATATATATATATATATATATATATATATATATATATATATATATATAAGCAATAAACGCACCGGATGTAAAATCCAGGCTCATCGAACAGGGTTCGACCACAGTTCATATATATAAGTATATATATATATAAGCGAATAAACGCACCGAATGTAAAATCCAGGCTCATCGAATAGAGTTCGACAACAATTCATATACATAAGTATATATATATATATATATATATATATATATATATATATATATATATATATATATATATATATATATATAAGCGAGTAAACGCACCAGATGTAAAATTCAGGCTCATCGAACAGAGTTCGACCACAGTTCATATACATAAATATATATATATATAAGCGAGTAAACGCTCCAGACCGAAGTCTAGGCTCATCGAACAAAGTTCGACACACAGTTAATATATATAAATGTATATATATATATATATATATATATATATATATATATATATATATATATTAAAGCAGTAAACGCTCCAGACCAAAGTCTAGGCTCAATCGAGGCATAACTCTATGATGTTAGTCAATATATATATATATATATATATATATATATATATATATACAGACTGAAATGAAACTACGGACCGAAGTCCGGGCAAAAGCAAGCAACATGACTCTCAACGTGTAGAAGGGTGTGTGCAAAGATGAAGAGAAAGACTCTAAAGTGTGTGAGAAGGCTTACAGCTGACTGCTAAAGAAGAATTCTATATCTTTAGAGTGGGTAAACACTTACTTTTGTAGGTACAAAAGGGCTATATATGAGCTCACGGGTGTTTAAAAGGGGAAAGTACACTGCATGAGGTGAGTGCAAAGCAAATTGGGTAGGGCTTTCTCGCCTTTTTCTCTTCCAAAATGGGCAGCCCAAGCCCTTTATTTATAGGAATTTTAGCAGCAGGTGTACATGCGGCTGAGCCGCATGCGTACTAGAGGCAACCTGGGTCGGCCCGGGTTTATCGGGTAGGGTCGTCTCAAAGTATGTGCATTCAGGCACGGTAATGTCCACTAGGACTTTTAGAAGTGCAATCTGGGCATCCGTTTGAGGTATACAGGACCTATTTCGGACCGTCGTTGTCGAGAGTTGTACGATGGCATGGGATTAGAGTTTGTACGAAGTCATTGAAGATGGGACGATGCCCTCCAGTCTTCAAGCTTCAACTTTAATCCGTGACCCCGCACAATAGTCACTCGGGATTGGTTAGTCTTGTGGGACATCGTTGCGTAGAGACGTGATGTGGCATCGTGTTGACGAGATGACGATGTTTCCCCTCACCGGTGTTATCGCCGGATTGGGCTGATAAAGCAGACGTTGCTCAGACTTCACTGAGATTGGACTGCTGCAATTGTTGAAGGCCCTCATTGTCACCTTTGAGGTGTGCCTGTCTTCCCGATGTTATTGCCAGGTTGGTGTAGTGTATCTCATTTGTGAGCGCCTAGATTGAAGCTGGTCGTATTTGAAACAAGCATTTTCGGGGTTATCGCCGAAACTGCATTCCTTGGGGTTATCACCAAGGTTGGTGGCTATTCCCATGGTTGGGACTAAGACTGGATACCTCGGGGTTATCTCCGAGATTAATCGGTCTTCTCCGGTGTGTGTTTCGGTATTGGATTTGTATGCCTCAGGGTTATCTCCGAGGTTGGAACTGTTACTCCCAGAGTGTGATCTGGAGTTGATGCTGAACTTCCGGTAGTATCCGGTATGGATTTGGATTGTCTTTCAGGGTTCTCTCTTAAAAGACAAATCTGTCCTCCTGCAATGTTAGTGACAGTAGTATAAAAAATTTCGAGTGCCTACAAATGGGGTACAGCCACCCAATATCTAACAGAGGCCTATCAAAAGATATAACAAGAATACACATCAGAAGAAGACGATGGTGTCGATGTCCACATCATCAATCCTGTCCACCTGATGTAACTCCTTCTGAGTCACTGGATCTCTATCAATAGGGATGTCAGGCCTATATAAAGGAGGATCTGCACCGGCAAAACTGAATGGGTCATCTGAAGGGCTAGCACCTGAGCTGGAAGGATCAAATGAAGCCGCCTATGCCAAATCTCTGCCCAAATATCGGATAAATATGTGTGCCTGGTCCAACTGTCGGGTCAAACTATCAATCTGTGTCATATTAGTGGGATCTCTGACATAAGATATCCAATCCGTCATCATCACGGATCCTGGAACCATATCCCCCATAAACTGTGTGGCTCGGGACTGGGCTCCGATAGTACGAGGGAACCACCAACGCTGGAACGTCTCCTGAGTACATGGACCCTCTGATAATGCAAAACCGTCAACCCCCAACAATGGGATGTCAGTGACGGGTGACTGTGATACAGGCCAATAACGCCTGGCAGGAGGCAAGATCGGCATACGAATCTCCCATGTGGTGCTCCTAATAGCACGCTCTCCTAAATAGAGCTCCCAGCCTCCATCTGTGAAGAGAGGAACTCTCCTGGTGGAAATCACGTACTCGACTCCAGTCGGGTATCCATCCTCAAAACTGATGGTCAAGTGTTCCCCTGAATAGGGAATCCATGTGATGGTGTCAGCTGTCAACAACTCCAGCTGCATACGGCAGTGAGTGAAACCCTCGGCTACAGGGACCTCCGGCAAAATGGAATGATGCCATCGTCGTCCTCGTGGATAGGTATCTAAACCTAACATACTCACATGACGCAAGCATGGGAGCCTCTCATATGCCCAAAACTGCCAACACAATGGCAAAACATCTGCGATCAGTAAACACTCTTAACCTAGAAATGGGAAATGACAAGAGAAATACTCACCAGCAGAAATGGGTAGAAGCCTAGCTAAGCCTCGGTAAAATCATGTGAGCGCATACGCATGCCCCGAAGGAAATAGGCAAAGGTGTAGGAACCCCAATCATAGTCTCCAATACAGTCCATATGACGTGTGGCGTTAATCAAAGCGAATGACACCGTATAAGAGTTATCTTCTATGAAGCAGACTCTAATGATCATCAGGAACAATCGCCGCAGAATGTGATCCCTGATTCTGACATCATCAGGCATGGGCTCATTCAAAAGCCCTCTCATAGCATCTACGCTCAAAGGACCTGAATGGACAGTTCTGCCCTTGAGCGCCTCCGGCAGAACTCCTAACAAGGATCTGACGGCAGTAGGGGTAATATTTGCCATGCAAGGCACTGGCTCCCCTCCAAACTCCATACCTATGATAAATCTCCAATCCATCGGCGTCATCATCACCTTGCAATCCAGCAGATAGAGTGACTGAGTCTGATGAAACCATCGCTTAGACAATGCCCTGAGGTAACCCCTGGGACAACGAAGGGGAAGGATGGAGAAGAATGCCCCGAATCCCCAATCATGCACCACAGCTCTGTAATCAGGATGAAGAGCCTGATACATGGAATATATGATGAACCAGTTCCCTCGAGGCTGTGTAAAACCAGGAACCTGCATGAAATACAGATCAACATCAAAACCTTTTGCTCCTCATCAATAGGAAATAAGGAAGATCAATATCTAATGTCATACCTCGTTAGCATGCAAGTACATCGAGGGATGTCTGCTCAAGTCACCCAGCAGCTCTGGGTTTGCCACCTGAATTCTCGGGAGCTCCCTACGGGGAACATGTGCAGCAGGAGTGGGATCCTCAATCAGAATACCCTCATCCACGTCCTCAACGTCTAGCACGTCTTCCCGGACTGGACAAATCACGGCCTCCACCAGTCGACGAGGCTGTTTGACAGAACAGGGTCGAGGTACTTCAGAAGCCGTCCTCCGTATACCAGAAGTGGTCCTACGGGAACTACTCGGCTGATCCGGATCCATGATATCTGGGCAATAAGTCTCCAAATCACCTCAGAAAGGGTGTGGTATTTCCTTACCTGGAGCTTTTTAGAATACATTTTATGACTATATGCATGCATGCATTTACTTTAACATACAATAGAGTTAAAATGCATGACTACCCAATGCCTATATTTTGAAAATTTTTGCCATAGTCCCCTTTGAAAAATAGGACTATCCCCATGCACATAGGCATGTCTAGGTGGCCATTCAGTAGCACACCTTCCCCAAAGTCATATACATAATATATGCATTAAAAATCAAAATCATCCATGCATATGGTTAACCTCAATATCAAGAGTACTTTGCCTTTCTACCTTTTGTTCATTGGACCTCAAATAGGATAAAAAATAGCAGAAAAAGGTGCCAATTTGACTCTCTCAAAAGTCAAATTTTTTCACATCATTATGTTCAGCATGGTTTAATACTAACATTTACTATGTTGAATATTTTTTAGCAAGTCATTTGTGACAACTCGGAAATTCAGATCGTCCAGAATTTAGGGTTAAAGAATTAATTATTAATAAAAGGATTTTTTATTAATATTATTATGTGCTATGTGTTTATTAATCGTTCTATAACCTAGGATGATTATTAATCGGGATGATCCTGGCTACGAGCTAGTTTTAGTGAATAAGAATTTTCAAGACGAAAACGAAAGTTTTCAGGGAACAAAATATTTTCAGGGAAAAAGACGAAATAAGCACTATTCATCCGTTTCTGCTCGGAGATTTATTTTGAAATTCCGAGAAGTTATAGATAACGTTTAATTTTGAGACGTGATGGAATATTTAATAATATTTCAGTTATGGCAAAAAACGAAGTTTTCGCCTACGGACTCAAAACTTAAGGGTTAGGAAAAGTGAGTTCCGAGAATTTTATGATCACGTATAATAATTAGGGTTATTATGCATGAGAGATATGAGTATGATATGAATTATTATACGAGTATAGTACGATGATTATTACGACATACAATACTAATATCGTACGAACAATATACGAATAGATTACGAGAATACGAGAATAGAATGCGTAGAATACGATTAGTCTTAATGGAATTTGAGTTCATGGACTTTGTAGGATCCAATTGGACTTGGATTATGTCAAGCCCAATGCTTTGTGAAATCAAGCCAAGTTAGGCCCAATAAGAATTAGGGTTAAGACCCAAACCAAGAAAAGAAACCGCGGATAGAACCGATGGGTAAACGGATGGGTAAAACCAATGGGGCAACCCATGGGTGACTCATGGGCATGTGGGGCGGCTACTTGGCCACCAAGTAAGGGTGGTGGCCAAGTAAACTTGGTGGCTAAGTTGTGGGAGGAGGTGGGAATAGTAAGGAGGTGGGGGCGAAATGACTAAAATGCCCTTAGCCTTGAAAATCTATAAATAGGAAGCTCATTTCATTATTTTTGGATTTTGAAAATCCTACACTTGAGAGAGAGAGAGAGAGAGAGAGAAGTCGGATGGGAGGGAGAAGGAAGAGCATGAGCATGAATGATCAGATCGAAAGCGATCGTGTAATAGCAAAGCTTGCAAATCGCCGGCTTTGTATAACGGAAGAGGATTAAAGAAGAACGGTAATCCGAAACCTAGTCTTTTATAATTTTCTTTAAGTTTTTATGTTTAAAAACATAACTTAATGAGATTAAGGAGTAAAAGAAGATTGGGATGATTTCATATGGTTGAAATCATAAGAAAATGAAGAAATAAGAATTAGAAATTTAGTTTATAAATTTCTTAAAAAAGTATAAGATTTGTAATGAATTAGAGCGATCCGAGTGGATTATATGAATAATTAGGTGAAATAAGTAAAGAATGATGTTCTATAACATCAAATTCCAATAAAAAGTGGAATCGTAATCCAAAATAATGATTAAAACGAAGAACGAACGAAGAACACGCGAAGAACACGAAGAACGTTGTTGATGGACAAATTTAAAACCATCGTAGTTTAATTGTTATTGATGGACAAGTTTAAAACCATCACGTATAAGTTAGTTGCATATTGTTTGGTTAGGAATAGTAGAAACGTTCATGAAGAACGGATTAAAACTTAGCTATAACGAAGTTATGGCAAAATTTTCGTAAAAGACGAACGAGAATTAGAAAGTTAGTAAATTAACCCGAACATGTAGGTTTTCATAAGAAAGTAAGATAATGTAGAAAATGTGAGTGGTGGACTCAAGAACGAACGAGTTCAGAGTTCGGATGACCGAATTACGGACGAACAAACGAAGAGCGTTAAAAACATAAAATGAACAAAGGGTGAAGATCAAGCCAATTGAATGGCATGTTAACAGATTTATATTGAATTTCTGCTCGATGGGTATTCAAGAACGTAAGATAAGGAAGAGAATGGCTTTGGAACAACCTCGTTCCGAGTTATAATGAAGAAGTTATGAGATCGCGAAGTAAGCATCTCAAATTGGATTTAACACTTAGAGAAATTTTCTAGGGTTAGGGCCTGGCACCACGGCGCTAGTCATGCCTTGAAAAGTGGCGCGGTAGCGCCAGACCGGGGGTCGAGTTCTGTTAACTCGCGCCACGGCGCGAGAGATAACAAAGGGAGTGGCGCCGCGGCGCCAGTGTTGGGAAAAAGCCAGAGATGAGCTTTTAACTGCTCAGCTCTTGGGGGAATGTAAGGGACGATAAAGAATATAATATTCAACTAATGTAACACTTAATCAAGTGATGTAAACCTTTATTAAAGGTTGAACATATAGATTAAACAAGATTAAATGACAAAGAATTTAATCACGGGATTACGTAACCGATGTCCGGGGACCGTAGTCGCAATGAACGAACGTGAGGGATTGCTATGATTGTGACTCCTTAGACGTTAAGTGACGAAGGTAATGAATAACATTTCGATGTTATGACATGATAATGAGAGATAAGTGTGTAGCGTATAGATGCTGTGAACGCAACGTTGTTGCAATGGACGAGCGGTCTTAGCCTACAACGATCAGTATGGCTTCGAAACTAAGAACGAGTAATGAACATGGGGTTCATGTAAAGGATAACTGTGACAACCCGAGAAATTAGACAATTTATGAAAATCTTAAATGATTGATTTAAGGTTAAATATTAGACCTAGACAGAAAATAAGTGTATGCGTTTGATGTTATTAGGATTGAATTTTGAGGATTTCAAAATTCGGTGAAGGATATAGGTGAATTATTCAGGATTAAGGATTTATGTGAATATGTTTTGTGTTTATGGTTATGTATGTGTTCAGAATATGGTTAAGGGTCAAGGGTCGACCATATAAATGATATCTGTGACAAACCCTAAGTATATTTTAAGAACGTCAACATTCTGTTAGAAAATCCTAACTTCTGATAAGAAACCCTAGAAATCGGTTCTGGAAACCCTAGTTTCAGTTCCGGGAGTCCAAACCCCTAAATAGGATATTGGAAATCCTAGATTGGGGATGCAATGTATGTACAAGGTTAAACGCCAATAATTTTAATTAATTAGGGAAAACCCTAATGAATTATCTAAAATCTTAATTGATTATTTGAAAACCCTAATACCAGATCTGAAAACCCTAATTTCAAATTCTGATAAAATGAAACCCTAATCTGGGAATATAACGGAGAATTTTAATGCTTTAGTGCTATTAATTATGTGACGCCCCCAAAATAGGTCCATTCCATCCAACCCATTTTGAGTCACCAAATACATGGTACAGAAACAACTACAACTTTTACAACCCATAAACTGTGAGTTTGAATACAAACATTGTCATCTAGACAATATACATACCCAACTATGTCCTCTATACAATTATTGATATATTATTTTACAAAAATGGTGAGGACTACTAAACAACTCTCTCAAGGACCATCAATTCATACCCCGACTCATACTCGCTATATTCTCGTCTCCTGAGAAGAAAAATGGAACAAAAAGGAAAAAGGTGAGCTCAACTAGCTCAGTAAAGAATATTATGACTAAGATAATATACAACAAATTATCGTTAGCCTTTAACAGGGAAAAAATCTAATAGAATACAATGGACAACAAGTTTTAAATCAATATTCGCAGCGGAAAATATTAATTCATAGAAGAGTTACGTAGAGGATGAAATCTACTAATGTCTATGAATTTAACAGTCCATCAACAATATTTTTATCCCTGTAACATCAATCAATGCACATCTTGAATCATATATTCATCCTTGCACTACAGGCCAAGGATATTCATCTATTGGTCATGTTCATCTAAACACTTGTTCATCTTTGCACTACGGGCTAAAGATATTCATCAGAAATCATTCATCTTTGCACTACAGGCCAAAGATATTCAATAATAACATCTTTTAAGACTGAAGATAATAAAAAATATTTTTAAAGAAACGAATCCAGTGAAACAAAATGACAAGGATTAAGGATTAAGGATTCGTACTTTGTTTTATCCATGTCCAAAAATACCTCAAAAATAATCATAGTGGTGTAAAATTCAAGAATGATCAAAACATGGATACAATCAAAGTTAGTATCCACAATAGATATTTTGGACGAAAAGAATAAAAATAATTTTTCTGTGAATAGTGCCGTATTCGTGAATAGTGTCGTATACGTGAATAGTAACTCCGGCACAAAAAGTTCCAGATTTGATAAAAACGTTCACCAATATTTTGGCATAATGATATTGAAGAAAATAATATCATTTAAGAAGAATATAACATCCCTTACCTCAAAATAGCCGTACTTCTGACTGAATTTCGGTATAGTGCTGACAGAAACTCGCACCGTATAGCAACACTCAAAGTATACTCACAAGAATACGCTCGATAATATAGAGAGAGAAAGAGAGAAAACTTTGCTTCTGGTGTGATTTTCAATTCTAACTTAGCCCTCTATTTATAGGAAAATGTTAGAACGCCAAAGGAGACTAAATTAATATAATATTAATATTTCCAAAACATTCAAGCCAACCACCAAGGAATCTGATTTTAGCCATCAAACACATGTTAAAGATGCCCACCAACCTTTGAAAAACGTTTTTGTTGAAAATAATAATTAAAACTTCCAAAAATCAATTATTTCGGAACTCCGGAACTTCAATAATTCACAATAAATAGCCCTTTTATTAGAAAATTCGAATCTCGCGGCTTTTTATAGGAATTTCAATTCTCTACAACTTTGCAGAAGAAAGTTTTTCCAAATTCAAAATAGAAATTGACCGAAATCTACAAACGGGCGATTTTACAGTCTATACTCAATTTTCGGTCAAAAATTATGTCCACCAACACACAAAATATGTGTTAAACATTTAATGCCACAAAAATACTCTACCTCCTCATATACTCATATATCCCGCATTCATTGTAAAAATATCATCGTTAATATATTATTAAAATAATATATTTAAATGAATTATTTTATCAGAAAAAGATAAAATATTAATTTTCAACAATTGTCACATTAAAAAATTTCTCCATCTATATCCACATAAAATAAATATTTTCTTTATCATAATAATCAATAATTAATTATTAAAAATAATATTACAGAATCACAGTACTGACAACCAGGCCGTTCCCAGGATAGAGGGGGCTTTCCAATAAGGATTTCTCCTTACTGGCGCGCAATTAGATGACCAAACCTCTCCTTGACAGAACTTTCTAGACATTGCCAATAATATTATCTGATAATATTATTCAAATAATATGAATTATTGATCTGATAATGGAAAATACTGTGCAATAACAATTATTAAAACAATAATAATATAAATATCAACGCAGCAATTATTGAATCAATAAAGTAATGAAAAGTAACTCCTGTAGCAATTATTGAGTAGTGCCTTCTTACGTAAGGATCAATAATTCAAAATACTGTGCAATACCGTGTACTACTGTGCAACAACGCGTATTACTGTATTTTAACCACCGGGTATTCCAACAGTGTAAACGGTAACAACTACGCCGTTATTTTTAAACAACTTATATTTGTCGTTTTCTTCCTCCAATCGCTTTCCGTTATGGGGCCCACACATGGCTGCGCCGTTGTACGAATATTCCCCGACAGTACGAATATTCCACGACCAAACGAATATTCCCCGACAACAATGAATATTTTATAACCACTTGCTTATTTTGAAACATTTGCATATTTTACCCATAACTATCCACATTAATCAAATCAACCCTTACTATTCAAAATAATAATTAAAGGAATTTAAATTTCGTTTATTAATTATTTGGGGACTTACAAATTAAGTATTAATTAGGATAAAGGTTAATTAATTAGCAAACCCTAATTTCCAAATTTTGGAACCCAAATTGTTCCGTCAGAAACCCTAATGCTCAATTGCGGATTTAATTGCTAAAATTGGCAATGCTAATTAGGAAACCCTAAACATAATTATTTCAATTTATGAGTAATTAGAAAACCCTAATCTAATTACGAATATTTAATTTCTATTATAGAAAATTATTTTATATTAGAAACCCTAATTCGTGGGTTATGAACCCTAATGACGATTTTGACCTTAATTGCTTAATTAACAATGTTAATTAGGATATATAAATCCTAATTGTCAAGTTATTAGAAACCCTAATCTAATTAGGAAATCTAATTTCTAAAATTGAAATATTATTTTTCTATTTAAAACCCTAAAATGTGGTTTTGAAACCTAATGTACAAATTTGACAATAAGTGCTTAATTAGCAATTTTAATTAGGATAAATTGGTTCTAATTAGCAAAGATTGATTTATAACTAGGAGGTTATGATATAATTAGGAAGCCCTAATTATAAATTTGAAATCAAAATTTTCTATTTTTAAATTCTAATTAGAAAATTTTTCTAAAGTTCAAGTTGCTAATTTTTTTTTTAAGGGTCAAACCCTAAACTCTCAATGATCCAAACCCTAACCCTAAGGGTTTGCAACACATGGAAAATCTAAAAATAAAAGGGAAATGTCCAAAGTACCCTTATGTCACATTCTTTAATTGGTGGAGTGCATATCTTGGCATACTTTGGGTTGGTGAACAACCCTAGATCTAACCTAGCCTAGCCATGTGACAAAATTCAGCTAGTCAGCCGAAAATCAACCAGATCAAGCAGCTTAATTGTCAACATTAAATAGATTAAAAAGAGAGAGAAAAAGACCACTTTACTCTCATTTTCTCCCAAGCTCTTCTCTCTCTAAAAATTCGAAGTGTAG
This sequence comes from Panax japonicus, assembly GCA_020205505.1. Taxonomy (NCBI): domain Eukaryota; kingdom Viridiplantae; phylum Streptophyta; class Magnoliopsida; order Apiales; family Araliaceae; genus Panax; species Panax japonicus. The sequence continues at coordinate 45,744,376 of CM035107.1, forward strand.
AGTGATATAGAGAGATAAGATTATACATGATCAGTCCCTAACTTTACCAAGATCAGATCACAAGTCAGAATCAGAAATCAAAGCTCAAAAAGTGGTAAGAACCCTAATTTTTAAAATCTTACGATTTGGTATTAAATGTTGTAAGTTGTTGTTGAAAGTTGTGTATTTGAGTGTCATTTGATGATCTGGGTTGTCAAAACTTAGATCCATATCATCTAGATGCTCGAATCTAAAGATTTAGCAAATCTGAAAAAGGTTGAAAAGTTGTCTGACAGCCATATGTCAGACGTCATAGATCTGTGTGTCTTAGATTTTTAGTGTGTTTGTTGTTTTAGATCTGTTCTATGCTATGTGGTCTTTATCCTGGAACTTGAATCATAGTTAGATCATGCATATATTAGTAGACATGATCGGTCAAAGTGCATTGACCGAGCACGAAATTTGATTTCTGGGTAGCCCAGAAAATTCCCAGAGATCTGACAAAAAATTTCTAAGCAACGGATCTTGCTACTGTTAATGTTACTTACCATGTTAGTGTTAGATCTTGATAGTATGACATGAGACCTACACATAAAAGCCCTTATATCCACCAGATCATGCACTGTATAGTTGATAACTATGGTCAAACTAGGTTGACCGATATCCACGGATGAACATTCTGGAAAACCCAGAATCTTCAAGAACATGTCCTTGACAGGTAGTTTGACTGAATCAAATGTTCACTTAGTGTTGTTGTTAGACAGATCTGATGATCGTTTGTTGTACCTTGACATACGGACTACACGCTAGAACCTATGGATAACCCAAACTAAATCCAGAACCAAATATATATGAATTTAAAGAAGCTAACTCGAACTGTTCTTCATTTCTGGAAAACCCAGAAATGAAGAACAGGTCTGACAACGTTTTCTGGAGCTTGGATCTTGCATCTTGGTTATGTAATGACCATGAAATCCGTTTGAGGTTGTAAAGTTACATGAGTACTACAATCTGAAAGTTTTAACCAACCCGGAAAGTAACAACAACACTGTTTAAATCACGGTCAAACCTCATACCTTGAACACTGACAAGAACACTCAAGAACACCAAGAACACCTATAGCGATGGTTCTGTCGCTATAGGGTCCCTTTAGCGACGCTTAATTTCAGAAATTACAGAAAATGAATTAAAAATTAGAAAAAATGGTTTTTAATTATTAAAAATACAAAATAAATTCTGAAAAATTATTTTAAAGTTTGAAAAATAGTTTTTAACTATTTTAAGTATATTTCAAAAATATTTAATATTTTTGGAATATAAATGGTATTTATTTATTTAATTATAATATTAAATAAATGATTTAAAAATAGTTTTAATTCATGAAATATTTTAAGTTATAAATTATAACTTTTGATATTTAGTCATGAAAATATTAATATTTTAATATTAATAGCAATTATCGGATAAGGGATTTAAGTGTTTAAAAATCATATAATTATGATTTTAAGGTATTAAAAATATTTTGAAATATTATAATTATATTATAATATTATGTAATGATTTTTATTAATATTTTATAATAAATAAATATTAATGATTAAGGAATTATGTGGTATTTAATTTATTTAAATATGGTATTAATGATTGAAAAATGGTGATAAATGGTAATAATTATCTGAAAATTATTATAAGTCTTTAAAAATTATTTTGACTGCTAAGAAAATTATCTGGGATAATTGTTAAGTGTTTAGGCAGAGTTTAATTGAACTTAAACTCGATATTCGTCCGACTAGACCGTCGGGATGATAGAATTGTGTCGGTTTCAAGTCAGACTGAAATAGTTTGACCTGATACTAAGTCTTATGTGTTGTAAAGACTGATAGGGTTATGTGCTATGTGTTTAGGTTATTTTGTGTGTATAAATATAACAGTATTATACTATGATGATATTATTCTAATATTGGAGATCTATATTATTAATATTAGGTTTTCGGGTAAAGCGTTATAAATTGCGTTGCGGTAATCAACGGTTCAGGCAAGTTTCTTTTACTTAACTCTAATAAGAGTAGTTTATTCAAGCTTATGGTTAATCATTGCTGATTGCCACGAAAATTGTACTCTGTACATCTTGCATGTATAAGTCAGGTATGAAAGGCTGATCACCTTCATTACCAGTTGGTTAAGAAATGTTTGTTCATGCTTAAAACTTGTTCAGTCAACAGTTTGTTCGTGCTAGTTCTCAATTATATTGATTATAGCCAGCTTATTATTCATACTCTTCAATCATGATATATCGTTATATTATTGTATATAAACTTGTTGGGCAACTTTCATGCTCACCCTTGCTATATCATGATAAAACATTGCAGATAAGGCGAATGCGTTCGGATACAGGAAAAGATAATGCCAAGTCCGGCTTGGGATAAAATGTGCGGCTAGTTTGTAATAGTATACTTTGATAAATATTGTTGTGTGATAAATAGTTTATGAATTGTGTATACGTTAAGGTTACTCGACCTTGGGGAATAGTGTGTAATGTATTGTATAAACAATTTATGTTTATATCTTCCGCAAACAGTTATAGAAATAGTGAACCGGATCCGAGGTGATTTGGGGCCCTGATTCGGGGTTGCTACAATAACGAAAGTATTAATAGGATATGATTTATGAAGAAAGCCTTAATGAACCGTAACAGATTAATGAATGCTGAATGTGAGTCAAATAAGAATATAAATCATCTAAGATGATGAACGTATGAGTAAGACATCTCCGTATGTCACAAAGCCATAAACTAGTAAAGGAAGTTAGTCACGTAAACTTATATTGCAAGAACGTAAACCCTAAGAAGTAAAGCTAAGTAAACCAATACGTAAGTTCAATATATGACTAATTGGTGTTTATGTTTTCTCCTTATGTGTTATATAGGAATTGAAATGAACAGTTCGGCGAAAGCTATAGCTGGGCGTAAGGCAAGTTTCCTAACTTCATTCATATTCTAATGAATGCTAGTTTCTTAAACTTCTCAGATGTTGTACTTGAGAAGTTCTGTCTATGTGCGAATGTGCGATATTTGTACAACGTGGTAGAACGTATGAGGCCTTGAGCCATAATTTGAACACTTCGGTGTTTCTATGATATGCATTGTTCTGTTATTGAGCTGTTCAATACAAGTATATTCTGTTTATACATGAACCGTTATTGATAAGTTTGTGCTAATGATTCTAGCCAGATAGAATGTGAAACCCCAGATTTTATGAATCAAGAATTAATTTTCTCGAAATAATTTTTTTTATATTATGGTGTGAATTTGAGATAATGTTATAGTTGTGGGTAATATTTATAAATTTTGCAAAGTATGCAAGTTGTCATATTATATTCGATTGGTCAGGGAATATTCGTTTTAAACAGAAAATATTCGTATGACGACACAATCATTGGTGGAACCCACAACGGAATACGCGAAATATTTTATTAAAAATAATGGCGAAAGTTTTACCGTTGATACTGTTGAACTACTCGGTAGTAAAAGTACAGTAATACGCATTGTTGCATAGTAGCACACGGTATTGATTATTGATATTTATGTGAGAAGTCACTCAGTTTTGTTCAATTATTGCTACAATAGTTGTTGCATAGTATCTCACATTATTTGATTTAATTATTGTTGATTTAGAAGTTTTGTTTTATTCGTATTATTAACGTAATAAAATAGAAACATCTTTTTATATAAAACAGAATACTTTATTAAAGTTATTCTATAAATAGAATATATTATATTCTATTATGCATAGTATTTTGCATAGTAAAATCTTTTTATATAAAACAGAATACTTTATTAAAGTTATTCTATAAATAAAATATATTATATTTTATAATGCATAGTGTTTGCATAGTGCCCGCATAGTGTTTGCATAGTAAAATTTTTTTTATATAAATAGAATATATTATATTTTATTTAAAAGATTTTTCTTTAAATATGAACCGTCAGATTAAAGTAAATCAATCTGGACCGTTCATAGATTAGTTACTATGCATTCCATTTTCCTATAAATAGAAGCTCATTCCTTCATTATTTTCTTACGAATTCACTGAACTCTAGAGAGAGAAACTATAGAGAGAGACTATAAAGAGATAGAAGAAAAGTTTTCTGCTACTTCACTACTCTTATATCAAGTATTATTTTATGGTAAGGAATATTATTTCTTTTGTATTCATGAAAAGAACTTCTGTTATTCCATTCTTTATTATTCTGCTGGAATAACCAGTATACGCGGACTACCTTATACCTGGTGACATTTTTCTATTATTCTGTCGGAATATCCTGTTTGTGCTATACGCCGGACCTGGTTTCATTTTTATTATTCCGTCTTTATTATTCTGTCAGAATATCCTGTCTGTGCTATACGCCGGACATGGTTCCATCATTTATTATTCCGCATTTATTATTCTGTTGGAACATCCTGTCGGTGTGAATTTCACCTGACCTGGTTCCGTTATTATTATTCTGTTGGAATAACCGTCTATGCGAAGTACCACATGCATGGTGATTTCTTTTGTTATTCCATTCTTTATTATACTCAGTTGGTTAAAGTTTTGACTTCTATACTCCATGAAATTAGTAGAATATCCTTGATATTTGCACGTCATCCAGTATCTTTTCATGGAAATATTCTTCTGATCATTCTTGAATTTTACTCTACAAAACAGTATCATGTTGATAATTTGGACGTTAATAATTCCTGGATAAAATAATTCTTGAACTTGTTTTATTGAATTCTTATATCATTGTCATCATCCTCATGTTTATATTTTGTTGAAAGTCGTCTATGGCATGTAGTGCATAAATGGACTTGGTATGATTATGACTAGGGATTATTCGGTGTAATCATGACCATAATGTTACAAATGATGTGCTAAAAGTTCTCATTGGCCCGTAGTGCATTGATGGACAGTTGTTGGCATGATCATGACCATTAATGAATACACAAATATTCTTGGCCCGTAGTACATGGATAATTGTGGTCGTGATACTAAAGAATATCTTTGGCCGTAGTGTAGGGGTGATTCGATGATGTGGAATATTTATTAAGCTGAGTCTCAGCGATAACAGTGATGAAAAACCTTTTTAATCATAAAAGATAGTAGATTTTATTTTCTACTTGACTCTTTTAATGGATTGCTTGTTCCGCTGCAGTTAAACTTGATGTCTATTGTATTTTATCAGTTTAACATTATTGAATACTAATGATAATTTATTCTGCATTATCTTAGTCATAATATTTCTTACTGGGCTAGTTGAGCTCACCCTTTCTTTCACTGTTCTCTTCAGGAAATGAGAACGTACCAGGGACTAGTCGGGAAACAGAGTGATGGTCTTAGATGGTGCATTAGTAGTCCTCACTATTCTGTGAAATAGTGTGATAATAATTGTAACGAGGACTCCTTTTGAGTTTGTATAATCTCTAGTAGACAATATTTGTATTCAAACTCACAGTTTATGTTTTGTTGTATTGTACACGACAGTTGTATTATTAAGTTGTATTTGAATTCTGTACCATGTATCTGGCGACTCAAGATGGATGATGTATACCTAATTTTGGGGGCGTCACCTAGAATGTGTATAAAAAAGGTAGAAGAATGAAAGTATTTCAAAGTAAAAATAATTGATGTTTTAAGATGATAGGAATCGAGACTATTCCTATTATTCAAGCTGCTTCATAACCTTTGTTCGGTTATTGAAGTTTTAAAGAAATGTTTTAATTCTGAAGTTGTTTGTTCAACTGTTATGACTTGCTAGGTAATTGAATGCTCACACTTGCTTTAAATGAAAAATAGTTTTCAGCGAACAAGGTTTGAAGAACTTAAAGATCCCGTAAAGATCAAGCTGACGGTATCCAGATGAAGTACCATTCAAAATGTGAATGAGCGAGAAGATCAAGTGAAGACTTGTAATATAGAAAGATGAAATTGAACTATAGAATAGTTTAATGAACTATTATGTATCCTTGGTGGCGGATAAAAGTCATTCTTGTAAGATGAAATGAATAATATATTTATTATTATTTGTAATGAAAAAGGTTATAAGGTTTCCAGAACCTGGGATTTGAGAGTGTATGTTATTATATTTCGGAATATAATGATGTATATTGGATGCAGGATGTACTCGTGACGTACGGAATCCAGGTGTGAAGATAGACCGGATTTCGGGGCGTTACATCATTTGTGTATACATAATCACTACTATGTGTTTAGATGCATTTCATGCTATAACTCAAAATCCAACAGATAAAAATTGGAAAAAAATACATGCATACGTTACCAAGATAGTGTAGAACACTTGTATGGTGACAAAATTTGCAGAAAGTAGCCCGAACTCAGCAGATTTGAAGGAGGCTCACAGATTTCTCTTCGCGAAGCAAGTTGAAAATGACTTGTGAGACCAACCTGCTGGATTATATCATCCACGGTTGGCCGCAGGCTCATCTACGGCTGCAGCAGGTGTACCTGCGGCCCCCTATGTGGGCCCCACCCCTCCGTCTCAGTCCAGTTTGAGTTGCAAAGGAGTTCTTGCGGACTGGAAAGGTTAAATTGGGAATAGAAATGCCACGCAATTGAGCAAAGCAACATGCAATCCTGGTCTTCTTGGATGAAACTTTGAGTCTGTATATCGTTCATTGGTAGTCACTCGAACACGAGGTATACCCTGCCAATGATCTCATTTGTTACAAATCACATCCAGCAATACATTGTACAGGTCCAATGCCGCCAACTCCGGGTCATTACCCTAAAAGATCAACGTAGATCCCCGACGGGGGTTATAACGTACATCCCCGACGGGGGTTATAACGTACATCCCCGACGGGGGTTACAACGTACATCCCCGACAGGGGTTACAACGTACATCCCCGACGGGGGTTACAACGTACATCCCCGACGGGGGTTACAACGTGAAGCCCCGGCAGGGGATTACAACACGAATTCAAATCGTTGACACACATATCAACGAGGGTCAAACAGCCTTGACGTTATCTCAGCCGATAGCGATTAAACCTATCAGAGCTCTAGAGTTATTCGAGGATTTTATGCTCGATTACTCATATTCCCCAGTGGATCCCCGGCGGGGGTCACAACGCAATGATTTCGTTAATTCAAACGTCAGCGAAGGTCAAGTAACCTTGACAATCTACCCACAGAGTGTCAACCGTTGATTCACACGTCAGCGAAGGTTAAGCAACCTTGACAGTCTATCCTACAGGGTTTTTCAGCCGTTGATTCACATGTCGGTGAAGCACACAACAACGAAGGTCAAGCATCTCTGACAACATTTGTTGTTAGCAGTAAATCCGACAGAATCTTGACATATCCTGGCAATACCAATCAGGAAAGGTCAATGTTATCAAAGAGGATAGATGATGGAATATGTTATACACATCGTCAAACAGACCAAGATTTATCCCCACAGATCTCTTACACATAAGAGGAACATCTTTAGGATCAAGTCATTACCAAGGACATATGAATTTGGTGATAACTCCAACATCAACATCCTAACAGATTCGGATTACACATCAAATCTGGTCATCGTTGCCAATCCCCAGTTGAAGCAACAAGGAGCCAGCAATCATCCCCAGCATGTTGGGCTACAACCCAGTACATATGCATCATGCATTTGCATCATGTTGCTACACATAGTACCATGTTTGTCTTGTTGCGTTTCAAGTGTCCAGGATTCTTTATCCTACTCATGCATCGCCATGCATGAGTATGATAAAGAGGGGCATCTGTAGACACTCAAAATTTTCTATATTGCGGCTCAGCCGCAGGTGTCCACCCTCTATTAATAGAAGGCTTGGGGTGGCCATTTTGCAAGAGAAAACGGCGAGGAAGCCCTGCCCAATTTGCTCTGCACTCACCCCATACAGTGTACTTTCTCATTTTAAACACATGTGAGCTCATATATAACTACTTTTGTACCTACAAAAGCCAGTGTTTACCCACTTTAAAGATATAGAAGTCTTCTTTAGCAATCAACTGTAAGCTTTCTCACACACTTTAAAGCCCTTCTCTTCATCTTTGCACACACCCTTCTTCACGTTGAGAGTCGTGTTGCGCGCATTTACCCAAACTTCGGTCCGTGATTTTATTTCAATTTATATATATATATATATATATGTTAGTCAATATATATATATATATATATATGGGTATCCATCCACAGCAACCGGTTGCTGGGAGCAACCCCTTTTGGCCCAACCGCTACAACCTGTAGCGGCTTATAAAAAAAATTTGTCTAAGGCCGGTACAGGTTGTAGCGGCTGGGCCAAAAGGGGTTGCTCCCCAACAACCGGTTGTTGTGGATGGAATCCCTATATATATATATATATATATATATATATATATATATATATATATATATATATATATATATATATATATATATATATATATCGTCCGACCTATAGTTCACTTCGTGGTGGTTGATCGCTTTTACAGCTTTTTTTACGTTTCGTCCTGCTTGGAGTTCACTTCGTGGCAGTTGATTGCTTTGTACAACTTTATTTAAGTTTCGTCCCGCCTGGAGTTTCTTCCGTGGCGGTTGATAGCTTTTACAGCTTTATTTATATTTTCTGATCCCCCATGGAGGTGCTTCGTGGTTGGTGATCATGTCTGTATATATATATTTACAACTTTTATATATATACTTGCTTATTGCTTTCATACAAATTGCGGTATCATGTGCGCCTAGGAATCATGTGATCACAGATTCAGCCTATTGGATCTAGATTCGGTTCCCGTGATGGACATTTTCAGCAGTAGGCAGCTTATAAATTATTCTACGGTGTCTGAATTTTCTCAGATGGTTTCCATACCCACAAGGAAGTTGGCATTATTTTGTATATTATTTTGATACGGATGCCTCGCATCTGTAAAATAAAATCAATCAAGCCGAACACTGTTGATCGATTTCGCAATCAATGAATACGTGCAAGTATACACGGTCAACAAGTAATAAAGTGATAAGAAAAGTATCGTTCCCACGAGGAATTATTTAATAAAAATCACCAATTACTAATTCTTAATCAAACTAATTTTATTTAAACAATCTCAAATCGTTATTTTTCTAATTAAGAAAACTAAATTAACTAATTAAAACTAAGATTTTAACGAATGAATTCAAATAAATAAAGATTAAGACTTCAATATCCCCAATTATGAATTATAAATCAATTATCCAATTATCCCAATTATTATGTCTACTGAATTGTTAACAGGAATTCTCAAATGCCAAAAGTCCTTTTCCAAGTGATCAATTGCCTTCTATTTAATCCAGATTAATCTTGCTATATTCCTATGCAAAACAATTGAATTAAACTCCTTCAATTCCAATTCCTTATGTGTTACATGCGATGAACAGATATTTCCATTCAATTCACAAACCTAATTATTCACTTTGCAAATAACTAAGTCACATGATATCATGCCCAGTTCTAACCCTAGAATTCCTCTTCCAATTCCTTCTAGAGTAACAAAGTAATTACTGATCAGATAATTAAGCAATAAGCACAAGACAAGATAAACAACTCACTTTAACATAAATAATTGGAATATAATGAATAACTAATTCATAGCCATAAAAAGTTCAATTGAAATCTTAAGGAAAGAGTTAGTTCATAATTAATTAATGGAAACCATGAATCCACAACTGAATAAACATTAAAAGATAAAAGTATGATGAGAGAAGAGAATAGAATCTGTTGTCAACAAATCTGATGCTCCCCTCTTGCTCTTGCTCTTGATCTTCAATGGTCTCCAAGTTGCTTCAATCTCCAAAACTAATAAGAACTAGGGTTAATGTTTTATTCTAATAGAGTGTATATCTAATCTAAGCTATGTAATCTCCCCTTATTTTATGTCTTACATCATGTATTTATAGGTTACAAGTCTAATTTTTAGTTTTGGAACAACCCCAATCCTATTTGGAGTCAAAAAGGTGTCAAAATTCGCCCAAAACGCGTCCAGGCCGTACCCAGGCCCTTCCCCAGCGCCCCGGCGCTGGGCACGGCGCTGGGATTCTGTCCCCCCAGCGCCCCGGCGCTGGAAATACACTAGAAATGGGCGCCCCGGCGCTGGTCAAAAAGTTGACTTTTTCTGCTCCGACGTCCTTTGGGAAAATGGCCATAACTTCTTCGTCCGAACTCCGATTTAGATGATTCAAGATGATCCGGAAAGAGGAAAAGTAGCTCTACAACTTTCATTCTTGAAGTTTTTCAAAATAATGTCCAGAGCTATAGTCAAATTGGCTCTGAAGTGACTGCTGTGTAAATGACAAGCCGAAAACGCGAATCTAGCCACCCCGAACGTCGATCCATGCAACTTTTGTCCCAAATCCTACAAAACAATATAAAACATGCTTGAATAGACACAAACACATAAAAACATCCTAAAAGACTCGAGAACAACAATAAATTAAGCTCGAATGTATCCAATTCATGTGTATAAAACTCACTCATCAAATACCCCCAAACTTAAACCTTTTCTTGTCCTCAAGCAAAAACACAAAAATGTTATGCAATGCAATGTAATGAAACTAATCTATATGCCTACAAATCCAACTGTAATGACAGAAATAAGTCTATTTAACCGGCCTTAGAGAAATCAAGTAAACACGATAATACATCATATTAAAATAAATCAGTAATTTCCCAATTAATCATCAAATCTTAGACTGTTATCACTGATATAGTGCGTGTGTGCTCCACGACAATGTTAACTGATATAAAATCAAATTTAAGACATAATAGATATCTTCGAAGGCATCATACAGTGAAAACTCACAAAATTCACGAACAAGCTAGATCCAACTAAAGTCAAACATCCACCAAGTTCAAGAGTCCAATCTGGGATACTTATGCTTTACTTTTCATTACGTGGGCTTTTTGCTCTTTTCCCGTTTTATTGTTTTTTTTTAATTTACTTTTTTTCTTTTTTTTTTAACCATGACTGTGCAATGTCTCATTCCATTAGGCTAACAGTGTCACCCCTTAGCGAGCTTTCGACCAACGACTCCCAGACCATATAAGACCTTAGGGCGCTAGGTTTTAAGATACCCCTTCGGGCGTACTTACTCAAGTAACAAAGGCCCCGAAACAAAACTAGCCACGGTAATTTTTTTTTTTTTATTTTTTTTTTTTTGGTAGATGGTTGGTGAGTGCGTTTTACGCTCCATCTCTCGCTTGTGTTTATGGGGAGTGTTTCTCCTCAACCCACCACAAGACTCAACATGTTTTTTTAAAGCTTATATACCCCAAAATTTCCCCCCAAACTTAAGTTTTTATCAAAATTTAGCCATCTCCGCCTATTCATGTCTTTCATTCCTTCACACTAATATTATCCTTAAGAAATCCATTATGTATCAATTTAAAATTAATCAGTTAACATAGCTGTTATTAACGTGCTAACCTTGATTATACCAGTTTCAAACAGGAAAAGATTCAATTCATAACAAGAAATCACATCAAAGCCTAAATATTCAATACTATACTTATCTACTTAACTTCAGTCTCATCATTGGCCAAAATAGACTTTTACTATCTAACAGTTGGAATCATGCAAATATAAACTAACTGCAACAAACATAGTAAACTAACTACTATTTTTGCGATTTTTAAATTTTTTTTTTAAAACAAAACTTTGAATGCAAACACTAAATGTAAATAACCCGAAAACATAACTAACTACAATGTAAATAACTAACTATATGCAATACGACACTAAAATGCCCCCAAACTTAGACTAGACATTGTCCTCAATGGCTACAATAGAAAAAAATTAAAGTAGAGGACTTCCCTGAAAATATAGCAATCTTCCTCCTTGTCCGCTAAGTTTGGAGAATAGGCTAAGCACATGGAACAAATTGGGTACCACACTTGAATTTGACTTGAATAACCTGTAAAACCATGATAGAAGCAATTTTATTAAATCCTAAATAAATGCAAATTCAAAACTACTAATATAAAACTTAATAAAAACTAAAAATAAAAAATAAAAATTGAACTTGGGTTGCCTCCCAATAAGCGCTTGTTTTATAGTCTCAGCCTGACTTTGTCTGGTCAATGCTATCCAATTCCTCTTCGAAAGTTGAGAAACCCTCCATCCATCGGAAATAATATAGCTTTTGGTAGGTTCCTATTTGTAATAGCCATTGTATTAAAGTCACCTAGCATGCTTTCTTTAGATAAGATCACATTCAAGAACGTCCAACATCTAGGTGGTTTCTCCATTGTGTCTGCGAATATATTCTGGCATTGAGGCTTGTCAGACACAACAATTTCTTCTTCTATCTTCTCTAGCTCATCGCACCATGGTTTCGAAGGTGTACTTGCTTTTACATCACAGAGAGTATTGCCGACGACATGACTACCAATCGGACAAGGTTTTGCAAATCTAACCGGACTCTTGAACTTGTTGTCATTATCCCCACTTGTCTCCTCTTTTTCATCTCGTGGCTCATCAAGTTGTAGATTTGGCTCGGGCTCACCATCAGTCTCAGAATCTGTGTCATAGGGCCAGGTGTATTGAGGACGGTTGTTCAACGCATGTGCTATCTGTTCCACTTGATTTTCCAGATTTTTGATCAACGCCCCTTGGCTTTGCAAATTCAGCTCTACTTGATTCATTTTCTTATCTTGTTCCTCGTTCTTTTTGTCAGAAGCTCTAATGAATTTTTCTAAGGCTTCTTCCAAACTTGATATCCTTTCTGGTTGTAGTGGAGGTGGACACAAAAAATCATGTGGGTTTGTTGGACTTGGAGCATAAAATTGATCTTGATTGTTACTCCATGAAAAATTCGGGTGATACCCCCAATCCTGATGATAGTTGTTGGGATAGACATAATTATTGAGGTAATCACCACTATACTGTACCGGCTCGAAACTGATGGCGCATTGATGATTCATATGATTTCCAGCACAATAATCACAAGTAACCGCCATACTTTGACGACGCTGAGCTTCAAAAGCTTCAAACATCCTCGAAAGTGTCTCAATCTGTGCTGACAATGCAGAAAGTTTCTCGAGTTTGTCAATCTCCGCTCCCCTTAGTTGAGTTATGTTCGTGTATGGCCATGGATACACAAAGTCATCCATGGTACCTAAAAAGAAAGAAATATAGAAAGAGAATTAAAAATAAAAATAAAAATATTTAAATTAAGACTAATTTGATTGAAATTAATATTGGAAAATAATTATTAAATTAATTCCCCGGCAGCGGCGCCAAAAACTTGTTGATCGATTTCGCAATCAATGAATACGTCCAAGTATACACGGTCAACAAGTAATAAAGTGATAAGAAAAGTATCGTTCCCACGAGGAATTATTTAATAAAAATCACCAATTACTAATTCTTAATCAAACTAATTTTATTTAAACAATCTCAAATCGTTATTTTTCTAATTAAGAAAACTAAATTAACTAATTAAAACTAAGATTTTAACGAATGAATTCAAATAAATAAAGATTAAGACTTCAATATCCCCAATTATGAATTATAAATCAATTATCCAATTATCCCAATTATTATGTCTACTGAATTGTTAACAGGAATTCTCAAATGCCAAAAGTCCTTTTCCAAGTGATCAATTGCCTTCTATTTAATCCAGATTAATCTTGCTATATTCCTATGAAAAACAATTGAATTAAACTCCTTCAATTCCAATTCCTTATGTGTTACATGCGGTGAACAGATATTTCCATTCAATTCACAAACCTAATTATTCACTTTGCAAATAACTAAGTCACATGATATCATGCCCAGTTCTAACCCTAGAATTCCTCTTCCAATTCCTTCTAGAGTAACAAAGTAATTACTGATCAGATAATTAAGCAATAAGCACAAGACAAGATAAACAACTCACTTTAACATAAATAATTGGAATATAATGAATAACTAATTCATAGCCATAAAAAGTTCAATTGAAATCTTAAGGAAAGAGTTAGTTCATAATTAATTAATGGAAACCATGAATCCACAACTGAATAAACATTAAAAGATAAAAGTATGATGAGAGAAGAGAATAGAATCTGTTGTCAACAAATCTGATGCTCCCCTCTTGCTCTTGCTCTTGATCTTCAATGGTCTCCAAGTTGTTTCAATCTCCAAAACTAATAAGAACTAGGGTTAATGTTTTAATCTAATAGAGTGTATATCTAATCTAAGCTATGTAATCTCCCCTTATTTTATGTCTTACATCATGTATTTATAGGTTACAAGTCTAATTTTTAGTTTTGGAACAACCCCAATCCTATTTGGAGTCAAAAAGGTGTCAAAATTCGCCCAAAACGCGTCCAGGCCGTACCCAGGCCCTTCCCCAGCGCCCCGGCGCTGGGCACGGCGCTGGGATTCTGCCCCCCAGCGCCTCGGCGCTGGAAATACACTAGAAATGGGCGCCCCGGCGCTGGTCAAAAAGTTGACTTTTTCTGCTCCGACGTCCTTTGGGAAAATGGCCATAACTTCTTCGTCCGAACTCCGATTTAGATGATTCAAGATGATCCGGAAAGAGGAAAAGTAGGTCTACAACTTTCGTTCTTGTAGTTTTTCGAAATAATGTCCGGAGCTATAGTCAAATTGGCTCTGAAGTGACTGCTGTGTAAATGACAAGCCGAAAACGCGAATCTAGCCACCCCGAACGTCGATCCATGCAACTTTTGTCCCAAATCCTACAAAACAATATAAAACATGCTTGAATAGACACAAACACATAAAAACATCCTAAAAGACTCGAGAACAACAATAAATTAAGGTCGAATGTATCCAATTCATGTGTATAAAACTCACTCATCAAACACTTAATAAAATGGGAGTGTAAAAGGTCTCAATTACTATTGAGAATCAGGGTTTGAAAAACCTCTTTTATAAAACATCACTGCCATATCTTGCTTAAAATTGAATTTTTAAATAAATTCAAACCCTGTGTATATAGGTCCGAACGAGGCCTCGCACTACTTCCAAAAAACAGCACATTGACTCTGTGAGATCCCCGAACCCGGATACTTGAAACCCGAACTCGGTACTTCACGATACCATTTCTATGAGCGGAAATATTACTAATAATAATAACACTAAAATAAATTATAAACTTATCTTACTTTTATTAGAGTTTAATCCCAAGTACGCAACCTTTACTATATGACACCGTAAACCTAATCTGTTTGTTTTCCTTTCCACTTGTTCTTGACCGATCCTTCTGATTGTTCAAACTTATCTGAAAACATTTAAATTAAGCAAGGATGGGCATTTGAGTGCCCAGCAAGTATTATATATATATAAATTGAAAAAGTTTAAATGTTTTCTTTATAATATCCATCTACAACAAGTCAATAGTTGTGAAGTTTCTGAACCGATATTAATAACATAACAACCCTCTTTCAAATTTTTGAAACTACGTACTGGCTATAAATAGGGTTTAATTGACATTCTATGAACATTGTTTTTATTTTCGAAAAAGTTTAGCAGAACTTCATCTGTAACCGTCATAACTTACGGATACGGGGGTGATCAGCCCGTTGTGCCTTGTATTGATCAATACTACATTACAAGAACGATGTTATCATTTACTTGGTCCGCCTTGGGCGCATAAAAGTTTTCCCGTGAACGGGATGTTCATATTTGTCAGGGTTCCAGACAAAAGGTTTTATTTTATCCAACAATATTCTATAATTCAACATATATGTATAACAAAGGTGTATCAACATGTGATTAAATACAATGATTATCCAAGTGGGGACACTTGTATAATCATTTCTAGAAATTAACGAAAAGAATATATATCCAAATTATCATATACTAACATGTTGATAATCAAAGGGTGTATATAATATAGGTTTAACCATCTGTACATTAATAATAATAATTCTGAACTTCTCGCTTCTGTTCATTGCATAAAGAAAATGCAAAGTTAGGATACTTGCCTGATGCGCTGCTTACAATTCTCAACTTAATTCTATCTTTCTATCACGACCTATCATTAATCAAATCAATCGTTCGATTAGAATAATATACCATAACACATAGTACTGCATTTCGCAGTCAGCACATAACCTAATCATCTTATCACACATGTTCAACAATCATGGCATCACAAACTAACATCAACACATTCCTAATCACATTGTCACATAACCTTAATAACCATTGAATCGCAATTAAACAGTTAACTAATCACATTATCTAAGTCCAGATCAATTTTTGAAATATGTCGGTCTACCGACATCTTTATCGGGTAATTATCGAGTCTAAGACTCTATTTTGTATCTCAATATCCAAATAGACAACTTAAACAACAATCATATTATTTTTCATGACCTTATAATAATTATAAAATAATTATTACCATTTACCATAATTATTAAATAATTTAAATATCAAACAATTCTATTATCATTAATATTTAATTAATATTAAACTATTAATGAAACCATTGTCAAAATATTAAAGTTTTTTATAATAACTCAAAATATTTTTAAAGTACTTATATTACCCTTAAATGATTTTTAAAACATCTAAAATCATTATTAAATAATTACCATTAATATTAAAATATTAATGAACTATTATCTAAATATTAAAAGTCATTAATTATAACTTAAAATATTTTTAATTCATTTATATCCCTTTTAAATGATTTTTAAATAAATAAAACCATTTTTAAACTATTTATTTAATATAATTATTAAATAAACTTAATATTATTAATATATCATTAATATTAAATTATTAATGAAATTATACTTTAAATATTAAAAGTTATAGTTTATAACTTAAAATATCTTTAAACACTTTATTTTCATTTAAAATGATTATTATAATATTAAAATCATTTTTAAACTAAATTATTTAATATAATTAATAAATATCTTTAATATCATTAATAATCATTAATTAATGAAATTAACCATTAAATATTCAAAGTTATATTTTATAACTTAAAATGTCCTTAAATACCTTATTATTATTTAAAATGATTTTTAATATAATAAAATCATTTTTAATTCATTTATTTAATTCATTTAATAATTAAATTAACTATCATTAATATTAATTTATTAATGAAAATTATCACAAAATATTAGAAGTTATCAAAAATAACTCAAAATTATTTTCTAACACAATAATATAATTTTTCATGAATTAAAACTATTTTTAAATAATTTATCTAATATTGTAATTAAATAAATAAATACCATTTTCATTTCAAAAATATTAAATATTTTCAAAATATACCCAAAATAATTAAAATATAATTTTCGGACATTAAAATAATTTTTAAGAATTTATTATGTATTTTTAATAATTAAAAACCATTTTTATCAATTTTTTTATTAATTTCTGAAAATTATAAATAAAACTGTAGCGACACTTTCTGTCGCTAAAGGGCTATAGCGACACTTTCTGTCGCTATAGGTGTTCTTGAGGATTTCCAGATATGCGTGACAGTGTGCTAGGGGGTGGTTTG
Source organism: Panax japonicus (assembly GCA_020205505.1). Taxonomy (NCBI): domain Eukaryota; kingdom Viridiplantae; phylum Streptophyta; class Magnoliopsida; order Apiales; family Araliaceae; genus Panax; species Panax japonicus. The sequence continues at coordinate 45,761,864 of CM035107.1, forward strand.
ACCGGTTGTATATCTTAGGATAATGTGTTTCTGGCCTTGAAATTAATTTCATGTTGTAGTATTCATGTAATACTACAAGTACATAACAAGTTTCGTGGCTGAACAACCTCAGATCAGAGAGATTTAAGCTCTCCAAAAACTGACAACGCTGTTCTTCAACATTCTGGATTTAACAGATTTCGAGGTACCTACTTTGAGTCCTTATAACTTAATGTTCGTATAACGTTTTTATGATCTATCAACTCCAGTTTGTAGTCAACATGTAGTACTACAATTACAAAGTATCATAACACAAAAACATCAAAACATCAATAAGATCTGACCGGTCAAAGTTGGACACGGACACTGTTCTTAATTTTTCTGGGTTCGGTACTTTGACGGATTTGGTCAACGGGTTTTGACCGGCTATAACTTCCGATCTACAATTGATCTGGCCTTGATTCTTTTTGCATCTTAAAGATCACATTACAGACTACATGTTACAGACTTTAAACATCAAAAACAGTAAACACACAAGAATCTATGGGGTCTGACATTTGGCTGTAAAACGAAAATTTTCCCATTTCCAGATTTTCTAAAATCTCAAAATCATGAACTTTGATGTTATGAGTCATAGATTTAACAACACAGAACATCAATTGACACCTTATTACACAACTTTAAACAATCAATTGCATAAATTAACATAGAATCAAACGATTTCAAATTTTTTTGGGATTTTATACCTTTTCAAGCTTTGATTTCTTGATTTCTGACTTTGATGCTTCTGATTTGTTGTTTGTGATCGTGGGGCTTGAAAATGGGGCTGATAAACCTCTATATTTCGTTGGCTTTGAGTTGAGAGGAAGTGGTTTAGTGTTTGCAATAATTTAGGCTAACAAAAGTCACTTTTTTCCTTTCCCAATCTATTTATAGACCAATTTGATGCATGTATTGGCTGATTAGGGCTTGTGTGTTGTCCATTAAAGTCAAGAGAGTTGGTAGGAGTTGGCCAACAACTCTTATTTTGTATAGATTTGCAAGCAAGCTATTAAAGAATGCTAAAAGGGTATTTTGGTCTTTTAATAAATCGTTTTAATGGCAAAATTGTAACTTGACAAACCCTTAGGGTTTAGGGTTTGTGCTAATTTAGGTTTTATAAGCTAACAAAATCTAGGATTTCCAATTTAGGGTTTGTACAATAAAATAAAATAAAATAATAAACTAAAATTTTAGTTTATAAAAATACCAATTAGGGTTTACTAATTTAATTTAGATCTTTAATTATAGAACTTTTCTAATTAGGTTTAAGCAACACTAATTAGCATCTCATTTCCCAAACTGGCAATTAGGATTTACAATAAGCAATTTAGGGTTTCTAACTTTTGAAATTAGGGTTTATAACACAGAAAATTAATAAGGATTTTGAATAATTGCGATTCTCCCTAATTAGGGTTAATACATATATCACCGATCATAAATCACATTATCGTGATTACATAACGACTTAACCAATTTTCAAAGTCGTGAATGACTTTCACATTAAGGTTTCAAATCAATTAGGGTTTCAAGAATTTAATTTAGGGTTCTAGATTTTAGGGTTTTAATTTACTAATTAGATTCACCTTAATTAGTAATTAAAGTCTATCATACTTGATATTAATCATAGTAACACTATTTCTGACTAATCAAACCTCCGGTTTAGGTTTCAGGATTAGGGTTTTCATTCATATTTAGGGTTTTCTAATATCTAAAAAATATAAATATAAACTGGGGTTTTAATATTTATAATTAGGGTTTCCTAATTAGCATATCATGAAATACGTAGCACATAACATATATCACATAACACAGTTATATAATAGCCTTAAACTCACAATTGAGTTTCAAAATTAGGGTTTTCCCACAGTAAAACTAGGGTTTTCAAATACTGCACCGCAATTACTCAATCATTACTAACTCACATACATACAGTACATATCTATAGCACTGAAAAATCAAAATATAAATAATATTATATTATTATCACCATTCCTTATTTCAGAACCATAAATAGGGTTTATAAAAATATTATTAGGGTTTGGTCGTAATATAACAAAACTGTTCCACACATTAACATTACACACATAACCATATATATCTATAACACTGGCAAATAACAATATAATATATTATTCTCATTCCTTAATCAAAACCCGAAATTAGGGTTTGGATTCCATATCTGATTTATCTTGCATAAATAACATTCTGAATTAAGTTAAAATATTTAATTTAACATCCTGAACAAATTCATATAATGAAATAATCATTATAATTATTCTAAAATCATTTCACATATTATTTAAATAATATAAGATTATATTTTCATAGAAAATAATTAATAAAAACATTTCTATCTTAAAATTAATTATTATAAGAATATACTTTTTAATAATCAATAATCCTAAAATAAATTTACTTGTAAATATTCATGTAATATATTTTTTTATTTACCACATAAATACATATACACAATATCTTGTACAAATCCTCGTCTTTTAAAATAATAATAATAAAAATATACGCCAAATTTCAGTTTTATTTATTTAGAAAATATCGGGTTGTCACATTCACCCTCACTTATAAAGATTCCGTCCCCGGAATCACCACTTTAAAACCTATACATACCAGGGTACATAGCATACACAATCATTGCAAATAGATCTCGATCATGATTGATCGAATCGATCTTTAACTATCACATAAAGCTTGTCTTTCTGATTAAACGGAAATTTGATTTCTAAAAGAACTCAAATTCCTCCTTCAAAAGTAATTTATAAAATAATTTATTATTTATGTAAAAATAATATATGAGAAAATAAAATTGGTTCGAGTAATACCTGGAGTTGCATCCCCGGCTGCCACGATATCTTGAACGTCATGTTGAAGACGCTTGCAGTTGGTTCTGTTGATTCGTTCTTTGTTGTTGGTCCCGTTGTCGCCAATGTCCTGCTGCCTTTTCCCATATTCGTATTCCTTACCACCCCTATCTTTCCTGGACAGTCTTTCACCTTATGCTCCATTGATCCATACGCATTCACAATACCTTCTTGGATTGGGACAGTTGGGAGAGATATATTCCTCCTGTCCTCACTTGCCACACACAAACTTTCCTTTCAAACATTTCCTTGAGTGGTTCTTTCCACAGGTCATTACACCACCTGCTTCTTTTTCACACCTTCTTGCTTCACCTGCACACTTCCAAAGCTGTTCGCCTTCCCCTTTTCATTTCCACCCTTACTTCCACTATTAATTCCTACCTTCCCAATTCTCTAAACCTTACCCTTGTTCCTCCTTACCTTGTTATAGAGCTAGGGTTCAAATCCCAGCTCAAACCTTCGTGCCTTTCTAGCCTCCGTATCAACTTGATGCGGAGTCAATCTAGTCAACTCATTAAATTTCACTGACATATTCCATAACTTACATATCCCCCAGCTTCAATTCTAGAAATTTCACCTCCATTTTAGCCTGTATACTAGCAGAAAGATAATTTTTAAAAAATAAAGTCTTAAACCTATCCCATGATATCACACCTGCTCCTGCCCTCGTCTAATTTGCTTTCCACCAAAAATTTTGCCTCACCCTTCATCATGCAGGTGGCAAAAGTGGTCTTTTGCCCCTCAGCTACCTTAGCTATTAAGAACACCTTTTTAATTTCCTTAACCCAAGTTTGGGCTTCTACAGGATAATTTGTACCTTTGAATTTTGGCGATAGGACCGCCTTGAAGTCTTTAACGTTCGACGTTTGATTATCTGGTTGATCTTTCGCAGCTGGTATTCCGTTCTGCACAACTTGATCGCCCATATTCACAAGTTTCTGTATTGAGTCTGGGTGTCCTCCAACTTTGTTGACAGATTCTTCTATTCTTTGGTTTCGTTTTCGTCTTGACGACATTTTTATAAATTATTCTTACATACTAAGCCTTATCGTAACCGCTTAACATATAACACAAAATTTTCTACTCAAATAATCATGTATTCAAAATATTAGATTTTTAAAAACTCGGTCTACTGTAATAACCAGTGACCAAATAAATATCTACTATCTTTATACCAACTTATTTTATTAATCCAACATAGACTCATATTCATATCACTTGATATGTCATAGCACATTCTATTTTAAACATTCGTTATCCCTTTGTGACTTCAAAAGTCGGGATTTACAACTTTGTCCAACACAAAAGTTAAAAATATTTCATTACACAAATATACTTATCACATATTCCACACAGAAACATACATATTTAGCTAATACCAATACTACCTATTCTTTTGCCTTCACTAAAGTTTAACTATTTAGTATCTTATCTATTCCCATCATCCTCAATAATCCATTCACAATTAACTATATCCAGTTCGTCAAACCACACTTATGAGTCCATAAACTTGTCACAGTTATATGAGTTTACAAACTTATCCTAGTCAGACCTTTGGCGTCCATTCGCTGAGGGATTCATAAACATTTCATATAACTATGAGTCAAGAATGTCACATAAGTATGAGTTTTAAGAACTCGTACTTAACCCTATGTTCTCTACCTATGACCTATCTATTTTTTATACACATGAGAAAGGAATCACCCTCTTAACATGCATATAGCAAATAACGCGACACAAACATTTCAATGATTATCAATGTCAGATACTAAGTAGTCTTTACACCAAGTACAATTCCCCGCCCATACAAGGAATCGTACAACTCAGTTACCGACATGAGTCCTCATTGAAATCCCCACCTAATCTTAACCCCCTTTTTTTTCCATTCGAATTTCATTTAATCCGTATTCATAATCCTTTCTTGAATTTGTATCATTCACACAACAATCTTGCTTTAAACTTTCCAATCATAAGATTGATTCTTTCTAGCTGTCATAATTTTATCAGATCACGGGGTGATCTCATCGAATATATAATGATTCAATTCTATGTCTTATTTGTTTTGTTTTACGATCTCATTTCCATGCACTTTCAGTCTTTTAGACTCGATCTATTCACCATTACTGTTTAACTTTATTATCAGAGTTAGGAAACTCTGTGGCTTAACAACTCGCCGAGATTCATCTTTGAATCATACCAACCAACTAACTCTATATGAGTTATTTGTATTTTCAACGTTTCCCTCTGTTCTAAGGTTATAGCCTAAGGTCTAACTCACCTAAGGTTTCTAACCCTATAGCTCTGATACCATGTTGTGAGATCCCCGAACCCGGATACTTGAAACCCGAACTCGGTATTTCACGATACCATTTCTATGAGCGGAAATATTACTAATAATAATAACACTAAAATAAATTATAAACTTATCTTACCTTTATCAAAGTTTAATCCCAAGTACGCAACCTTTACTATATGACACCGTAAACCTAATCTGTTTGTTTTCCTTTCCACTTGTTCTTGACCGATCCTTCTGATTGTTCACACTTATCTGAAAACATTTAAATTAAGCAAGGATGAGCATTTGAGTGCCCAGCAAGTATTATATATATATATAAATTGAAAAAGTTTAAATGTTTTCTTTATAATATCCATCTACAACAAGTCAATAGTTGTGAAGTATTCTGAACCGATATTAATAACATAACAACCCTCTTTCAAATTTTTGAAACTACGTACTGGCTATAAATATGGTTTAAGTGACATTCTATGAACATTGTTTTTATTTTCGAAAAAGTTTAGCAGAACTTCATCTGCAAACCGTCATAACTTACGGACACGGGGGTGATCAGCCTGTTGTGCCATGCATTGATCAATACTACATTACAAGAACGATGTTATCATTTACTTGGTCCGCCTTGGGCGCATAAAAGTTTTTCCGTGAACGGGATGTTCATATTTGTCAGGGTTCCAGACAAAAGGTTTTATTTTATCCAACAATAATCTATAATTCAACATATATGTATAACAAAGGTGTATCAACATGTGATTAAATACAATGATTATCCAAGTGGGGACACTTGTATAATCATTTCTAGAAATTAACGAAAAGAATATATATCCGAATTATCATATACTAACATGTTGATAATCAAAGGGTGTATATAATATAGGTTTAACCATCTGTACATTAATAATAATAATTCTGAACTTCTCGCTTCTGTCCATTGCATAAAGAAAATGCAAAGTTAGGATACTTGCCTGATGCGCTGCTTACAATTCTCAACTTAATTCTATCTTTCTATCACGACCTATCATTAATCAAATCAATCGTTCGATTAGAATAATATACCATAACACATAGTATTGCATTTCGCAGTCAGCACATAACCTAATCATCTTATCACACATGTTCAACAATCATGGCATCACAAACTAACATCAACACATTCCTAATCACATTGTCACATAACCTTAATAACCATTGAATCGCAATTAAACAGTTAACTAATCACATTATCTAAGTCCAGATCAATTTTTGAAATATGTCGGTCTACCGACATCTTTATCGGGTAATTATCGAGTCTAAGACTCTATTTTGTATCTCAATATCCAAATAGACAACTTAAACAACAATCGTATTATTTTTCATGACCTTATAATAATTATAAAATAATTATTACCATTTATCATAATTATTAAATGATTTAAATATCAAACAATTCTTTTATCATTAATATTTAATTAATATTAAACTATTAATGAAACCATTGCCAAAATATTAAAGTTATTTATAATAACTCAAAATATTTTTGAAGTACTTATATTACCCTTAATTGATTTTTAAAACATCTAAAATCATTATTAAATAATTACCATTAATATTTAAATATTAATGAACTATTATCTAAATATTAAAAGTCATTAATTATAACTTAAAATATTTTTAATTCATTTATATCCCTTTTAAATGATTTTTAAATAAATAAAACCATTTTTAAACTATTTATTTAATATAATTATTTAATAAACTTAATATTATTAATATATCATTAATATTAAATTATTAATGAAATTATCCTTTAAATATTAAAAGTTATAGTTTATAACTTAAAATATCTTTAAACACTTTATTTTCATTTAAAATAATTATTATAATATTAAAATCATTTTTAAACTAAATTATTTAATATAATTGTTAAATATCTTTAATATCATTAATAATAATTAATTAATGATATTAACCATTAAATATTAAAAGTTATATTTTATAACTTAAAATATTCTTAAATACCATATTATTATTTAAAATGATTTTTAATATAATAAAATTATTTTTAATTCATTTATTTAATTCATTTAATAAATAACTTAACTATCATTAATATTAATTTATTAATGAAAATTATCACAAAATATTAAAAGTTATCAAAAATAACTCAAAATTATTTTCTAACACAATAATATAATTTTTCATGATTTTTCATGAATGAAAACTATTTTTAAATTATTTATCTAATATTGTAATTAAATAAATAAATACCATTTTCATTCCAAAAATATTAAATATTTTCAAAATATACCCAAAATAATTAAAATATAATTTTCGGATATTAAAATAATTTTTAAGAATTTATTATGTATTTTTAATAATTAAAAACCATTTTTATCAATTTTTTATTAATTTCTGAAAATTATAAATAAAACTGTCGCTAAAGGGCTATAGCGACACTTTCTGTCGCTATAGGTGTTCTTAAGGATTTCCAGATATGCATAACAGTGTGCTAGGGGGTGGTTTGACCGGTTGTATCTCTTAGGATAATGTGTTTCTGGCCTTGAAATTAATTTCATGTTGTAGTATTCATGTAATACTACAAGTACATAACAAGTTTCGTGGCTGAACAACCTCAGATCAGAGAGATTTAAGTTCTCCAAAAACCTGACAACGCTGTTCTTCAACATTCTGGATTTAACAGATTTCGAGGTACCTACTTTGAGTCCTTATAACTTAATGTTCGTATAACGTTTATATGATCTATCAACTCCAGTTTGTAGTCAACATGTAGTACTACAATTACAAAGTATCATAACACAAAAACATCAAAACATCAATAAGATCTGATCGGTCAAAGTTGGACACGGACACTGTTCTTAATTTTTCTGGGTTCGGTACTTTGAATGATTTGGTCAACGGGTTTTGACCGGCTATAACTTCCGATCTACAATTGATCTGGCCTTGATTCTTTTTGCATCTTAAAGATCACATTACAGACTACATGTTACAAGCTTTAAACATCAAAAATAGTAAACACACAAGAATCTATGGGGTCTGACATTTGGCTGTAAAACAAAATTTTTCCCATTTCCAGATTTTCTAAAATCTCAAAATCATGAACTTTGATGTTATGAGTCATGGATTTAACAACACAGAACATCAATTGACACCTTATTACACAACTTTAAATAATCAATTGCATAAATTAACATAGAATCAAACGATTTCAAATTTTTTTGGGATTTTATACCTTTTCAAGCTTTGATTTCTTGATTTCTGACTTTGATGCTTCTGATTTGTTGTTTGTGATCGTGGGGCTTGAAAATGGGGCTGATAAACCTCTATATTTCGTTGGCTTTGAGTTGAGAGGAAGTGGTTTAGTGTTTGCAATAATTTAGGCTAACAAAAGTCACTTTTTTCCTTTCCCAATCTATTTATAGACCAATTTGATGCATGTATTGGCTGATTAGGGCTTGTGTGCTGTCCATTAAAGTCAAGAGAGTTGGTAGGAGTTGGCCAACAACTCTTATTTTGTTTAGATTTACAAGCAAGCTATTAAAGAATGCTAAAAGGGTATTTTGGTCTTTTAATAAATCGTTTTAATGGCAAAATTGTAACTTGACAAACGCTTAGGGTTTAGGGTTTGTGCTAATTTAGGTTTTATAAGCTAACAAAATCTAGGATTTCCAATTTAGGGTTTGTACAATAAAATAAAATAAAATAATAAACTAAAATTTTAGTTTATAAAAATACCAATTAGGGTTTACTAATTTAATTTAGATATTTAATTATAGCACTTTTCTAATTAGGTTTAAGCAACACTAATTAGCATCTCATTTCCCGAACTGGCAATTAGGATTTACAATAAGCAATTTAGGGTTTCTAACTTTTGAAATTAGGGTTTATAACACAGAAAATTAATAAGGATTTTGAATAATTGCGATTCTCCCTAATTAGGGTTAATACATATATCACCGATCATAAATCACATTATCGTGATTACATAACGACTTAACCAATTCTCAAAGTCGTGAATGACTTTCACATTAAGATTTCAAATCAATTAGGGTTTCAAGAATTTAATTTAGGGTTCTAGATTTTAGGGTTTTAATTTACTAATTAGATTCACCTTAATTAGTAATTAAAGTCTATCATACTTGATATTAATCATAGTAACACTATTTCTGACTAATCAAACCTCCGGTTTAGGTTTCAGGATTAGGGTTTTCATTCATATTTAGGGTTTTCTAATATCTAGAAAATATAAATATAAACTAGGGTTTTAATATTTATAATTAGGGTTTCCTAATTAGCATATCATGAAGTAGCACATAACATATATCACATAATACAGTTATATAATAGCCTTAAACTCACAATTGAGTTTCAAAATTAGGGTTTTCCCACAGTAAAACTAGGGTTTTCAAATACTGCACCACAATTACTCAATCATTACTAACTCACATACATACAGTACATATCTATAGCACTGAAAAATCAAAATATAAATAATATTATATTATTATCACCATTCCTTATTTCAGAACCATAAATAGGGTTTATAAAAATATTATTAGGGTTTGGTCGTAATATAACAAAACTGTTCCACACATTAACATTACACACATAACCATATATATCTATAACACTGACAAATAACAATATAATATTATTATTCTCATTCCTTAATCAAAACCCGAAATTAGGGTTTGAATTCCATATCTGATTTATCTTGCATAAATAACATTCTGAATTAAGTTAAAATATTTAATTTAACATCCTGAACAAATTCATATAATGAAATAATCATTATAACTATTCTAAAATCATTTCATATATTATTTAAATAATATAAGATTATATTTTCATAGAAAATAATTAATAAAAACATTTCTATCTTAAAATTAATTATTATAAGAATATACTTTATAATAATCAATAATTCTAAAATAAATTTACTTGTAAATATTCATGTAATATATTTTTTTTATTTATCACATAAATACATATACACAATATCTTGTACAAATCCTCATCTTTTAAAATAAAAAAAAAATTATACGCAAAATTTCAGTTTTATTTATTTAGAAAATATCGGGTTGTCACAGACTCACACACACATTCAGATAATAGTTTCTTGAAAAGAGGCGGTCACCGTGGTAACACGGATGTCGGGGGGTGCCCAACACCTTCCCTCCGCATAACCAAGTCCCCGGACCCTAATGAATCTCGATTTCACAGACCCGTTTAGCAGTGTCACATCACTGGGTTAATGTGCAAACCTTTTATCGGTTATGTTGGTACAACCATTTAAAAAATCAACTGACGACTCTTAACAGTTCATCATCGACATTATACATGTCGGACCTTTTTTACTTATTTTTTCAAACAAATCTCACCTAAAATGAGAACATCAAAGAACAAGTAATGGAAATGGACATCTAAAAATCCCGACGTCGACATATATATATATATATATATATATATATATATATATATATATATATATATATATATATATATATTCTTATTCGAACCCATCTCATGCTTTAATAATTTTATCTACTAAATTCTTATTTTAATATTTTCTAAAAATTCGGGTTCTTACACACCCTCTACCCCCACCCATGCAAACCCCACCCCACCCCACCCCACCTACCTACCTACCCACCAAACACTCACTCTAAAAAAAATAATATTAAGTGATTATGTATACACCACCCACCCCACCCACCCCCACACCCTACCCCCACCCACACACCCACCCTACCCCACCCGCCCACGCACCCACCCCATCCACGCCATTCCTACCCCCACCCCATCCTCACTCCCTTCCAAAAAAATAATATTTAGTGATTATGTATAAATGATATATCTAATAATAATTTATCTAATTGAATAATAATAATGGTATGTTTGAAATTTAAAATATGGGTTGACCTATATTTGAATCATAACCATATGATTCCAACTCACATAACCCATATTAAAAATGATTAGTATAATTTTAGTTATTAAATAGAATCATAACCCTATTTTGAAAACTAAAATCAATCCGCAACAATATTTTGACATGCCTACCGAAGAGAGGGAGAGAGTTTGGGCACTAAATATTTTTAATTTTTGTATTTCCATTTCAGCCACGTAGATAAAAAAGCTTAGCTGAGGGGAGAGAGCGTGAGATGTGCGGAGACAGAGAGAGAGTTGGCCACTAAATATTTTTTATTTTTGTATTTATTTCAAGAGTCACGTAGTTAATTTTAACAGAGTGACTAATATTAAATAATTAATTTAATAAGATAATTTAAAAAATTAAAAATTTAATAGTGTAATTAATAAAATGCGTATGATTGTTAATTTATTAGTTTTTTCGAATTATAATTGTAAAAGCCTTGGCAGAGGATACCAAGTTAATGCAATTAAAAAAAACTAATACTCCATTTAGCAAAAACAATTACACAAATTGAATAAAACTAATTTGAGGTGAATGAGCTCGTTTGACAAAAAAACAGAAATGAGAGAGCATCGGTGAGGCTTGAAGACAAAAATCACCCGTCCACCAGAAACCCTATCCTCCAAAAAAAACAAACCCAAAAAAACCCTAATTTCTCTTTCTTTTTCAGCCATGGCTAAGAAACGAAAGGTTCGGTCAACCCCTGTAGCTCAACAACATCCACAACAGGAGCTTGTACAAGAACGAGTTCCGGAAGAACAAATTGAACCACAAGAAGAACAAGAACAGGAAGAACAAATTGAACGGCGACAAGAACGAGTACAACGTATCGAAGAAGAAACCAACGAAGAAGAACTAGAAGAAACCAACGAAAAAGAAGAAACCAACGAAGAAGATTTTCATTCTATTGAACAAGAGCAAGACCTAACTGAACATGAGGACGAGAAAGAAATCGAAGAAAATAAAGATCTTCAAAAAGAACCCCAAATAGTTGTTGCCTCAAACGGTGGCCATCAAAAATCATCTTCGGAAAACGAAAAAATAGTGGAGGAAGAACAAGAACCACTGGAGAAACTTATAGAGCCTTTCTCGAAAGAACAACTAGTTGTCCTTCTCAAAGAGGCCGTTTCAAAATATCCAGAATTTATTGAAAGCGTGCAGAAGCTTGCCGATGCAGACCCCGCCCACCGCAAGATCTTTGTGCACGGCCTCGGTTGGGACACCAACGCAGAAACACTGACATCCGAGTTCTCCAAGTACGGTGAGGTCGAGGACTGCAAGGCCGTCACTGATAAAGTCTCAGGGAAATCAAAAGGATACGGATTCATTCTCTTCATGCATCGGAGTGGGGCACAAAAGGCTCTTAAGGAACCCCAGAAGAAAATTGGGAATAGGATAACTTCATGCCAGCTGGCATCTGCGGGGCCAGTTCCAACACCACCACCTGCTGCTCCCCCGGTGTCAGAGTACACTCAGAGGAAGATCTTTGTAAGCAATGTTTTTGCAGACATTGAACCGGGGAAATTGGTTGAGTTTTTCTCTAAGTTTGGGGAAATTGAGGATGGACCTTTGGGGTTAGATAAGCAAACTGGAAAGCCAAAAGGGTTTGCACTTTTTGTTTACAAGACAATTGAGAGTGCAAAAAGGGCATTAGAAGAGCCACATAAGAGTTTTGAGGGGCACACATTGCATTGCCAGAGAGCAGTTGATGGTCCAAAACCCAATAAAACACCCTATTATCAACAGCATCAGCAGCATCGGGGGTATAACCACCACACAGCAAAGAAGACCAAGTATTCTTCGGGTGGTTCTGGGGGTGGGCACTTGATGGCGCCACCAGGACCAACTGTGGGATTCAATCCGACTGTGGCCCCAACAGGGGCATTGACACCTGCTCTGGGGCAGGCTTTGACCGCGTTGCTTGCAACTCAGGGAGCTGGGTTTGGGTTTAATAATCTGCTTGGAGGGCTTGGTGCACCAGTGAACCAAGGGATCCCACCTGTAATGAACAATGCTGGTTATGGGAACCAAGGTGGCAACGGTAGTGGCGGGTATGGGAGTCAGCCAGGAATGCAGGGTGGGTACCTGAACCCACATATGGGTCAGGGAAGCATTAGGCCACAGCAAGGTGGTGGGTCCTACATGGGTCGCGGTCATTAGAATGAGTGAAAGGTACAGCTGGTGCATATTTTTTTATGCTTGGTAATTTCTAAACTATTACTATATTTTTGTTCTTTTTACTATTGATTTACTTGGAGTAATTGCTTAGATGGTATGGTGTAAGGAAGTAAATTAGTACATAGTCTAAAGGTTGTAGTTTAAAAATGTACTAGTTTGACTAGCGACCCTATACTTGCTATGCACATTTGCTTTTAAGAAATGTTTTTCTGGTTATTAGTTCGGTAATAATAACCTCCTCTTATAACAGGAAGAACTATTTTTAGATAACAAAGATTGTATAATTAAGTTAGAAACATAATGCTTGGATGGACTTTACTTGTCAATAGAAAAAGAAAAGATTGCGTAATGTAATTTATGTATATGTTCTTTTATTTGTGTTATATGTGGTAAAAAGGTTGATTAATTCAGTCATTTTTTTAAGATTGCGGTAGAATATTATTGCTTTATGCAGATGAGCCGTTAGTGCTTTAGAATTTTTTACATGCTTATCAAGTCGTCGCCTAGGCGTCGCCTAGGCGTCAAGTCGGTAAAATCTTCCAAGGCGGCAAGACGATTTGGTGGGAGGTCAGATAGTCGCTCGCTCAGATGCCGACTCGGATGACTTGGACGACTGCCGAGCGACTTGGACGACTATGTTGGTAAGCGGTTGATTTGTTGGAGCGGGTTTGGTTTGAACCAATTAAGATAACCTAAAGCTCGATCGAAGCTAATCGATCGCTCATCGCTCACTTCGGACAGACCCAAACGAGTGAGAGAGAGAGAAACAAAATGAGTGAGAGAGAGAGAAACGAACCTGATAATCGACGCGACTGATTCCGACGACGACTGACGTAGGCGCGACCGACTCCGGCGACGGCGGCGACTGACTTTGCTTCAGTTCTCCACTTCTCCGGTTGCGGCGACGACCGACTTTGCTTTAGTTTACAGGTATGTCTAGCGTGACTTCAGCTCTTCTCTTCTTCTACCTGCTTGGCTGCTTCTCGTCTTTAGTATTGCGTCTGTACTCTGTAGTATTCGACATGCTTAGTTGCTTACTGGGTTGCTTCTCGTTTAAAATTATTGCTTATTGGGTTGCTGCCTAAAATTATTTCAAGAAAAAAGTATTTCTATTTATTGTTTAATACTTTAATTGTTCCCACTGCTTATTACAGCATTAATGTAACTTTCCCATTTATGTTTAGTTGTTTACTTGTTTTGTTATTTCAATTTACAAATTATAATGTCTTGTTTGTTTGTTTAATTGTTTTTTGTAGAATTGTAGATAGTTAAATGTCGGAAAGTTCAGGAGCCGAGGGTTATGATCCAACTAAGGATCCTAAAAGAAAGGCCAAGTCTAAAGATCCGGGGTGGAAATATGCATTTTGGCCAGAATTGAGCTATAAAAATCTTGTACAATGCATTCTCTGTGGAAAAAAGGTTCATGGAGGAATGAAGAGATTTAAACAACATCTTACCGGTGGGTAGTGGATGTGTCCAAGTGTCCTCGAACTACAACAGAAATTTCAATTGAGATGCATCAAGCAATAATGGGTAACAAAAGGAATAAGCCAATTCAATTTGATGACCATGACGAAGTAGAGGAAATTCAGTCATCTAATAGTCCAAACAATCCTTCCACTGTTTCTAATGCTTCCTCTACAGCTGTTCTAAGTTCTGGGACTGCAACTAAAAGGATGAAGAGTTTATTTCAATTCCCTAAGCCCCAATCACAAACAAAGACCATTGAAACTCATTTTAGGAAATCTCTTGAAGAAGCTGTGGACGAAAGGCATCGAAAAGGTCCTAGCCAAACTACTTTGGAGAATCGTCTAAGGACACCGGAAGAGAAAGAGAAAGTTGACATGCATGTTGCCAACTTTTTTTATGAGTCTGGCATCCCTTTTAATGCAGCAAATCGAAGAAGTTATGAGGTGATGGCAGAGGCTATTGGGCAATATGGGCCGGGTTACAAGCCTCCTTCATATCACGAGTTGAGGGTTCCTCTTTTAGCGAAGGCCAAGACTAAAACAGAGGAACTGAAAGAGAAACACAAAACTTCTTGGAAGCAGTACGGTTGCAGTCTTATGTCAGATGGATGTACGGATAGAAGAGGCAGACACTTGATAAATTTTCTTGCTAATAGTCCTGTAGGTACTTACTTTTTGGGATCAGTTGATGCCTCTGCTCAATCTCAGGATGCAAACATGTTGACAGAGCTACTTGATGGAAAGATAAAAGAGATTGGGGCTGAGTATGTTGTGCAAGTGGTGACGGACAATGCCACCAATTATAAGGCAGCAGGTCGTATGTTGATGGAGAGGAGACCGACTTTGTTCTGGACACTATGTGCTGCCCATTGCGTAGACTTGATGTTAGAGGACATAGGCAATATGAAGCAATTTAAGTCTACAATCGTGAAGGGCAAAAAAATAACTGGATTCATTTACAGACATGGTCGCCTTCTTGAGGCGATGAGGACCAAAACAAATGGGAGGGACCTTGTGAGATCGGGAGTCATCCGATTTGCTACATCATTTCTGACTCTTCAAAGCTTGTCCAAGCACAAGGATGCTTTGAGACACTTGTTCATCAGTGATGATTGGACAAATTCGAGGCTGTCAAGTACAGAGGCGGGGAAACAAGTGTATGATACAATTATTTCTTCTACTTTTTGGCACAACGTAGAAGATTGTATTAGAGCCTCACAACCATTACTTGTAGTCTTGAGGATTGTGGATTCGGATGAGAGGCCAGCTCTGCCCGAGATTCTTGCTGCGATGGAATATGTAAAGTGATTGACATCATTGAGCGAAGATGGGCATGCCAAATGGAGCAGAAGTTATATGGGGCAACATTGTTTCTCAATCCGGGAAAGTATTTTGACATCAAAGAAAAAGAAGAAGAATCTAATTTGGCTTATAAGTTGCGTAGCAACTTCAATGATGTTCTTTCAAAAATGGTTCCCGACCAAGTTTTGGCAGACAAGATAAGCGACTTAGCCGATGTCTATGAATCTTCTCGTGATGACTTTTCTAAAGACATGACGATTAGGCAACGAAAGACAAAAAATCCTAGTAAGCATATTACATTAACTATAAATTTTTCTTTTAAGTTTAATAATTAAGACTATATTTGATTTTTTTAATAGGTTGGAGCATCAACGGTTAAATGATTTGGTGCATGTCCAATACAATCACCGAATTGTTGATAGGTTCCAAAGGAGGAGCGAACTTGGAAGAAACTTCGATCCATTAGTCCTAGATGACTTTGATTGGGGTAATGAGTGGATAGTGCCCGAACAAGATATAATTCATGATGGAGATGATCTTACGTGAGAGGATGTTGATAGAGCTGTTGGTGCATCTGATGCCGTCGAGGGACGCAATCTTCCTCGTAGGACGGGTCTATTCTACTCACGGCGTGGTAATGCTTCGACTTCAAGAGCTGTGATTGTGAATGAAGCTGATTCTGATGTTGGAGAAGAGGAGGGGCTTCCTAATGATGACGAGGATGTTGATGATGATTATGGCCGAAGAGTAATTACTGTTTCGAGTGATGATGCCACTGCTGAGAGAGATGATGATGTTTTGATCTTTGATGATTTTGTTTGATAACTTGAGTGATATTTTCATTATGAAAAATGAGAATATTGAGTTAAAGAATACTGAATTTTTATGACTTTGTTTTCATTTCTATATTATGTTTGTTTTTGGCAATGTCACAATGAACATGTCTTTATCAATATATAAATATTCATATAAATGTTAAATATATATAATTTTATTCGTATAAAATTTACATTGTTAACGACTTATCTACCCGTGGACGACTAGTCGGGCGCCTTCGCCTAAGCGCTTAAGCTCCCGGTTGTCGACTCCTTGACTTGTTGCCTTGATAACTATGATTTTTTACCTTGAAATTGTTATTAAAAAAACAAGTATTTTTATGAGCTTAATGCCATTTTATGTAGGATTGATCTCTGGAGATTTTGCTTCGAAACGCTTGATAAAGCAGTAGTTCCTAATATATTGTATTTGTTTATGTATTGTGGTGATTCCATATAGTAATACTGACTTTTAAGTATGAAATTGCCTTGACACTAATTTGATTTTTTTTTTTGGAGAAGAGAAAACATATTGTAGAAGCTCTAACAATTCAGTTACTTCTAGAGAATCCTCCTTTATTTTCATGTACTCCTGTGTTCTGTTTTTGTTACTATCTTCAAGATCCTTTAGGACCTTTACTCCTGATTAAGTCTGAAAAGGCTTGCCACTGTTATGTTCCCTGGTAGTCTCCACTATCTCAACACTGTTTTCTGGAGTCGTTTCTGTCTGTTTCAGTTGGCGGTTCTTGTGTTTCTGTTTCAGTTAGTTTCCTTTTCTTTCTTTTTCAGTTGGTGGTTCCCTTTTTTTTTCTGTTGTAGTTGTTGGTTCTTCCCTTGTCTTTCTGTTTCAGTTGTTGGTTCCCTTTTCTTCGTGCATGTGTATGCCTACAGACGGGTACCAAAGTAAATCAATTTGCCGCTGCAACTTAAGTCTTATGGCTAGATATTTAGATTATTGATTTTCCATTTTCCTAGTTAGTATCCCAACTCTTTTTTGAGGTAAAGTTAGCTCAGTAGAATTATGCAATTAATACACCCATGTGAAGTCATTTTCTGTAGACTATTTCTCATTCACTATGTAGTGCCTTTACCTTCTGTCATACCTGCCTTGGTTCAGACAGGGCACTAGTAGTAAAAAAGTAATAATATAAGGGTAATTAGCCTTGTGGAGGCTTCAATATCTGTTTCAGACGATATGCACCGTTACGCTAGTTGAGAGCTTTAATTTTTTATTTTATTTTAAAAATAATGAAAACTTTCTAAATAATGACAACAAGATAGATCAATTAAGTTAAAAAAAAACTATCTAGTACACATAGCACTGTCTTGTAGACGTGTTGAATGCTACATTGCATAAAAATTAAATAGGAAATCATTAAGATATTTTCAAGTTATACTTAACTAGTAGTAATTAATTTATAAAATATGTATATTTTTTATTTCCAAGTAAAATGGCTACAATTCTTTTTAAGCTCTAGTTATCCTAGGTACTATATAATATGTATAATTGTTTTTTGCTAAGTAGTTTTAAGTATAATTTTATAAGCTGTAGTTAACATGACCACTAGTTTTATTTTATTTTATCTTTTAACACCTATTTAGGTGATAGTGAAAATGCATTGGGTACAAATTTATTTTTCATTTTTATTTATTTTATGTGTGGCGTTTCTCCCCTTAATGCCGAAATATCTTTGCTATTTGGTATTGAACCCGTTCTGCTACGCTGGAATTTACTTGGAACATACCCTTTACGTGGATAATCACTAATTTTCAACTCGTATCAAGGTTGCGGTTAAACTGCTTCGATACGCTGAAATATCGGCCAATACGTCCAAACTTTGTACCATATGCTGAGTATTTATTGTATGCATTCTAGAGTAGTATAAATATGATAATGTTATGCTGATATGTAGATTATTGTGAGGAATGAAATTCTAAGAATGCTAGCTCAGTTCTGAGTCACCGTTATGCTTCTTCCTCCCATTCTTTTCCAATCTCAGTTCTATCTTCATATCCTACCTTGATTCGAACTCTATTTTCTGTGGCTTCCCTCCTAAATCTGTGTAACATTCCTCTTTGTGCTCACCAACCCCAGGGCCCACATCGTACCTGTTTCCTTCTTCCTGTACAAACTTCTAATTTGTCCTCTTCTTAATCTTCTGTTCTTCTCTTAGCAAGCTATTCTATTCTAATTGCTCTACATGTGTTTGCTGAATTCTTTATGTTAAAACACTCGTATATTCTACTCAATCTCAGTATGTTCTTCTCAATCTCAAATTTGTTCTCTCTAAATTTAGACTTCTTATACAATTCAAAGCAATCAGATAATCACAAAAACAAGCAAGCAACAGCATCACAAAAACTCGAAAAGCAATGCATATTGTGCTCTATTTTTCAGGCGACCTGTGACAGCTCAAGTTCTGCATCAATTCTCATTTCTTTTGGTATAATTCAAATAATGATACTCATCATGTAATATCCCAAATATTTCAAATGTGATTTGACAAGATCTAATAAAGGTTGTCAATTTAAAACCTAAAGAACGATTGCTCATGTATACGTTGAGCTATCTGAAAGACTAAAAATGACTCGTAGATACAATCGCATACGATTAGAGGTTAGAACTATAACCTAAGCTAGGTGTTATATGAATAAATAAGTTTGAATTGAGCTTCAAATGTGTTATATCATTTTTGCCGTGTAGGATTTTGTGTTTTGGTTTAAGTAGTTAACCTTAACACTTATTAAAATCAAGAAGTTAATTTAAGGCTAAAACCTAAATTGGAAAAAAAGAAGTTAAAATCTAAACCCTAACCCTAAGGGTTAGAAAAACCTAAGCTCCCTAGTGAAAATGTGTACGTCGTAATAACATTCCTTTTCAAGATCTACCAGTAATACAATGTAAAAACACGTATTATCCAATAAAAGTTTTTCACAGAAAAAGTAGGGGGAATCACTATTTTCGAGAAAAACGTAATGCACGTCATCTTATTGACTTTTCACGTTTCACGGCTTGACGTTTATACGGGCTTGCCGAAAAATACTATTCAGGCGAAAAAGTTTCCATTTTTTTTAAATGTCACATTCCTGAATAGCATTATTTCAGCGAATAAATGCATTTCCACCAATAAAATTTTTAGCAAAAATAATTTCCAGACATTATTATTCACGAATACATATCAAATACGAAAGGAATACGAAGAATAATATAAGTATAATTTATAGTATAATACAAGAATTATACTGAAAATTATACGAGATTAATACAAAGTATAATATGAGTAGAAAACGAATATTATACGAAGTAATTACGAAAAAAATTCATATAAATACGTATTATACTTATTTAAACTAATTAGTTGAAATCAAACTAGTATGTAACTGAGAATCCAAGTGAATTGTTTTTGACCAATCACGATCAAGTATGGCTATCAATGTGAAATGATTTAGACCAATCAGAGCTGAGCTAGACAATACCAAGTTAGTGTAACCAAACTAGGAAAAGAGTAGCAAGTTACACTAACTAATTAATAACTAAATCCATGTGAAATGGTATCGTTCAATTGCGTTGCAAGATAGCTATCCATGTGAATTGTTTTCGAGAGTATGATGTGGCATTGTAAGAACCGTGAATTTCATGAATAAATAATTATTTTGATATAATAAGAAAGTGAGTTTTTATTTGAATATAAATATTGATGTGTTGTGAGATAAGTAATTCAAATTGAATTTAGAATAATTGAGAAGAATGTGGAGTTTATGATAAGATTTGTGAAATGCCTTGTGTGGCATAAGAATGGAAAATTGGATGGTTATTTAATTAAGAAATGAATGAATTAAGAAGTGAATGATTAATTAATATTATATTATTAATTAATTGACATTGCGAATAATAAAATACTAATGAGTAAAGTAACTCACATAATTAGAATTATATTGTTCATTTAATTGATGTGTGCAAGGTATGTAGTAATATATAGTACCTACATTAAAAAGAATGTGTAGTGTGACACCTTGTGGTAACTATATAATATATAAAACTATATTGTAAAGTGGAAGAAATTATAAGTGACATAAATAATATTTATGTGATCACAAGTATGTGTGGGAACATTAAAAATGTACTATATCACAAAATTACAAATTATTTCAATGAGCAAGTCTAATTGGACTAATAAAGTTTAAGGAGATATTAAATTATTAGTGATTAATTAAATTGAGTCCATACATGTTTTAAATATTAATTGAACTAGAATAATGTACATGATTATATGATGTGGGTACATAAATAATCCCTAACTTTCCATTTTGTAAGCATTAACACATTAAAATTACATTTTGGAAATTCAAGAAAACAAACTAAGCATTATAACACAGTTGCTGAGATTTAAAGCCCGTGTCCCATATTAAGTGACCCAAACAGTGTTGCATAGTAACCTAACTCTATTTGCGTATAAACAAGTCAGCAGTTGAAGGCTACATTAGCCATGATCATGAACTGAGATATGGGGGAGAGGGAGTTGGTGATCTCTTTCCACCAAACTCTCTCAATCCAATGATTTTTTCTTCCATCCCTTGGTTTGATTTCTTGGACAATGACTTAGCATGGTTAGTGAGTTTTCTATAAATTGAGCACTTCCCTTCATTTTCTTTGTTGTTGAGATTTCTTGTTAAGTTGAATATAGAGAGTGTGAGTTGCTGAGAATTGAGGGAAGTATATTAGTGAATTGAGGAATTCATTTAAGCTTCAAGAGGTATAAATTCTGTTTTTGTGTTCTTGAGTTTGAGTTTTGTCAAATTCTTACAATTGTTTGAATTCTCTGTTAATTGATATGGAATAGCATGCCATTGTGTTGTCTGAGTTTGTATGCATGTCTAGGAGCTTTGCAGTTAGTCTGGTTGCAGGTTTAACAATATATGTGATGAGGCTCTGCAGAAGCAGAGCCATATTTTTTTTATCCTGCTCGAAGTGGCGCGGCTGCGCCACTTCTATAGCACATGACCACGCGGCTGCGCCGGTTGCCAGTTATGAATACTGCTTTTGTTGGTCTTATGTTATTCTGAGCACGTTATGTAGTCAGGGTATGCATATAAATAATCTTAACATGTGGAATGAAGTTGCTATGTGTATAGTAAGCCATGTTAGTTTGTTTTAGTTTGATTATTCAAAGAAAACTTAAAGCTTTGGAAACTAGTTGATAAACATTGTGTAATACATGTTCTGACCTTGTGTACAAATGTATCAAGTTCTTATATGCCTTGACATGTGACCAATATGTTAGTTATATTGTTGGAGATAGTATAGTATATTCAAGCATGATTTAAAAGGAAAATGCAAGTAAAAGACTATACTAGTTATGTGTACATAACTATGCATACACTAAGTTTTAAACTTCAAAATATGCTTATGTGATTTATTATGTGATTATGAAAGCATGATATAGAATTTGTGGACTTACCTTGCATGCTTAGTAAGTTTTGATGATCTACTAATAGAAACCTAAAGTTTCAAAAACGAACTTGATAAACTATATACACTTTGAGTTAGAAACTTGTAAGCATGCTTATGTGGTCTAACGTGTATATATGAGTATGATGTATAGCAAGTGAAGTGGCTTTGCATGCTTGGTGGCTTAACATGCGATTTTCAAAAGAAACCTTGAAAACTAGTTTTGCCAATAACTACGTTACAAGTATTCTAGAATGTGACATCATGATTAGGTGTGTCATGTCTATAGACATGATTAACATGAATGCCTAGTTAGTCATATGCATTGTGAAACTAGTTAAGTGTGGTTTAGAACAAGCATAAATGAAGTAGAACCTCACAACTTGAAATACATGACTAATCTAATGTAAGCATGTATAGTTGAAATACATGACCTATTGGTCACGTAGCATATGTATAACGGCTAAACGTAAGAGAATTTGTGAATTGAACACTTAAAGTCTTGATTTAATGAGAATGGATAATGACCTATATTAAAGATAAGATGTAGGGTCGAACATAGGTGTGTTTTGCATGATTATTCATATATGTGCAAGACGGGTGTATACTGGCTTTCTGCAGGAACAACCATGTCTTGGTTTGCATCAGGAGTAGCGCGGCCGCGCAACTCCTTAGTACAAACCAAGCGCGGCCGCGCCATCCTGCAGAGAAATCTAATTTCTGTTGGTAATTTAAGAGCTGATGTATGCCTATATTGTTACAGTAATCTGAAATACTTGACCAGTGCCTTATTCAATGTGTCAAGAGGCATGCTAAATGATAGAATCAAATGTGTAATGAGTAATTATAAATTTTCAAACGTCAAGTTCAGAAGATAAGTACGAACTATGATTTTTGACTAAATAGACAAACTGATTTGGTACGTGTTGATGTATGTATGGGATTATAAGACAGTTTTCAAATAAATGATGATATGATAAAAGGTGAAATTATATGCTCAATGATTAAGCATGAGTAGGAGATTGGTTGTTTATATAATGTATATATGATTAATGTGTATACATAAATAGGATAATATAGTTCGTTAGGTGCTAGTAAGCTATAAGTTGGTAAACTACGCAAAAGACAAGTATCCGAACTCTATTTTATATTGAGCAAGTTTCCTAACATGCACAACTTTGAATAGTTCCTTGATTCTCAGTATCTCTCTCAAATTCTCTCAAGAGCTCTGTCTTTTTCTCTAAGTTTTCTAGCTTTAGCCTTAGAAAATAAAATGACGTAAAACATAAAACTGATTTAATGCGTATAACTTGTATGGATGTGGGTATTAGTTAAGCGCATCATGGCTTAAACTAATCTCATGTTCTCAAGGCCATGTTTAGCTAGTTCCTTAAAGCTCCTTTTAATTTATTTTTATTAGTTCACTCATCATATAATTTATTTGTCACACTTTAGTTAATCAAATTCTAATATTTAAATTAAATTAAAGTTAATATAACTTCATTAAATCAATTCACCACATACTTATAATTCTTATTTATTAATTATAACAAATCATTAAATCTCTAATTAATTAATAAATTAATTAGAACAACATTATAATTATTAAACAACTCATTTAATTTAATTATCCCAATTATATTCTAACTTTGAATTGTAAAATTATTCCACATTAATTTAATGAGATAAATTAACTTTTGGTACCTGTACTGGAAAATGACTTACAATTTGGTAACCGAAGTGAAAAAAGTTACAAACTGGTGATTGTACTCGAAAAATGTTGTGATCTGGTGCTTGTACTTACCAATTTTTAAATAATCGTTAAAATTGACTAACGGAGTAGATGGAAAATTCTGACGTGGCTTGCTCATCGGCGCTTGAGGGAACCAGAAAGAAAGTAAATGACCTACTTGAATAGATTGAGAGAAAGATTGAGAAAGCTGAGGAGATTGCAGGCGGTTAGCTTCAAAGAATTTCTGTAAGGGGGGGGGGAGTTAGAAGCTTTGGATGTTGGAGAGAGAGAGAAAGAATATGGAGGTGGGCGGGACGTGGAGGTGATGAGAGTTTTTGAGTAGGGAGTAAGGGAAGGAAGTACGGATGGAACAATAAATTGGGGTAGAAAAGCACGTGTGGGGTCCAGTTATTCTTTGAAGCTAACCGCCTGTAATGACCTACACAATAATACAAATTTGTTACCCAGTCGTCGCCATGTCATCCTTTACATCTGACCTGTCAAATTTTCAAACAGAATAAGGATGAAACCCTACTGTTTAACTGAGTGTAACATTTTTCGAGTACAATCACCAGTTTATAATTTTTTTCAGTTCGGGTACCAAATTGTAAGTCGTGTCCCAGTACAGGTACCAAAAGTTGATTTATCCCTTAATTAAGGCAAAACTAATGATTTGGCCATCGAAGCTGACACGTTTTATTGAATACCTGATTGAACTTTTAATTTTTCAAAATAACGAACTGAACTAATTAAATTTTTTAAATTGGGCCATTCTGTCAAATCTGGTTAACGGTTGTCAAAATTTTCATACGTGGAATCAAAAAAAAGGGAAAATAAAATAAAAAATGAGGTGGCCAATCAGCAACAATGACATGGAAATAAAAAGAAAAAATTTATTTTTTGACTCATTTTTAACATTTTAAAGTTTTATAAATGACAAACATAATAAAACACAATAAAAACTAATAAAAATAAAACATTTTTTTTTCATTAAATTAAATTTATTTATCAAGATAAATCAAATCTTAATCAATTAAAAAACCAAACATATTTTCCTTTAAAAAAAAGACAACCACATCGCCGTTGACCATGTAATCGCCGCCGGCGGAAAACGCCGCCGCTGGGAATCCGAGAGTGGGGTCGGGTCGGGTCGGGTCGGGTCAGAGTCTCGATCGACTCGATGAATACTCCGTTGCAATCGGGACAAGAGAGTCTTCCTGCCTCAAAAAAAAAGATGACTAGAATTGATTACAGAGCAATTTGCTTTATGATCAACCGACGGTTGAAAAAAAAAGGAAACAAGGAAATGGGTGGGTAGGAAGCTTTTGTGATATAAATGAAAACCCATTAAACCCAATTAATTAATGAGAAATGTACAAGGAAAAGTAGCAGAAAAAAAGTTACAAGAAGGAAGTGTAACTGTAGAATTCGATACGCATACACATGAAGAGTAAAGAAGCGATAGAGAAGAGGGCTTGACCCAACCTCAAAGCCAAGCTGACACTCGTCCCCAAAGACCCTTGGAATTCTTCATCCATCTCCAATGGTTATTATTATTATTGCGCTGGATTTCCTTTTGTCGTCGGTGTATAATTCTTGTACAGAAGTCGTACGAACCCACCTCCTCCTTGAGAAAAAGGCTAGCCGTCACAGCCATTTTCAATACTCTGTATTTGTTGCCATTCCACCTCCTTGAGAAAAAGGCTAGCTGATTGGAAGGTTAGGGTTTTGATCTAACAAAAAACAGACCCACAAGACAAAGCCATCAAAAGAATAGCCACTTGTTCTACTTCCCCCAATTTCTTGCTGCTCCTCTGCCTCTTCATCGGAGATCTCTGCCTTCTTTGTAACACCACCACCTCTTTCCCCAAAGCCATCAATCTTACCCTCAAATCTGCACTCAATTTTCCGTTCTTACCTTGCTACTATTCTTGTCGTTGCTACCGATACTGTCACCACCACGGCCGCTAGTGGTGGAGCTGTTGGTTGCGGTGACGGAGGTTTTCTCTCTCATCTTGTCTTTCCCTTTCATCAAACCTTGCCATAGGCGCACTCTTTTTCTTCCTGTCTCTGATTCAAGAGAGGTATTTTGATTTTTTTGTTTTATTTTATTATGTTTGTCATTTTTAAAACTTTAAAATGTTATTTTTTTTTAAACTTTAAAATATAAAAAGGTTTTTTTTTGCCATGTGTACTTTTTTTTTGGGTTAAGTTCAGATGACCAATTGGGGTTTGGGCGGTTTTTCACTTAACCACATGTAGTCAGTAAAGCTACATTTAAACTCCCGACTTTTTGAGTTGAAGTGAAAAAATACTTTCCGTATCAACTCCATTAAATGATTTGGCTAAAGACTTAATTACCCTCTATAACTTCAGATCCCAATAATCAAACCCACTACGGAGACCCAATTCGTTTTTGGCAATTTTCATGAAGAAAACCCCACAATCTCAGAGGAACCGATTCAAAACAATCTAAAAGTTAAAATCCAATTATTTCAACTATGAAATTTGAAATTTCAGAATTCACAACCAATTATTTATGGTTTGATCCATATTTTTCATCCTTATAACTCTGAACAACAACTAAGCTCCATTCTGCAAATTCATGGATGCCTTAAATACAATTTACCCCAATTCGCACATAAACTATATAAACCAACCTATTTATATATAAATCTTCATGAAACTTACACATGCCTCCTATTTCGCTGCAAATTGCCAATTCAATGATGTTGTAGTGCCTTTGATCTCAGAATTAGTTCCAAATTTCTCTACACATGCAGTCCTCTTAAGCTCCTTCCTCTTTAACTGAACCCGCCAAATTTTAGAAAATTTAGGAATTTGATCTTTGGTTCGGGTGGAGTGGGTATGATCAACAGTTAAAGGAAGAGAAGAAACAAGAAATGGAATTGAGGTGATGGGCAGCCTCCCCTGCTCCATATTCAGCTCAAGCTTTTCATGAGGTTACTAAGTGATCAATTGCTCTCCTGAATGCCACCTCCTTCTTGCCACTAATATGACTTACAAACCCACTATTACTCATAACAGTAACATAAAATACCTCCAAAATTATGGCCCCAAAACAGTAGCATTGGATCATCTTCTTCCTCATCAAACTCATCACCATATCCGAATTCGGCATCTCCTCTATACCCGGGTTCACTTCCATACCCAGATTCATTCCCTTGACCATCAAAATTTCCAATTTGCCCATACCCACCACTCAAAATCTCTCTCCCCACTCCCACCACACTCCCTCCTTCCTCACAACATTCCTCGCCGCCTCACTCACATCCGATGCCCAATTCGCATCCCCACCATTCACAAACAACTCCCCGCTCGAATCCGTCCCAGCAGCCACCGAAAAATCCGAACAAGTCGCGTACGCCGCCGAGGCCCCAACAGAGCAACACCTCCGCCTCGTCCTGCTTCGATCACTACTCCGACCGGACACCGATCTGGAGCTGCGGCGTCACCTCTTCCGCGCAATCCAGCTGAGACTCTCGCGCTTGTGCGCCGACATCGGCCTGTTATCTTCGTTATTATCGAAAAGAGTGAGCTTGGATATCACTTGAGCGATGCTCAACTTCCACAGATTTTGACCTGGAACGCCTTTTGTTTTTTGCTTTATTCTCATCTTCACTTCTTGGAGACGATCTATAATTTCTTGGTCGACGAAACAGAGGTGAGAAGGAGCGAGACCTTCGCCTTCTCTGGTTCATATCGACATTTTTGGGTCTTCTTAGATCTGCACAAAAGGTTGAAGGGAGAAGAAGGAATATCTTTTAAAAGTCAAGAGGAAGAAGGGGGTATTTTAGTCATTTTTAATCGTTAAAACCCCTTGTCACGCGCTTTTGGCGTCTGACATATACACGGTTAAATTGGATGGAAAATGTGACGTTTTCACTTCAACTCAAAAAATCAGGAGTTTAAATGTAGTTTTACTGACTATAGGTGGTTAAGTGAAAAATCGCTCAAACTCCAGGTGGTTATCTGAACTTAACACTTTTATTTTTTGTATATTTGTTTAGAGCCACGTAGATAAAATTTTAACGTCTATCTATTTTTTTAACGGAGTGACCCAATTTGAAAATTTTAATTAGTTTAATTATTTAATTTAAAAAATTAAAAGTTCAATTAGGTATTCAATAAAACGTGTCAACTTCGGTGGTCAAATCATTAGTTTTGCCATTTAATTAATGTATGACATGTACTCAAATTAATCCACAACAATTCCATCAAATATTTATTTAACTCAATAAATTAATCAACAAAAATATTTATTTAATTCAATAAATATTTAAAATAAATTACGAAAATCTTGTTCGTCACAAAAATTACTTTCGAAGCATCGAAGCGCTACGCGGTTGGAAGTAAAGCTAGCAACTACAAGAGGATTTTTGACGAGCGTTTAATCCTTAATATATAATGTGTAAAAGATGTACAAGGCAAGTCTTCTAATTGTTATGTGTTATGTTTACAAGTTATGAACCTGATTTATACGCTTTGTGTGACAACGTGATATAAATTGTTGAAATGAAAGTTAACTTTGATATTAAATTGAGGAATACAATATGCCAAAGCATGTTAAAGTTTATATGAACGTATAAACTGTGTATGTTATTAGTTAGACTTGTTGAGCTGTTGTGCTCATTCTTGCGAATAAAACTTTATCCGCATCCGTATTTGGAAAAAAGCGGTATACTACTGTATCCGAATTCGTATATATCCGTCTACACTCCTAAATATGATATAAAGAATAACCACAATTCCATAACCCAGTCCCGACTCGCGAGAGAGTCAATTCAAACCCTAAATAGCAGACCGACTCTTCTTACCTTTGCAAATTCAATTAGAACCTCTGCTTCACT
This sequence comes from Panax japonicus, assembly GCA_020205505.1. Taxonomy (NCBI): domain Eukaryota; kingdom Viridiplantae; phylum Streptophyta; class Magnoliopsida; order Apiales; family Araliaceae; genus Panax; species Panax japonicus. The sequence continues at coordinate 45,790,802 of CM035107.1, forward strand.
ACTTGGCACTCGATCTTCAGCGCTGTGATCTTCTACTTTGTGAGTTCCGAAATTTCTCTCATCTGCTTCTTTATTTTTAAAGATAATATATCGTTTATACCCTCCATGCTGCTTTATTTTTAAATATATATATATTTATATATATATATATATATATATTATGTATAATATATACCTCAGCTGCTGATTTGTTGTACATAGTAATTTTTAGTTACTATTATGACTTTTGTTGTTCTGGCGGTAAGAGAACCTTAAGAATGAACAACTCAGTAGTAAAACTTATGCAGACAAGGGAAGGTCAGAACCAAAATTTTCACTAGGGGACTATATCCAGAGTTCACCAAGTTTTCATTTTTCACACCTCAAGAGTAGAGGTGGCAAACGAACGGGCGGGCCGGGCCAAAAAGGCCCGGATTTTGGCGGGCTGCTAATGTGAGGCCCGTGGCCCGGGTTGGGCCGGCCCGCCCCGCGGGCTTCTTCGTCTATTTTTTTTTTACAAAATCTTGCTACACCAAAAATAGTAATAATAATAATTATTAAAAATAATAAAATAATTTATAATAAACAATAATTCTAATTACCTGCATTAACTACATATCTCAATCAATTAAAATTTTAATAGTATTATAAATAGAGCGATTCAATCAACTTGTTCAACCCAAGATGCGGATACACATCACCCAAAATACACAAAGCTCATAATAATCAAAGTATATGTAAATAATTAACTATTCCAGTAAAATTAGTGGTACATTACTTGCTCTCCAAGACAAAATAAAATTTAAAGATATCATAAACTTACTTTCCTAAAAATAATACTATTAAAATACTTAACATTCGATACCTGCAAAAAATATTCCTTATCAAATTAACTAATAAAAGCAGGAGGGATATTAAGATGGTTCCCCTCACTAAAGCTTCAGTAGCACGAGACCAAGATTTACTACTTCCTCAATAGTACTAGGGACAAAGCTTACTCGATAATACAATTATACTGTGTCAAAATTTATTTATTTTTTGCTCAATAAATTATCAACCCTACATAGCAAAAATAAATTATCAACCCTAAGACAGATTCTAATTTTCAATTAAGCCGATTCTTAAATAGAGCGATCTTGAAGCTTGTTAACTTTTGTATGGTATTAGCATATGATATTTTTGTATAAAAATATATTTTTATATTGAAGATTGCATTAAAAATAACCCACAAGTAGCAACATTTTGTTTTAAAAAAAAATCGTGGGCCATGGGCCGGGACAAAAACGGGTGGACCAAAAAGGACCGGATTTTAGTGGGCTAAAAAAATGCAGCCCAAAGCCCAGGCCGTGGCGGGCGGTCCAGCCCGGCCCGCGGGTCTGGGCCATGTTTGCGAGGTCTACTCAAGAGGCACATTCGAACAACAAGGGCTAGCATTCAACTTCCTTCTATTACTGCAAAAGAAAAATTTGATAGAAGAACACTAAGAACTACGAAACAGTGGGAGGTGTACACAGGCCAGAGTTATTTATCAGCATTTGATTCAATGGAAAAGGGTAGCATTGATGAGGCCACCTGGGAGGATGAAGAGCTACTTAAAGTCAGCTAACTTAATTTTTCTACGAGGCCATGAAGGCATGGACTACATTAAGTGAAGGGTAATGTCATACTAGCCTAAGTTGAGTCGGGCATTGTGTGGGCTTTCGTTTTGGCCTTTACTTGAAAATATAAAACATATGACAAAACTAATGTTTTAGCCACTGTAGTTGGCACGTTTTACTGAATATACTTCTGAACTTTTAATTTTTCAAATTACCCCATTAAACTAATTAAAATAGTAAAATTGGACCATTCCGTTACAAAAACTGGATGAACGTTAAATTGCTTCAAATTTTTCCTGCATGGCAGCAAAAAAATAAAGCTAGAAACAAATATATACTGATGTGGTTGTTCCTATGTGGCTGTGTAAAAAAACAAAAAATTAAAGAAATGACATGGAAAATAGAAGGCAACACAAAAATTATTTTTCGACTCATTTTAAACATTTTAATGTTTTAAAAAGGGCAAAAACGTAATAAAACTAAACAAAAACTAATAAGATTAAAAAAAAATTCATTCATTAAATTAAATTTATTTATCAGTATAAATCAAATTTAAATTAATTAAATATACTCCTTGTCAAACTAAACATATTTCCTTAATAAAAAGATATTAATAACTAAACATTAAAAAAAATCAAAGCAAAATGAACTTTATTTCTTCTTGGGAAAATCTCAAAATCAAAACCCTAACTTTAAATTTTCTCTCATAACAACTCATCCATCCAAATGAACTCATTATCTTCTTTCCCTGCTTCATGTCCTTCTCGAGGTGATTTCTGGCCTTGTTGCTTTAAAACTAAATTTTTCTTGGTGGGTGGAACCATTGCATCTTGGGTTCCTTTTATCTCTTCTTTCCCTAGTCTTCAATGGTGATTCTGGGCTGATTGAGAGGACTGCTCGTTTCTCCTTTTGAGTGTGTCGTGATTTAGTTTGAGATTAGATCCTTTTCTTACTTTGTTTTCTGTCAGCCAAAATTTGATTTGATTTTTTTTTTGCTGTTTGGGCGATCTTTCTACAATCGTTTGCATGTTCAGTCTTTGTTTTATCGTTTTTGGTTTTGGGTTCCAATGGTTCTAAAATTATGTTAGTGTTGTTGCCTCCAGACGAGGTTTGATCTGGTTTTGATTCTGCTATCGCTGGCTGAGATTTCTGGCCTTTTAATGTGTTTTGATTAATGGTTTCGCTGTTTCATTTCGTTGTGCTGGATTGATTCATCATGTTTCAAACTGTTGATTAGTCTGTCTGGGTTAGTCATGAGATTATGATTGTGATTCATGGAGTTTTCCGTAAGACTACGGCGGTTTGTAATTTTAAGAAGATGAATCAAGACTTGAGATAAAGAAGACGATGAGTTTATTTGGATGGATGAGTTGTAATGAGAGAAAATTTAAAGTTAGGGTTTTTATTTTGGGATTTTTCCCAAGAAGAAATAGAAGAGGAAGATGGGGAGAACACAAGTATTTGATTTTGTTTTGATTTTTTTAATGTTTAGTTATTAATGTTGTCTTTTTATCAAGGAAAATATATTTAGTTTGCCAGGGAGTATATTTAATTGATTTAAATTTGATTTATCTTGATTAAAAATTTGATTTAATGAATGAAAAAATATTTTAATTTTATTAGTTTTTGTTGTGTTTTATTACTTTTTTTTTACCCTTTTTATAACATTAAAATGTTAAAAATTAGTCAAAAAATATTTTTTTGTGTTGCATTTTATTTTCCATGTCATTTCTTTAATTTTTTGTTTTTTACGCAGTCACGGAGGAATATCCACATCAGTATATATTTCTTTTTAGCTTTATTTTTTTGCTGCCACATAGGAAAAATCTGAAGCAATTTAACGACCATCCAATTTTTGTAATGGAATGATCCAATTTTACTATTTTAATTAGTTTAATGGGGTAATGTGAAAAATTAAAAATTCAGTGGTGTATTCGGTAAAACGTGTCAACTACAGTGGCTAAAACATTTATTTTGCCTAAAACATATATATGTAACCATAAAACATGAAGTTTCTTTTGGTGATGCATATGATAAACTTGAAAACATAAAACATATATATGAAACCATAAACATGAAGTTTCTTTTGACAATGTTCTAAAAGGCGGGAGGCGGACGATCGGGATGTGCCTAGCGCCTAGGGGGCTTAGGATTTTTTTATTATAAGTCAATTTTAATATTTTATCTTATATTTATCCAAACAAAATAATTATATAAAGCAAAACAATCTATAATAAAGATAGCATTTGCTTAAAGTTCAACCACATATACTTTAAGCCACATTCATATTGTCAGTGTCAAAGTTCAAACACAAACATTCAACCGTTCAAAGTTCAAACATATCTTTAACATATTAGTTTTATTCATAAACAAGATTGCTATTAAATAATAAAATTTAAAATTTCAAGAATTCAATTAAATATTAAAACTTAAGAAACTAAACATAAATTTAAGAATTATATTGAATTAAACTAAATATTATAAATGTATCATCATTTATATGATTTGAAGTTGGTACAAGTTCAAAAAATTATAACTATAATGAAATTATCTATTTTGACTCGATCTTGTTCACTTGTTGTGATTTGATATGTTACAACCTACATTATGAATATGGTAAATTATTAGAAAAATAAATATATCAAGATTTGATTTGGATAGTTATTAAAATAAATAAAAAACTCTCTGCCTAGGCCTCACCTAATTTCCTGGAGTGATTTTTTTGCCACCTTGGGCCTAGGCGAGGCGTCAGGGGGGCCTAGCGCCTAGACGGGGGGCGCCAAGGGGCTTAGCGCCTAGGCGGGGATTTTTAGAGCACTTACTTTTGGTGATGCATATGATAAACTTCTGTTATGACATAACTTTCCAGCATGTATATGTATCATGTATAGCTTTCTTACTGTAACCATATAGTTTTTTGGTCGCCAGAATGTTTAGGTATAACATTCCAGCATGAATATGTATCATGTATATTTTGTTTATTTAAGTTGTTACTTATCATAAACTTTATACACTTGGACTCCCAGGGTCTGTTATGTCTTATGTATGATGAGTATGTTTACACCATCTCTAAAGTCCAAGCTACCAACAAAATGAAAAGAAAAGAAAACAAAGGGTTTATCTTACTTTACTAGGTGTTACTGATTTTAGAAGTACAATGATTTAGGTATAGTTTTAATAAAATATCATTAAAATAATGGTATTTAGTTGTGTTATGAATATGTTACACTTTTCCATTATCATTTCCCCAATACTGAAGAATGTCTTATTTATATTTCCTGAGATATTGGTTTAGAATATGTATGCATGCTTCCTAGGTTTCTTCATTTTGTTCCCACTCCCTTTTAAACTTTTACATTGTAATAATGGTCGTTCTTGCAAGTTTATGTGCTTGCATTTTAGTCGGATATACGATATGAGCAGTTGTACTTCTGGTCTTGTTATTTGAACTAATTCTAGTTATGAGTTATCTGCTTCACCTTTGAATTTGGTTGCTACATGAAGCCATTTTTATTGAAATGAAGTTTTTATGTTCTATGTATTCATTGTGCAGATTTCTTCATAGATGCATCAGTCTTTTTCTTTTGGATCTGGTGAATCATCTGAAGTTCCGCGCATCATGCAAATGACGTCTTTATATTTGTAGCAAAAAGTTAGTGTTTGCCTAAAGACGAGAATCTTAAAACTGTATTTCATTTTTATCAAGTACTTCGGTTCGTTCGAATATTTTTAAAACTATGTATTTTGGTTCCAGTATCTTGTTTTGAAAAAATCTTTGGGAGCATGTAGGTTTTTCTTACAGAGAACACCATGACTCAGAATAGAATTTCAAGTATTTACTGAATTTCAAGTCTTTAATCTTGGCGTTTCTTATTATCGACTGATCTACTTATTTAATGGTTTCTTTGGTCTCATATTGCTGCATGATCCTGATAATCTAACGTGGGATAAATATTTTTATAATAATCTAGTGCACAAACCCGATATTTATGAATTCTTACAAGGACTTGTCAATAAATATTTTTTTTATTTTATATTGTGATTTCTTATCTTGTCCATGTAGTTTCTTAATTATAGCTTATTGTTACTTTTACCTACGTTTGTATCACAATCAAAGTCATAAGAACTTGCTTTTGCCTTTCAGTCTGTTGCATTTCATATGCTAATCTGACAGCTTATTTGAATTAATTATCTTATAGCACTTGGTGGTGCAGGTAAACCCACTTCCTACATGATGCTAACATTTCATAAACTGCATGTTTAGCAACTTCATACTTCATTGAACTTTATTTTGTCCCTCTATAAATTGACAAGATGATAGACTGCGGTTGGTAAATATTGTAAGTCGGCAGCTCCCAAAATTGTTTTTATTGTTTTTTCATTGAAATGCCTGCTCACATTTTTAGCAGGTTTGTTTATCGACTTGGGATTTCAAAGATATGTTTGTTTGTATTCTCCTGTAATGACTTTAGGAATTGATTCTTGTGCTGCTAACTGCATGGTTTAATGGAGAATTTTTGTTTCTTTTAATCTTGAAACCTCGTATGGACGTAGTTTCTTCCGCCTTTTTAATCTTTGATTATTTTCCTTTACCTGATGGTATATGAGATGCTTATCAAATAAACCTGAGCAAAAAACATTGATGCTAGGATAAGATGCTTTGGTGTGTTATTTATTGTTTTTTTTATGTTTCTCTAGAAAGGTACCAGGGAGCAACTTGGCATATGATGATACTATCTGATTCAGGTGGTTTGGCATAAGAGAGTATTGGTTAGTAAACACGTTTTCTTTGGGTGCTCTTATGAAAGATTTCGTGCCTTATGAAACATTTAGCTGGACTTGGTTCAAGAAATCATATAAAAGGAATGTCATGAACTTTTAATTGAAAGGTTATTTGGTAAAACCTGTCAATTTTTTCTTCTCACATTATGTTTGCTAAATCTAGTATCAGCGCCTTCGCTGCTGCTTGGTAGACCTGGTTGAATTATCCTTTAAAGTTAAAGGCCCCAGTTGTAGAGTAGATTGTTGCACTATATGTGCCTCAAAATGTGTTCTTTGAAGCTACTGATAAGAGGGGAAGTTTGATGAATAATGCAATTGGAATTTGTCATGTGTTGGCAGGGTTTTATAGAAAGTACAATACATTCATCAGTTCTACATTGTGGTGGCAGGGAAAGTTACTTATGTGGGCTATAAACAGTAACACTTTTAACTAAATCTTTTTTTGCTATTCCTTATTCCATTTGTTTATTAGCAAGCCTAGTGGCAGAAAATGGGTTGTTGAATCTGGTTATGCTCTTCTAAGTTAAAGATGCTGAGCTTCATATATGGTTGATCTGTAGAAAGATGTATTTGTGTAGGTTTTGACTGTACTTGTTTACAAATTTCAGATGAAGCTGTATTGCAGTCGGAATTATGATAGTCATTAATATGGTTGCAAGGTAGAGTTTGTTTTTGTTCCAAAATTTGTGACGTCAATAGTTGTCATTGTCTTTGGTACTCTTGCTTTCTTGGATTCCGTAGATAAGTAGAAAGTAATGAGTCACAAAGATAATATAACAAATTTTTTTTTTTTTTTTGGGGGGGGGGGGGGGGGGGGTGGGGTTTGAACATTTTCAAATATCCTCTATTGGTCTGTACCTGCTGCTGGTGTTATTAATTTTTCAAACTCGTCTATTTTGCAGTTCTCAGTTTTATTATTTTTTCCCTTTGTCTTGTGGCAAGATAAAGGGCTATGGGCTATGGCATTAAGTAACCCAGGGTTTGATTGACATACGAAATTAAATGATACTCCTTTACTCGTCCAAAAAATAAACTAGTCTAGGCGGATATTTTTATGGGTCTTTAACACTAATATACAACAATTAGAAAGTAATTACAAAAATAAAACACACAACATAATTACAAAAATAACGCAATTTATATTAATAAGGAAACCTAAAATTAAGGAGAAATGTCTGTCATAACTAATCATTCAAATTCAAATATTCGGGATCTAACCACAAAAATAAATTTAAATTCAAATTCAAATATTCAAATTCAAATTGCGTAGGAAAGACTGCACAAATTTTGTACTTTGCAGGAGGTGGCGGAGGCAATTTTCAGAGGAGGTGGAAGCTTTAGAGGAGGTGACAGCTTCGGAGGAGGTGGTAATGGTGGCTTCAGAGACGGCGATAATGGCTATGGAGGAGGTAATAATGGCGGTGGCGGCGATGGCGGAGATGGTGGTGGCGTCTTAAGTGGTGGTTACAAAGACAGTGGAGGTGGAGGCTGGGGTGGTAGTGGCGGGAGCAACCATTTTCTGGTAGTAAAAGGAAATTCTCAAGATATTGCAGATGAGAAGATCATTAGTAATGTCATGGTAACCAAACTTTTATAACAAGGTAATCAAACTTTTATACTAAGGTAACCAAACTTTTATACCAAGGTAACTAAACCTTGGTAATTATCAAGGTAACCAAACTTTTATATTGAGGTAACCAAACTTTTATATTAAGATAACCAAATTTTTATACCAAGGTAACCAAAATTTTTATACTAAGGTAACCAAAATTTTATACTAAGGTAAACAAATTTTTATACTAAGGTAACCAAACTTTTATACTGAGGTAACCAAACCTTCATACCAAGGTTACCTTGGTGTGAAAGTTTGGTTACTAACTGCACTATGAAAAAACTGATGGTGTGGAGGTGGATTGGTTACCTTGGTATAAAAGTTTGGTTACCTTAGTATAAAAGTTTGGTTACCTCAGTATAAAAGCTTGGTTACTTTGGTATAAAAGTTTAGTTACCAAACTTTTATACTAAGGTAACCAAACTTTTATAATAAGGTAAACGCCAATCAACAAAAAAAGTGATCATAAATTCATAATCAAACGCACATTTTGCATAAAATTAAGATCATAAATCCCAAATGAATGAAATTAAAGAGAAAACCTTAAAAATTAGTGCGAGAGAGAGAGGTAAAATAGAAGTACTTACAAAAGCAGAGTACAAAGAAATATAAAGAACAATTGGAAGAATGAAAAAGATAGAAAAAATGGCAGAATAGAAGAAAATGGCAGAAATGACGTCTTCATCTTTTATACAAAAATGGCAGAAATGGCGTCTTCATCTTTTGAAGAAAAAATGACAAAATAGAAGAAAATGAGAGAGAAAATGGCAAAATGGCGTCTTCTTCTCTCTTCACTCTTCAACTTTTGTCTTTAAATATGAAAATGGAAGAATAGAAGTGCAGTGGCATACAGAAAATGAAAGTAGAAGGAGATGAGAGAGCAAATGACAAAAAAGAATAAAATGGCAGAATAAGAGGAGATGAGAGAGAAAATGACACATACCAAAACTAATCCCCTAAATTAAGGAATCCTAATTATACTAATATTGTCATGTCAGTCATTACATATTAATCCCTTAATTTAAGGACCTTTAATTATGTTAAGATTGAAAATAAAAACAAAAAAGTATAATACTTTTGTAATTATTTTATAGGTGTATGATTTTTGTAATTATTTCTAAAAATGTACTATTATATGTAATTTACCCTATTTTTATTGGATCGGATAATTGGACATTTTCATTTTTTTTCTTGTGACTCTTAAAAAAATGTATAATATTTATTTCAATTGGAATTTTTATACAATATAGTGTTTTAGGTGTAATTTGGATACATACAAGAACAAGGTTGAACAAACTGTATAATTCTATTATTGGCAAAACTAATTATTTGGCCACCGAAGTTGGTACGCTTTATTAAATACCTGATTGAACTTTTAATTTTTTAAATTAACTCATTGAACTAACATTTATTTTCAAATTGGGTCATTCCGTTAAAAAAAGTTGACGGATATTAAAATATTGCTTATGTGGTGCTGATGTGGCAAAAAATAAAAAATATTGCAAATGTGGCAAAAAAAATCAAAAACAGATTTTAAAAATAAAAAAATTAACATTTTAAAGTTTTAAAAATGATAAAAATATAATAAAATAAAACAAAGAAATATATTTTCTTCTTCAACTAAAAAGATTTAACCATCTTGATTACTTGGCAAAAAACAGAAATTTTTTTAAAAATAGATTTTTTAAAAAAAAATTGTTAAAAAATAGAATTTTTTTAAAAAAAGACTTTTTTAATAAAACAGAATTTTTTTAAAACAGATTTTTGTTAAAAAAACAGATTTTTTTAAAAAACAGACTTTAAAAAAAGCACGTATTTTTTTTAAAAGAACAGATTTTTTTAAAAAATAGAATTTTTTAAAAAATAATTTTTTTAAATAGAATTTTTTAAAAATAGAATTCTATAAAAAAATATAATTTTTTAAAAAACAGATTTTTTTTAAAAATAGACTTTTTAAAAAAACGGAACTTTTTTAAAAAACATAATTTTTAAAAAAATAGATTTTTTTTTAAAAATAGAATTCTGTTTTTTGAAAAAATCCTCTTTTTTTTAAAAAAATCTGTTTTAAAAAAAATTATGTTTTAGAAAAAAAGCTGTTTTTAAAAATATTCTATTTTTAAAAAAAACTATTTTTAAAAAAAATCAATTTTTAAAAAAATTATGTTTTTTTAAAAATATCTGTTTTTACAAAATTCTATTTTTTAACAAATTCTGTTTTTAAAACAATTCTATTTTTTAACAAATTATGTTTTTAAAAAATTTCTATTTTTAAATTTTTTTTAAAAAATTCTACTTTTTGCCAAATAATCCAGATGGTTAAATCTTTTTAGTTGAATAAGAAAAGATATTTTGATTTTTTTTGTTTTTGTTTTATTTTATTATGTTTTTGTTATTTTTAAAACTTTAAAATATTAATTTTTTTTTTTAAAATCTGTTTTTGATTTTTTTGCCACATGAGCAATATTTTTTATTTTTTACCACGTCAGCGCCACATAAGCAATATTTTAATGTCTATCAACTTTTTTTAACGGAATGACCCAATTTGAAAATAAAAATTAATTCAATGAGTTAATTTGAAAAATTAAAAGTTCAATCGGGTATTCAATAAAACATGCTAACTTCGATGGTCAAATCAATAGTTTTGCCCCCTATTATTGTATGTATCCAAATTATACGTGTAAAATTTTAGTTGAAATAAATATTATATATTTTTTTGGAGCCGCAAGAAAATCTATATTTTAAAGGCTCACATTTCATCTCTTACACAAAATTTCGTCCAAATTTCCTCCTCCTTCTCTCTCCTCTCTCATCTCTCATCTCTCATTCCCTCCGCCTTCCCTCTTTTTCTCATATTCCTCTCCTTTTCTTTCTCTCCTCTCATCTCTCTCTCTTTCTCCTGGGTCAATCTCTTTCCCTCTTCCTCCATTTACTTGAACAATTGGTATTTTAATATTTTATTTTAAATTATAATAATTTTTTGGAGTATTCATGCATTTAAAATGTATAATACATAAAAAAATATCAATGGTAAGAAAACAAAATTAAAAACAAGATCGTAATTTACTTATAAAAAAAATTTACTTATAATTTTTTTTACTTATAAATAGATTTTTCTTTTCTTTTTCTTTATCAAATAGAACAAATGTTAAACATATTAGAAAATTGGCTAATTATTGGCATGATGTGATAATTAACATAATAATAACAATAATAATAATTATAATGATAGTAATAATAAAAACTAAAATAATAATAATTATAATTATAATAGTAATAATAATAAATAATATTATTATAATAATAGTAATAATTATAATAATAATAACAATAATAATAATAACAATAATAATAATAATAATAACAACAAAAATAATAATAATAACAATCATAATAATAATAATAGTAGTAATAATAATAATAGTAATTATTATTATTATTATTATTATTGTGGTAGTGTGGTGAATTATAAAAATTGTTATTGATGATTTGTAAGTTTTGTAGGCATGTTTAAATTTTTCTAAATATCTATTTTTAAAAGAAAATTAATTATTGTGGTGGTGTGTTGAATTATGATAATTGTTGTGTGATTGTAAGTTATTTTAGGTTCCAAAAAGTCTTTAGGTAATGTAGTATTTTTTCGAATTTTAATCTAATTTTTCGTTACGTCGTGCCTTCAGGCACGGGTTGGAAATGTTCAATTATACGGTCCAATAAAAATGTCGTAGAAGGACTAAAAAATAAATATTAGGATCAATTACATATTTTATTACATTTTTAAAATAATTACAACAAAAGTGCACTCATAAAATATTTACACAATTAATACACTTTTCATATTTATTTACAATACTAGTGCAATTAGAATTCCTTAATTTAGAGAATTAGTATGCAATTAGGATTCCTTAATTTAGAGAATTAGTATGTATTGATTTACTTATTAAATTAAGTAATTAATAAGTAACCTCCTCTTCCTCTTTCTTTTTCTCTCTCAGAAATACAAACTCAGTTTCCATTATTACACAAACTCTTCCCACTCTCTCTCCTCCCTCATCCGCCGTCCGTTGTCGTGCCGCCGACCCTCCGGTTGGACCGAAAGAGAGGTGGTCATGTGCTACCTGACCGACGATGATGATGCGCTTCCCCTTCAAATGGCCTATCCGGACACCTCACCGGTGTTTGCTGAAGAGATTGATCGTCATCACTATTATTGTCGCCTTCCGCCTCCACCTCCTCCTCTGTCGCTTCCATTATGACTGCCTCCTCCCTCGCCTCCATTAACCGTCTCCTGAATTTTTTTCTCATAGTACAGTTGGTAGCCAAATCTCAATACCGAGGTAACCTATTCAGTTTTATTAGGTTGCTAATTTATTTTGAGTGTGATGCAGTTGGTAACCAAACTTTCATACCAAGGTAACCTATTTAGTTTTATTAGGTTACCAATTTTATTTTGAATGTGATGTAGTTGGTAGTCAAACCTTCATACAAAGGTAACCATTTTAGATTTTGTTGGTAACCAAATCGTTAAAAAAAAATTCATAATAGTAACTCAGGTACTTCCGGAGATTTGCGGCGGAAGAGGAGGATGATGAAGGGGAAGAGAGAGTGATGTAACGGCGGCGCAACCAAGGACTTCTGGAGATTCGCGGCGGAGGAGGATGATGAAAGGGAAGAGAGATGAGGCGATAATGAAGATAATAAGCGGTGAGGGAGATGAAGATTAGGATGAAGAAGATATTTTTTTTGTTTTCCCCTCCTTTTATTTTGAATTTGAATTTATTTTTGTTATTAGATCCCAAATATTTGAATTTGAATTATTAATTATGACAGTTATTTTGACTTAATTTAAGGTTTCTTTATTAATGTGAATTGTACTATTTTTGTAATATGAGTTCTAATTAAACTCTTTTTGTAATTATTTTGTGCATGCACTAATGGTGTAATTAATTTATAATTGTTGTATAGTTCTGTAAAGAACCCTAAATATTATGGGCATAGATTGAACCAAACGCTTCCTAAGACTAAAGTGTCCATGATGTTGGGTCTTTGGTTATAAGCCTCCGTCTATACTCAGAGCCGGTCCTTGGTTTTTAAGGCTCAGGACAAAAATTTTTAAGTGTGCCCCTTTATACAAACTAAATAAAAAAAATAAAAAAATTATCAAATAATTAATTTTATTAAAATTATAAGAATTTACAAAAGATAAGAAAGAACACTTTAAAATGTCATCGAAGCAAAGACTCATCACATGTACCGATAAAATAAAAATATCAATGAAATCGATAAAACTAATAAAATACACACTATAGTTGACAAGTTTTACTGATTACACAATTGAACTTTTAATTTTTTAAATTATTCCACTAAACTAATTATTATTTTGAAATTGGGTTATTCCGTTAAAAAAAATAAACGGACGTTAATTTTTTATCTACAAAACTAATCACTGTAGTTGACACATTTTATTGATTACATCATTGAACTTTTAATTTTTCAGATTACCCTATTAAATTAATTTTAAAAATGATTATGTTAAATATTTTTAAAAATAGTTATTATTTACAATAAAAAATATTAGAAACTTTAATTTTTTTCCATAAAATGAGTAAAATTTCATAAAACATAGATTTAAAAAAATTAAATTTTTATGAAACCTTATTGATTTAAAAAAAACTTTTTTTTCTTTTGAAAATAAAGTTTATTTTTTTTGAATCTATATTATATAAAATTTTGCCCATTTTTTTAAAATACGAAGAATTTTCCAATTTTTTTCTTGAAAATAATATTTATTTATAAAAATTATTAATTTCTTTTTTGAAAAAATTGAATCAGTTTTTTATTTATCTTTTACTATTTTTTTGTTTAATTTCTATTTTTAGTTTTTATTTTAATAATTATAATATTAAGAATGGGTCATTATTTTAAAAAATTAAGTAGACATTAATTTAATTTAAAATCACTTTAATTTTTTTGAATCTATATTTTATGAAACTCTACTAATTTTATGAAGTAAAAAAGTTTCTAATATTTTTTACTTAAAATAATAATTATTTTTTAAAATATTTAAAATAATTATTTTTAATTAGTTTGATGGAGTAATAAAAAAATTAAAAGTTTAATGGTGTAATCAGTAAAATGTGCCAACTACAGTGAATAATTCATTAGTTTTGTAGATAAAAAATTAACGTCCGTTTATTTTTTTTAACGAAATGACTCAATTTCAAAATAATAATTAGTTTAGTGGTGTAATTTAAAAAATTAAAAGTTCAATGGTTTAAATTAATAAAACCTACCAATTACAGTGTGTATTTTTTTAGTTTTGCCCAATGAAATCTAAACAACAAAACATCATTTAAAATGTTTTATTGTTACACTTTTAAATACAAAATTATAAATTATACTATCATATGTAATGTTTTCTAATATATTATTTTCAATACATAATATGGCTAATCTTTTTATTATTATTTTTTATACACATAAATACATAAATTTATAAAAAAATTTGGGCCCCTTTCAATTTTGGACACATGGCGTTTGCCCTGTTGGCACACCCCAGGGCCGGCTCTGTCTATACTTGAGGTCCCAACACAAATGACCGGCCAACGTCTGCAAGACATTTAATGCATTGCAAACTAGGTAAATGTGTTTGTCACATCAATACTTAATGATAGTTATCACATCAACCATCACATAAGTACCAAACATGTGATAAGAAACGTGACCTTTGGCGCCAAAGACCCTCTATAGAAACTCCTTTTGTACCTAGTAGAATGTAAGATATTCTCTCCCTCTAATTTTTGAAGAAAACCCGGCCTGACCCAACCTAAAGTACGGCCTGGGACCGGCCTGTGGCCTTTAGTCCAGCCAGGTCTGAAATAACAAGGTTAACCTGTTAGCCCATGATCCTAACTAAGTAATTGCTCAAGGGAGGCTGCATATCTTATTTATATTGTCAAAGGTCTAACATAAATTATGCTGGTAGGCAATGTGGGAACAAAAGCCACATGACCAACTGACCAAGGCTTTATTTGTGATGTTAAGATCTCGTTAGTCTTTATGGCAGTGGTATTTGCATTTGTTCCTTTAAAATACCCGATTCCCCTCCACATTCTTGTCCCTGTTGATTCTTAAAATACACATGTAATGATGTTCTTTTACATGAAAAATTGGACTATGTTGCTGGCCAAACAATTTACTGGGATTGCAACTTAATGTTCCCAACCATGATATATCTCTGGAACGTGACTCTGCTATTTCTCAATGTTTACTCCAATGAAAGAAGATATGGAACCTCAATACAACTGAAAATTCCTACTGTACACTTTGATAAGTGTATTTGATTAGCAAATCCCCTCACTTGCATGCTTAAGGCCATTAATCATGAAAGTGGAGGAAGCAAAAGAGGTCAGATCTCTAACTTTACAAGTTAGAAGGAGTCCCGCATCTGATATGAACTGTTGGAAGTCCAAGTTAACTGACTATTTATATGATTGTTATATTTGTTTATTATTTTGACATTTGAAGTCCCACGCTGTCCAATTGTGATATCTTATCCTGTTTTTGTTTTATAAATTGGGGAGAGATCAATAACAATTTTTGTAGTAAAACTTGGAAGTCAAATTGAAGAATCAAGACTGCATCTGCCTTGGGCCCGGCCCGGCCAACAGGCTTGCGCAGACCACAAATTAAGCTTAATTATCCGGCCTGACCTGACTATTTTTATTTGAGCCTGGGCTCGGCCTAACCTGGTCAATGGTTAAAGCTTGGCAGACCTAGATCAGGCCAGGCAGCCTGTTTGTGCAACTCTATCTCCCTCTCTAATTCTAAGGATTTTAATTGTTAAAATACTCCTATTTGTGCAAAATACTTACTCCCACGTTAGGGATAACCCCCAACGGCAATGTTGAGTCATTAGTTGGTTCCCTTGTGTATGTCCAAATTTGGTGTGACGAAAAGGATCATTAACAATAGTTAATATGTTGATTTAGTCGAAACTTGTTCTTATCAGGATAGTTAATCTCTGTTGATATTGGTTGAGAATTTAACCGTTCGATGGTTTTGTTCATTTTCGAATATAGAGAATAAGCTCGAGATGAAGTATGGGCAAGTCTTTGTTTAGTTTTCAAATTCAATTTGTTTTGTTGAGAAACTTATTGAACTACTTTTTATCCTATTTTAATTTTTTAATTTGGCTTCTTATATATTTTATTTTATTTTTAGAATATATGAATATAAAAAAAACATTTTTGTTTAGATGTCCTAAACATAATAATTGTTAGTGTAATTGTGTGACATGATAGTGAAAGTATTCTGTTAAATTTTGAAAAATTACGTCATTTTACACTATTATCACTAAAATGTAAAATAATCTAGTGGAACAAAATTTATATAAACGAATCTTTTTGTGAGACGGAGGGAGTAATTAGTATTTTCTTAAAAAAACAATTAACTTTTAAAAAAAGGAATTAAGCAAAAAATATATTAATTTAATAAGACAATAATAGTAGTAGTAGTAATAATAATAATAATAATAATAATAATAATAATAATAATAATAATAATAATAATAATAATAATAAAATGAGTTTGTAGACACTCAAATTGCGTTTTCCTGTTACTAATTATGCTGGAAAGCAAAAGCGTTTTTTTATATCTTAGAGACAATCCCGGAGGACTACAAAAGTCGAATCTCAAAGACAATCTCGTGGGATAGTCAAAAGTCACATCAATCCCGGAGACAACTCCTGGAGGGCAAAGATGTAATTTTGACAACATAATATAAAAAATTATCATTTAACTGTGGATAAGGTTGCAAGAGCCACCATATCAATCCTCAGTGCAAACTGCGCAAGACAGATCAACCGTCTGCCTACGGAGACTTGAAGATGTTATTCTGGTCATGAACCCATCTTTCTGGATTCGAAAAAGATCATGTCCTATATAATTGTGTAACTCTCGGAAAGAACTTTTCGGAATGGTATGACACATCTCCATAGGTATGTCCTATATTCTTATCTTCTTCTTATAACTTTTCTAGGACTCAGCACACATCGCTTCTCTGCTAGTAGTCCATATGGTACTCTGAGTGGTTTCCCACAAACAACCAACAAACAAGTTCCCGTCTCATCTACACTGTCCCACAACAGTGAGTTAGATCGGTTGCCAGTTTTATATATACCTTCGCTCTCTGAAGGAATTGTTTAGCCCAGCTCCCATATGTCAACCATCAAAGTTATGATTGTACCACAATCTAAACTTATCTTAACTTATACAAACTATTAAACTATAATGTTCGATTAAGTCAATTTCTTATTCCTTACGGCTTTCTGACAACTAAATGTCATCCCTCCGGATTCATTCTTTCTCGAATCACATTCGGCTTCCATTAATCTTATTACCGTTTGTTACAGCTTTCTTGATAATTCATATTCTATTTAATACTTTCGTTATCCATTAGTTAAACCCCATGTTCATTACTCGTTCTTAGTGTCAAAGCCATACCGATCATTGTATGCTAAGACCAAGCGTCCATCACAACGACGTTGCGTTCACAGCGTCTATACGCTTCACACTTATCTCTCATTATCATGATATAACATCTAAATATTATTCATTACCCTCGTCACTCAACGTCTAAGGAATCACAACCATAGCAATTCCTCACGTTCATTCATCCCGACAACGGTACCTGGATATCGGTTACGTAACCCGCGATTATATTCTTTGTCATTTAATTATGTTTAATCTACACGTTCAACCTTTAATAAAGGTTTACATCACTTGATTAAGTGTTACATTAGTTGAATATTATGTTTATATTTCTTTCTTGCACATCCTCCAATAACTGAGAACTAAAAATCTCATTTCTGGGCATTACTCTGCACCGGCGCTGCGGCGCCATCCTTCCTTCTCTTTCTCGCGCTGCGGCGCGACGTACTTCTCTCCTCTCTTCCCGGGCTGGCGCTGCGGCGCCACAAATTGTACTACGGTTCGTGTTGCGGCGAACTCTCATAGTTTGCTCGGACACTGTTACGCGCTGCGGCGCCGGCCTCCAAGGCACAACTCGCGCTGCGGCGCCGAGTATAAAACCTAGAAAATTTTTCTAAGTCTTTTACAAGCTTGAGATGCTGATTTCAAAATCTCATAACTTCTTCGTTATAACTCGGAACGAGGTCGTTCCAAAGCTATTTTCTTCCTTAACTTACGTACTTCGATTCCCAACAGACAGAACTTCGTTCTGAATTCGTTAAAATGCCATTCAATTGGCTTAATCTTCACTCTTCGTTTATTTTTACATTATTAACGCTCTTCATTTGTTCGTCCGTAATTCGATCATTCGAACTTAGAACTCGTTCATTCTTGAGTCCACGACTCATGTTTTCTATGTTCTCTTACATTCTTATGAAACCCTACACATTTGGGTTCATTTACTAACTTTTTAATTCTCGTTTGACTTTTACAAAATTTTCACCATAACTTTGTTATAGCTAAGTTTTAATCCGTTCTTCATGAACGTTTCTACCGTTCCTTACCAAGCAATATGCATCAAACTTATACGTGATGGTTTTAAACTTGTCCATCAATAAAAATTATCCTACGATGGTTTTAAATTTGTCCATCAACAACGTTCTTCGTGTTCTTCGTGTTCTTCGCGTGTTCTTCGTGTTCTTCGTTCGTTCTTCGTTTTAATCGATATTTTGGATTACAATTCCACTTTTTATTGGAATTTGATGTTATAGAACATTATTCCTTATTTATTTCACCTACTTATTCATATAATCCACTCGGATCGTTCAAATTCGCTACGAATATTATACTTCCTTAAGAAATTTATAAACTAAATTTCTAAGTTCTTATTTCTTCTTTTCTCATGATTTCAACCATATGAAATCATTCCAATCTTCTTTTATTCCTTAATCTCATTAAGCTATGTTTTTGACATAGAAATCTTAAAGAAAATATTAGAAGAAACTATGGCTCGGATTATCGTTCTTCTTTAATCCTCTCCCGTTATACAAAGCCGACGATTTGCAAGCTTTGTTATTTCACGAACACTTTCGATCCGATCAATCATGCTCAAGCTCTTCCTCCTCCCTCTCCATCCGAATCCTATCTCTCTCTCTAGTGTAGGATTTTAAAAATCTCATTTAAATGAAATCTAGCTTCCTATTTATAGATTTTCCAAAGCTAGGGAAAAATAGTCATTTCGCTCCGCCAAACCTCCTTACTATTCATTACTTAGGCACTAAGTTTACTTAGCCCTTAAGTTTGCTTAACACTTAAGTCTACTTAACACTTAAGTTTACTTAACCCTTAAGTTTACTACTTCCACCTCCTTAGTTAACCTCTTTACTATTCACGAAACTTAGCCTGTAAGTTTCTTGGTTCCGTCTTTCAGGTTTCGTCCGACAGTTTTAAAAACTGCGATTCTCGGAATCCAAATATTTTTGAATATTTCGTCTTTCCTTTACCGACTAATTTTTTTTACTTATTCTTCGGATCTTCAAAGACTGAAAAACACTTTTCGACATTAAGCATTTTTCGTCAGGTTTTACCCTAATGATTATACGTGATCATAAAATTCTCAGAACTCACTTTTCCTAACCCTAGGTTTTGAGTCCGCAGGCGAAAACTTCATTTTTGCCATAACTGAAATATTATTGAATATTCCATCACGTCTCAAAATTGAACGTAATCTATAACTTCTCGGAATTTCAAAATAAATCTCCGAGCAGAAACGGATGAATAGTGCTAATTTCGTCTTTTTCCCCGAAAATATTTTGTTCCCGGAAAACTTTCGTTTTCGTCTTGAAAATTCTTATTCGTTCAATCTAGCTCGTAGCCAGAATACTCTCGATTTATAATCATCCTAGGTTATTGAATGATTTATAAACACATAACGCATAATAATATTAATAAAAATTCCTTTTATTAATAACTAATTTTTTAAACTTAAATTCTGGACAACTCGAATTTCCGGGTCGTCACACTCTTCCCCACTTATAAAAATTCCGTCCTCAGAATTTCTTAAAACCACACCCTTACCCGGGTCATCACATTCACCCTTTCTTCACAGAATTTCATCCTCGAAACTTTAGCCTACCTTTCTTGTCAACTTCTCTTCAACGGAGTTCTTATCTTTCCCTCATTCCTAACCCCCATAACATATTAAGAATCATGAAGCAGAAGAAATAACGAGGAATATAAAATTTACTCTTAAAACTTTTCATACTTTTGCTGAGGGGTCAAATCGACCATGAACTCTTACTAGGTTAAATAGAATTTCGTCGTAAGCCCTTCTTTAACGGTCAGTTTACAATCACAAAGAATGTAACTACCTCTTCCATGTTCTCCTCAGACTAAATCATTAGATTCCGCACCAAAACAATTTGGTTTGGCACAAGTTCTCAAAGAAAGCTCGATGACATACCATTTGTCTAGCTGAATCAAGTAGCTTAGACCATACCAATAAATTGGATTTCAATGTGAAACATTCGTCTAGTCAACTCAATTAACATCGATTACTTCTTTAAACTCTTTTCGCAATACATCAAAACGGTTTATGACGTCATGATACAGTACTTTTTATAGTACGTTGAGGACTTCGTTAGTTTATGACTTCGTCATTATACATCATACCATAACGGGTTGTTGATCCTAGGATCACATCCAACACCAGGTTCAATGGTATTAATAACTCCATCGTTTTACCACCCTTGCATCGAATGCACATATGATATAAAATTCATTTTGAATATTTTAAATCAATTTCTGTCTAGCCGAAGCATTTAGCATAGACATACCAAGAATAGCTCTTTTAAAAATTTTATTGATTCCAAAAGTTGAACCAATTCTTTCCTTTTCAAAGTACATATCAGCACGAGTTCAATAAAGTTCGAAATCTAGCATAGCTAGATGACTTGGAATATCCTATTTCTTCATCTTCCTTCATTGCCTTACTGCGACAATACTTAATCTTCTCTAGCACCTTAAATACTAAGCCTACTGAAAACAACTCATTTTCAGTCTAAACATTCCTATACCTTAGTACAGTCCATCAACTTACCACACATTATGAGTTCAGGAACTTTCCACAATAATATGAGTTTAAGAACATCCAGACAGACCATAGACGTTCATTCGCTGAGACGTTCGAAAACATACCATATTATTATGAGTCACGAACTTACCATAAGTATGAGTTTCAAGAACTCGCACCTACCTTATCGTTCGCTACCTATCAAGTATATACATGCGAAAAGATTCACCTTCTCGCCATATACATCTTGATAGCGCGACCAATTCTAATGATTATCACTGTAATAAGCTAAGCATGTGTTACACCAAGCACAAACCTCTGCCCATAACAAAGGTTCATACAACTCAGCTATCACATGAGTCCTCAATTGAAATTTTACAACTTCTAAATCTCTCTCTACTTAATACGAATTTTTTTTAATTCATATATTATCCTTCACACTAAATCTAAGTTCTTCTTCCCGTACTACTTCATAGTACCTTTCATTCATAGCCATAGCTATAAATCATTCATCGTTTAACAACTCATCTGATACTATGAGTCACTTTGATCACGTGGTGATCTTCTTATCCTTCTCTCTACGATTATAGTCTTAGGTACTCCTACATAAGGTTTATAACCTATCAGCTTTGATACCAACTTGTGAAGCCCTGAAATCCGGTCTATCTTCACACCCAGATTCCGTACATCACGAGTACATCCTTCATCCAACATACATCATTCTATACCGAAATATAACAACATACACTCTCAAATCCCATGTTCTGGAAACCTTATAACCTTTTTCATTACAAATAATAATAAATATATTATTCATTTTATCTTACAAGAGTGACTTTTATCCGCCACCAAGGATACATAATAGTTCATTAAACTAGTCTATAGTTCAGTTTTATCTTTCTACATTACAAGTCTTCACTTGATCTTCTCGCTCATTCACCTTCTGAATGGTACTGCATTTTGATACCGTCAGCTTGATCTTTACGGGATCCTTAAGTTCTTCTAACTTTGTTCGCTGAAAATTGTTTTTCATTTAAAGCAAGTGTGATCATTCAATTGTCCAGCAAGTCATAACAGTTGAACAAACAACTTTAGAATTAAAACATTTCTTTAGAACTTCTATAACCGAACAAAGGTTATGAAGAAACTTGAATAATAGGAATAGTCTCGATTCCTATCATCTTAAAACATCAATTATTTTCACTTTGAAATACTTTCATCCCTCTACCTTTTCATACACATCCTATCTGGATAGTATCATTAGCACAGACTTAATAATAACGGTTCATGTATAAACAGAACATACTTGTATTGAACAGCTCAATCACAGAACAATTTATATCATAGAAACACCGAAGTGTTCAAATTGTGGCTCAAGGCCTTATACATTCTAACACCTTGTACAAATATCACACATTCGCACATAGACAGAACTTCTCAAGTACAACATCTGAGAAGTCCAAGAAACTAGCATTCATGTAATATGAATGAAGTTAGGAAACTTGCCTTACGCCCAGCTACAGCTTACGCTGAACTGCTCATTCCCATTCCTATATAACACATAAAGAGAAAACATAAACACCAATTAATCATATGTTGAACTTACGCATTGGTTTAGTTAACTTTACTTCTTAGGGTTCGCGTTCTTGCAATAGAAGTTTACGCGACTAACTTCCTTTACCAGTTTACGGCTTTGTGACATACGGAGATGTTTTACTCAAAACGTTCATCATCTTGGATGATTTATATTCTTATCTTCTTTTTATAACTTTTCTAGGACTCAGCACACATCGCTTCTCTGCTAGTAGTCCATATGGTACTCTGAGTGGTTTCCCACAAACAACCAACAAACAAGTTCCCGTCTCATCTACACTGTCCCACAACAGTGAGTTAGATCGGTTGCCAATTTTATATATACCTTCGCTCTCTGAAGGAATTGTTTAGCCCAGCTCCCATATGTCAACCATCAAAGTTATGATTGTACCGCAATCTAAACTTATCTTAACTTATACAAACTATTAAACTATAATGTTCGATTAAGTCAATTTCTTATTCCTTACGGCCTTCTGACAACTAAATGTCATCCCTCCGGATTCATTCTTTCTCGAATCACATTCGGCTTCCATTAATCTTATTACCATTTGTTACGGCTTTCTTGATAATTCATATACTATTTAATACTTTCGTTATCCATTAGTTAAACCCCATGTTCATTACTCGTTCTTAGTGTCAAAGCCATACCGATCATTGTATGCTAAGACCAAGCGTCCATCGCAGCGACGTTGCGTTCACAGCGTCTATACGCTTCACACTTATCTCTCATTATCATGATATAACATCTAAATATTATTCATTACCCTCGTCACTCAACGTCTAAGTAATCACAACCATAACAATTCCTCACGTTCATTCATCCCGACAACGGTACCTGGATATCGGTTACGTAACCCGCGATTATATTCTTTGTCATTTAGTTATGTTTAATCTACACGTTCAACCTTTAATAAAGGTTTACATCACTTGATTAAGTGTTACATTAGTTGAATATTATGTTCATATTTCTTTCTTGAACATCCTCCAGTAACTGAGAACTAAAAATCTCATTTCTGGGCATTACTCTGCACCGGCGCTGCGGCGCCACCCTTCCCTCTCTTTCTCGCGCTGCGGCGCGACGTACTTCTCTTTCTTCTCTTCCCGGACTGGCGCTGCGGCGCCATAAATTGTACTATGGTTCGCGCTGCGGTGAACTCTCATAGTTTGCTCGGACACTTTTACGCGCTGTGGCGCCGGCCTCTAAGGTACAACTCGCGCTGCGGCGCCGAGCACTAGAAAATTTTTCTAAGTCTTTTACAAGCTTGAGACGCTGATTTCAAAATCTCATAACTTCTTCGTTATAACTCAGAACGAGGTGGTTCTAAAGCCATTTTCTTCCTTACCTTATGTACTTCGATTACCCATAGACAGATCTTCATTCTGAATTCGTTAACATGCCATTTAATTGGCTTAATCTTCACTCTTCGTTCATTTTTACATTATTAACGCTCTTCGTTTGTTCGTCCGTAATTCGATCATTCGAACTCAGAACTCGTTCGTTCTTGAGTTCACGACTCATGTTTTCTATGTTCTCTTACATTCTTATGAAACCCTACACATTCGGGTTCATTTACTAACTTTCTAATTCTCGTTTGACTTTTACGAAATTTTCGCCATAACTTCGTTATAGCTAAGTTTTAATCCGTTCTTCATGAATGTTTCTACCGTTCCTAACCAAGCAATATGCATCAAACTTATACGCGATGGTTTTAAACTTGTCCATCAACAACAATTATCCTACGATGGTTTTAAATTTGTCCATCAACAACTTTCTTCATTTTTTTTGCGTGTTCTTCTTGTTCTTCGTTTTAATCAATATATTGGATTACGATTCCACTTTTTATTGGAATTTGATGTTATATAACATTATTCCTTATTTATTTCACCTACTTATTCATATAATCCACTCGGATCGTTCAAATTCGCTACGAATATTATACTTCCTTAAGAAATTTATAAACTAAATTTCTAAGTTCTTATTTCTTCTTTTCTCATGATTTCAACCATAAGAAATCATTCCAATCTTCTTTTATTCCTTAATCTCATTAAACTATGTTTTTGACATAGAAATCTTAAAGAAAATATTAGAAGAAACTATGGCTCGGATTACCGTTCTTCTTTAATCCTCTCCCATTATACAAAGCCGACGATTTGCAAGCTTTGTTATTTCACGAACACTTTCGATCCGATCAATCATGCTCAAGATCTTCCTCCTCCCTCTCCATCTGAATCCTATCTCTATCTCTAGTGTAGGATTTTCAAAATCTCATTTAAATGAAATCTAGCTTCCTATTTATAGATTTTCCAAAGCTAAGGCAAAATAGTCATTTCGCCCCGCCAAACCTCCTTACTATTCATTACTTAGGCACTAAGTTTACTTAGCACTTAAGTTTGCTTAACACTTAAGTTTACTTAACACTTAAGTCTACTTAACCCTTAAGTTTACTACTTCCACGTCCTTAGTTAACCTCCTTACTATTCACGAAACTTAGCCTGTAAGTTTCGTGGTTCCGTCTTTCGGGTTTCGTCCGACAATTTTAAAAACTGCGATTCTCGGAATCTAAATATTTTTGGATATATTCGTCTTTCCTTTACCGACTAATTTTTTTTACGTATTCTTCGGATCTTCAAAGACTGAAAAACACTTTTCGACGTTAAGCGTTTTCCATCACGTTTTACCCTAATGATTATACGTGATCATAAAATTCTCGGAACTCACTTTTCCTAACCCTATGTTTTGAGTCCGCAGACGAAAACTTCGTTTTTGCCTTAACTAAAATATTATTGAATATTCCATCACGTCTCAGAATTAAACATAATCTATAACTTCTCGAAATTTCAAAATAAATCTCCGAGTAGAAACGGATGAATAGTTCCTATTTTATCTTTTTTCCCAAAAATATTTTGTTCCCGGAAAACTTTCGTTTTTGTCTTGAAAATTCTTATTCGCTCAATCTAGCTCGTAGCCAGAATACTCCCGATTTATAATCATCCTATGTTATAGAACGATTAATAAACACATAGCACATAATAATATTAATAAAAATTCCTTTTATTAATAACTAATTCATTAAACTTAAATTCTGGACAACCCGAATTTCTGGGTCGTCACACTAATTTCGTAAGTCCGACATAGCTTACGAGCACGTCTAGGTGATCAGCCTATTGTACTCTATGTTGATCAACACTACATTCACTAAACGTGTATACGTTTAAATTGTGGCAACCTCACGTGCCTATCGTTTGACGATAAAATAATTTAGCATACTCAGTCTCCTTTTGAAAACTACAACAATATTAGTTTGGTAAATCTTTATCAATACTTGAAAGATTATAAACATATCATAAGTCTAGCTGAAAGAATTGGCGTTGACTTCATTAGACATTAACTCATGCGTAAAAATACATGAATCACAAAGCTTGTCAGATTGAACTGGAACAAGGGTTAGAATACTTGCCTTTAGCATCTACTTACAGATATAACACGTGCACATTAGGTCGTGAATAGTCATACATGGTTCCTAAAGAATCTTACCATTCTTCTCAATCTAATTACATATTAGACTTGTTATTATTGGTTCCGACTTTTAGTTATGTCGTCTTTACTTTCATATGCAATTGACTTTCTTTAACCCTAAGTGATCATACTTAAGGCTTAATTATGTCTTAAAAATGTTACATTACAATCCTTAGTTAATTGTTAAACAATTTCCATTCATGCTTAACATGAAAACATTTTTCAATATACAGATTCCGGCTATTCTTCTCTGTGCCACGCTGCGGCGTCACATGCTAGGCTAAAAGACCGGACTCGGCGTTGCGGCACGAGTCCCTTCGTTACGGGTCGAGCTGCGATGAGACTCTCCAGGGGTTGAAGGCCATTTCAGCACTGCGGCGCGGGACATTTTGCTTGGAGTCGCGCCGCGGACTCTGTGCAACAAATAATTTTGAAAGATTTTTTAACTTGTGAGATTCTCAGACTCGTAACTTCTTCGTTATAAGTCCGAATCGGCTCGTTCAAGAGCCTACGATTCACAAATTACATACTCTATGTGTTCATGCAAGAATTTTATCTATTCGACTTTGTTTGCTAAAAATTAGGTCATTTTTAACGAAAACGATAAACGTCCGTGAACGTCCAACACTCGTTTCTTCGTTCTAAGTCAGAATCCGGTCATTTTTGAGTCCGCAACTCTATAATGCCAAATAATACTTGTCTCCCTCAACAACTAACGTTTTCGAGGTCAAACACAAAATTCGACTTCCATTCCGAGAATTTCACAAATTCGACGATTATCGTCCAATCGTGTGAATTCCGGCAAAACTCTATTACTAACGATTTATTCATCGTTCCAAATGGATTCATTTCATTAACTAGACATCTCAACCTACATATTACAACAACTTTTCTTCAAATTAGGTTATTTCTTATTCTTCATAAGTTCATAACTTAACAAATTCTACAATACAAGGTTTTCATTTCCTTATGATTTATTCTTGAATTATGCCTTTATACAACATTCTTGCATCTTATGAATTATATTGACTCTTTAAGGTAACATATTACAAGTTCATCATTGTTCTTCATAAGTTCATAACTTATTTAGGTTTGAATTGCTTATTCCTCACTTATTCGGCTTAAGTCCATTAATCAACCATTTAAGTGTTTTTAGCATACAAGTTGATTAAGCTACACTTCTCTTATCACCCTATAATGATAGAGATGGAAGATATATATGAGACAAGTGCCTTACCCTTGATGAACTAGTCCTTATTCTTCTTGGAAAATCTAATAATGGAAGTTAAGTTTCAAAGTGCTTATTCTCTCTAACACTTAAGTTGTTTTGTTTTGGATGAAAACTAACAACCAAATAATGAATTACAAGCTTTCTATTTATAGGCCTTTTAAGCTTAGGGCACTTTGGTCATAAGTCCTACCACCTCCTTAATAAACCTCCTTAATATTCATTTACTTAACAACTAAGTAAACTTGCTAGCTACTCTCTTTACTTGGCCATTACATTTAGTACTTGGCCTCCACATTAAACCCTTGGTCACCAAGCTCTCTTATGGATTGCTCCATGGATCCTATTTACCCAATGGATCAATACTTGGGCTTTAGTGTAATTAGTGTGACGCCCCCAAATTCGGGTATCTTCCAACCCGACAGATGGTGCTCCACTGTACTAACATCCATACAATCATTCCATTGAAAATACAAAAAAATGAAGGTAATTACTATCTTCTTATTACAATTAAAGTATAATCCTTCCCAGATTCATAAACCGGTTATATCGTTCATTGGCGCTGCTGCGCGAGTCCATGTACAAACTCTCGCGCTGTGGCACGTGTCTCCAGACCTTTTAATTTTTTCTCGGCCATAACTGGCGCTGCGGCGCAGCTTTTTACACTACGTCTGGCGCCGCGGCGCCAGAACTCAGTACCAGATTCTCAGCAGTTTTGAAAATTTTTGTGAAATTCCCGAGGCCGTAACTTCTTCGTTATAAGCCCGATTTGGTCTGTTCAAAAGCCTACACGTCATAAATGAAATACCCTACGCGTTCATATAAGAATTCAACACTTTCGAATCCGTTAACTCAAAATTCACTATTGAATTCATTTTATAGACGTTCGAAAACGTTAATCATCGTTCAATGCTCATTTTCTTCTTTTTAAGTCAGAATTCGATGATTCTCAAACCCACAACTCTTAATCACCCTATCTCACGTGTTGACATTGAAAACCAATGTTTTCAAGTCACACAGTAACTTTTGATTACCATGCCAGAATTTCTACGTTTTCGACGTTTAACGTCTATTTTCGTAAAATTAGCCATAACTTCGTTACTAATGTTCGCTAAGCCAAATCACATGGAATAATCCATGGATTTCATATTTATATCCTAACCAAACAAGATGTATATACTAACGTATTGATGGCACTCAATTGTTTATCAACAATCGATCTCAACTATTAATATTTTCATGGTTCAAAACTATATTAAACCTTATGATTCTTATAATCTCATGACTTATAGAGATCGAATCTATGGTAAGTCATCTTTAAATCCTTACACAAGACATATCCCACCCATTCTATGATTCTCTAAGATGAAAGAAAATCTAAAAGAGATGGAGATGAAAGGTAAGGATTATACCTTAAGAACTCTTGGTTTTCTTTCTTGGAAAACTCTAAGATCAAGGTTCCAAAGTGTATGTTTTGCAAGTATAGCTCTCTTTCTCTCTCAATAATGTAAGGTTGAGTTTTGGAAAAACTCTCAAATGAATCAACCTAGCTTTCTATTTATAGAAAAATGGAATGGAGGGCAATTTGGACTTTAAACCACCACCTCCTTACTATTCATGTGTGGTCACCAAGTAAAACACTTGGTGACCAAGCCTTATGCTTGGCTTCCACACCAAGGTGGCTGGCCCACCACCTCATGTGACATCCCATGGATTACCCAATGGGTTTTACCCATTCGGTAACCCACCGGTTCTACCCACGGTTTGGTTTTAATGAATTGAGCTTAACTAAATTAACATTGGGCCTTGACTTGGGCTTAACCCACTAATCACTAGGGCTTGATCATTCAAATGATGGGATTAATTAATAATCCAACTCAAATGAATTAGTCATTAGGTCTTAACTTAATTCTATAATACTAATTGTATCACATACGTACACTTCATATATTATCTCCGTATACTACTCGTACCATAATCGTATTGTACTTCGTATTTACTCAACGTATTATACATAGATACTAAATAGTATCACCAAATGTATAACACTCGCATTAACCCTAACGCCATTCCTTCTACGCATATTATTTCTTCCTCGGAAATCAATATACTCAACCCTTAGGTTTTAAGTCCGCAGGCGAAAACTGCGTTTACCATAAATGAAATATTATCAGATATTCCATCTTATCACGATATTATATCATTATACGTTTCTCGAAATTTCAAAATAATTCCCCGAACAGAAACAGATGAATAGTGTTTTTACGGAAATTTCTCGAAAAACAATTATTTTCGTCTTGGAAATTCCAAACAATTATTTCTAACACGTAGTCAGAATACTAACCACGTTGGCACATTCTAGGTCATAGAACGACCTTCACATAGCTTACTCACAAAGAAATCAATTAAATTCATTTAATTCACATAATCAAATAAAAATTTAATTACCATAAAAATCTGATTTTCTCGGGCGTTACATTCTCTCCCCCTTTTAAGGATTTTATCCCCAGAATCTTAGCTTATAATTACAAAAACAAATGAGGAAAATCTTTCTTAATTTTACTTTCGAACTCTCACGTTGCTTCTTCAGCATTGTGGTTTCTCCATAACACCTTCACTGAAGGTATTACCTTATTTCTTAAAACTTGTTCCTTCCTATCAATAATTTGAATTGGAAGTTCCTCATAGGACAAGTCCTTCTCTATCTGAATAGATTCATATTCTATCACGTGTTTATAGTCCAGTTTATAAGGACGCAACACTGACACATGAAACACATTATGAATGCGTTCTATCTCTGGAGGTAAGGCTACTTCATAAGCTACCTCCCCTACCCTTCTTAAAATCTCAAAAGGTCCTACAAACCTTTGACTTAACTTCCCTTTATTTCCAAAACGTATCTTCCCCTTCCAAGGTGATACTTTCAGAAAAATAAAAGATCCTACATCGAATTCTCTATTCTCTCTGTGAGGATCTGCATACTTCCTATGCCGGTCTTGAGCCGCCACTAATCGTGTACGTATTAACTTTACCATATCCGCCGTCTGCTGTACCATCTCAGGTCCCAACATCCGACGTTCACCCACCTCATCGCAATATAATGGAGTTTGGCACTTCCTTCCATACAACGCTTCGTAAGGCGGAATGCCTATACTAGCGTGAAAACTATTGTTGTACAAAAATTCCACCAACGGTAGATATTCGTCCCAATTCCCTTTGAAATCCATAACGTAAGATCTTAACATATCTTCAAGCGTTTGAATTTTCCTTTCACTCTGACCATCTGTCTGAGGATGATACGCCATACTCAATCTTAACTGCGTTCCCATTTGCTCTTGAAAACTCCTCCAAAAGTTCGATGTGAATCATGGGTCACGATTTGACACAATCGAAACAGGTACTCCATGTCTGCAAATAATTTCCTTGACATACATCTTAGCTAACTGATCTAGGTTATACCTAACTCCTATTGGTAGAAAATGAGCCGATTTCGTCAATCGATCCACTATCACCCAAATAACATCTTATCCTTTTCTTGTTGCTGGAAGTTCCACCACAAAGTTCATCGTGATGTGCTCCCACTTCCACTCTAGAATTTCTAACGGTTGTAACAACCCACTTGGTCGTTGATGTCCAGCCTTAACTTTTTGACAAGTTAAGCACCTAATAACATATTATGCTATCTCCCTCTTAATGTTCGGCCACCAAAAGTTCTGACGAAGGTCTTGATACATCTTCGTACTACCGGGATGTATCGAGTACCTCGAACTATGGGCATCCATCATAATTTCTTCCTTTAATTCGGGATCATTAGGAACCTAAATTCTTCCTTCAAAACGAAGTAATCCCTCCTTATCGAGATTATACTTAGTCTTTTCTTCATCTTCTATTCTCTTCTTCATCTGTTTGCACTCCTCGTTGCTCAGTTGTACTCCCCTAACCCGCTCCACTATGGTAGGTTGGGTTTCCATAGAAAATAACATCTCCACTGCTTCCTCTGGTAACTTAACCTCTAACTCCATTCTTTCCATCACTGTTACCAACTCATTCTGAGTCGTTAACATTGATAATTTCTCTTTACCCTTCCTACTTAGCGCATCGGCTACTACATTTTCTTTTCCCAGATGATATAAAATATCACAGTCATAATCTTTTATTAACTCTAACCACCTTCTCTTTCTCATGTTCAACTCCTTCTGTGTGAAGATATATTTCAGACTTTTATGGTCCGTGTATATCTCACATTTCTCACCATAAAGATAATGCCTCCAAATCTTTAGGGCAAAAACTATATCTGCCAATTCCAGGTCATGAGTAGGATAGACCTTCTCATAATCCTTCAATTGACGTGACACATACACAATGACCTTGCCATGCTGCATGAGCACGCAACCCAGTCCTTTATGCGAAGCATCGCTATACACTATAAAATTTCGTGTATCGTCTGATAAGGACAATACAGGTGCCTCACTTAACCTCTGCTTCAACTCATGAAAACTGTTCTCACATTTTTCAATCCACACATATTTCACCGATTTTCTTGTCAGATTTGTTAAAGGAGTAGCTATTTTAGAAAAGTCCGGAATGAACCTTCTATAGTATCCCGCTAACCCCAGAAAACTCCGAACCTCAGTTGGCCTTTTTGGTTGCTCCCATTCGTTAACTGCTTCTACTTTTGCCGGATCTACGGAAATGCCATCCTTATCAATAACATGCCCTAGAAACTGCACCCTCTCAAGCCAAAATTCACACTTTGTTAATTTCGCATACAACTTCTCCTTCCGTAGTGTCTCCAACACTATTTTTAAATGTTCCGCATGATCTTCTGGCGTCTTTGAATAGACTAGAACATCATCAATGAACACTACGACAAACTTGTCCAAATATTATTTGAACACTCTGTTCATCATATCCATAAATGCAGCTGGTGCATTAGTTAACCCAAACGACATTACTAGAAATTCGTAATGACCATAACGAGTTCTAAACTCCGTCTTAGGTACATCTTCCTTCCTCACCCTTTAACTGATGATACCCTGTGCGCAAATCTATCTTAGAAAAATACTTTGCCCCTTTAAACAGACTCTTATGTGAGATTTTTTGCATGTCTTACATGCTTTCGTCCTCCGTTTGGGATCTCCCTGCTTTACCCCGGTATTCCCAGAGTTAAAACTCTTCCTCTTTGGCAAGTTGTCGCTTTCGTTGACAACTTCAGCCTTATTACCTCCTTCTAACTTACTCTTAATCTTCCGCTCTTTGTGGTACTGAGACAAGGCCTCACCACCACCTTCAGCTATTATCGCCTTCTCCAGAATGGTCCCATAGGAAGCACTTTAGAAAACCGATATCCTACTATAGAGCCAGGGTTTTAAGCCCTGCTCAAATCTGCGTGCCTTTCTTTCCTCTGTATCCACCTATGTGGAGCAAATATCGCCAATTTGTTAAACTTAGCGGCATACCGAGGAACTGTCATATCCCCCTGCTTAAGTTCTAGGAACATAATTTCCATTCTTCCCTGCATGCTAGTAGGGAAATAGTTCTCGAAGAAAACCTTCTTAAACTGTTCCCATGTAACAGCCTCTGTCCTAGCCCCACCGTGGTGAGCTTCCCACCAGTAGTTGGCTTCCCCCTTCATCATGTAAGTCACAAAAGAAGTATTTTGTGCCTCACATACGTTTATTATCACAAATGCCTTTTCAATTTCTCTAACCCATGTCTGGGCTTCTAGTGGATCCGTCGTTCCTGGGAACTCGGGAGGATCCACACTTTTAAAGTTCTTAAAGGTAGTTGTTCTTGCTACCCCATGAGCTACAGGAATCCCACCCCCACTTGGTTAAATACAGTCGTTAATAAATTAACTAACTCTTGCATAGGGTTGTTAGGACCCCCCTGATTTTCATTATGAGACTCGGCCTCTTGGTTCCGTTGTCTCCTTCTCGGCGGCATAATTCTGATTAAATAAATAAAGCTTCGTTATTATCTATTTAACTAATCGGTTATCATTCTAAATCAACAGCAGCCATTCATACCACAACAAGCATATTAAATAAAAACTTCATTATATAAATATGCTTTCATAGTCAAAACTATTTACATCATGTTCCCTTAGCCAAAAGCTATTACATACTATCCCGTGATTGCCTTCTACAAAAATTGGGATTCATAAAAAGACTACCCTTAGTTATACAAAAGAAGGTTTTACGTCACTACTTATATAAAAAAAGATCTAGCGATCTACTAACACTGTCGAACGACATTCACATATTTCTGATTTGTCAGAATCGACACTAAATCTCGGCTTATGGTATGTCGAGTCTGCCCGAACTCAATAGAATAACAAGCAATTTTTAGCTTGAAATCCTCATGAGCGCATTCATGGATGTATGACATCCTAGTAATTTTCTGGTCTTTCTCAACCAGTTTCTTTTGTAGCTCAAGGACCTCATCCTTATAGTCACGAGCCTTATTAGTCATAAGCACTTTCTCGTCGTGCTCTGACTCAAAGTCTGCTTCTGCAGATTCTTTTGCCTCATATAAGGCAGTTATTTCCTCAATCTGTGCCTCTACCACAGTGCGCAAATGCACATTCCTATCCATTACTGCCAGATAAAATGCTCCAGTTGCATCCGGAGATGTTGGCTCCTAAGTAGGTAACACCGTGTTAATCGATGTCACCTCCATTTCCTCCTCCACGTCTAGCATCTCGTTAAGGTATGATGCTATGTTATAGTTTATGCTTTAGAGGCCAATTATTTGATATAATTGTTTAACGTTTTGATATTATATTTGATTGAATAAATGAATGATTTTATTATTGTTTTATTTACTACATTATATAAATATTAACATAATAAAAATCCTTAGAATATTGATACAAATTATATAGTTTCAAGTATGTAACTTGAACATGAGATTATATACTTACAATTAATATCATTGTTCTTAAATGTCTCTAGTTGAGTATCATTGTTGATGGGACACCAATAATGCATTAAGACTAGTATGTGGATTGACTAATGACCAAATCTCATTGGTCATAAATATATGAGATATTAAGTCAATGCATATATACATGTTAAAGAACAATGTACTGGACAGACCCACCATGAGAATTCTATATGGAGCATTATGCGAAGTGTCATTAGCAATTCTCATAGTGACAATGAAGTAATGGTCCTCCGACCTGAAATCACTATATTTCTTCATGGAAATTTATGTACTTTGATATCATCAAATGTCACCTTTAATAGGGTGGACTATAAAGGTGATTATTGGGTACATCATGAATCGTGTGTGAAATATGAGTGATCTAGATGTAATTTAACCCTCCTATGTATTAGGGGTGATATTCGTAGGCCTCTTGATTGAGTAAGACTACAAAATGCATGGCCATGCTCAAATAGTGATTTGTTTCATGTAGTCTAATCATTGATCAAGAAAAACTCAGATTAAATTATGAAGAGTATGACATATTTCATGACTCGAGTTTAATCTAGGATATTAAGGTTAAAAGGATTAAATTAAATTGAAACATTGGTCACTAAAAGGTTGCATCGAATCATCGATCTTATTATTACTTGGGTAACAGTGATGCATTACTAGATGCCGCTCACTGTTTATAATTTTATAATATGATTTTAAAATTATTGCCAACGTAATAATAACCTATAGGGTCACACACATAGAACGTAATTAAAAGGGAATTAATTTAAATTATAAAGATTTAAATATGTCAATATGATTGATAATATTTAAATTACGAATTTAAATTAATAGGATACTATATATATATGTATATTATTTAAGTAAGACTTAATTAAGATATATATATATATATATATATATATATATATATATATATAAATTTGGATTTTATTAAATGAGGTTTTGAATAATTCCTTTTTAATTGCTATATATATGATATGTAGCAGCCATTTTTAGGGATTATTCATTAACCAAAACCCTAGCCGCTCTTAGAAAGAGACTAGAGAAAAAACAGTTTCAAAAAATCCGCATACTTGGTGGCTAGTACCACATTTCCTTCTTCTACAGATCGTAGGATGATTCGTGTGAAGCATTCATGTAGATACCGTAGAGACGCAGTCCGTTTGAATTGCATTGGAGATTCGACCGCATCGATTCTAGCTTTAACAATCGGTATAATTTCTAACCTCTGAATTAATTGAATTTTTCGCATGGATCCTGTTTTAGGATTTCAGAATTGCCTTTAATTGGTTTATTTCCGCTGTGTTTCTATGCCGAAACCCAATAGTGGTATCAGAGCTACTTGCGAAACGATTAATTCAGATAACGTGTTTAATTGTTTTCGATATATATGATATATGATGACAAAATTTTACCGGTCTAAATTGATTATATTATTTTCGATATATATGATATACGATGATATAATTTTACTGAACTGTTAATTAAGTATATGATATTTTGTAATCGACTTATTCTGGTATTATGAATATCAGTAATAGATATGCATGTATATGATGTTCTGTTAATTTAGTATATGATATTATGTAATCGACATATTTTGGTATTATGAATATCAGTAATAGATATGCATATATATGACGTTCTGTTAATTGTATCTTATATGGCGTAATAACAGTATACAACTTATGTTCTAATTGGATTAGAAGTATGCAGATTCAATTTAATATGATTAATTAAAACTGGACATATATGATATGTACCGGGTGTATTGTTATTATGACTATTTTGGTGGATTAAATATATGATTCTGAAACTGTTTCAGAGATTCGTATGGACCACCCGCAGGTTGATCGGTCATCCGGACCATTGCCAGGGAGAGACCCCCCCCTTTGGACCCCCCCGTCGTAGCGCACGATGGTCGTGTCCCCTATATGTTATATATAGTTTTCTTTAATTATATATAAATTGTTATGTGCTTATTGTGATATGAATGGTGCACAGTTATGGCCTTTTGACCTATAGGTTAGTGGTTTTTTGTTTTGAAATATGTCTTGCATGTCGTGCCTTTCTATAAATTATAATGTAATATTCTCTTCTCATCTAAATCCCCTCGAATGTAACTCGAGGTTTCTTTATGTCATGTAATAATCTGTAATCGAAGAAGATGTCAAGATGGAGAACACGATGAAAAGATGATGATGGAGAGGAGGCACATGCTTGAGGAAGATCCAAGGAAGCTATTTATTTTAAGATCTTTTACCACCTTAGATTGACCTTCAATCTTTCATTAGCTTGAAAAAATTGACAGTGGATTGGGCCATAACTATGACACATTTAATTTCGCACTTTATTTATGCTTGTATGTGATATGATAAATAATGTGCATGCTTAATAAGATTAAAATTGGTGAGATCTAAATTAATTTATAAAATCCCTGAATAAAATATTAAGTCTAAAATCAGATGCCTTCCAATGAATAACACTCATCAAGACCTTGATCAATAGATGTAGGTTTGCCAAAGCAAAGTACACTATTTATCTAGGTAAGATGCGATAGGATAATTGTGATATCCAAACTGTTAAAATCATTGGGCCCGACTTTACTAAGTTATCTCAATAGGATTGTGGACTTAGAGGCATGGAGTTTGGTAGGTACCATTAGATGGACTAGAAACAAACGTTGTTTACCAAACTATCCAGGAGTTATATATGATATAATTGACAAGGGGTTGTCTGTAGCATCCCCGAATTCGGGTCCCAAATCGCCGCGGATCCGGTACGCTAATTCTATCACTAATGCGGAAGATATAAACATACATTATTTATACATTAAACTTTTACACATCTCCCAAGGTCTACAACCTTAACTTAATACATACCTTCAATATTTTAAAAGAGTTACAATGCTATTTTCATCAGAAAAATTTAATAGATCTAACTGCAACGTAATTTAACCTTGAACTCTGACTTTGCCTCTGTCCTTATTCAAGCTTTCATCTTAATCTGAAAATTTTATCATGATATAGCAAGGGTGAGCAACAAATTTGCCCAGCAAGTTTTACATACAATGAAGGTATATATCATGATTAAAAAGAATGAATAAGCTTTCAAGTTTTCAATAATATAATAATTGTGAAATAACATGAATCAAGTTTCAATGATTGCATGACTGAACCAATAATATTGGATGTCAACAATTAACATAAACAAGTTTAACTGAAACCTATGGTAATGAAGGTGATCAGCCTTTCATACCTGATGAACATAAACAACATGCACAATGTGAAAATCAATAAATTATTGACGTTGTATAATTAACAATAATTAACCACTAACATGCTTTGAATTAACAACTCAAGTGTGAGTTAAGGAAACTTGCCTGCATAGTCGATTACCGCTACACAATTTAATTGATTTTCTTTATTGAAAAGACCTATCAGATATAAGATTGATATTTCAATTAGCAATTCATACCTTATTCCATAATACTATCTAACACTTGATCACATAGTCAAATATTGGATAATCTTAACACCATATTCATTTACTTACTTATAACCTCATCATCTTATATTAACTTGTCTATCCTTAAATCACAAAGTTAAGTATTAGACATTACACCTTAGTCTTAGTACTATCATTATACCTTAATAATCTATTCATCATTTATAACTTATACTTAAAAGTTTTCCCTTTATAAGTTATCATAGTAAGCTAGATAACCTTTCAGTAAACTGAAATATCATTTCAGTAAACTGAATTACATTTCAGCATCCTGAAATTACTATTTCAGCAGACGATAACATATTTCAACAAACTGAATTCAAATTTCAGCAACCCAAAATCAATTTTAGTAACCTTGCTTCATATTTCAGAACCTTGAATTCTCATTTTAGTCTATTACAAGCATACCATAGTTTATTGAATACCAAATTCACCAATTATAATGAAAATAACATAACTCTCTCATTTTAATCTCCCGTCGAATATTATTAATATGTAATAATATTTTACGCTAAGGTTATCAACCTTTTAATAACATTCCAATCAAATACTACTAATAATATCTCAATACAATATTATTAGTCACATAAAAAATAATTTATGTCATTAATCACTTTAATAAACAATTTATTTCAA
The DNA here is from genome assembly GCA_020205505.1 of Panax japonicus. Lineage (NCBI taxonomy): Eukaryota > Viridiplantae > Streptophyta > Magnoliopsida > Apiales > Araliaceae > Panax > Panax japonicus. Next base: position 45,829,238 of record CM035107.1, read on the forward strand.
TTGTTTTCAATTCCTTAATTAATAAACTTGTTTAAACATTCTAAAATGTCATAAATATCATAACACTTTAAACCTGACCCAAAACTTCATTAAAACTTGCATACGCCATGCTCAAGGGTCTCACGTCATAAATCGCATTTTTCCTATTTTTGGACAATTTGATTTTCGATATTTTTTTTCTAGATCTTACCCAGCCTCGCTAAAACAGTCATAACTCTCGCGTTTTAAAACATTTTCAAGCGATTCTTGAGTCCACGCGAAGATAACTTCCAGGGCTACAACCTTCGTTTAACGATGTTTCCCCAAAATCCGAACACATCAGTCCAAAAATTTAAACAAAGGAGGCTGTTCGGGATTGGAGAACAGTTTTGATTACGCACCTTCCGAACGCCATAAATACCTCATCCGGAGCCGGAATTAGTCCGTTCCGGAGTCTATGGAAATCTTAATCAGTGTACTAAAACATACCAAAAGCCCAGAAGTTTTAAAGCACAAAAAGTTGGACGAGATTACCCCCATTTCAGACTGCCCCGAAACTATCCATTTTTGGTTAGAAAAACGGGACTGTTTTCACAAAATCAGTCACTACCCCATGTAAACTCAATATTTTTGAGTGCTACCACTTGGGTTAACTACTACACACATATATCTAACACCCCTCTTTGACGGATCACAAAAAGGAGTTATAGATTTAAAACGGTGAAATTTCAAAGTATTAGGAAATTTCGGTTTCAAATCTAGAAAATAAATTTTCTTTATTCTTTTGATTCCACCCAAATCAACATCAAAAATGAGTAAATCCCTACTTGAATACATGAAAAACACATAGATCATAGGGTTTGAACTTCATAATCAAAAACCCCCATCATTAATTTCATAAAAAAATAATTAGAGGAAAGTTTAGGAAAATAATTTTATACCTTCTTCTCTTTCTTCTTCTTCTTTATGGTGGATCTTCTCCATCTTTCCTCTTCTTCTCTCATGGCTTCCGCCACTCCCTTCCTCTCTTTTTCTTTCTCCCATTCTTCTCTCTTTCTCTTTTTCTTTCTCTTTTTCACGTTTCTTCTTTTCTTTTTGCTTCTCTTATTTCTTCTCATCCTTATCTTTTTCTTTCCTTTCTTTTTTTTAGGTCCTTTACATAAGTATACAACAAATAGAAAGTAATTACAAGAAAAGGGCATCAACTAAATAATTATCAAAAGAGTGTAATTAGGATCCATATTACAAAAATAGTACAATTCACATTAATAAAGAAACCTAAAATCAAGGACAAATAACTGCCATAATTAATAATTCAAATTCAAATATTTGGATCTAACAACAAAAATAAATTTCAATTCAAAATTATAATTCAAATTTAAAATATTCAAATTCAAATATTCATCTCCCACACATATTCCACCGCGAATCTCCGCCGCTACACCGCTACACTGCCGATACACCGCACATACTCCGCCGCTACACCGCCGCGAATCTCCGTTGTCCAAAACGCCAATGAGAATAAGAAGAAGATTCGCCCTACAAAAAGTTTAAAAATAAATAGATGCAACTTTTAATGTTCTGAATTTTTTTTTAATAACTATTTTGTTACTCATAAATAATAAAATGGTTACCTTTGTATAAATGGTTGGAAACCAACTGTATCACATTCCAACGAAATTGGTAACTTAATAAAATTGAATTGGTTACCTTGGTCTGAAGGTTTGGCTACTAACTGCACTATGAAAAAATGCAGGTAATGTTTTGTTACCTTGGTACGAAGGTTTGCATACATTGATCTGAAGGTTTGGTAACCAACTGTATTAAAAAAAAATAAAGTGTGAAGGTTGATTGGTTACTTTGATATGACAGTTTGGTTACCTTGGTATGAAGGTTTGGTTACCAAAAAAGACTTAATTCACTTCAATCGGGCTTTTGAAAATTTATCCACCTCTATTAAAAATGCTACTGCTGCTTTGCATCAATCTCAGGCTATGCTCCAGGCAAATCCTCATGATCCGAATCTTATTGCTTATGAAAACTGCTGCATTTAATATTTATGGAAAGCTCTGGACCTTGAGGAAAATCTTTTGTAGCAAAAATCAAGAGCCACTTGGCTATCCATTAGGGACAGAAACTCAAAATACTGCTCCAATATGATAAAGAGCATATGGAACCACAATAAAATTCTATCCATACAAAATTCCACTGGAGACTTGGTGCATGAGCAAGAAGAAGTCGAAATTGATGCAATTGAGTACATCCAAAACATGCTTGGACCCACATCATAAATCCCTTATACTGATGTTTTGAATCATGAATGCTTCTTTACAAAATAGATCAGTTAGCCCCAAGCTAATGGAGGTGGATAAATTCCCAACAGCCCGATTGAAGTGGATTAAGTCTTTTTTGGTGCATTTAAGTTTCTCAGATACGTTTGTGAGGAGTATTTGGGCAGGGAGAAGAAGATGGCAATCTTGAAGGAGTTTGGGGATGAGTAGCCGGAAATTGGGATCGGTGATCGGGAGTCTGATCATGAGTTGGGTTGAATTTGTTAAATAACTTGAGGAGAAAGAGAAAAAGCTATAACTAATCCCTAAATTAAGGAATTTTAATTGAATTATAATTCCCTAAATTAATGAATCCTAATTACACTAGAATATGTAAATAAATATAAAAGTGTATTAGTTATGTAAATATTATATGAGTGTACTATTGATGTAATTATTTTTAAAAATGTATTAAAATATGTAATTGTTCCTTTTTTTTTCTTCTTAACCGGCCATGTGGCCTTAAAAATCTTCCAAATTTTTTTTAATGCTTTAGTTAACATATCCAAAGTCCAAAATGCCACTCTTCAATTGGTTTTAAAATTGGGCCATTTAATTCATCCTTTGAACTTTCACTTAATCCTTTGGACCATGTAATATTTATATGGTCCAATTATTTTCAATTTTACTCACCCTAAATATTTAATTAGTGTATCCATTTTAAATAATTAATTAGAGTATCCATTCTAAATATTTAGAATTTAAATCATCACTCTATTACATTAAATTCTATAACCCAATTAAACTTATTTTAATTAAGTTATCAAATTTAATAACTTGAGATTATAAAAATATATCTCTTAACTTAATATAATTTTTAATATTATTACTATTTTCCCACAAGTAGGCTTAGCTTCTTTATCCCAAAAATGTTCCTCATACTTGGATCACATTTTGACCTTTTTAAATCATTGATTGGGCCAACTCTTGGGCCACCATATAAAATCCATTTGAACCTTTAATTAATTGCTTTATCACATGTCCATCGCAAATAAGCTAAGCTTTGGACTTTTAATTAATTCCATTGAGCTAGCCATTTACTTGTTTACTTACTAACAAAAATAAAATTAGGCTATAAAATTAAGTAACTGAGATGTATAAAATAAATCTCTTGTAATTGGTATATATTCTAACTATCATAATTTTCTCATCTCATAACCCTTAAGTTATTAAATTCTTCATTCCTAATATATAATTAGGATCACATTAGTTTATTTTATTTGTTTATATAATTAAACAAATATAAACCATCACATAATCTTTATATTCCGTTACTCACATATTCGAACAAAATAATTTAATAAATTATGACATGTTCCACAATTCTCTTAAATTAGGTCACTAGTATAAAAATAAAATATTAGGACCACTAATAACGATAACCATTTAGGTTATTTAATTATCACACCTAATATATATATTAGGTTACATAACTTAATTCTTAATTCACTCCTATATACAAAATAAATGTATTCACATTATATAATGTATATTTATTTACTCATATCCATAATTCACATAATCATAACATATTTCACTTCTCACACTAATTTTGACTTTTCTCCATAAAAAGTCAACTATTGACTTTGACCAAAAGTCAACCTTTACATATTTTGTGTTTACCGTTCATTCTGACTAAACTCGACGTTCCAGAAGCAACCGAGCAGTCCATGCTTCAAAATTCTATCTCTAACTCAAATTTTGAGTTTTAAATTACTCAATTCTCATTACTAATCGTATTAACTAACGACTTTATACTTCTTCAAATTCTTATTTGTCAGTCAAGGCCAACACGCAAGCTATGTTAATTACTAACATAGTTTTATCCGGATTCTTAATATCATTAACTCAATTCATCATTCCTCTTGCTAAAATATATATAGCACCTTACTAAGTATATATATTTCTATACATATACTCATCTTCGTTTAACCTCATAGCATCTCTTCATGTGAAATCTTATCTCCAATAATAAAATTTCCATATGTACTTATATAACACTTCTTAGACTATTTCATTCACATCGAATTTACAGGTATCGTAATACCTTATTCTTGATATTCCTTCAAGTACATATTAATTCATTTCTAGGGTTTAGAAATTTTGTAACCCATATTTTCTCTATTCATATTTGAATATCAAACCATATAGGTTTTACTTGAAAAATTTAAACAAATCCTCAAATTCTCATCTAGGTTTTATTCTTTAACCTTTATTCTAATCATTCAAGATTTTAGAAATTTTCGGGTTGTCACATTGTCTACCTAAATAATTGTGTTTTAAGATATTAGCCAAAGCTAACTTAAGGCATAATGAAATATGGATCTTGGCTCAGTAGAAAGATTTAATAGAAAATGCTTTCTGAATTAATGGTGAGGGCTATTAATTTGAATAAAATAGTGGGAGGTATATTTTGAATGTACTATTATCAATTATATAATATCAACTCTGCAATTTGACTTATTATTTTTGCACTTATAAATTGTAGATATAAAATGGCAAACAACAACAACACAAATAGTCTTTCATTGGGATCAGTCCTTGAAAAGGACAAGCTGAGTGGAATTAATTTCCTTGACTGGCATAGGAACTTGAGGATTGTCCTCAAACAAGAGCGCAAGCTATATGTCCTTGATGGGCCCATTCCTGCAGTACCAGTTGTCTCTGCACCACGTGCGTAGTATAATGCTTACAAGAAGCATCAAGATGATGCTCTGGATGTGAGTTGTGTCATGCTAGCAACCATGAACGCTGAGCTTCAGAAGCAACATGAGTTGATGGATGCTTATGAGATGATCGAGCATCTCAAGAAATTGTTCGAAGGACATGCTTGACAGGAGAGGTATGATACAAGCAAGGCGTTGTATCACTGCAAAATGGGTGAACGTGATCCAGTTGATCCACATGTGCTGAAAATGATTGGGTATATTGAGTACCTTGATAGGTTGGGTTTTCCAATCACTCCGGAAGCCCAAACAGATCTTGTTTTGTAATATTTGAACAGCAACTACTCTCAATTTGTTATGAACTATCTTATGAATGAAATTAAGAAACCCCTTACTGAGTTGTTGATCATGTTAAGAACTGCCGAGAACAACATGAAAAAGGCAGGACCCGCTCCCATAATGATGGTGCAAAAGGGGAATGCTAAAGGAAATTGGAAAGGCAAGAAGAAGATAAGATCTAAATCTTTTGCAAAACTCAATTCCAAAACCAAACATGCTTTAAAACCTAAAGGTGGGGTGGCTAAAAAAGGTTAATGTCACTTCTGTGGAAAACCTGAACACTAGAAAAGGAACTGTCATGCTTATTTGGAAGAAGTGAAGAAAAGGAAAGGAAGTACGACTTCTGATTCAGGTTTATATGTTATAGAAGTCAACTTGTCTACTTCTACATTATGGGTATTGGATACTGGATGTTGTTCTCACATTTGTGTTAATGTGCAGGGACTCCGAAGGAATAGGACTTTGGCGAAAGGAGAGGTTGACCTACGAGTTGGGAATGGAGGAAAAGTTGCTGCACTGGCCGTAGGAACTTATCATTTATCTTTGCCCACTGGGCTATTTTTAGAATTAGAAGATTGTTATTTTGTGCTTGCTATAAGCAAAAGCATTATTTCTATTTCTTGTTTGGACAATAAATGTTTTTCATTTATAATAAAGAACAATCGTTGTTTGTTTTACTTAAATGATATTTGTTATGGTGTTGCACAATGGTTTAACGATCTCTATATTCTTGATTTAGAAATGCCTATATATAACATAAATACAACACGATTTAAATCAAATGATTCAAATCTGACATATCTCTGGCACTGTCGTTTAGGCCATATAAATGAGAAATGCATATCCAAACTCTATAAAGATGGGTTCTTGGATTCATTTGATTTTGAATCATATGAGAAATGTGAGTCTTATTTATTAGGCAAGATGACTAAAGCCCCTTTCACTGGACACAGTGAATGGGCTAGCGATGTATTGGGACTTATACATAGTGATGTATGTGAACCCATAAGTTCTTTAGCAAGAGGTAGGTTTTATTACTTCATTACATTTACTGACGACTTTAGTAGATATGGATATGTGTATCTTATGAGACACAAATCCGAATCCTTTGAAAGGTTCAAGGAATTTAAAAATGAATTTCAAAACCAATTCGGCAAAAGCATAAAAGCCCTTCGATCCGATCGAGGAGGTGAATACTTAAGCCAAGACTTTGATGACCTTCTAAAGGAGTGTGGTATTATATCACAACTCACTCCACCTGGAACACCGCAATGGAATGGTGTATCTGAGAGGTGGAATCGAACCTTGTTGGACATGGTACGATCAATGATGAGTCATGCAGATCTTCCAATAAGCTTCTGGGGTCATGTCCTAGAGACAACTGCATTCACACTTAACCGTGTTCCTATAAAGACAGTTCAGAAGACACCATATGAGATGTGGACTGGGAAACGTCCTAGTATGTCGTTCATGAAGATTTGGGGTTGCGAGGCGTTCGTAAAACGTATAGATTCTGACAAGCTCGGACCCAAATCTGGCAAATGTAATTTTGTGGGATACCCAAAGGAAACAAAAGGGTATTATTTCTACAAACTTCTGAGAACAAAGTATTTGTTGCTTGAACTGGTATTTTTCTAGAAAGAGAATTTGTCTCTAAAGGAAACAGTGGGAGGAAAGTAGAACTCCAAGAAATTCGAGAACCACAAAATATCATTGAACCTGAGTTGGAACGTGAGCAGGAACCAGAAGATATTGTGGAAAGTGAACCTGCTCAAATTACACAAGGCATTCGTAGATCTGGTAGGACACGCCAAGATCCTGAGAGAAATTATGGATATCTTGTAACTCAAAACGGCGATGTGATGCTCATAGATCAAGATGAGCCTGCTTCCTACCAAGAAGCTATGAATGGACCATATTCTGAGAAATGGCTTGAAGCCATGAAATCTGAGATGGACTCCATGTATACTAACCAAGTATGGACTCTGGTTGATCCACCCGACGGGGTAAAACCAATCGGGTGCAAGTGGGTTTTCAAAAAGAAAACCGACATGGATGGTAATGTACAAACCTATAAAGGCCAACTGGTAGCAAAAGGTTTCAAACAAATTCAAGGTGTTGACTATGATGAAACCTTCTCTCCAGTGGCAATGGTTAAATCCATCAGGATCTTACTTGCTATTGCAGCTTTTTATGATTACGAAATCTGGCAGATGGATGTCAAAATTGCTTTCCTTAACGGAAATCTCCTTGAGGATGTGTATATGACACAACCTGAGGGTTTTGCCATTCAAAAGGATGCTGGAAAGGTATGTAAGCTACAACGATCCTTTTATGGATTGAAGCAAGCCTCTCGGAGTTGGAATCTTCGATTTGATAAAGCAGTCAAAGAATTTGGCTTTATTAAAAATGAAGATGAACCTTATGTATATAAGAAGGTTAGTGGGAGTCACATTGTATTCCTAGTATTATATGTTGATGACATATTAATTATTGGGAATGACATTCCTTCCTTACAAGCTATAAAAACATGGTTAGGAAAATGTTTCTCAATGAAAGATTTGGGCGATGATGCCTACATTTTAGGTATCAGGATCTATAGAGATAGATCGAGAAAAATGCTCGACCTAAGTCAAAGTACACATATTGATAAAGTGTTGAAACGGTTCAGCATGCAAGAGGCGAAAAGAGGAAACTTACCTGTGACTCATGGTGTAAAGATCTCTAAGGCCTAATGTCTTAAATCACAAGATGATGAGGAGCGTATGAGAAAGATCCCTTATGCTTCGGCAATTGGATCTATCATGTATGCAATGATATGTACTCGTCCAGATGTCTCGTATGCTTTGAGCATGACGAGCAGATACCAGTCGAATCCAGGTGAAGGTCACTAGACACCAGTCAAGAATATCCTTAAGTACCTGAAAAGGACTAAGGATTCATTCTTGGTATATGGAGGTGAAGACGAATTGGCAGTAAAGGGTTACACATATGCTAGTTTCCAGACTGACAATGATGTCTATAAGTCTCAGTCAGGTTTTGTGTTTTGCCTTAATGGTGGTGATGTTAGCTGGAAAAGTTCGAAGCAAGAGACAATAGCTGATTCTACAACAGAGGCTGAGTATATTGCTGCTTCTAGTGCAGCCAAGGAGGCTGTATGGATTAAAAAGTTCATCACTAAACTTGGTGTTGTTCCAACTATTGTTGATCCGGTTGCTCTATACTGTGATAATAATGGAGCTATTGCACAGGCTAAGGAACCCAGATCTCACCAATGATCCAAGCACTTAGGCGGTACCATCTCATCCGTGAAATCATTGATAGAGGAGATGTATATATAGGAAGAGTGCCAACAGATGATAATGTTGCAGATCCACTGACCAAGGCTTTGTCACAGCAGAAGCACGACGGTCACACTAGTTCCATGGGTATTAGATACATGAGTGATTTGCTCTAGTGCAAGTGGGAGACTGTTAGAGTTTATGCCCTAGAGGCCAATTATTTGATATAATTGCTTAACGTTTTGATATTATATTTGATTGAATAAATGAATGATTTTATTATGGTTTTATTTATTGCGTTATATAAATTTTAACATAATAAAAATCCTTAGAATATTGATACAAATTATATAGTTTCAAGTATGTGACTTGAACATGAGATTATATATTTACAATTAATATCATTGTTCTTAAATGTCCCTAGTCGAGTAACATTGTTGATGGGACAATAATAATGCATTAAGACTAGTATGTGGATTGACTGATGACCAAATCTCATTGGTCATAAATATATGAGATATTAAGTCAATGCATAGGTACATGTTAGAGAACAATGAACTAGACAGACCCACCATGAGAATTCTATGTGGAGCATTATGCGAAGTGTCATTAGCAATTCTCATTGTGACAATGATGTAATGGTCCTCCGACCTGAAATCACTATATTTCTTCACAGGAATTTATGTACTTTGATATCATCAAATGTCACCTTTAATAGGGTGAACTATAAAGGTGATTATTGGCTACATCATGAATCGTGTGAGGAATATGAGTGATCTAGATGGAATTTAACCCTCTTATGTATTAGGGGTGATATCCGTAGGCCTCTTGATTGAGTAGGACTATGAAATGCATGGCCATGTTCAAATAGTGATTTGTTTCATATAGTTTACTCATTGATCAAAAAAAACTCAGATTAAATTATGAAGAGTATGACATATTCCATGACTCGAGTTTAATCTAGGATATTAAGGTTAAAAGGATTAAATTACATTGAAACATTGATCACTAAAAGGTTGCATCGAATCATCGATCTTATTATTACTTGGGTAACAGTGATGCATTACTAGATGTCGCTCACTGTTTATAATTTTATAATATGATTTTAAAATTATTGCCAACGTAATAATAACCTATAGGGTCACACACATAGAGCGTAATTAAAAGGGAATTAATTTAAATTATAAAGATTTAAATATGTCAATATGATTGATAGTATTTAAATTATGAATTTAAATTAATAGGATAATTTATATATAGATATATTATTTAAGTAAGACTTAATTAAGATATATATATATATATATATATATATATATATATATATATATATATATATATATATATATATATATATATATATATATATATATATATATATATATATATATATATATAAATTCAGATTTTATTAAATTAGGTTTTGAATAATTCCTTTTAATTTCTATATATATGATATGTAGTAGCCATTTTTAGGGATTATTCATTAACCAAAACCCTAGCCGCTCTTAGAGAGACTAGAGAGAAAATATTTTCAGAAAATCCGCATCCTTGGTAGTTAGTACCGCGTTTCCTTCTTCTGCAGATCGTAGGACGATTCGTGTGAAGCATTAGTGTGGATACCGTAGAAACGCAGTCCGTTTGAATTACGTTGGAGATTCGACCGCATCGATTCTAGCTTTAACAATCGGTATAATTTCTAACCTCTGAATTAATTGATTTTTTTGCATGGATCCTGTTTTAGGGTTTCAAAATTGCCTTTAATTGGTTTATTTCCCCTGCATTTCTATGCCGAAATCAAATATGCTAATCCCATGGTCTCCTCAGAGTATTCCTCTCCAGAGATGTACTCCTCAATGTCTGAGTCGTCCAGTACAACTATCGGTACCTCCGTCTCTGGCATTGGTACAACCTCAACTTGGTTAACTGAGTCCTCACTTATCATTCCCACGTTTCTAAACATCAAGCTATCGGTTGACATCTACAACATAACACGTTGTTTAGTACATAATACACAATAGTATAAACACAAATCACATTTAATATCTTTAAGATTAATTTTCATCTTTTAATCCTTTCGATACTGAGTTATCTCAATATCTTTTTAATTCAATGGACTTGAATTTCATTCCTCGGACTTTACATTCCTTACGAGGTTATTAGCCTAAAGTTTCCCCCCCCTTAAGTTTTATAACCTAAGGCTTTGATACCAACCTGTGACGCCCCCAAATTTGGGTATCTTCCAACTCGAAAGATGGTGCTCCACTGTAATAACATCCATACAATCATTCCATTGAAAATACAACAAAATGAAGGTAATTACTATCTTCTTATTACAATCAAAGTATAATCCTTCCCAGGTTCATAAACCGGTTACATCGTTCATTGTTCATAATGTATAATACATACAAACTTACTAAACTATTACACAATGCCTAAGCATCCATCTTAGCTTTGCCCTTATCTCTCTTGGCATTCACAGTACGTTCATCTTTAACTGCAGTTATATAATTCACGCAAGATGTGAGCATGACAGCTCAGAAAGTTTAATCAAGGATAACAGGAATACCACATTCACGAATTATAAAACAATTCCAACATAACTGAACAATAGTTATGAAGTATTATGAATCAATAATACTTTAACAGTTCATAAAATTAATTCCCAAAGTATAGAATATATTAGGAATTCTGAACCGGTCGATAGACCATGAATAGTAAATTTCAGCTTTCATACTTGAAAAGGAGTCCACCGCACTAAGGCCATTCATCAGTATAACTTACGAGCACTTCTAGGTGATCAGCCTATAGTACCCTATGTTGATAAACACTCATTCATTAAATGTATTTACGTTTAATATTTTTGGCAAACTCGCGTGCCCATCGAATAATCGATGAAAAATACTTTTGTTTGTTCATAGACAAACCTTACCTTCACACCCGTACCAATTACTTGGCATATGATAGCGTTAACATTTCTATATAGAATGATATGAATAATAATCAATCTATATATTACGAATAGTCTAGCCGAGTTAAAATCTGGCATCAACTCTTTCTTTAAAATAAGTCTTGCAATTCAGTTCAACGAATCACATAAAACTTGGCTAACATGGAAGTTAGACAAGCGTTAAGAAAACTTGCCTTTCAGTGTCTTCAAATAACTTACTCGACTGACCACAGCCTTTACAGAATCTACATGATATATTCACATAGCACACTGTAATTAGCTATCAAATAACCATTCACATTGTTCATACTAGTTTCTTTCTCTTCTATGTCTTTGTTGACTTTAATAATATCTTTATTAAAGTCAACATGACTTATTACCCTTCGTCCCGATTTATCACTCAACTGACGTTTATTAATCGGACTCAACCATCGTTGATAAGGTACCAACTTTGTTCATCGTACATATCTTGTTAACATGCATTACATTCCTAAGTTTCATACCATATACCTTAGTATAGGTAATGTAGGATTAGGCTTAGTATATTCATTGAGTATATAAACTCAACTTAGGAAGGTCTCGAAACAACTGAAGTTCAAAACTTAAGTTACTATCACAAATCCTGAACTCGCGCTGCGGCGTGACATCCTAAGCATTCTAGTGGCGATGCGGTGCCACTCTCCAGTGGTTTTACCCGGACTTGGCACTACGGCGCGAGTCCATGTAAAAACTCTCACGCTGCGGCGCGAGTCTCCAGACCTTTTTATTTTTTTCCGGCCATAACTGGCGCTGCGGCGTGGCTTTTTACACTACGTCTGGCGCAACCAAGTCCTCTATGCGAAGCATCGCTATAAACTACAAAATTTCCCGTGTCATCGGGTAATATCAAAACAGGCGCTCCACTCAACCTTTTCTTCAGTTCTTGAAAACTATTCTCGCATTTCTCAGTCCATGCGTACTTCACCGTCTTCCTTGTCAAATTTATCAACAGAGTAGTTATCTTCGAAAAATCCTGAATAAATCTCCGATATAACCCGCTAACCCTAGGAAAATCCGCACCTCAGTCAGCATTTTCAGTTGTTCCAAATTCATCACGGCTTACACCTTCGCTGGATCTACTGAAATCCCCCCATGGTCAATGACATGACCTATAAATTGTACCTTCTCTAGCCAAAATTCACACTTTGTGAATTTCGCATATAACTTCTCCTACCATAGTGTTTCCAACACTATTCTTAGGTGTTCAGCATGATCTTCTGGCATCTTAGAATAGACTAGAATATCGTCGATAAATACCATGGTGAACTTGTCCAAATATTGTTTGAACACTCTGTTCATCATATCCATAAATGCAGCTAGTACATTAGTCAACCCAAATGACATCACCAAAATCTCGTAATGACCATAACGAGTCCTGAATGACATTTTTGGTACGTCTTCATTCCTAACCTTCAGCTGATGATACCCCATTCTTAAATATATTTTAGAAAAAATACTTGGCCCCTTTTAACTGATCAAAAAGATCGTCGATCTTGGGCAATGGGTACTTATTCTTTATCGTTAAGTTGTTCAACTCTCGGTAGTCGATACAAAGTCTTAACGATCCATCCTTCCTCTTGAGAAATAATATCGGTGCTCCCCACGACGAAACATTCAGTTGAATATACTTACTGTCCAACAGTTCTTGCAACTGCATCATCAACTCCTTCATCTCCACTGGCGCAATACGATACGGTGCCCTGGAAACTGGTGCCGCTCTTTGTACAAAGTCTATTACGAACTCGGTCTCCCTATCTGGCAGAAGACTTGACTGTGACAACCCGAGAATTTAGATAATTTATGAAAATCTTAAATGATTGATTTAAGGTCAAATATTAGACCTAGACAGAAAATAAGTGTACGCATTTGATGTTATTAGGATTGAATTTTGAGGATTTCAAAATTCGGTGAAGGATATAGGTAAATTATTCAGGATTAAGTATCTATGTGACTATGTTCTGTGAATATGGTTATGTATGTGTGCTGAATGTGGTTAAGGGTCAAGGGTTGACCTGATTAATTATATATGTGTCAAACCCTAATTATATATTAAAAACTTTAACGTTCGGTTAGAAAACCCTAGCGATTAATAAGAAATACTAGAAACTGGTTCTGGAAACTCTAATGTCAGTTTCGGGAATCTAAAACCCTAATTCAGATATTAAAAACCCTAGATTGGGAATGCAATGCTAGGTATAAGGTTAAACGTCATTAATTAGAAATTTATTAGGGAAAACCCTAATGAATTACTTGAAACCTTAAATTGATTAATAGAAAACCCTAATACCCGATCTGGAAACCGTAATTTCAGATTCCGGTAATTTGAAACCCTAAATTGGGAACTTAATGGCGTAAGTGTAAATTAGGGTTAATCTTAACAAAGTGGTTACAAAACACTAATTCCAAATTTAAAATCCTAATTACAGATTTGAAACACTAAATTTTATAGTTAGGGAAAACGAAAGTGTTAAATTAATACTTTTAATGTTAATTAGGATATATTAATTCTAATTTTCAAGTTAAGTAATTAGAAAACCCTAATCTAATTACGAATATTTAATTTCTATTTTAAAAAATTATTTTCTATTAGAAACCCTAAATTGTGGGATTGAAAACCCTAATTTCCAATTTTTGAACCTTAATTATTCTGTCAGAAACCCTAATTGTGCAGTGGTGGATTTAATTGCCAAATTAGCAATATTAATTAGGAAATATAAATCCTAATGGTCAAGTTATTAGAAACCCTAATCTAATTAGGAAATCTAAGTTCTAATTTAGAAAATTTATTTTTCTATTAGAAACCTTAATTAATGGTTTATAAACCCTAATCTGTGATATTGACCCTAATTGCTTAATTAGCGATTGTAATTATGAAATGCTAATCCTAATTAGCAAGATTGAATTTATAATTAGGAAATCTAAATTATAATTATAGAATCCTAATTATAATTGAGAAATATTAATTTTTCTATTTTTGAAAATCTAAATTGGAAATTTTAGAAATTTAATTTGGAAGTTAAGGGTTAAAACCTAAATCCTAAATGCTCCAAACCCTATACCCCAGCCAAACCCTAAACCCTAAGGGTTTGGGACAATGTCCAAATTACCATTAAAAATAAATGGAAAAAGACTCAAATGCCCTTAAATGCATTATTGTGACTTAACTTGCAAGAATGGACCTAGTGAAGTTGGTGAACTAACCAATAACCTAGCCATGTGACTATATCTCAGCCATTCCAGCCGAATTATTGCAGATCATAGCAACATGTTATCATATATATTGATTTAAAGAGAGATAAAGTACACTAACTTGGTCAATTTTCTCTCAAACAACCAACCAAGTCTCTCTCTCTAGAACCACGAAATATAATAGTAAATCAGTCCCCAATCAAGTCCCTACTACTTCCATAACAAATCAGGAACCCCAGATTCAAGATAAAAGCATGGATGAGGTATAAAATCCTAAAATTTCGAAATATTATGATTTGTTGTTAGATGTTGTAATTGATTGTTTAAAGTTGTGTTAGAAGGTGTCAATTAGAGATCTGGGTTGTTGGATCATGGATCCATAATACCTAGATGCTCGAATCAAGTATTTTTCAAAATCTGGATAAAGTAGAAATTTTTGGTCTGACAACCATATGTCAGGGCCATTAGATCCGTGTGTGTTAAGTGTTTTATGTGTTTTATGTAATGAATCTGTAGTGTGCTATGTTGTATTTACTCTGGAACTTGAATCAGAGTCATAGCAGGTTTAGATCAAAAGTTATGAGCAGTCAAACTGCGTTGACCGATCACATTTGATGGTTTTTGGGCAAGCCCAGATTTCCAGATCGCCTGACAAACCTTTTTGCAGTCTCAGATCTTGCTTTCTGTTAATGTTTTGGTCCATTTATTTGGTTTTACTTGTATCCTGTCATGTGAACTATAGATCTAAGCCCTTATACCCACCAGATCATGAACATGAACGAAATTATTCAAGGTCAAAGTAGGTTGATCGAACTGACCGGATGAAGATTTCTGGGAAACCCAGATCTTCAATAACCGAGTCCTGACCCCTACTTTGACCGGTCCATTTCTCTTAGATTTTTTGTTTTTATGATGATCTGAAGTTATGTCGTTGTAGCCTGACATGTGTTCTACAATATTGAACCATTAGATCACACAAACCAAGTCTAGAAAGTTATGATTTAAAGCTGCAAAGTAGGAACCTTGGTTGTTTTTCATTTCTGGGTAACCCAGAAAATGAAGAACACGCCTGACAAGATTTTTGAGGGCCTAGATCTCTCTGTAATTATGTGTTATGGACATGAAATGGATTAATTATGGTAGTATTACAATTATACTACAATCTAAACACTTTTATATGGCCAGAAAACCTTAGGATCATAGATCAAATGATGGTCAAACCACCAACCTCGAAGTCTGAATATGCAGCTCAAGAACACTCAAGAACACCTATAGTGACAGAAAGTGTCGCTATAGCCCTTTAGTGACAGTTTTATTTTCTATTTTTTGGAAATTATTTAATAAATAGAAATATATGGTTTTTAATTATTAAAAATACATAATAAATTCTGAAAAATTATTTTAAATTCCGAAAAATAGTTTTTAATTATTTTCTGTATATTTCAAAAATATTTAGTATTTTTGGAATATAAAAGGTATTTATTTATTTAATTATTATATTAAATAAATTATTTAAAAATGATTTTAATTCATGAAAAATCATGAAAAATAATATTATGGTATAAGAAAATATTTTAAGTTATTTTTGATGGCTTTTAATATTTTGGGATGAATTTCATTAATTAATCAATATTAATGATAATTAGTTTATTTAATAGATATATTAAATAAATTATAGAAAAATAGAATTAATGCTTTATAAATTATATAAAAATTATTTAAGTGATCTAAAAATATTTTAAGTTATAAATTATAACTTTTGATATTTAGTCATGAAAATATTAATATTTTAATATTAATATCAATTATCGGATAATGGATTTAAGTGTTTAAAAATCATATAAAAAATGATTTTAAGGTATTAAAAATACTTTGATATATTATAATTATATTATAATATTATGTTATGATTTTCATTAATATTTTATATTAAATAAATATTAATGATTAATGAATTATGTGGTATTTAATTCATTTAAATACGTTATTAATGATTTAAAATATGCAATAAATGATATTAATTATCTAAAAATGATTATAAGTCAATGAAAATTATTTTGACTACTTAGAAAATTATCTGAGTTAATTGTTAACTGTTAAGTCAGAGTTTAATTGAACTTAAACTCGATAAAAGTCCGACTAGACCGTCGGGATGTTAAAATTGTGTCGGTTTCAACTCAGACTTAAATAATTTGACCTGATAATAAGTCTTATGTGTTGTATAGACTGATAGGGTTATGTGTTTAGGTTATTCTGTGTGTATAAATATAAATGTATTATACCTTGATGATATTATTCTAATATTGGAGATCTATATTACTAATATTAGGTCTTCGGGTAAAGCGTTATAAATTGTGTTGCGGTAATCAACGGTTCAGGCAAGTTTCTTTGTACTTAACTCTAATAAGAGTGTTTTATTAAAGTTGATGGTTAATCATTTCGGATTGCCACAAAAATTGTATTCTGTACATCTTGCTTATATAAGTCAGGTATGAAAGGCTGATCACCTTCATTACCAGTTGGTTCAGAAATGTTTGTTCATGTTTAAAACTTGTTCAGTCAAAAGTTTGTTCGTGCTAGTTCTCAATTATATTGATGAATTATAGCCAGCTTATTATTCATATTCTTCAATCATGATATATCGTTATATTATTGTATTTAAACTTGCTAGGAAACTTTCATGCTCACCCTTGCTATATCATGATAAAACATTGCAGATAAGGCGAATGCGTTCGGATACAGGAAAAGATAATGCCAAGCCCGGCTTGGGATAAAATGTGTGGCTAGTTTGTAATAGTATACTTTGATAAATATTGTTGTGTGATAAATAGTTTATGATTTGTGTATAAGTTAAGGTTACTCGACCTTGGGGAAAATAGTGTGTAATGTAATGTATAAACAATTTATGTTTATATCTTCCGCAAACAGTTATAGAATGATTAGTGTACCGAATCTGTGGCGATTTGGGGCCTGGATTCGGGGCTATCACAGTTGGTATCAAAGCTGTTGGTTATGAAGCTTAGGTAGGAATACCTGAGTCCAATAACCGCAGTGATTAGGATAAGTGCTAACTCAAATAGAGTTAGTTGGTCGGTAAGATTCAAAGACGAATCTCGGTAAGTTGTTAAGATACAGAGTTCCCTAACTCTGATAATAAAGTTGAACAGCAATGGTGAATAGATCGAGTCTAAAAGACGGAAAGTGCAGGAATAGGAGATTGTAAAACAAAATGATCAAGTCATAGAATTGAATCGTAATATATACGATAAGATCACCCCGTGATCTGTTAAGGTTATGACAACCGGAAAGAATCAATCTTATGATTGAAAAGTTTACAGCAAGATGCTGTGTGTAAGCTGTACTATGAAATTGTACTATGAAAACTCATAAAAGAGTTATGAATTATGAATACAGATTAAATGAAATTCGTGTTGAAAAAGGGGGTTAAGATTAGGTGGGGATTTCAATGAGGACTCGTGTTAGCAACTGAGTTGTATGATTTCTTGTATGGGCGGGGAATTGTACTTGGTGTAAAAACTACTTAGTTAGTGCCATTGGTAACTATTGAAATGTTGTGTCACGCTAGTTGTTATATATAGATAAATAGGTCATAGGTAGAGAATATAGGATTAAGTACAAATTCTTAGAACTCATACTTATGTGACATTCTTGACTCATAGTTATATGAAATGTTTATGAGCCCCTCAGCGAACGGACGCCAAAGGTCAGACTAGGGTAAGTTTGTAAACTCATATAATTGTGGCCAGGTTATGAACTCATAAGTGTGGTTTTATGAATTGGGTATAGTTGTGTGTGAATGGAGTGTTAAGGATTATATGAACAGATAGATTATTAAGCAAATGATCATTAGTGGAGACTTAGGTTTTCCTAAACTCCTAGCTATACTAAACTTCAAATTTTTGACATCAAGCTAAATACGCACTATGTGCCCTTTAAAAAAAATATGTAGACTCATAATCATTTTTGAAACGGTTTAAAGTATAGTCTATGCAACTTATTTCGGCTAGACGCAAATGATTTGAAATATCAAAAATTATTTTATTTATCACTTATGTACCATGTAACCTGGTGCAGAGATGATAAAAATGATGGAGTCATCAATGCAGTATTACTTGGTGTGAATTAGACCTAAAGTCACTATTCCACTATGGTATGATGTAGCATGACAAAATCACCAAATGACGGAATCCTCAACTGACTGTAAATACAGTACGGCATCATGACGTCATTCTCGAAAATGTTTTCAATTTTTTTTTAATTTTCCAACGGGGTTTGGCTACACCTAAATAATTCGATTGAATTGAATTATTGATATGAGTCTATGCTATTTGATTCAGCTAGACTAATGTTATAAAAACTCCAAGTGTTTATTGAAAGAATTTCCCGAACCAAATTGCTTTGGTGCGGAATCTTATGATAAGATTGAGGTGAACGATAATGTTTGGATAAGTAATACAATCAAGTAGCATAAATATTCGCTAAAAATGATTAATACGTTATGCATGATGTAACTGTACGGTAGTTTACCTTCTTTGTGATTGTAAGTATACCAAGTAATGTATTATTTTGCGGTATGATCAAAACCGTTAAAACTATGTGTTCATGGTCTATATGACCCCTCAGTACAATTTGAAAACTTTTACTCTTGTGAGTGGTGAATTGGGTAGCAAGTAATGTGTGTAAATGATTTATGGTGCGGTGTAAGGAGTAAGGTGAATTTCGGGGACGAAATTCTTATAAGGAGGGGTGAATGTGACAACCCGAGAATTTAGACAATTTATGAAAATCTTAAATGATTGATTTAAGGTCAAATATTAGACCTAGACAGAAAATAAGTGTATGCGTTTGATGTTATTAGGATTGAATTTTGAGGATTTCAAAATTCGGTGAAGGATATAGGTAAATTATTCAGGATTAAGTATCTATGTGACTATGTTCTGTGAATATGGTTATGTATGTGTGCTGAATGTGGTTAAGGGTCAAGGGTTGACCAGATTAATTATATATGTGTCAAATCCTAATTATATATTAAAAACTTTAACGTTCGGTTAGAAAACCCTAGCGATTAATAAGAAATACTAGAAATTGGTTCTGGAAACCCTAATGTCAGTTCCGGGAATTTAAAACCCTAATTCGGATATTAAACACCCTAGATTGGGAATGCAATGCTAGGTATAAGGTTAAACATCATTAATTAGAAATTTATTAGGGAAAACCCTAATGAATTACCTGAAACCTTAAATTGATTAATAGAAAACCCTAATACCCGATCTGAAAACCCTAATTTCAGATTCCGGTAATTTGAAACCCTAAATTAGGAACTTAATGGCGTAAGTGTAAATTAGGGTTAATCTTAACAAAGTGGTTACAAAACCCTAATTCCAAATTTGAAATCCTAATTACGGATTTGAAACCCTAAATTTTATAGTTAGGGAAAACGAAAGTGTTAAATTAATACTTTTAATGTTAATTAGGATATATTAATTCTAATTTTCAAGTTAAGTAATTAGAAAACCCTAATCTAATTACGAATATTTAATTTCTATTTTAGAAAATTATTTTCTATTAGAAACCCTAAATTATGGGATTGAAAACCCTAATTTCCAATTTTTGAACCCTAATTATTCTGTCAGAAACCCTAATTGTGCAGTGGTGGATTTAATTGCCAAATTAGCAATATTAATTAGGAAATATAAATCCTAATTGTCAAGTTATTAGAAACCCTAATCTAATTAGGAAATCTAAGTTCTAATTTAGAAAATTTATTTTTCTATTAGAAACCTTAATTAATGGTTTATAAACCCTAATCTGTGATATTGACCCTAATTGCTTAATTAGCGATTGTAATTATGAAAAGCTAATCCTAATTAGCAAGATTGAATTTATAATTAGGAAATCTAAATTATAATTATAGAATCTTAATTATAATTGAGAAATATTAATTTTTCTATTTTTGAAAATGTAAATTGAAAATTTTAGAAATTTAATTTGGAAGTTAAGGGTTAAAACCTAAACCCTAAATGCTCCAAACCCTAAATCCCAGCCAAACCCTAAACCCTAAGGGTTTGGGACAATGTCCAAATTACCATTAAAAATAAATGGAAAAAGACTCGAATGCCCTTAAATGCATTATTGTGACTTAACTTGCAAGAATGGACCTAGTGAAGTTGGTGAACTAACCAATAGCCTAGCCATGTGACTATATCTTAGCCATTCCAGTCGAATTATTGCAGATCATAGCAACATGTTATCATATATATTGATTTAAAGAGAGATAAAGTACACTAACTCGGTCAATTTTCTCTCAAACAACCAACCAAGTCTCTCTCTAGAACCACAAAATATAATAGTAAATCAGTCCCCAATCAAGTCCCTACTACTTCCATAACAAATCAGGAAACCCAGATTCAAGATAAAAGCATGGATGAGGTATAAAATCCTAAAATTTCGAAATATTATGATTTATTGTTAGATGTTGTAATTGATTGTTTAAAGTTGTGTTAGAAGGTGTCAATTAGAGATCTGGGTTGTTGGATCATGGATCCATAATACCTAGATGCTCGAATCAAGTATTTTTCAAAATCTGGAAAAAGTAGAAATTTTTGGTCTGGCAACCATATGTCAGGGCCATTAGATCCGTGTGTGTTAAGTGTTTTATGTGTTTTATGTAATGAATCTGTAGTGTGCTATGTTGTATTTACTCTGGAATTTGAATCAGAGTCATAGCAGGTCTAGATCAAAAGTTATGAGCAGTCAAACTGCGTTGACCGATCACTTTTGATGGTTTCTGGGCAAGCCCAGATTTCCAGATCGCCTGACAAACCTTTTTGCAGTCTCAGATCTTGCTTTCTGTTAATGTTTTGGTCCATTTATTTGGTTTTACTTGTATCCTGTCATGTGAACTATAGATCTAAGCCCTTATACCCACCAGATCATGAACATGAACGAAATTATTCAAGGTCAAAGTAGGTTGACCGAACTGACCGGATGAAGATTTCTGGGAAACCCAGATCTTCAATAACCGAGTCCTGACCCCTACTTTGACCGGTCCATTTCTCTTAGATTTTTTGTTTTTATGATGATCTGAAGTTATGTCGTTGTAGCCTGACATGTGTTCTACAATATTGAACCATTAGATCACACAAACCAAGTCTAGAAAGTTATGATTTAAAGCTGCAAAGTAGGAACCTTGGTTGTTCTTCATTTCTGGGTAACCCAGAAAATGAAGAACACGCCTGACAAGATTTTTGAGGGCCTAGATCTCTCTGTAATTATGTGTTATGGACATGAAATGGATTAATTATGGTAGTATTACAATTATACTACAATCTAAACACTTTTATATGGCCAGAAAACCTTAGGATCATAGATCAAATGATGGTCAAACCACTAACCTCGAAGTCTGAATATGCAGCTCAAGAACACTCAAGAACACCTATAGTGACAGAAAGTGTCGCTATAGCCCTTTAGTGACAGTTTTATTTTCTATTTTCCGGAAATTATTTAATAAATAGAAATAAATGGTTTTTAATTATTAAAAATACATAATAAATTCTGAAAAATTATTTTAAAGTCCGAAAAATAGTTTTTAATTATTTTCTGTATATTTCAAAAATATTTAGTATTTTTGGAATATAAAATGTATTTATTTATTTATTTAATTATTATATTAAATAAATTATTTAAAAATAATTTTAATTCATGAAAAATCATGAAAAATAATATTATGGTATAAGAAAATATTTTAAGTTATTTTTGATGACTTTTAATATTTTGGGATGAATTTCATTAATTATTAATATTAAAGATAATTAGTTTATTTAATAGATATATTAAATAAATTATGGAAAAATAGAATTAATGCTTTTTAATTTATATAAAAATGATTTAAGTGATCTAAAAATATTTTAAGTTATAAATTATAACTTTTGATATTTAGTCATGAAAATATTAATATTTTAATATTAATATCAATTATCGGATAATGGATTTAAGTGTTTAAAAATCATATAAAAAATGATTTTAAGGTATTAAAAATACTTTGATATATTATAATTATATTATAATATTATGTTATGATTTTCATTAATATTTTATATTAAATGAATATTAATGATTAAGGAATTATTTGGTATTTAATTCATTTAAATACGTTATTAATGATTAAAAATATGCAATAAATGATATTAATTATCTAAAAATGATTATAAGTCAATGAAAATTATTTTGACTACTTAGAAAATTATCTGAGTTAATTGTTAACTGTTAAGTCAGAGTTTAATTGAACTTAAACTCGATAAAAGTCGGACTAGACCGTCGGGATGTTAAAATTGTGTTGGTTTCAACTCAGACTTAAATAGTTTGACCTGATACTAAGTCTTATGTGTTGTATAGACTGATAGGGTTATGTGCTATGTGTTTAGGTTATTCTGTGTGTATAAATATAACAGTATTATACTATGATGATATTATTCTAATATTGGAGATCTATATTACTAATATTAGGTCTTCGGGTAAAGCGTTATAAATTGCGTTGCGGTAATCAACGGTTCAGACAAGTTTCTTTGTAATTAACTCTAATAAGAGTGTTTTATTCAAGTTGAGGGTTAATCATTGCGGATTGCCACGAAAATTATATTCTGTACATTTTGCATGTGTAAGTCAGGTATGAAAGGCTGATCACCTTCATTACCAGTTGGTTTAGAAATGTTTGTTCATGTTTAAAACTTGTTCAGTCAAAAGTTTGTTCGTGCTAGTTCTCAATTATATTGATGAATTATAGCCAGCTTATTATTCATATTCTTCAATCATGATATATCGTTATATTATTGTATTTAAACTTGCTGGGCAACTTTCATGCTCACCCTTGCTATATTATGATAAAACATTGGAGATAAGGCGAATGCGTTCGGATACAGGAAAAGATAATGCCAAGCCCGGCTTGAGATAAAATGTGCGGCTAGTTTGTAATAGTATAGTTTGATAAATATTGTTGTGTGATAAATAGTTTATGATTTATGTATAAGTTAAGGTTACTCGAACTTGGGGAAAATAGTGTGTAATGTAATGTATAAATAATTTATGTTTATATCTTCCGCAAACAGTTAGAAAATGATTAGTGTAACGAATCTGTGGCGATTTGGGGCCTGGATTCGAGGCTATCACGTTGACAATTCACTTGGAAATACATCCATGAATTCACTCACTATAGGTATTTGTTCCATGGTCTCTCCCACTCTCTGGGTATCAACAACATGGCACAGATAACCTACACACCCCGTCCTCAATAATTTTCTAGTTTGTGTCATAGTAAGACAACACGAATGACCCGGTGATTTATTACCATAAAATACTATCTGAGGTTGTCTTAACATTCTAATATTTATGCTTTTCTTTTGACAATCTATAATTGCTCCATGGTTAACCAACCAATCCATTCCGAGAATTACATCGAATTCTCCTAACTTTATCGGAATCAGATCAACCGATAATTTACAATCCCGTATGTCTACACAATAACTCCTATGAATATCTTCAATAGGAATTACCTCTTCGTTTGCTACCTTAATATTTAAAGGTATATGTAACTTTTTGGAAAGTAATCCTAATCGTCTAGGAAAATCGCATGTGATAAATGAACAAGTAGCACCCGAGTCAAATAGCATGTATGCATTTAGGTCGTTGATCAGAATAATACATGCAGCTATGTCCCCCGAGGCCATCGCATCTTGGATGGTCATGTTAAAAGTACAGGCCATCGGCCTACCCGGCTGCACTGGACCTCCAATAGCTAACTTACCGCTATTGGCGCCCCAGTTCCCGCCCGTCCCCTTCTTCGGGTAGTTCTTTACCACGTGGTCAGTTCACCCACACACAAAACATCCGTGATTCTTCTTCAGAATTGGACAGTTGGGTGCAATGTTCCCCTCCTGTCCACAATTGTAACATACGACCTTACCCTTGAGACAGACTCCTAAGTGTGTCTTCCAATAGATATTGCAGGCCTTCATCCTCCTCTTTGGGTCTCTTTGTTTCACCCCGGTATTCCCAGAGCTAACCACCTTCCATTTAAACCCCTCGCTATTCCCGCTGGCTCCTTCGACCTTCACTCCCCCATCCACTGTCCCTTAATTCTTCTCTTGTCTTTGTGGTACTGGCTTAACGCCTCGCTACCACCTTCGGCGATTATTGCCTTCTCTAAAATGATTCCAAAGGAAGTACTTTGGAACACTGATATGCGATTATAGAGACAGGGTTTTAAGCCCTGCTCGAACCGTCACGCCTTCCTAACCTCGGTGTCCACTTAGTATGGAGAAAACCTTATCAGTTCATTAAACTTGGCGGCCTATTGTGGAACCGTCATGTCCCATTGCTTCAATTCCAGAAACCGCATCTCCATCCTTCCCTACATGCTCGTGGGAAAGTAGTTCTCGAAGAATATCTCCTTGAACATCACCCACGTTAGAACCTCTATTCCGGCCCTAGCTTGATTGGCCTCCCACCAAAGTTGGCCTCTCCCTTCATCATATAGGTTTCAAAGGCAACCTTTTGGGCCTCGTCGACATTTGCTATCACAAATGCCTTCTCGATTTCCTTCACCCACGTTTAGGCTTCAATAGGGTCCGTAGTTCCTTTGAACTTCGGCGGACCCATGCTTTTAAAATCCTTAAACGTAGTAGCTCGTACTACCCCAGGATTTACGGGGATGTTATCCCCAATTCTATTAAATGTTGCGATTAAAAGATTTACAAACTCCTGCATGGGGTTAACCGGACCTCCCTCCAGTTGATTTGCGTTCGTACCTTGATTACGTGGTACTCTTCTTGGCGGCATTTTGCTGTTACAATATACAACACATTTCGTTATTATTCATTTCCTGTTAGTTAGTTATTATTCACAATTTAATCAATAACTTAACATTCATTACTCAATATATTTTGAAAAAACGTATATTGATTCATTGTAGTATAATACTACATCAGTAACATTACACAGCCTGAGCTGATTACAATACCTTCCCGCAATTACTTTCCAAAAATTGGGATTTACAAAAGACTACCCTTTGTTATACAAAAGAGGGTTTTACGTCACTACTAGATACACAATATTTACATATCTAAACTATTCTAGCTACTACTAGATCACATCTTCCTTAAGGCATTCTCAAAATCTGCCTTGGCAAGACCGACGATAATATCACGGCTGATAGTATGCCGCATCTGTCTTGTTTCTACGAGATAACTAGCTACCTGCTGCTGGAAGTCCGCATACGAACTCCTATAGATGTAGGACATTCTCCCTATCTTCTGCTTCTTGGTCTTTAGCTCCTCTCTGAGCTCAAAGACATCATGTTTTAGATCACGGACCTTGTCTTTAGCCAAAACTGTGAAAACCCGAGAATTTTGAATATTTTTAAAATTTTTATTAATTTATTTAAGGTTGAAAATTAGAACCTAGACAGAAAATTAGTGTATACGTTTGATATTTTTAAGAAGGAATTTTGAGGATTTTAAAATTCTGTGAAGGATTCAAGATTAAGGGAATAAGTGAATATGTTCTGTGTATATAGTTGTATATGTGTACAGTGTGTGGTTAAGAGTCAAGGGTTGACCAGATAAACGATATCTGTAACAAACCCTAAATATATATTAAGAACGTCAACGTTCGGTTAGAAAATTCTTACGAATTATAAGAAACCCTAGAAACTGGTTTTGGAAACCCTAATTTCAGTTATGGGAATTCGAAACCCTAATTCGGGAATTTAAAAACCCTAAATCTGGGAACTTAACTGAGAATTATTGTGACGCCCCCAAAATTAGGTATACATCACCCATCTTGGGTCGTCAGATACATGGTACAAAATTCAAATACAACTTACTAATACAACTGTCGTGTACAAAACGACAAAACATAACTGTGAGTTTGAATACAATTATTGTCTACTAGAGATTATACAAACTCAAAAGGAGTCCTCATTACAATTATTAACACACTATTTCACAGAATAGTGAGGACTACTAATGCTATCCTTTGGACCGTCACTCCGTTCCCCGACTAGTCCCTGCTATGTTCTCATTTCCCGAAGAGAACAATGAAAGAAAGGGTGAGCTCAACTAGCCCAGTAAGAAATATTATGACTAAGATAATGCAGAATAAATTATCGTTAGCCTTCAACAGTGTTAAACTGATAAAATATAACAACATCAAGTTTAACTGCAGCGGATCAAGCAATCCATTAAAAGAGTCAAGTAGAGAATAAAATCTACAATCTTTTATGATTTAAAAAGTTTTTCATCACTTTTATTAACGTCCAAATTGTCAACATGATACTGTTTTATAGAGTAAAATTCAAGAATGATCAGAAGAATATTTCTATGAAAAGATACTGGATGAAGCACAAATATCAACGATATTCTACTAATTTCATGGAGTATAGACGTCAAAACTTTAACCAACTGAGTATAATAAAGAATGGACTAACAAAAGAAATCATCATGCATACATGCGGTACTTCACATAGATATGTTATTCCAACAGAATAATAATAACAGAACCAGGTAAGATAAAATTTGCACCGACAGGATGTTCCAACATAATAATAAAGACGGAACCAAGTCCGTTGTAAAACACACAGACAGGATGTTCCAACGGAATAATAATAAAGACGGAACCAGGTCCGGTGTAAAACACACAGACAGGATGTTCCAACAGAATAATAGAAGAATGTCACCAAGTATAGGGTAGACCGCGTATACAGGTTATTCCAACAGAATAATTAGAAATGGAATAACAACAGTTCTCTTCATGAATAAGAAAGAATAACACCCCTTACCGTAAAAGAAACTGAATATAAAAGTAGTTAAGTAGCAGAATACTTTTCTTCTATCTCTCTATAGTCTCTCTCTATAGTTTCTCTCTCTAGAGTTCAGAGAATTCGTAAGAAAATAATGAAGGAATGAGCTTTTATTTATAGGAAAATGGAATGCATAGTAACTAATCCATGAACGGTCCAGATTGATTTACTTTAATCTGACGGTCCATATTTTAAGCAAAATCTTTTAAATAAAATACAATATATTCTATTTATAATCTAATAAAATGAATAACTTTATAAAATTTTTACTATGCAAACACTATACAGACACTATACAAACACTATGCATAATAAAATATAATATATTCTAATTATTGTCTAATAAAATAGATAGCTTTATAAAAGTATTCTGTTTTATATAAAAAGTTTTTACTATGCAAAACACTATGCAGACACTATGCAACACTATACATAATAGAATATAATATATTCTATTGTCGGGAATCTCCGTACGACGGCGCAGTCATTTGTGGGCCCCATAACAGAAAATGGTTGGATGAAAGAAAAAGACAAAGATTGAGTTTTATAAATAACGGCGTAAATTGTTACCGTTAACACTGTTGGGTTACCTGGTGGTTAAAATACAGTAATATGTGTGGTTGCACAGTTGCACACGGTATTGCACATATTGTTGAATTAATGATTCGTACGTAAGAAGGCACTACTCAATAATTGTTCCAGTAATTACTGTTTATTATTTTATTGATTGAATAATTGCTGCGTTGATATTTATATTATTATTGTTTCAATAATTATCACTGCACAGTATTTTCCATTATCAGATCAATAATTCATATTATTTGAATAATATTATTAGATAGAATTATTGGCAATGTCTAGAAAGTTCTGTCAAGAAGAGGTTTGGTCACCTAATTGCGCGCCAGTAAGGAGAAATTCTTATTGGAAAGCCCCCTCTTTCCTGGGAACGGCCTGGTTGTCAGTACTGTGATTCTGTAATATTATTTTTAAATAATTAATTATTGATTATTATGATAAAGAAAATATTCATTCTATGTGGATATAGATGGAGAAAATTTTTAATGTGACAATTGTTGAAAATTAATATTTTATCTTTTTTTGATAAAATAATTCATTTAAATATATTATTTTAATAATATATTAACTGTGAAATTTTACAATGAATGTGGGATATATGAGTATATGAGGAGGAAGAGTATTTTCGTGGCATTAAATGTTTAACACGTGTTTTGTGTGTCGGTGGACACAATTCTTGACCGAAAATTGATTATAGATTGTAAAATCGTCCGTTTGTGGATTTTGGATAATTTCTGTTTGGAATTTGAAAAAATTTTCTTTTACAAAGTTGTAGAGAATTGAAATTCCTATAAAAATACGCAAGATTCAAATTTTCTGACAAAGGGGCTATTTATTGTGAATTATTGAAGTTTCGGGGTTCCAAAATAATTGATTTTTGAAAGTTTAATTATTTTTTTATTTCAAAAACGTTTTTTTATTTTTTTTTCTAGAAGGTGGGCATGTGGGAAATGCTAAAATCAGATTCCTTGGTGGTGGGCTTGAATATTTGGTAAATATTAATATTTTATTAATTTAGTCTTCTTTGGCGTTCTAAGCATTTTCCTATAAATAGGGTGCTTAGGTTAGAATTCAAAATCACACCAGAAACAAAGTTTTCTCTCTTTCTCTCTCTATATTATCGAGCATATTCTTGTGAGTATACTTTGAGTGTTGCTATACGGTGCGAGTTTTTGTCAGCACTATACCGAAATTCAGTCAGAAGTACGGTTATTTTGAGGTAAGGGATGTTGTTTCTGCTCAAATGATATTATCTTCTTCAATATCATTATGCCAAAATATTGTTCTGAACTTTTTATCAATTTGGAACTTTTCATGTCGGAGTTACTATTCACGAGTTACTATTCATGAGTTACTATTCATGAGTTACTATTCATGAGTTACTATTCACGAGTACTATTCATGAAGCATGATAATGTTTTTTGTGAAATTTCTATCTTTTGGTGTCGGAGTTACTATTCACGTATACGGCACTATTCACGTATACGGCACTATTCACGAATACGGCACTATTCACCGAAAAATAAAATTTTTCCTTTTCGTCCAAAATATCTATTATGGATACTAGCTTTGATTGTATCCATGTTTTGATCATTCTTGAATTTTACTTCAGTATGATTATTTATGAATTATTTTTGAACTCGGATTGTTTAAAGTACGAATCCATAATACTTGTTCTTTTGTTTCAATGAATTCGTTTTCTTTAAAATATTTTCCATCATCCTCAGTCCTAAATGATGATGTTATTGAATATCTTTGGCCTGTAGTGCAAAGATGGTTGATTTTCTGATGAATATCTTTGGCCCGTAGTGCAAAGATGAACATGTGTTGAGATGAACATGACCGACTGATGAATATCTTTGGCCTGTAGTGCAAAGATGAACAGGCGTTGAGATGAACATGACCGACTGATGAATATCTTTGGCCTATAGTGCAAAGATGAATATTTGATTTGAGATGAATATTGATTGATGTTACAGGGATAAAATATTTATGATCGACTGTTAAATTCATAGATTATAGTAGATTTCATTCTCTACGTAACTCTTCTATGAATTATTATTTCTGCTGCGAATATTGATCTGAAACTTGTTGTCTATTGTATTCTATCAGATTTTTCCCAATTGAAGACTAACGATAATTTGTTGTACATTATCTTAGTCATAACATTCTTTACTGGGCTAGTTGAGCTCACCCTTTCTTTTTGTTCCATTTTTCTTCTCAGGAAGCGAGATTATAGCAGGAACTAGTCGGGGTGTGGAGTGATGGTTCTAAATAGCTGTTTTAGTAGTCCTAACTATTCTGTAAAATAGTGTATCAATAATGAGGATTTATTTGCATGTGGATATTGTCTTGAAGACAATATTTGTATTTAAACTCACAGTTTATGAGTTGTGATATTTTGCACGACAAATGTATTAATGAAGTTGTAGTTGTTTCTGTACCATGTATTTGGCGACTCAGAATGGGTTGGATGGAATGAACCTATTTTGGGGGCGTCACAGTTGGTATCAAAGCTTAGGGATATAGTCTATGGCGGAGATCGGGGAATAGGACTAGGAGGGGAGAGATGAGTAAATCCTTTGCTAGTGTGTCCTACTAAGCTTATTTGTTGGTTGGTCATAATATAGGGATATTATGTGATATATTTAATTAACCCTTGTTTTATGGCAGTATTTAAGAATGGCTGCTGAGAACGTTAACAATGGAGTTTATGAGACGGTGGAACAACCTTTAGTCACAAACCAGGAGAACGTGCAACGGGAAGGCAATACTCCTCCTGTAAACAACGTTACCGAGCAAACGATGAATGATGGAATGTTTAGGAACTTTTTACAGTTCATGCAAAATCAGACGAGGGAGACTCGTGTGCAAAATACGGGTGGAAATGATGGCAACGCGCAGTCTGTCACAGCCAAGCAGTTCAAGGAGTTGGGACCACCAGATTTCCATGCAAAGCCAGATCCGATCAAGGCAGAAATGTGGGTCAAGCAAATTACCAAGATATTCGATGTCTTGGGGTGCACGGAGGAACAGAAGGTTCCATTCGCCACCTTTATGTTTCGTGGTGAAGCAGATTACTGGTGGGAATCAGTGAAGCGTACCCAGCCAGCCGCACTCAACATGTCTTGGAAAAGATTTCAGAAACTTTTCAATGACAAGTACTTTCCTGAAAGTATTCGTCATATGAAAGAGGTAGAGTTTATTAGACTTGAAACAGAATAACATGACGGTGTCTCAATACGAGGCAAAGTTCGCAGAGTTGTCCAGGTTTGCACCTCATTTGGTGGAGAATGAGGAACGCATAACGCGGATGTTTCTGAGAGGTTTAAAACCCGAGATTCGTCAATACCTTATATCTCATAAATTTTCTTTATATTCAGATGTTGTAAATAGGGCTCAGTTGTTAGAGCGAGATAGTGAGTATACTCAACCGAGGGACCACAACTAGGGTCATATAAATGACAGCAGTCATCAGAACGATGATAACCAGCGAGGAGGAAAGAATACGGACAAAGGCGGTAACAACTCAGGTGGTAATCATGGACATGATAATAGGAGAGGTGAGTCAAATGGAAATTTCAGAAAGAAGAGATTCAACAACGTCGGTAAGACATCAATAGCAGCATCAGCACCAGCAAAAAATTCTAGGGGAGGAGAACGACCGCCAGTTAGATGTTACAAATGCGGAGAGGAGGGACATATAAGTCCAAACTGTTCACAGTCTTCCATGGTATGTTTTAGTTATGGAAAAGATGGTCACATAGCTCAATTTTGTCCTGTAGTGAAATCAAGTCCAGCTGGAATGGTGGCACCAAAGGTGGATACGGAAAAGACAAAGTCAACGGTTCCTGGAAGAGCGTTTGTCGTGACCGGTCAAAATACGAAGAACCCGAAAGAAGTTTAGCACGGGTTAGTTAATTATATTTCTTACGAAGTTTATACCTTACTAGATACAGGTTCTACCCATTCTTTTATCTCTCTTGCTTGCGCTCAACGTTTGAACTTGACTTCGGAGAAATTAGACTTCGATTTATCTGTTGAAACTCCGTTATGAGGAACTTTCGTTACATCTATAGTTTATAAATCTTGTTTGATTCAAGTTAGCACCATCACATTACCTGTTGATCTTATATCTTTAAAGATACTTGCTTTTAATGTGATTTTAGGAATTGATTGGTCAACCACTCATCATGCCAAAATTGATTATTTTCGTAAGATTGTTAGTTTTCATATTCCTAACCAACCTGTCATACGAATTCAAACCACTAAACCACTAAAATCAGTCACTGTCATATCAAACCACAAAGCTATTTGTTTATTAAAAAAATGAATGTCAAGCTTTCTTAGCCATGTTATGGACTTGAACAATAATATGTCATATTTGAATTATATTTTTGTTGTTAGTGAATTTCTTGACGTATTTCCTGAAGAATTTCATGGTCTACTCCCAGAGCGTGATATTGAATTTGTATCGACTTTAAATCTGGTACAAAATCCATTTCTAAAATTTCATATCGAATGGCTCTTATTTGAACTTTAGGAGTTAAAAACCCAACTGTAGAAGTTGATACTCAAGCCTCTATCTGGTGACTTCCTTTGTGGAATACACCGAAGCCAAACTCTTCGTAGGGGACGCCATATTCGTGCGGTAGTAAACTGATAGGTGCTATTGTGACGTGTTATCCAAGATTGGGATATGAGTCACAGTTGAGAGCAACCTAAGTCAGTAATTGAAATACGTAGCTTTCTAGGCTTAGTTGGTTATTATCGGAGATTCGTGAAAAGATTTTCTCAAATCACTAGTCCATTAACTCAGCTGACTCGTAGAGATACAAAATTCGAATGGAGCAAGGAATGTGGGAAGAGCTTCGAAGAACTCAAGAGGAGACTCATTTCGGCACATGTTCTGACCATACCATCCTGGAAAAGCGAACGTGGTAAATGACGTGTTGAATAAAAGATCGTATACGAGTACGAATGTGATATTGTCAAAGACCCATTTCATATAACTTACAAATGATAGATATAGAGTTAAAGATTCTAGGGACTCACGTGATGATATACAATTAGAACCGACTTTAATCAATAAAGTTAAAAATGTTCAAGCTACACACTGGAGCTGATGAATATGAAGAAGGAGGTACAATAAGTTGTTATTCCAAAAGAGAGAATTGGCGAGGTGAGAAAAGCTCAAACCTTCGATTTATTAGTCCATTTGAAATCCTAGATCGAATAGGAATTGTGGCCTATAGACTCATTTTACCGCCAAGTATGACGAGTGTTCATAACGTTTTTCACGTATCGATGTTACGTAAATATGTGGACGACCTGAACCATGTTATTGAGTTAGAATCGGATGAGATAGCCGAAGACTTAACGTATGAAGAGGTACCTGTTGAGATTTTGGATAGGAAAGAGCATGTCTTACGCACGAAGGCTATACCACAAGTTAAGGTTTTGTGGAGAAACCATGCAATTGAGGAAATGACATGGGAGTTTGAATCAGAAATGAAAGCGAGGTACCCTCACCTGTTCGAAACACCAGGTACGTACGTCAATTTTGAGGACTAAATTTTATAAGGAGGGGAGGTTGTAAGACCCCAACTTATTATAAATAAAATTGAATTTTTCTTTATTCATTATTCTAAATTAATAAGGGTTAATTTGATATAATGCTTTGGTTATGGGTGAAATGTGAAAATTTTACAAAATAAGCAAGTGGTTACAAAATATTCTTTTTGTCAGGGAATATTCGTTTGGTCGTGGAATATTCTTATTGTCGGGAATCTCCGTACGACGGCGCAGTCATTTATGGGCCCCATAACGGAAAGCGGTTGGATGAAAGAAAACGACAAAGATTGAGTTTTATAAATAACGACGTAAATTGTTACCGTTAACACTGTTGGGTTACCTGGTGGTTAAAATACAGTAATATACGTGGCTGCACAGTAGCACACGGTATTGCACAGTATTGTTGAATTATTGATTCATACGTAAGAATGCACTACTCAATAATTGTTCCAGTAATTATTGTTCATTATTTTATTGATTCAATAATTGTTGCGTTGATATTTATATTATTATTATTTCAATAATTGTCACTGCACAGTATTTCCCATTATCAGATCAATAATTCATATTATTTGAATAATATTATTAGATAGCATTATTGGCAATGTCTAGAAAGTTCTGTCAAGGAGAGGTTTGGTCACCTAATTGGGCGCCAGTAAGGAGAAATTCTTATTGGAAAGCCCCCTCTTTCCTGGGAACGGCCTGGTTGTCAGTACTGTGATTCTGTAATATTATTTTTAAATAATTAATTATTGATTATTATGATAAAGAAAATATTCATTTTATGTGGATATAGATGGAGAAAATTTTTAATGTGACAATTGTTGAAAATTAATATTTTATCTTTTTCTGATAAAATAATTCATTTAAATATATTATTTTAATAATATATTAACTGTGAAATTTTTACAATGAATGTGGGATATATGAGTATATGAGGAGGAATAGTATTTTCGTGGCATTAAGTGTTTAACACATGATTTGTATGTCGGTTGACACAATTCTTGACCGAAAATTGATTATAGACTGTAAAATCGTCCGTTTGTGGATTTTGGATAATTTCTGTTTGGAATTTGGAAAAAATATCTTCTGCAAAGTTGTAGATAATTGAAATTCCTATACAAATTCGCGAGATTCAAATTTTCTGACAAACATGCTATTTATTGTGAATTATTGAAGTTTCGGGGTTCCAAAATAATTGATTTTTGAAAGTTTAATTATTTTTAATTTCAAAAACATTTTTTTTATTTTTTTTCTAAAAGGTGGGCATGTGAGAAATGATAAAATCAGATTACTTGGTGGTGGGCTTGAATATTTAGTAAATATTAATATTTTATTAATTTAGTCTTTTTTGGCGTTCTAAGCATTTTTCTATAAATAGGGTGCTTATGTTAGAATTCAAAATCACACCAGAAACAAAGTTTTCTCTCTTTCTCTCTCTATATTATCGAGCATATTCTTGTGAGTATACTTTGAGTGTTGCTATACGGTGCGAGTTTCTGTTAGCACTATACCAAAATTCAGTCAGAAGTACGGTTATTTTGAAGTAAGAGATGTTGTTTCTTCTTAAATGATATTATCTTCTTCAATATCATTATGCCAAAATATTATTCTTAACTTTTTATCAATTTGGAACTTTTCATTTTGGAGTTACTATTCATGAGTTACTATTCACGAGTTACTATTCACGAAGCGTGATAATGTTTTTTGTGAAATTTCTATCTTTTGGTGTTGGAGTTACTATTCACGTATACGGCACTATTCACGTATACGACACTATTCACGAATACGACACTATTCGCCGAAAAATAAAATTTTTCCTTTTCGTCCAAAATATCTATTATGGATACTAGCTTTGATTGTATCCATGTTTTGATCATTCTTGAATTTTACTTCATTATGATTATTTATGAAGTATTTTTGAACTCGGATTGTTTAAAGTACGAATCCATAATACTTGTTCTTTTGTTTCACTGGATTCATTTTCTTTAAAATATTTTTCATCATCCTCAGTCCTAAATGATGATGTTACTGAATATCTTTGGCCTGTAGTGCAAAGATGGTTGATTTTCTGATGAATATCTTTGGCCCGTAGTGTAAAGATGAACAGGTGTTGAGATGAATATGACCGACTGATGAATATCTTTGGCCTGTAGTGAAAAGATGAACAGGTGTTGAGATGAACATGACCGACTGATGAATATCTTTGGCCTGTAGTGCAAAGATGAATATTTGATTTGAGATGAACATTGATTGATATTACAGGGATAAAATATTGATGATGGACTTTTAAATTCATAGATTATAGTAGATTTCATTCTCTACGTAACTCTTCTATGAATTATTATTTTCGCTGCGAATATTAATCTGAAACTTGTTGTCTATTGTATTCTATCAGATTTTTCCCTATTGAAGACTAACGATAATTTTTTGTACATTATCTTAGTCATAACATTCTTTACTGGGCTAGTTGAGCTCACCTTTTCTTTTTGTTCCATTTTTCTTCTTAGGAAGCTAGATTATAACAGGAACTAGTCGGGGTGTGGAGTGATGGTTCTAAATAGCTGTTTTAGTAGTCCTCACTATTCTGTAAAATAGTTTATCAATAATGAGGATTTATTTGCATGTGGATATTGTCTTGAAGACAATATTTGTATTTAAACTCACAGTTTATGAGTTGTGGTATTTTGCACGACAAATGTATTAATGAAGTTGTAGTTGTTTCTGTACCATGTATTTGGCGACTCATAATGGGTTGGATGGAATGGACCTATTTTGGGGGCGTCACAGTTGGTATCAAAGCTTAGGGATATGGTCTCTGGCTGTGATCGGGGAATAGAACTAGGAGGGGAGAGATGAGTAAATCCTTTGCTAGTGTGTCCTACTAAGCTTATTTGTTGGTTGGTCATAATATAGGGATATTAAGTGATATGTTTAATTAACCCTTGTTTTATGGCAGTATTTAAGAATGGCTGCTGAGAACGTTAACAATGGAGTTTATGAGACGATGGAACAACCTTTAGTCACAAACCAGGAGAACGTGCAACGGGAAGGCAATACTCCTCCTGTAAAAAACGTTACCGAGCAAACGATGAATGATGGAATGTTTAGGAACTTTTTGCAGTTCATGCAAAATCAGACGAGGGAGACTCGTGTGCAAAATACGGGTGGAAATGATGGCAACGCGCGGTCTGTCACAACCAAGCAGTTCAAGGAGTTGGGACCACCAGATTTCCATGGAAAGCCAGATCCGATCAAGGCAGAAACATGGGTCAAGCAAATTACCAAGATATTTGATGTCTTGGGGTGCACAGAGAAACAGAAGGTTCCATTCGCCACCTTTATGTTTCGTGGTGAAGCAGATTACTGGTGGGAATCAGTGAAGCGTACCCAGCCAGCCGCACTCAACATGTCTTGGAAAAGATTTCAGAAACTTTTCAATGAGAAGTACTTTCCTGAAAGTATTCGTCATATGAAAGAGGTAGAGTTTATTAGACTCGAACAGAATAACATGACGGTGTCTCAATACGAGGCAAAGTTCGCAGAGTTTTCGAGGTTTGCACCTCATTTGGTGGAGAATGAGGAACGCATGACGCGGATGTTTCTGAGAGGTTTAAAACCCGAGATTCGTCAATACCTTATATCTCATAAATTTTCTTTATATTCAGATGTCGTAAATAGGGCTCAATTGTTAGAGCGAGATAGTGAGTATACTCAACCGAGGGACCACAACCAGGGTCATATCAATGACAGCAGTCATCAGAACGATGATAACCAGTAAGGAGGAAAGAATACAGACAAAGGCGGTAACCACTCAGGTGGTAATCGTGGACATGATAATAGGAGAGGTGAGTCAAGTGAAAATTTCAGAAAGAGGAGATTCAACAACGACGATAAGACATCATCAGCAGCACCAGCAACAAATTCTAGGGGAGGAGAACGACCACCAGTTAGATGTTACAAATGCGGAGAGGAGGGACATATAAGTCCAAACTGTTCACAGTCTTCCAAGGTATGTTTTAGTTGTGGAAAAGATGGTCACATAGCTAGATTTTGTCCTATAGCGAAATCAAGTCCAGCAAGAACGGTGGCACCAAAGGTGGATACGGAAAAGACAAAGTCAACGGTTCCTGGAAGAGCGTTTGTCGTGACCGGTCAAAATATGAAGAACCCGAATGAAGTTTAGCACGGGTTAGTTAATTATAATTCTTGCGAAGTTTATACCTTACTAGATACAGGTTCTACCCATTCTTTTTATCTCTCTTGCTTGCGCTCAACGTTTGAACTTGACTCCGGAGAAATTAGACTTCGATTTATCTGTTGAAACTCCGTTATGAGGAACTTTCGTTACATCTACAGTTTATAAATTTTGCTTGATTCAAGTTGGCACCATCACATTACCTGTTGATCTTATCTCTTTAAAGATACTTGTTTTTAATGTGATTTTAGGAATTGATTGGTCAACCACTCATCATGCCAAAATTGATTATTTTCGTAAGATTGTTAGTTTTTATATTCCTAACCAACCTGTCATACGAATTCAAACCACTAAACCACTAAAATCAGTCACTGTCATATCAAACCACAAAGCTATTTGTTTATTGAAAAACGAATGTCAAGCTTTCTTAGCCATGTTATGGACTTAAACAATAATACGTCAGATTTGAATGATATTTTTGTTGTTAGTGAATTTCCTGAAGAATTTCTTGGTCTACTCCTAGAGCGTGATATTGAATTTGTATCGACTTTAAATCCGGTACAAAACCCATTTCTAAAATTTCATATCAAATGGCTCCTATTTGAACTTCAGGAGTTAAAAACCCAACTGTAGAAGTTGATACCCTAGCCTCTATCTGGTGACTTCCTTTGTGGAATACACCGAAGCCAAACTCTTCGTAGGGGACGCCATATTCGTGCGATAGTAAACTGATAGGTGCTATTGTGACGTGCTATCCAAGATTGGGATATGAGTCACAGTTGAGAGCAACCTAAGTCAGTAATCGAAATACGTAGCTTTCTAGGCTTAGTTGGTTATTATCGGAGATTCGTGGAAAGATTTTCTCAAATCACTAGTCCATTAACTCAGCTGACTCGTAGAGATACAAAATTCGAATGGAGCAAGGAATGTGGGAAGAGCTTCAAGGAACTCAAGAGGAGACTCATTTTGGCACATGTTCTGACCATACCTTCCTGGAAAAACGAACGTGGTAGCTGACGTGTTGAGTAAAAGATCGTATACGAGTACGAATGCGATATTGTCAAAGACCCATTTCATATAACTTACAAATGATAGATATAGAGTTAAAGATTCTAGGGACTCACGTGATGATATACAAGTAGAACTGACTTTAATCGATAAAGTTAAAAATGTTCAAGCTACACACTGAAGCTGATGAATATGAAGAAGGAGGTACAAGAAGTTGTTATTCCAAAAGCGAGGATTGGCGAGGTGAGGAAAGCTCAAACCTTCGATTTATTAGTCCATTTGAAATCCTAGATCGAATAGGAACTGTGGCCTATAGACTCGTTTTACCGCCAAGTATGACGAATGTTCATAACTTTTTTCACGTATCGATGTTACGTAAATATGTGGAGACCCGAACCATGTTATTGAGTTAGAATCGGATGAGATAGCCGAAGACTTAATGTATGAAGAGGTACCTGTTGAGATTTTGGATAGGAAAGAGCATGTCTTACGCACGAAGGTTATACCACAAGTTAAGGTTTTGTGGAGAAACCATGCAATTGAGGAAATGACATGGGAGTTTGAATCGGAAATGAAAGCGAGGTACCCTCACCTGTTCGAAACACCAGGTACGTACGTCAATTTTGAGGACGAAATTTTATAAGGAGGGGAGGTTGTAAGACCCCAACTTATTATAAATAAAATTAAATTTTCCTTTATTCATTATTCTAAATTAATAAGGGTTAATTTGATATAATGCTTTGGTTATGGGTGAAATGTGAAAATTTTACAAAATAAGCAAGTGATTACAAAATATTCTTTTTGTCAGGAAATATTCGTTTGGTCGTGGAATATTCTTATTGTCGGGAATCTCCGTACGACGACGCAGTCATTTGTGGGCCCCATAACGGAAAACGGTTGGATGAAAGAAAATGACAAAGATTAAGTTTTATAAATAACGGCGGAAATTGTTCCTGTTAACACTGTTAGGTTACCTGGTGGTTAAAATACAGTAATATGTGTGGTTGCACAGTAGCACACGGTATTGCACAGTATTGTTAAATTATTGATTCGTACGTAAGAAGGTACTACTCAATAATTACTATTCATTATTTTATTGATTCAATAATTGCTGCGTTGATATTTATATTATTATTGTTTCAATAATTGTCACTGCACAATATTTCCCATTATCAGATCAATAATTCATATTATTTGAATAATATTATTAGATAACATTATTGGCAATGTCTAGAAAGTTCTGTCAAGGAGAGGTTTGGTCACCTAATTGGGCGCCAGTAAGGAGAAATTCTTATTGGAAAGTCCCCTCTTTCCTGGGAACGGCCTGGTTGTCAGTACTGTGATTCTGTAATATTATTTTTAAAAAATTAATTATTGATTATTATGAAAAAGAAAATATTCATTTTATGTGGATATAGATGGAGAAAATTTTTAATGTGACAATTGTTGAAAATTAATATTTTATCTTTTTCTGATAAAATAATTCATTTAAATATATTATTTTAATAATATATTAACTGTGAAATTTTTACAATGAATGTGGGATATATGAGTATATGAGGAGGAAGAGTATTTTCGTGGCATTAAATGTTTAACACATTTTTTGTGTGTCAGTGGACACAATTCTTGACCGAAAATTGATTATAGACTGTAAAATCGTCCGTTTGTAGATTTTGGATAATTTCTGTTTGGAATTTGGAAAAAATATCTTCTGCAAAGTTGTAGATAATTGAAATTCCTATACAAATTCGCGAGATTCGAATTTTCTGACAAACAGGCTATTTATTGTGAATTATTGAAGTTTCGGGGTTCCAAAATAATTGATTTTTGAAAGTTTAATTATTTTTTTATTTCAAAAACGTTTTTTTTTTCTAGAAGGTGGGCATGTGGGAAATGCTAAAATCAGATTCCTTGGTGGTGGGCTTGAATATTTGGTAAATATTAATATTTTATTAATTTAGTCTTTTTTGGCGTTCTAAGCATTTTCCTATAAATAGGGTGCTTAGGTTAGAATTCAAAATCACACCAGAAACAAGGTTTTCTCTCTTTCTCTCTCTATATTATCGAGCATATTCTTGTGAGTATACTTTGAGTGTTGTTATACAGTGCGAGTTTTTGTCAGCACTATACCGAAATTCAGTCAGAAGTACGGTTATTTTGAGGTAAGGGATGTTATTTCTTCTTAAATGATATTATCTTCTTCAATATCATTATGCCAAAATATTGTTCTGAACTTTTTATCAATTTAGAACTTTTCATGTCGGAGTTACTATTCATGAGTTACTATTCATGAGTTACTATTCACGAGTTACTATTTGTGAGTTACTATTCATGAAGCATTATAATGTTTTTTGTGAAATTTATATCTTTTGGTGTCGGAGTTACTATTCACGTATACGGCACTATTCACGAATACGACACTATTCACTGAAAAGTAAAATTTTTCCTTTTCGTCCAAAATATCTATTATGAATACTAGCTTTAATTGTATCCATGTTTTGATCATTCTTAAATTTTACTTCAGTATGATTATTTATGAAGTATTTTTGAACTCGGATTGTTTAAAGTACGAATCCATAATACTTGTTCTTTTGTTTCACTGGATTCATTTTCTTTAAAATATTTTTCATCATCCTCAGTCCTAAATGATGATGTTACTGAATATCTTTGGCCTGTAGTGCAAAGATGGTTGATTTTCTGATGAATATCTTTGGCCCGTAGTGCAAAGATGAACAGGTGTTGAGATGAACATGACCGAGTGATGAATATCTTTGGCCTGTAGTGCAAAGATGAACAGGTGTTGAGATAAACATGACCGACTGATGAATATCTTTGGCCTGTAGTGCAAAGATGAATATTTGATTTGAGATGAATATTGATTGATGTTACAGAGATAAAATATTGATGATGGACTGTTAAATTCATAGATTATAGTAGATTTCATTATCTACGTAACTCTTCTATGAATTATTATTTCTGCTGCGAATATTGATCTGAAACTTGTTGTCTATTGTATTCTATTAGATTTTTCCCTATTGAAGACTAACAGTAATTTGTTGTACATTATCTTAGTCATAACATTCTTTACTGGGCTAGTTGAGCTCACTCTTTCTTTTTGTTCCATTTTTCTTCTCAGGAAGCGAGATTATAGCAGGAACTAGTCGGGGTGTAGAGTGATGGCTGTAAATAGCTGTTTTAATAGTTCTCACTATTTTGTAAAATAGTGTATCAATAATGAGGATTTATTTGCACGTGGATATTGTCTAGAAGACAATATTTGTATTTAAACTCACAGTTTATGAGTTGTCGTATTTTGCACGACAAATGTATTAATGAAGTTGTAGTTGTTTCTGTACCATGTATTTGGCGACTCAGAATGGGTTGGATGGAATGGACCTATTTTGGGGCGTCACAAAAGTGTAGAGTTAGCCACTTGTATAATTGAATTTCAATTAAAAACAATAATGTACTCAACGAAATTGAACTTGCACAATGAATTTTTAGAGTTAGAAAACTTGCATAAACTACTAACTCAATGAAAGTATGGAGTTAGAAAACTTGCTCAAAAGAGTTTAAATATTTGCACAATTATAAAAGTAGAGTTAGAGAACTTGCCTTTAGCACAAGCTAACCCTTACCACTTGAATCTCAATACCCTATATATATGTCATCATGACATAATTAGTCATTACCAACCTTTTATATCTATATAAACAAATATATACATCATGTAGGTTAAATTACCAATTCACATAATCAAACTATGTTAATACTATTTAACCCTTGATAACATGCTCATTCATAGTTTAATACTACTGAAATCATCATTTAACATTCCTATTATTATCACATAACATTTATTTTCAAACTTTGCGTAATAAACTAAAACTGTCAGAACATTCTGCTAACTCAAGCTGCGGCACCACAGTTTATACTGTGGTTGGCGCTGCGGCGTGGAGCTGGCGATGCGGCGCGAGTCACAGGCCAACGATTGGCGCTGCGGCGTGGCACTGGCGTTGCGACGTGGAACTTGTACTGCTGGGCCGCGCTGCGGCGCCAAAGTCCAGAACTCGGCGACCAAGCTCGGCAACAACATGAACAAAAAGCCAAATTGGCCTACAAGCTCTAATCTAACAAACTAACTACATGTAATATATACAAAGACTTTCTGTAAACATATTGTAAAGACTCTAGCATGATTATAGACATATAACAACACAATTATCAACTTTACAACACTCAATTTCACTGCTTTTGGCAAAAACTCCATTTTTGACATTTTAATGAAAATCAACATTGTGATTTTGTTTTTCAATCAAAACAGTAAATTCAAAATACCATGGTTATGATTATATATACTCTATCAAATTCAATATTCAATTTATATATATTAATAATTAATCAAACCTTAATTTCATTTTAAACTAAGCCATACTCATATATTTTCATATAAACACAGTAATATGGTTTTCTTCACAAATTACATACATACATGACTTAATTTCTCTATAATCACATATAAACTCATGAAACAACCTTTTTACAAACAATTATCATACAAAACTATATACATATCAACAATTCATCTTTTACAATTATTTTACAGAGACTTTTTGGGAAGAGAAAAACGAAACTTTTAAAGAAAAACATTGAGCTCCTACCTTGATTAAGAAGATGATATCCCAGAGTTAGAAGAAGATGGTTATCCTTTTGATTATTAAGCTTCTTTTCCCCCAATTTCTTTCTCAATTTCTCTAGCCTTCCTTCCTATCTTCTTTTCTCTCTGTAACTCTTCAATTGAGTCTTCTTCTCTCTTCTAACATACGTACTAACAATATAACGTATATAGTAATAATATATATTAATGATATAATATAAATATAGATATAACTTATATCAGTTATGTTTTACTTGAAAATCAAAAGCCATAAGGCTTGTTTGGCTAACCACTAAAATATAATCAATTAATCCTTAAGCCTTGTTTGGAAAAACACAATTAGAATAAAGACTTAATAGACATTAGGCTTTGTTTGGCAAAACTAAATTAAACTCCTTTAATTTATTTTAATAACTCCTTTATAGTAAGGTTATTCATCACACTTCCAATAATTTAAATAATCAATCAATTCAAATATTAATCTATTAAATTACTTTAACACATAAATCATTATCACATAATTATAATTTCATTTATAATTATAATTTTATTCAACCAACTAACACTTTATTTTAATCACAAATTCCAATTAAAATATTATAATTTATTTAATCATTATTAGCTCTCTAAGTTAATTATTAAATTAAATTGGTATATAATCTCATAACAATTAATTTTCATAACTCTTTAATTATTTATACAACAAATAATAAACTAAACCACATCAACTCAAATTGAACAATTATTTATTCAATAATTAACATATCCATTAAAAACTTATATAAATTAATAAATATTTAATATTATAATTTAAAATTCTGGAATGTTACATCCTACGTTTAGGATCCCCTTGTTTTACCCCAGTATTCCCAGGGTTAAAATTCTTCCTCTTAGGCACATTGCCACTACCGCTGGCAACCTCTGCCTTATTTCCTCCCTCTCCCTTACTCTTATTCTTTCTATCCTTGTGGTATTGGGTCAACGCCTCACTACCACCCTCCACTATTATCACCTTTTTCAGAATGGTCCCATAGGAAGCACTCTGAAAAACTAATA
Organism: Panax japonicus; assembly: GCA_020205505.1. Classification (NCBI taxonomy): domain Eukaryota; kingdom Viridiplantae; phylum Streptophyta; class Magnoliopsida; order Apiales; family Araliaceae; genus Panax; species Panax japonicus. The sequence continues at coordinate 45,873,954 of CM035107.1, forward strand.
TCCTACTATAGAGTCAGGGTTTTAGGCCCTGCTGAAACCTACAAGCCTTCCTTTCCTCCGTGTCCACTTGGTGTGGAGCGAACCTTGCCAATTCATTGAATTTGGCAGCATATTGGGGAACAGTCATGTCCCGCTGTTTAGGTTCGAGGAATTTAATCTCCATTCTCCCTTGCATCCTAGTAGGGAAGAAGTTCTCGAAGAATACCTTCTTAAACTTTCCCATGTAACAGCTTCCGCTCCAGCCCCACCCTGGTGAGCCTCCCAATAGTAGTTGGCTTCCCCCTTCATCATATAGGTCGTAAAAGAAGTCTTTTGCGCCCCTTCTCTATTTCTTTGACCCAAGTCTGGGCCTCCATTGGATTTGTCGTTCCCTTAAATTCGGATGGACCTACACTCTTAAATTTTTTAAAGGCAGTCGTTCGGGCTACCCTAGGTCCTGCGGGTGCTCTACCCCCAGCTTGGTTAAATGCAGTCATTAATAAATTAACGAACTCTTGCATTGGCTTATTTGGACCCCCCCCTCATTATCATTATGCGATTTCGCCTCTTGGTTACGTTGTCTTCTTCTTGGCGGCATTTCTGATTAAATAAATAAAGTTCCATTATTACTTATTTGCTTACTTCGTTATTAGTCGTCAAACAACTGAACAATAACTCATACACAACAAAGCAAATTAAAATAAAAACTTCCTTATATTAAAATGCTTCTTTATAGATCAGAACTATTTACAAGTTGCTTTCCATAGCCCAAAAGCTGTTACATATATATCCCGCGATTGACTTTTACAAAAATTGGGATTTACAAAAAGACTAACCTTTAATTATACAAAAGAGGGTTTTACGTCACTACACAAAATTATATACCATACTATTTCTAATACTGCCTAACAACATTCTCATGCTTCTCGTTTGCTAGAGTCGACACAATATCTCGACTTATAGTATGTCGAGTCTATCCCGACTCAATAGAATAACAAGCTAACTTAAGCTTGAAATCCTCGTGCGCACTGTCATTTATATATGACATTCGTGCTATCTTCTGGTCTTTTTCAGCCAGTTTCTTACGAAGTTCTACGACCTCATTCTTATAGTCTCTAGCCTTGTCAGTCATGAGCACTTTCTCATCATGCTCTATCTCATAGTCTAACTCTGCAGACTCCTTCGCCCCATAGATATCATTGATCTCTTCCTTCTGTTGTTGCACCATATTGTGCAGTTGCACGTTACGGTCAAGCACTAAGAGGTACATTGCCCTCATAGTCCCTATAGGTGTTGACTCTAGGGCAGGCATCACCGTATTAATCGATGTCACCTCCATGTCATCCTCCACATCTATCATCATATTCAGATATGATGTTATTCCCATGGTCTCCTCAGAATAGTCCTCGTCCGAGTAATATTCCTTGGGCTCTGACTCTTCTAGAATCACTACAGGTATGTCTGCTATAAGCACAGGTACCGGCTCAACTCTGTTCACGGACTCCTCGCTGATCACATGTATATCCCTATACATCAAGCTATCGATCGACATCTACAATAACACATAAAAAATTGATTAGTACATAATACACAATAATATAAGCACAAATCACATTTAATCCATTTAGGGTTAGTTTCCATCTTTTAAATCTTTCAGTACTGAGTTTCCTCAATACCTTATTAACTCATTTGACTCGAGTTAATTTCTTCAGACTCTTCCTTTCCTAACGATGTTATTAGCCTAAGGTTCTTACCCCCTTAAGTTTTATAACCTAATGCTTTGATACCAACCTGTGACGGCCCCAAATCCAGGTATCTTCCAACCCGACAGATGGTGCTCCACGATACTACAATCTATACAATCATTCCATTAAAATAACAACAAAATGAGTGTAATTATTATCATTGTATTACATTTGTAATAAATCCTTACCCAGGTTCATAAACCAAATACATTCTGTTAGTTCCTAGTTGGCACAATAGTTATCTAGAAGGGGGGGTTGAATAGATATTTAAAAAATCTTTTCGTTTTAAACTTGTTCTTTAATGATGATTAAAACTTAGCGGAATTTATGTTTGTTTTAATCTTCTTTACAAAGCAGTGGAGTTATGAGAGTGAGGCAGTTATAGCAGTTATGAAAGATATAGCAGTTATAGTATGAATGTAAAAGACCCAGTCGTTTTTAACTCGTTCTGAGCACTTAAAGCTCTTAGTCCACTCTTCTTCTCAAAGAGTGGGATATCCACTAAGGATGTCTTTTACAACTTCTGAATCACACGGATTCCTTCTAGACCAGCAGTCTAGGAACTTCTTAGTTCACTCTTGAACTCTTCAAGTCCAGCAGACTTGGCTCTCTTACAGTTCACTTAAAACTCTTCAAGTCTAGCAGACTTGGTACTCTTTTTCAGTTGATTAATAGATGTTGAGTTCTTGATGGTTGCTACTTAGTTGCTGTTTAAGCACTTGTTCGAAAGAACTGAGTAGCTGAGCAAGCTTTGCAAATTCTTAGATCGTAGAGTTGAGCTTGAGAGTTGTTCACGTTGTTTGTTCAATGCTTGCTTGATTCTCTCTCATCTGTCTGATTTGCATATATGTGATCTTGAAAACTATCTATTGGATCCATCCGTTGAGGCATTAAATGAATTTGACTTTTCTAATTTTTGATGGAGTCATTTCTACACATCTTCTGAAACTGTATTCTGGCCCACTGACACAGCAGACTACTTCCTCACCTAACACCTGAAAAGGTGTTTTGCCCCCTTACCAATGGTATTTTCCTTAGCTTCTTCAATATGCTTCTTTGTTGCATACTAAGGATATTTCATATTACTTTGGGACTGATGAGTACTGCAACGTCTAGAATCTATTCCTCATATAATGGAATCTGTCTTCACACATATTATGGCTCTATGTTTTCTGACATAAGACAGATGATGCTCGACGATTTATATTGTGATACTCTACGATTCAGATCGTAGTGACTTGTCGCCTTGGTGCTTGATCTAATGCTATCAGCCAAGAGTACTACGATTTCTCTTAAACCTTTGCACACTACGATCTTTGCTTGCAAGGTTCTAACTCTACGTTTCCAAGAGCACACTATGATCGTTGACTTATAAACTCTATGTTTCCTTCAGCATGCTACGATCGTTAAGTTGTCTCGGCAAACGTTGTGACCAATCTACAATTTTCGAAGAGGTCCTTCAAGGCATGCACACTACGATCTTTGAAGCTCTACGTTTCTGCCTTGATTTCTGCAATGTTGATCAGATGATACACTACGATTTCTTCGAAGCCTATCTATTACATCTCAAGATCAACCTAACAGCTTTGATCTTTCTATCTATACATTCAATTACAGAATGATACACGTTAAGAGCTTAGATCAACCTAACAAATTTGATCTATCACTAAGTCCTTGTACATATCTTACTTGAAGGACTTTATAAATAATCATGAGCATATACATTAAAACATCAAATCATAATATGCTTTCTCCCAACACACTGATTGTTCTTCATGAGTATATTACAATCAAATACATTAATCTATTACAGGCCAATTAATTGTCCATTTTAGCCTTGCCCTTATCTCTATTAGAACTCTTAGTTCATTCGGCTTTAGCTGCAAACATATGGTTTAAGCAAGAATGAACATAACTAGCTCAGCAAGTCATAACAAAGAATCATATTAACAATTACATGTTTTATCTCAATATTTGAACAATTAACTATGAAGCACTATGAAACATTTAAATAGTACTTCTCATGTCATAACAACAATTCCAGAGCATATATACTAGCTTAGGAATTATGAACTGGTCGATAGACCATGAATATACTCTTTTCATTTTCATACTTGAAAAGGATATCCGGCACTAAGGCCATCCATTCGTCTTTACTTACGAGCACTTCTAGGTGATCAGCCTATTGTATTCTATGTTGATCAACACTCTTATGTTGAACGAATTTACGTTCAACATTTGGCAACCTCGTGTGCCCATCGAATAATCGATGAAAACTACTTTTATTTGTACATAGACAAACTTACCTTCTCATCCGTACCAAATACTTGGCATAGAATAGCGTTAACAGTTCTATATCAACAGACTAGTAAACAAGTCCATTCATTCTTCAATACTTGTCTAGCCGAATTAAGACAGGCATCGACTCTTTCTTTAAAACTATTCATGCATTGTATAACATGCATCACGTAAAACTTGGCTAACACGAAGGTTAGACAAGCGTTTAAGAAACACTTTCCTTCAAGCGTCTTCGAATATACAATTCAACTATTCTAAGTTATTATAGGATCTACTTGATATATTCACATAGCACACTGTAATTAGTTATCAAACAAACTAAGTTTACGGTTCTAACCAACTTCTTTCTCTTATATGTCTTATTTGAATTAACTTCGTTATTAAAGTTGATTCAACTTCCTATACTTTGTTACGTCTTATTAACGTTCTTACGTCCTTAACCGACATTCGATCATTATTGGTTAAATACCAACGTTGAACGTCATTCACGGTTTACTTATTACGTCTTCGCGTTCTTCATTTAATTTATATTAAACCTTATTAGATCTTCTTACATTAAAACCTTATAAGTGATTTAAGGTAAATATTGTTATGTACATTAAGTACCTTCAATGTCTTACTTTAGGTCTACATTCAAATGGAACAAAACCTAACTTGGTCAATATTTTTCTATTGTCGGCGCTGCAGCGCGACATCCTATGTATTCTAGTGGCACTGCGGCGCGAATTAGCTGGGTACTCGGCCGAATCTGGCGCTGCGGCGCCAAGTCTGTGCACCAGTTAGCCAAAACAGTCCAATTTTTCTAATGAAACTCCCGGCTTCCTAATTTGTTCGTTTTACATCTGAATTGACCCATTCAAAATCCAACAAGTCACAAATCACATCCTTTATGTGTTCATATAAGAATTTCACATTTTCGAATCCGTTAACTCAGAATTCACCTTTGAGTTCATTTTTAAGTGTTCGTTTAACGTTTTCGACCGTTCAATACTCGTTTTCTTCTTTATAAGTCGGAATGCGACATTTCTTTCACCAACGACTCTTAATTACCTTATCTCACGTGTTGACATTGGAAACCATCGTTTTCAAGTCACACGGCAAATTTTAACCTTTAATCCGGGCTTTTTACGTTTTCGACGTTTAACGTCTATTTTCGCAAAATTCACCATAACTTCGTTACTCATGTTCTATAAGCCAAATCAAATGGAAAACTCCATTGATTCATCATAGTAATCCTAACCAAACAATAGGCACATTCCTTAGCTATAACGGTTTTCAAAATGTTCATTCTTAACTAAGTTAACGTTCAAGACTATTATGGTTTTTAACTTACGTAAACACTTACGATTTCTATTTGGTCATGACCTATCAATGATTTAGTCATTCATAGGCATCCTTATATCTCCTCAATAAACATGCTCCATCAATCTACAATTCTTCTACGAGAAAGAAATCGAAAAAGATGAAGATTGCGATTTATGAGAATTTACATTTGAAGTAACTCACGTTCTTGATAAACGTATAAAGGTTTGCTTGGAAGTAGAAGGATTTAGTGTTTCTAGCTCTTTCTCTCTCTCAATATATATTGACAAGCTTTGTAAAAACAATAAAAATCCAACTCAAGCCTTGTATTTATAAGCAACCAAAGTGAGGGCAAAATGGTCAACTTTCTACCTCCCTACTATTCCACCTCCTTTGCAATTTAGCCACCAAGTAATCACTTTACTTGGTGGCCAAGTTGCCAGGCCACCTCCCCTTTTTGACACCCCATGGGTTGCCCCATGGGTTTTACCCATCCCATGACCCATCGGTTCGACTCGCGGTTTACTTTTTGGATTGGACTTGACATAACTTAATGTTGGGCCTTAACTTGGGCTTGAACACTTAATTCATTGGGCTTGCTATTAATCCAAGTCCAATTAAATTATACCAAACCCTTAACTCATACTTTATTAATATGTCTCGTATTCTATACGTATAACTCACGCATTCTCTTCATCTAATACTCATATAATAATCGTATTATACGTCGTACAATTCTTCATACTATACTCTTATTTATACTAGTATAATACACCTATGTCATACGTATAATATCCGAAACGACTATACGCATTGCATTTCCCTTTCGGAAAACTCTTTCACAAACCCTTAGGTTTTACTTCCGCAAGGGAAAACTTCGTTTGCCATAACGGAATTATTATTTAATATTCCATACTATCTTCGTATTCTATCATTACGTGTTTCTTAAAATTTCAATTCCTAGCTCAGAACGAAATCGGATGAATAGTGTTTTTACGCAAACATTCTCGGAAAACCTTCGTTTTTGTTTTTATAATTCACAACCATTAATACTAGCACAAAGCCAGAATACTAACCACATCTGTATATCCTAGGTCATAGAACGACCTTCGAACATCTTACTCACATAATAAATCAATTAAATTCATTTAATTCACATAATCAAATTAAAATTTAATTCATTCAAAATTCGAAATTCTCGGGCGTTACATATCCAACTTGTGAATCTTTTCTCATAGGCAAAATGACTAAATCTCCTTTTAGTGGAAAAGGAGAAAGAGTTACAGAGTTGTTAGCGTTTGTTCACACAGATGTATATGGACCTATGACAATGAATGCACGAGGAGGGTCTTATTATTTTATTACATTCACTGACGATCTGTGACACCCCCAAATTTGGGTTCTTCAATCCCCACATGATTTGGTGTTCACTATGCAAACATCATATGTCTATCTACCCATAATAAAAGAAAGCATAAATATATAGAAATAAATTCTCTCCTTAAGGAGTTACATCATCTGAAATAATTACATAAATCGCAGGACATACTAACCTTAAATCTTAACTACGGAAACATAAATAATTAATAGTCTTACACAACATTAACACAAGTCTAAAACATAAATATATAATCATAATAACAACAAGTCTGTATTACTTGTTAATCTTGCCCTTGCCTTTGCTAATATAAGGCTCGTCGGACCTTTCGTTCTTAACTGTAATGTTATTATTACGCAAGAGTGAGCACGATTGCCCACAAGTAAAATAAAGAAACAACAATATAATAACATGCGAGTGAATCAAGGACTTCTGGGATAAGAAACTCAACTTTTGAATCAAGAATGAATAACAAGAATTAAAAGAACTTTTGAGGGTCATAAGACCTTGAACTATGTCCTAGGTTATCAAGGGTTATACTTGAAACTTTTAACAGTCATAAGACTATGGACTCTTCTACTCGTACTTAGGGGGGATCAGCCCTTAGTACCATACTGTGCACAATATCTTAACGCTAACGCATAAGTAATCCCTATACAGGGTTGTTCATCTCAGTTTGACATTAGAGTCCGCACCAAAGGAAGTTTGGTTTGGATAATTCAATAAGTGTTCTGATATTTAGAACGTTCATCAACTACGGACTAGTCGAATCAATAAGGGTTCGCTAGTCTTATAACGTTCAATAATAACTTATATTCAAATTGAATAATAAATCAAGAGGTATACAATGGAATAAGAATTGTATAACAGAAATCATACTTTGAAAAGATTAATAATCTTTAATATAACAAATTGAACTTGATTAATAATAACGAGAATTATACAAGTTCCTTGATTTAATCCAACATACCATTTATATTCACAATACCAGTCATTTATAACGTAACTAGTCATCGCAAGTTTATTCTTTAGTCTAAACTCCTGTTATGACTGTACTTAGTCAAATTATCATGCTTATTTTCACATAATATCACACTACACGAATAATAAGATCAGCCCCATACCAGCCATTTCAATTTCATTCAATTATTTCAATAATTGAATAGAGAGAAAGTTCACAAACTTTGCTAATTTTATATTAAACTCTCAATCAACACTTACTCTCTCTAGACCCACGAAAATATGAAGTATATCAGTCCCTTATATGATCCATAAAAAGCCAAGAACAGATCCCAAAGATCAGAAATCAAGATCAAGCTTCAAGTGGTATAAACCCTAATTTTGTAAATCATGTGATATTATGTTAATGATTAGTTAGATGGGTGTTAAAAGGAGCCTTTTAGTGATCTGGGTTGTTGGATCATGGATCCATAATATCTAGATGCTCGAATCTAAAGATTTCAAAAATCTGGAAAACTTGAAAAATATGGCCTGACAGCCATATGTCAGAGGCCCTAGATCTTTACTTGTTAATGTTTTGGTGTATTTAATGTTATGTATCTGTTCTTTGTTGTTAGGTCTTCAATCTGAGACTTGAATCAAACTCAGATCATGAGAATATTGCAAGATATGATCGGTCAAAAGGCGTTGACCAAGCACGAAACTATTTTCTGGGCAGCCAAGAAATTTCCAGAATTTTTGACAGTAATATTCATGACCCTAGATCTTGCTGTATTTAAAGAGTTTGGTAACATTATTGTTTTGTGGTTGTAACTTGATATACGAACTTCACATCTATGCTTTTATATAACTTAGATCATGACCAGAATAACAATTAATCTCGGTCAAACCTACGTTGACCAATTTGCCTGAAGAACAAATCTGGGTAACCCAGATTTTTTCTAGATCGCTCTGACACCATATTCATGTGCCTAGATCAGGCTTGTATTTGATGTTTTGATGGTGTTAATATATCTATGTTGTAATATCGTCTAGGGACTACATATTGGTTCCTTTATTTCACTTAAACAACAAACAAGAATCATTTAATGAACGGTCAAAGTTGACTGCTCAGTCATGAAATCCTTTTCTGGAAAACCCAGATCTTCATCAGCCGAGTTTTCTGTCAGACTTTGACCAGCCTTGATATTCTTGTTGTGATGATAATATGATGTTATGTTGTTATAAAATTGTTTACTGACATCTCCACTACAAATAAGAACCTTTAGATCACACAAATAATACATATTCTGCAAGTTAAAATGATTAAAAGGAAGACACTTTGACTGTTCTTCATTTCAAGAAAACCCAAAAATGAAGAACAGTGTCTAACATGACTTTATAAAGCCTTTATCTCACGGATCTGTTGTTGTTTGGTCATGTAATATTCACTAATTGTAGACTTAGATTTATACCATGGCATGGACACTTAAGTAGCCCAGAAAACTTAAATATCATGTGTGAAACCCCAGATTTTATGAATAAAGAATTAATTTTCTCGAAATAATTTTTTATATTATGGTGTGAATTTGAGATAATATTATAGTTGTGGGTAGTATTTATAAATTTTGCAAAGTATGCAAGTTGTTATATTATATTTGATTGGTCAGGGAATATTCTTTGTGTCAGAAAATATTCGTACGACGGTACAATTATTGGTGGATCCCACAACGGAATTATTGTCGGATTGAGAAAACGACAAAAATATTTTATTGAAAATAACGGCGGAAGTTTTACCGTTGATACTGTTGAACTACTGGGTAGTAAAAGTACAGTAATACGCGTTGTGGCATAGTAGCACACGGTATTGATTATTGATATTTATGTGAGAAGTTGCTCAGTTTGATTCAATTATTGTCGATTAATAATATGAATTATTATAGCGATAATGACGTTTTGTTTTATTCGTATTATTAACGTAATAAAACAGAAACATCTTTTTATATAAAACAGAATACTTTATTAAAGTTATTTTATAAATAGAATATATTATATTTTATTATGCATAGTGTTGCATAGTATTTTGCATAGTGTTGCATAGTGTTTGCATAGTAAAAATCTTTTTATATAAATAGAATATATTATATTTTATTTAAAAGATTTTTCTTTAAATATGGACCGTCAGATTAAAGTAAATCAATCTGGACCGTTCATGGATTAGTTACTATGCATTTCATTTTCTTATAAATAGAAGCTCATTCTTTCATTATTTTCTTACGAATTCACTGAACTCTAGAGAGAGAAACTATAGAGAGATAGAAGAAAAGCTTTCTGCTACTTAACTTTTCTTTTCCTATATCCAGTTTCTGTTACGGTAAGGGGTGTTATTCTTTCTTATTCATGAAGAGAACTGTTGTTATTCCATTTCTTTTTATTCTGTTGGAATAACCTGTATACGCGGTCTACCCTATACTTGGTGACATTCTTCTATTATTCTGTTGGAACATCCTGTCTGTGTGTTTTACACCGGACCTGGTTCCGTCTTTATTATTATTCCGTTGGAACATCCTGTCTGTGTGTTTTACATCGGACCTGGTTCCGTCTTTATTATTATTCCGTTGGAACATCCTGTCTGTGTGTTTTACACCGGACCTGGTTCCGTCTTTATTATTCTGTTGGAACATCCTGTCGGTGTGAATTTCACCTGACCTGGTTCCGTTATTATTATTCTGTTGGAATAACCTGTCTATGCGAAGTTCCGCATGCATGGTGATTTCTGTTGTTATTCCATTCCTTATTATACTCAGTTGGTTAAAGTTTTGACTTCTATACTCCGTGAAATTAGTAGAATATCCTTGATATTTGCGCTTCATCCAGTATCTTTTCATGGAAATATTCTTCTGAGCATTCTTGAATTTTACACCACAAAACAGTATCGTGTTGACAATTTGGACGTTAATAATTCCTGGACAAATTAATTCTTGAACTTGTTTTATTGAAATTCTTATATCATTGTCATCATCCTCATGTTTATGTTATGTTGAAAGTCATCTGTGGCCTGTAGTGCATAGATGGACTTGGTATGATTATGACCAGGGATTATTCGGTATAATCATGACCGTAATATTACAAATGATGTGGAAAAAGTCCTCATTGGCCCGTAGTGCATTGATGGACAGTTTTTGGTATGATTATGGCTATGGATTCTCTTCGGCCGTAGTGCAAAGATGAATTGTTTTATGGCATGATCAGGACCGTTGATGAAAACACGATTATCTTTGGCCCGTAGTGCATGGATAATTCGTGGTCGTGATACTAAAGAATATCCTTGGCCTGTAGTGCAGGGATGATTTAATGATGTGGATTATTTATTGAGCTGAGTCCCAGCGATAAAAGTGATTAAAAACTTTTTAAATCATAAAAGATAGTAGATTCTATTCTCTACTTGACTCTTTTAATGGATTGCTTGATCCGCTGCTGTTAAACTTGATGTCTATTATATTTTATCAGTTTAACATTGTTGGAGGCTAATGATAATTTATTGTACATTATCTTAGTCATAATATTTCTTACTGGGCTAGTTGAGCTCACCCTTTCTTTCACTGTTCTCTTCAGGAAATGAGAACATAGCAGGGACTAGTCGGGGAATGGAGTGACGGTCCAGAGGATAGCATTAGTAGTCCTCACTATTCTGTGAAATAGTGTATTAATAATTGTAATGAGGACTCCTTTTGAGTTTGTATGATCTCTAGTAGACAAAAATTGTATTCAAACTCACAGTTATGTTTTGTCGTATTGTACACGACAGTTGTATTAGTAATTTGTATTTGAATGATGTACCATGTATCTGGCGACCCAAGATGGGTGATGTATACCTAATTTTAGGGGCGTCACAGTTGGTATCAGAGCTTAGAGATATGATCCCTGACTAAGATGTGAGACTAGAACTAGGAGGGGAAGAGACGGGGAATTCATTCGCTAATATGGCCTACTTAAATTTATTTTGTATTTAATTGGTCGATCAAAGTATAGGGATAATATGTGATATGTTATTTAACCCTTGTTTTGTGGCAGTGTTTGAAAATGGCATCCGAGAATGTTGAGATTATCAATGGAGCACAGGAGACCGTTGAGTCTCCACAGATCAATAATCAGGATAATGTGCAACTAGAGGACAATACTCCTCATGAAAATAATAACACCGATGAAATGGTGAATGATGGGATGGTTAGAGGCTTTATGCAATTCATGCAACAACAGGCTAAGGCAACCCCTGTCCAAAATGCAGGTAGAAATACTGATAACTCTCGGACGGTCACCGCTAAGCAGTTTAAGGAGCAATTCATGCAACAACGGGAGAAGGCGGCTCATGTTCATAATGCAGGAGGAAACAATGGCAACCCATGGTTGGTCACCGCTAAGCAATTCAAGGAGCTGGGACCACCAGAGTTTTTGGGAAAGCCAGAACCACTTAAGGCGGAGACGTGGTTAAAGCAGATCACCAAGATATTTGATGTCTTGGGATGCTCAGAGGAGCAAAAGGTTCCATTCGCCACCTTTATGTTGCGTGAAGAAGGAGATCATTGGTGGGAATCTGTAAAACGTACCCAGACTGACGCACTCAAGATGTCTTGGGAAAAGTTCCAAGAGCTGTTCAACGACAAGTACTTTCTTGAAAGTATTCGTCACATGAAGGAGGTAGAGTTTATCAAGCTGGAACAAAACAATATGACCGTGTCGCAGTATGAGGCTAAGTTTGCGGAGTTGTCCAGGTTTGCATCCCATTTGGTCGATAATGAGGAGCGAATGGCGCGAATGTTTCTGCGAGGTTTGAAACCCAATATACGTCAATACCTCATTTCTCACAAAATTTGTTTATATTCAGATATTGTGAATAGGGTTAGTTAGCGGAGCGCGATAATGAGTCATCGCAACCAAAAGGTAATGACCAGTAACACGATAATAATCATACCGGTGGCAATGGCCATCGGAACAGTGATAACTATCGCGGGGGAAATTATCATGCCAAGAATGGTAACCACTTCGGTGGTAATCATGGCCAAGATAATAGAAATGGACATTTCAAGAAGAGGAGATTCAACAATGATGGAAAGACGTCAGCACCAGCAACCGTTGTTAAGGAAGGAGAAAGACCACCTATCATATGCTTCAAATGCGGAGGGGAGGGACACATCAGTCCAAATTGCGCGATGTCGTCCAAAGCATGTTATAATTGTGGAAGAGAAGGCCACTTAGCCCGATTTTGTCGTTCACCGAAGACAAATTCAACTAGGATGGAGGCACCAAAGGCTGTCCCAGAAAAGCCAAAGTCGGTAGGTTAAGAGAGAGCGTTTTTTTTTCTCGTGACGAGGAACCTGAATAAAATTATCACGGGTAAGTTAATCATAAGCTTTTACGAAGTTTATACCGTGTTAGATACCGGTTCTACTCACTCTTTTATTTCACCTAGTTGTGTTCAATGTTTGTACTTAACTCCGGAGAAGTTAAACGTTTATTTATCTATTGAAACTCCATTGGGAGAAACCTTCGTTACCTCCACTGTTTATAAATCTTATTTGATTCAAATCGACACTTTCACGTTACGTGTTGATCTTGTCTCTTTGAAAATACTTAACTTTGATGCAATTTTAGGAAACGATTGGTTAACTACTCATCATATTTTTCGTAAGGTTGTTAGCTTTCATATTCCTAACCAACCTATTGTGCGAATTCAAGCAACCAAACCACTAAATTCAATCATTGTCATATCAAGCCATAAGTAAAGAGCCCCGATCCTTTTGTTGATGACTTTCTTGTGTGGAATGCACCGAAGCCAGACTTTCTGTAGGCGACGTCGTGAATGACGATAACAAGTTGATAGGTATCATTGTGAGGTGCTATCTAGGTTAAGGGATAGAAGTCATAGTTGGTATCAATGTGACGTACTATCCAAGTCTTGGATGAGAGTAACAGTTTTGAATTATATTTTTATCATTAATAAATCTCTTGACGTATTCCTGAAGACTTCTTAGCTTACCCCAGAGCATGAAATCGAATTTTGTATTGACACCAGTACATAACCCATTTCTTAAACCCTCAAAATAATTTTTTCAACTAAAACGAAAGTAACATGCACCAAAGACGTTGACTCGAGCTGTTGAAGATTACGATCGTACTATTCAATATCATCGAGGAAGAGCGAACGTGGTAGCTGACGTGTTGAGTAGAAGATCGTATGCGTTTACAAGTGCGATGTTGTTAACATAAAGACTCATTTCGTATAACTTGCAAATGATGAAGATAGAGTTAAAGACTCTAGGGACCCACGTGAAGATAACGAATATACGATTAAAATTGACTTTAATCGATAAAGTTAAAGACACTCAAGCTACATACCCGAATCTTATGAATGTGAAGAAGAAGGTTCAAGAGTGTGTTATTTTAGAAGCAAGAGTTGCTGAAGAGAGGAAATCTCAACCCTCGATTTAATTGGCCCATTTGAAATCCTCGATTGAGTAGGAACTGTGGCTTATAGACTCGTTTTACCGCCAAATATATTGCGTGTTCATAACGTTTTTTTTTTCGTATCGATGTTACGTAAATATGTGGACGACCCGAACCACATTATTAATTTAGAATCGGACGAGATAGCGGATGATTTAACGTTTGAAGAGATACGTGTTACAATCTTGGATAAGAAGAATCGTATTCAACACTCAAAGGTTATATCTCAAGAGTTCGAATTTTAAGTGAAGTCAAGGTATCCTCACATGTTCGGCATACCAGGTACGTACGTAAATTTCGAGGGCGAAATTCAATAAGGAGGGGAGATTGTGAAACCCCAGATTTTATGAATAAAGAATTAATTTTCTCGAAATAATTTTTTATATTATGGTGTGAATTTGAGATAATATTATAGTTGTGGGTAGTATTTATAAATTTTGCAAAGTATGCAAGTTGTTATATTATATTCGATTGGCCAGGGAATATTCTTTGTGTCGGAAAATATTCGTACGACGGTACAATTATTGGTGGACCCCACAACGGAATTATTGTCGGATTGAGAAAATGACAAAAATATTTTATTGAAAATAACGGCGGAAGTTTTACCGTTGATACTGTTGAACTACTGGGTAGTAAAAGTACAGTAATACGCGTTGTGGCATAGTAGCACACGGTATTGATTATTGATATTTATGTGAGAAGTTGCTCAGTTTGATTCAATTATTGTCGATTAATAATATGAATTATTATAGCGATAATGACGTTTTGTTTTATTCGTATTATTAACGTAATAAAACAGAAACATCTTTTTATATAAAACAGAATACTTTATTAAAGTTATTTTATAAATAGAATATATTATATTTTATTATGCATAGTGTTGCATAGTATTTTGCATAGTGTTGCATAGTATTTGCATAGTAAAAATCTTTTTATATAAATAGAATATATTATATTTTATTTAAAAGATTTTTCTTTAAATATGGACCGTCAGATTAAAGTAAATCAATCTGGACCGTTCATGGATTAGTTACTATGCATTTCATTTTCCTATAAATAGAAGCTCATTCTTTCATTAATTTCTTACGAATTCACTGAACTCCAGAGAGAGAAACTCTAGAGAGAAAAACTATAGAGAGATAGAAGAAAAGCTTTCTGCTACTTAACTTTTCTTTTCCTATATCCAGTTTCTGTTACGGTAAGGGGTGTTATTCTTTCTTATTCATGAAGAGAACTGTTGTTATTCCATTTCTTTTTATTCTGTTGGAATAACCTGTATACGCGGTCTACCCTATACTTGGTGACATTCTTCTATTATTCTGTTGGAACATCCTGTCTGTGTGTTTTACACCGGACCTGGTTCCGTCTTTATTATTATTCCGTTGGAACATCCTGTCTGTGTGTTTTACACCGGACCTGGTTCCGTCTTTATTATTCTGTTGGAACATCCTGTCGGTGTGAATTTCACCTGACCTGGTTCCGTTATTATTATTCTGTTGGAATAACCTGTCTATGCGAAGTTCCGCATGCATGGTGATTTCTGTTGTTATTCCATTCCTTATTATACTCAGTTGGTTAAAGTTTTGACTTCTATACTCCGTGAAATTAGTAGAATATCCTTGATATTTGCGCTTCATCCAGTATCTTTTCATGGAAATATTCTTCTGAGCATTCTTGAATTTTACACCACAAAACAGTATCGTGTTGACAATTTGGACGTTAATAATTCCTGGACAAATTAATTCTTGAACTTGTTTTATTGAAATTCTTATATCATTGTCATCATCCTCATGTTTATGTTATGTTGAAAGTCATCTGTGGCCTGTAGTGCATAGATGGACTTGGTATGATTATGACCAGGGATTATTCGATATAATCATGACCGTAATATTACAAATGATGTGGAAAAAGTCCTCATTGGCCCGTAGTGCATTGATGGACAGTTTTTGGTATGATTATGGCTATGGATTCTCTTCGGCCGTAGTGCAAAGATGAATTGTTTTATGGCATGATCAAGACCGTTGATGAAAACACGATTATCTTTGGCCCGTAGTGCATGGATAATTCGTGGTCGTGATACTAAAGAATATCCTTGGCCTGTAGTGCAGGGATGATTTAATGATGTGGATTATTTATTGAGCTGAGTCCCAGCGATAAAAGTGATTAAAAACTTTTTAAATCATAAAAGATAGTAGATTCTATTCTCTACTTGACTCTTTTAATGGATTGCTTGATCCGCTGCTATTAAACTTGATGTCTATTATATTTTATCAGTTTAACATTGTTGGAGGCTAATGATAATTTATTGTGCATTATCTTAATCATAATATTTCTTACTGGGCTAGTTGAGCTCACCCTTTCTTTCACTGTTCTCTTCAGGAAATGAGAACATAGCAGGGACTAGTCGGGGAATGGAGTGACGGTCCGGAGGATAGCATTAGTAGTCCTCACTATTCTGTGAAATAGTGTATTAATAATTGTAATGAGGACTCCTTTTGAGTTTGTATGATCTCTAGTAGACAAAAATTGTATTCAAACTCACAGTTATGTTTTGTCGTATTGTACACGACAGTTGTATTAGTAAGTTGTATTTGAATGATGTACCATGTATCTGGCGACCCAAGATGGGTGATGTATACCTAATTTTGGGGGCGTCACATCATGGATCTAGAACCGGTCAAACATGCTACCCTGCACACTGAAATGCGTTTCTGGGCAGGCTCAAGAACAGGCCAAGAACACCTATAGCGACGGATTTGTCGCTATAGGGCCCTTTTAGCGACAGTTTATTTAGAATATTAATTATTTTAATTAATAAATAGATAAAAATGATTTTTTTTAATTATTACAAATACAAAATAAATTCCAAAAAATTATTTTAAAATCTGAAAAATAGTTTTTAATTATTTAAAGTATAATACATATATATTTAATATTTTTGGAATATAAATGGTATTTAATTTATATAATTATAATATTAAATAAATTATTTAAAAATGGTTTTAAATAATGAAAAATGATATTATGGTATAAGAAAATATTTTAAGTTATTTTTAATGACTTTTGGTATTTTGTGAGAAATTTCATCAATTAATTAATATTAATGGTAATTAGTTTATTTAATAAATATATTAAATAAATTATGGAAAATTAGAAATAATACTTTAAAAATTATATAAAATGATTTAAGGGTTAGAAAAATATTTTAAGTTATTAAATATAACTTTTGATATTTTGTCATGAAAATATTAATATTTTAATATTAAAATCAATTATCGAATAATGTATTTAATTGTTTAAAAATCATATAAAGGTGATTTTAATGTATTAAAAATACTTTGTAATATTATAAATATATTATAATATTATGTTATGATTTTTATTAATATTTTATATTTAATAAATATTAATGATAAAGGAATATTGTGGTATTTATATTATATAAATACGATATTAATGATTGAAATTTTTGATTAATGATATTAATTATCTGAAAATTTTTATGAGCCTATAAAAAATATTTTGACTGATAATAAATTATCTAAGATAATTGTTAAGTGTTTAGGCAGAGTTTAATTGAACTTAAACTCAAATATTGTCCGACTAGATCATCAAGATGTTAGAATTGTGTCGGGTTCAACTCAGACTGCAATAGTTTGACTTGATACCGAGTCTTATGTGCTAAATAGACTGATAGAGTTATGTGATAAATGTATTTAGGCTATTTTAAATACTGTGATAATATTATTCTAATGTGTAGATCGGTATTATTTATATTAGGTTTTCAAACAAAGCTAGATAAATTGTGTAGCGGTAATCAACGGTTCAAGCAAGTTTTACTTAACTCTACTAAGAGTTGTTTCATTCAGATATGTTTATGGATAATCATTGCTGATTGCCATTGTAGAATTGTACTCTGTACATATTGCATGTATAAGTCAGGTATGAAAGGCTGATCACCTTCATTACCATCCGGTTCAGATATATTTGTTCATGTTCAATACTTGTTCAGTCAAAAGTTTGTTCCTGCTAGTTCACAATTGTATTGTTGAATTATAGTCAGCTTATTATTCAGATTCTTTCAATCATGATATATCGTTAAATTATTGAACTTAAACTTGCTGGGCAATCTTATGCTCACCTTGCTATATTATGATAAACATTGCAGATAAAGGTGAATACGTCGGATACAGGAAAGGATAAAGCCAAGTTCAGCTTGGGATTTTATGTGCAATTTAATTGTAATAGTATAGTATGATAATAATGTTGTATGTTAGATAGGATAATGAATTGGTTTTATTTGAAGGTTACTCGACCTTGAGGGAAATAGCGTGTAATGTATTGTATAAACAATTTATGTTTATATCTTCCGAAAATAGTAATAGTTATAGAATTAGCATACCAAGATCTGTGGTGATTTGGGACCCAGATTTGGGGATGCTACAGTTGGTATCAAAGTTGTAGGTTATGAACCTTAGGTAGGAATACCTGAGACTAATAACCGCAGTGATTAGGATAAGAACTAACTCAAATAGAGTTAGTGTGTAGGTAAGATTCAAAGACGAATCTCGGTAGGGTATAATTTATAGAGTTCCCTAAATCTGATAATAAAGTTGAATAGTAGTGACGAATAGATAGAGTCTAAAAGACTAAGAGTACAGTGAGAGAAGATCGAAAAGCAAAACGATCATAGAATAGAAATGAATAGTAATATATACGATGAGATCACCCCGTGATCTGATATGGATTGAGAGAATGATTAACAAGCTTACTGCAAGATTGTTGTGTGTCTATGAATTGGTACAGAGTCAGGAAAGGATTATGAATACGATTTGAATGAAATTTGTATTGAGAAGGGAGTTAAGATTAGGTGGGAATTTTAATTGAGGACTCATGTCAGCAGTTGAGTTGTATGATTCTTCGTAAGGGAGTTGAATTGTACTTGGTGTGAAAACCACTTAGTTTCTGGCACTGATAATCATTGAAATGTCTGTGTCACGCTATTTTTGATAGATAGGTATAAGTTTAAGTACGAGTTCCTAAAACTCATACTTATGGTACGTTTGTGACTCATAATTATATGAAATGTTTATGAACCCCTCAGCAAATGGACGCCAAAGGTCTGTCTAGGACAAGTTCTTAAACTCATATGATTGTGGCAAGTTCCTGAACTCATAAGTGTGGTAAGTTTAACGAACTAGGTATAGTTTTGTGTGGATGGAGTATTAAGGATAATAAGAATAGATAGACTGTTTAAGCAAATGATTATTAGTGGAGACATAAGTTTTTCAAACCTCCTCGTTATGCTAGACTTCAAAATTTTGACATCAAGCTAAATACGCACTATGTGCTTTTAAAAAAAATGTAGACTCGTAATCATTTTTGGAACGGTTTAAAGTATAGTCTATTCTAATTGTTTCAGCTAGACGAAGATGATTTGAAATATCAAAATTTATTTTATTTATCACTTATGTACCATGTAACCTGGTGTAGAGATGATAAAAAGTTGATGGAGTTGTAAATGAAGGAATACTTAGTGTTGAATTGATCTAAAATCGTTGTTCCACTATTGTATGATGTGTTATGACAAAGTCATACGATGACGGCATCCTTAAACGGACTGTTAATACAGTACGGCATCATGACGTCATTCTCAAAAATATTTTCAAAAATTTTAATTTGCCAATGGGGTTTGTGTGACGAACGAGATTTTGTAAATTTATTTTAATATTTATTGAATTAAATAAATATTTTTTGATGATTTAATTATTGGATTAAATAATTATTTGATGCAATTGTGGTAGATTAATTTAATTATATATGTTACATTTATTAAATTAATGTGGAGAATAATTATTATTCAAGTATGTAATTATTTGAACTTATTGAATTAAATGAAATATTTAATTAAGCATGATATTATTTTAATTAAATTAATTATTAATTAGAGAGTTAATAATTTGACATTATTAATTAATGAGAAAATTAAATATATGACTATGTGAATTTATGAGAAGTTATTATATTTTATTTATATTAAATAAAATATTTGATTTATTGTGTAAATGGGTGTGACATGAATTAACTATGTGATAAAGTTTTATTAAATTAAATGGTTTTTGAAACCTATTCTAGCTAGGCAAACATGGCACTAAAGGGAGTTGGGGCCAGTTAACCCATGACTGGGTAACTGACCACCAACGCGTCAGTTGTTCATTATTTAGTTTACGTATTCTTTTATTTCTTCTTCATTTTTTGCTTAAGTCTAGAAAGCATAACAGAGAGAAATACAGAGAAAGAGTTGAGAAGTCAAAGTTGTTAAGAGGATTGTGAGAGTCATCTGAGAAGGAATTCATCTTCCATTAATTATACTCTGGGTAATTCTCTTTTCCAAATTCTATTTTACGTCATTAAGTTTTTAAGAAAATGGCTTTCAAAGTTTCTGTAAAGCCTCTGTGATTGAGATAGGAGTAATATTTATGAGTAATTTATGGGTTAAGATGTATCAAATCGTATTTTATATATATATTGTGTGATTCCATATCATCAGTTTCATAATATTACATCGTATATGATTTCTACAAAATTACAGAGTATGGGTTTTGGCCTTATGGCCTTATACGTGATATTTTATGTATTGATCGTATATTATCCCTAAATTTTACATTCGTATGTTGTTATGCATGTTGATACGAAGAGACCAAAGTTTAAATAAACGGATTCGTTGTTATAATGAATCCGTAGTGACAATTTTCATGTTTTATTTTCAAAACCTTCAAGAACATCAAAGTCGGTGAAATTATAGATTTTAATTCTGTGATTATGTGTTTTAATGGGTTAAAATCACTTTATAGATGTTGGGTAATGATTATGTATAAATCATAGCATGTGGGTATGTTAATTTAGTGAGATTGATGATCATTTTGTGTCCTTTTCGCTGAACTCTGTGTTCTTTGCGAACTGGGAATCAAAGTCTGGAGTTTTGCACCGCGGCTCCAACTCCAGAATTGAAGTCCCGCGCCGCATGCCAAGTCTTGAGCCGCAGTGCCAACAGTCCAGCCGCAGTGTGAAGATCAAGTATAAAAGTGGCGCCACAGCGCCACTCTCCAAAAAGTTTAGAAATATAATTTTAAAATGTTTAAGTCTAACAATGTGTTAGTAAATTAATTTAATGAACATGTAAACATGTTAGAAGTATAATGAGATATTAAAATAGTTGTTTAACATGTAAATAATATAATTGCATGGGGATTGAATTATTGAATACATAATTAGCTTGATATTCATGAAGTACAAATTATGTGACAATGTGATAATTTGACTAAGTATAGTCATAACCAAAGTTTAAACAAAAGAATAATCATTGATTATTAGTTAAGTTATAATTAACTGGTATTGTGAATGTGAATGGTATGTAGGATTAAATTCAAAGAACGTGCTTAGTTAAAGTGTAATATACGCACGAGGCAAGTTTCCTAACCCTACTTGTCATTATTGTTCAATTTTATTATTTACCTCGAGTAAATTATCATTACTATTATTCAAGTTCAAATGTTATATTAAAGATTAATTATCTTTTCAAAGCATGATTCAGTTATACAATAATTGTCCTATTGTATACTTCCTGAGATTATTATTCAATTTGAATATCATTATTATTGAACCTTATTAGACTAGCGAACCCTTATTGATTCGACTAGTACATAGATGATGAGCGTTCTAAATTTCAGAACCCTTGATGAAATATCCAAACCAAACTTCCTTTGGTGCGGACTCGAATGTCAAACTGAGATGAACAACCCTGCAAAGGGATTTACTTATGCGTTAGCGTTAAGATATTGTGCACAATATGGTACTAAGGGCTGATACTGTGACAACCCGAGAAATTAGACAATTTATGAAAATCATAATTGATTGATTTAAGGTTCAATATTAGGACCTAGACAGGAAATAAGTGTATGGAATTGGCAGTTATGTAATGAAATTCCAAGAATTTCAAAAGTTTTGGACAAGACTTGAATTATGTGATAGACTGTAAGTGATAGTCTAGTAATGAGGTATAAGATTATGGTAGAGTTAAAATTCTTTTGTAGAATTATCAGGGATAAGTATCGAAGTGAATACTAGTCGGTATATTTGGTTACATATGTGAACCGTAATGATTTGAGATCAAGGATTGATCAGATAAGTTATAATTTTAGAAAAAACCCTAAAGTTATGTTAATCATATGTTAATTAGGTTAGAAAAATCTAACGAACTGTTAGAAACTCTAACGATACGCTCAGAAACTTTAATTTTAGTTTCGAAAATTCGAAACCCTAATTTGGGAATCCTAAATACGAAGTATTAAACCCTAAGGGTTAAAAAGTTATGTGTAAGGAATATGAACATTATGTGATGATTTATCTTTGTTTATTATATAAACAAACAAAAGAAACTAGTGTAACCCTAGTTATATATTAGGAATGAAGGATTTAATAACTTAAGAGTTATGGAAAAAGAGAATTGTGATATTTAGAATACTTATTAATTCTTGGAGATTTATTTTATATATCTCAAATGATTAATTTTATAACCTAATTATAGCAAGTCTAATTGGGTTAAGAAAATAAGTGTGCATGAGCAAGGATTTGTGTTATAATTGAGGGAATGAAAACCCTAATTAAATAAGTTAGGGTTGGATAAGAATTTAAGGTATTGGACTATGTATATTTTATAGCCCAAGAGTTGGCCAATGAAATTGGTTAGAGGCCCAAGCAATACATTAATTGAGTGGCTCAAATATTTTTATTGATAAGCCCAATTGAAGGAAGGGCATGATGGACATCTGATATTATTAAAAGTGTTGGACTATGATTTATTTACATGGCCGGTGGATAGAGAAGGAAAAAGGATGAGAGATTGAGCATGTGACTAAGATTTATTTTGGTATCTTATTTGTCTAAAGTTGGTTACCAACTCTCCACCAACTCCTCTTATGTGTCATTGTTTTATTTATCCAACATCTTTGTTCATGATTGTAAGTAAAGATTTGGTAGTTTAGTGGGAGAAAAGGAGAAGAAATAATGCATATACATCTTCCATTTTTAAACCACACATGTGGCAAAGGATATTTCCAAAATAAGCTAGGTGTCTCATTAATAAAGAAGCCACCTTGTATACTAATCTTCCACACATCTATGCAATGACTAGTAAGAGAGTTAGTGGGATGAAAAATGAACTACATGGCCGGTTATTACAAGGAAAAAAAAAGGCATGTGATGTAATGATTTTCTACTTTAGTGGTTCACCCACTCCTACCAACTTCCCCTATGTGTCCTCATTTAATTTAGCCAACACTTTGGCATTTCTTTCAAGTAAAAGCTTGGTGGTTTAATGAGAGAAGGAAAGAGAATGGGTGGGATAAGAAAGGCTCATGGTCGGATGGAGTAGGAGAGAAAAAGAGAGTGGATTTGGATGATAGATAAAAACAAAACCTAATAAAATCCATGTCATTTCTCTTTCATCTCACTTCCTAGTTAGCCAACAAAAACCAAAAAGGGAGAGAGTGAGAGAAGAGAGGATTTTGGCAGCCTTAGTGGGAAAGGAAAGAGAGTTATTCTTCAAAGTTTCCTAGCTCCATAATCAAGCTATGAAGAAGAAGGAGAGCATGGTAAGACAAGGTATAAACCCTTTTTGTTTTTTTAAGTTTTTGAGGGTTGTATTTCAAACTTTGAATCTATAGTTCTAAACTCAAAAACCTTAGATCTATGTGTTAATGTATTTCATGTTTAGATATAACCATATTGAGTGATGATTTGGTTGAAATCAAAAGGAATTGAAAAATGGAATTTTTCCGGAAAAGTTAAACTTTTAAAGTGTGAGCTAGGTTTTGATTTTTCTTGAAATCTATGATGGATATTTTTGATTTATGTTCTTGGGATGCTAGATATATGTGTTAAGGGTAAAATTCCTTTGGAATTACTCAAATAGGTTGAAAAATGACCAAGTTATGGAATTTCTCCCAAACTACACAAAGGTAATAAAAACTGTTAGAATGACAGTTTTTAACAGCCACTTCCGGGATAATTTCCGGGAGCTTAACATGTCCAAATATGGATTGTGATATATGAAAACTGTAGTTCGGAAAGATAATAACCCAACAAAATTGACGGATAATTAATCGGAGTTATAGATTTCATTTTATTTAAGTTTTGGTGAAGGATTCCAAAACTGCCAAAGTGCAAAAAGTTTCTGCCCAAAATTTTCCGGGGGCTGTTTTGGACATTTATTTAATGAGAAAAATTCCAGGCTTTTGGAAAATGAAAATATATGGTATTATGTAGCTCGTGTCCAAAATGAGCTAATTCCGAGTTAAAACGACCAAGTTATGACCATTACAATTTTTGTGATTTTCTGACAGAAATCGCTATAAACGGAGTTCTACAACTCCTATTGCCACGAAATTTAAAATGGAGCATCACGTTAACATATATAAGGTTATCCCAAGATATTGGAGTGTTTGGAGTTAAGCACGAGGTAGCTATTTTCTTAAGTTACGCACTAGAAATTAATTTTTGAAAAATATCAAAGGAAGTTGGAAAATTATGGAAAAATAATTTTTGTGTATGAAATACATGTATATATGTTTAACTAAAGGATAGAAAAATAATAAGTTGATTTGGAATTTTCGTGAAGAAGAATAGTGAATTCAGGTTGCTGAAATGGAATCCAGGTTGCTGGATTAGTATTTGACTTACTAGGTATTAACGAATAACTTATGAAATGAAAAAGCGAGTGTTAAATCATATTAATGTGATTCTATGGCATGATTAAGCGCTTAGGAAGAGTTTAATTGAACTTAAACTCGATATTTGTCCGACTAGACCGTCGGGATGATAAAATTGTGTCGGTATCAACTCAAACTCAATAGTCTAATTTGATGCTAAGTCTTATGTGAATTATAGACTGATATGGTTATGTGGTAATGTGTTTAGGTTATTCTGTGGATATAAATATAACAATATTATACTGTGATGATATTATTCTAATTATTGGAGATCTATATTATTAATATTAGGTCTTCGGATAAAGCGTTATAAATTGCGTTGCGGTAATCAACGGTTCAGGCAAGTTTCTTTGTACTTAACTCTAATAAAAGTGTTTTATTCAAGCTTATGGTTAATCATTACTGATTGCCACGAAAATTGTATTTTGTACATCTTGAATGTATAAGTCAGGTAGGAAAGGCTGATCACCTTCATTACCAGTTGGTTCAGAAATGTTTGTTCATGTATAATACTTGTTCAGTCAAAAATTTGTTCGTGCTAGTTCTCAATTATATTGATGAATTATAGCAAGCTCATTATTCATACTCTCCAATCATGATATATCGTTATATTATTGTATATAAACTTGCTGGGCAACTTTCATGCTCACCCTTGATATATCATGATAAATCCTTGCAGATAAGGCGAATGCGTTTGGATACAGGAAAACGATTAAAGCCAAGTTCAGTTTGGGATATAAAGTGCAGCTAGTTTGTAATAGCGTATTTGATAAATATTGTTGTGTAATAGATATTTTATGAAATGTGTTATATGTTAGAAAGTTTATATATAGTGTTTAAGTTAAGATTACTCGACCTTGGGGATAAGTGTGTAAGTTTAATGTATAAACAATTTATGTTTATATCTTCCGCAAATAGTTATAGAAATAGTATACCTGATCCGAGGTGATTTGGGACCTGGATTCGGGGCTACTACAGTTGGTATCAGAGCTGTTGGTTATGAAGCTTAGGTAGTAATACCTGAGACCAATAACCGCAGTGATTAGGATTAAGTATTAACTCAAATCGAGTTAGTTGGTCGGTAAGATTCAAAGATGAATCTCGGCGAGTGTAAAGCACAGAGTTCCCTAACTTTGATAATAAAGTTGAACAGTAATGGTGAATAGATCTAGTCTAAAAGACTGAAAGTGCAGGAATAGGAGATCGTAAAACAAAACGATCATAGTGCATGGAATTGAATCGTAATATATACGATAAGATCACCCCGTGATCTGATAAGGTTATGACAGCCAAAAAGAATCAATCTGATGATTGAAAATTTTACAGCAAGATGTTGTGTATCAGTTGTACTATGAAATTGTACTATGAAAACTCAAGAAAGAGTTATGGATTATGAATACGGATTAAATAAAATTCGTATGGAGTAAGTGTGGAGCTAGAATTATGTGGGATTTCAATTGAGGACTCGTGTCAGCCGCTGAGTTGTATGATTCCTTGTATGGGCGGGGAATTTGTACTTGGTTTTAGAATCACTTAGCTTCCTGGTCGATGTAGTAGTTAGGTTGGCCAATTCTTTGTATGGGCGGGGAATTGTCCGCTTAGCTTTTTATATTGATTAGTGGCCGAGTTTGGTTTGACAACCACTTAGTTTCCGGCACTGATAATCATTAAAATGTTTGTGTCGCGCTATTTGCTATATGCATGTTAAGATGGTGATTCCTTTCTCATGTGTATAACAGATAGATAGGTCATAGGTAGAGAATATAGGTTTAAGTATGAGTTCTTAAAACTCATACTAATGTGACATTCTTGATTCATAGTTATATGAAATGTTTATGAACCCCTCAGCGAATGGACGCCAAAGGTCTGTCTAGGAAAGTTCTTAAACTCATATGATTGTGGTCAGGTTATGAACTCATAAGTGTGGTTTTATGAACTGGGTATAGTTGTGTGTGAATGGAGTATTAAGGATTATAGGAACAGATAGAATGTTTAAGCAAATGATTTGAAATATCAAAATTTGTTTTTAATTATCACACATGTACCATGTAACCTGGTGCAGAGATGATAAAAATGTGAAGGATTGTAAATACAGGAATACTTAGTGTGAATTTGACCTTTGCGCACGTTTTGAGTATCTTTGATAGATACCCGAGAAATTTGCGTATGTATCAAAGTAAATCTTTGATAGATACCCGAGAAGTTTGAGTATCTTTGATAGATACCCGAGAAGTTTGAGTATCTTTGATAGATACCCGAGAAATTTGAGTATCTTTGATAGATACCCGAGAAGTTTGAGTATCTTTGATAGATACCTGAGAAATTTGCGTATGTATCAAAGTAAATCTTTGATAGATACCCGAGAAGTTTGAGTATCTTTGATAGATACCCGAGAAATAAGTTCAAGATCTTGTGTGATCGCTCAATATAAATGGTGTAAGGTGCACAGTGTAAGGTGTAAGGAGAATTTCGGGGACGAAATTCTTAGAAGGAGGGGTGAATGTGACAACCTGAGAAATTAGACAATTTATGAAAATCATAATTGATTGATTTAAGGTTCAATATTAGGACCTAGACAGGAAATAAGTGCATGGAATTGGCAGTTATGTAATGAAATTCCAAGAATTTCAAAAGTTTTGGACAAGACTTGAATTATGTGATAGACTGTAAGTGATAGTCTAGTAATGAGGTATAAGATTATGGTAGAGTTAAAATTCTTTTGAAGAATTATCAGGGATAAGTATCGAAGTGAATACTAGTCGGTATATTTGGTTACATATGTGAACCGTAATGATTTGAGATCAAGGATTGATCAGATAAGTTATAATTTTAGAAAAAAATCCTAAAGTTATGTTAATCATATGTTTATTAGGTTAGAAAAATCTAACGAGCTGTTAGAAACCCTAACGATACGCTCAGAAACTTTAATTTTAGTTTCGAAAATTCGAAACCCTAATTCGGATATTTAAAACCCTAATTTGGGAATCCTAAATGCGAAGTATTAAACCCTAATGGTTAAAAAGTTGTGTGTAAGAAATATGAACATTATGTGATGGTTTATCTTTGTTTATTATATAAACAAACAAAAGAAACTAGTGTAACCCTAGTTATATATTAGGAATGAAGGATTTAATAACTTAAGGGTTATGGAAAAAGAGAATTGTGGTATTTAGAATACTTATTAATTCTAGGAGATTTATATTATATATCTCAAATGATTAATTTTATAACCTAATTATAGCAAGTCTAATTGGGTTAAGGAAATAAGTGTGCATGAGCAAGGATTTGTGTTATAATTGAGGGAATGAAAACCTTAATTAAATAAGTTAGGGTTGGATAAGAATTTAAGGTATTGGACTATGTATATTTTATAGCCCAAGAGTTGGCCAATGAAATTGGTTAGAGGCCCAAGCAATACATTAATTGAGTGGCTCAAATATTTTTATTGCTAAGCCTAATTGAAGGAAGGGCATGATGGACATCTGATATTATTAAAAGTGTTGGACTATAATTGATTTACATGGCCGGTGGATAGAGAAGGAAAAAGGAGGAGAGATTGAGCATGTGACTAAGATTTATTTTGGTATCTTATTTGTCTAAAGTTGGTTACCAACTCTCCACCAACTCCTCTTATGTGTCATTGTTTTATTTATCCAACATCTTTGTTCATGATTGTAAGTAAAGCTTTGGTAGTTTAGTGGGAGAAAAGGAGAAGAAATAATGCATATACATCTTCCATTTTTAAACCACACATATGGCAAAGGATATTTCTAAAATAAGCTAGGTGTCTCATTAATAAAGAAGCCACCTTGTATACTAATCTTCCACACATCTATGCAATGTCTAATAAGAGATTTAGTGGGATGAAAAATGAACTACATGGCCGGTTATTACAAGGAAAAAAAAAGGGGGCATGTGATGTAATGATTTTCTACTTTAGTGGTTCACCCACTCCTACCAACTTCCCCTATGTGTCTTCATTTAATTTAGCCAACACTTTGGCATTTCTTTCAAGTAAAAGCTTGGTGGTTTAATGAGAGAAGGAAAGAGAATGGGTGGGATAAGAAAGGCTCATGGCCGGATGGAGTAGGAGAGAAAAAGAGAGTGGATTTGGATGATTGATAAAAACTACACCTAATAAAATCCATCTCATTTCTCTTTCATCTCACTTCCTAGTTGGCCAACAAAAACCAAAAAGGGAGAGAGTGAGAGAAGAGAGGATTTTGGCAGCCTTAGTGGGAAAGGAAAGAGAGTTGTTCTTCAAAGTTTCCTAGCTCCATAATCAAGCTATGAAGAAGAAGAAGGAGAGCATGGTAAGACAAGGTATAAACCCTTTTTGTTTTTGTAAGTTTTTGAGGGTTGTATATCAAACTTTGAATATATAGTTCTAAACTCAAAAACCTTAGATCTATGTGTTAATGTGTTTCATGTTTAGATCTAACCATATTGAGTGATGATTTGGTTGAAATCAAAAGGAATTGAAAAATGGAATTTTTCCGGAAAAGTTAAACTTTTAAAGTGTGAGCTAGGTTTTGATTTTTCTTGAAATCTATGATGGATATTTATGATTTATGTTCTTGGGATGCTAGATATATGTGTTAAGGGTAAAATCCCTTTGGAATTACTCAAATAGGTTGAAAAATGACCAAGTTAAGGAATTTCTCCCAACTACACAAAGGTAATAAAAACTGTTAGAATGACAGTTTTTAACAGCCACTTCCGGGATAATTTCCGGGAGCTTAACATGTCCAAATATGGATTATGATATATGAAAACTGTAGTTCGGAAAGATAATAACCCAACAAAATTGACGGATCATTAATCAGAGTTATAGATTTCATTTTAGTTAAGTTTTGGTGAAGGATTCCAAAACTGCCAAAGTGCAAAAAGTTTCTGCCCAAAATTTTCCGTGGGCTGTTTTGGACATTTATTTAATGAGAAAAATTTCAGGCTTTTGGAAAATGAAAATATATGGTATTATGTAGCTCGTGTCCAAAAATGAGCTAATTCCGAGTTAAAACGACCAAGTTATGACCATTACAATTTTTGTGATTTTCCGACGGAAATTGCTATAAACGGAGTTCTACAACTCCGATTGCCACGAAATTTAAAATGGAGCATCACGTTAACATATATAAGGTTATCCCAAGAGATGGGAGTGTTTGGAGTTAAGCACGAGGTAACTATTTTCTTAAGCTACACAACAAAAGAGGTTTGGGAAGCACTACTCATTATGCATGAAGGAATGGAAGAAGTAAGAGGAAACAAACAATCTCTCCTAACACAACTGTATGAAATGTTTGCTCATGTTCAAGGAGAAAACGTCACTGCCACTTGCGAGAGATTCAACGTTCTGCTCAACTCTCTACGTGCCTATAGAAAGATCTATCAAAACAAAGATCTAATCATAAAGTTCATGAGAGCCTTACCAAGCAGGTGGGATGCCAAAACCACTGATATTAGAGAGTCAAAGAATCTCCATGAGATGACTGTTCAATAACTATATGGAAACCTTCTTACATACGAACTGAAGCTCACTCAACGAGCAGAAACTCTATTAGAAGGAAGAAAGAAGGATAAGGGTGTTGCTCTCAAAACAACTGAAAGTACATCCAAGGTCAACACTGAAATTGACTCTAACTATGATGAAGATGATGACGAATTGATGACTTTGCAATGCTGGTAAAAAGACTCAGAAGGTTCATGCGTCAAGGCAAAACCAGCAAACCAAAGAAGGTCAGCAACTACAGCAGCCAGGAGCAAATGAATGATCTATGCTACAACTGCAAGAAGCCTGGTCATTTCATTGCCAACTGCAACCAACCTCTCAGAGAAGAGCTAAAGAAGAAATCTCATCCAAAGAAGGAATACAAAGGAAACAAAATGCCTCAGAAGAGAGACACATGCCTTGTAGTTGGAGGATCGTGGAGTGATTCAGATAATGACTCAACTCCCGAATCTAAAGATGATGAAGATCCTCAAATGGCTAATCTGTGCCTGATGGCCAAACATGCAAAGGAAAAACTGAACTCCAATATATATGAAGTAAGTATCGATGAGGTATTTGACTTTAACTCTCCTGATGTAGACATTGATGATTTCAGAACTGCACTACATGGCATAACAACTGATCTGCATCAATACATGAAATGGTTCAGAGTTCTGTCAAAGGATTATTCACTTCTTCAAGAGGAGAAAAAGAAAGTTCAAGAAGAACTGGAAACAACCCTTCTAAGTACTAACTCTCTCTCCAAGCTTGAGGCTGAAAATGAGCTCTTAAAACAGACCAATGAGCTCAATACACAAAGAGAGTCCAGTCTAACCTCTAAAATTGAGGAACTAGAAAAGACTATCTCTACATGGAATAAATCCTCATCATCCATGGACTCCCTACTCTCTAGTCAGAGAAGTGCATCTGACAGAACAGGCTTAGGCTTTGGGGGATCCACCTCAGAGCCATGTGTGGAAAAGCTAAAGGAAACTAGCACTAATAATGCATCAAGTTTTAGTAGAGGCATTACATTTGTGAAATTCTCACAGAAGGAAGAACCAGCCCAACCCTGTTCTACTAATTCAATCCATACTCCAAGGAGTAAAGGATCTCATGCTGGCCCGGGCTTCAGAAAAGAGAAGAGTAACCCATCCACTACTCACCAACCTCGAAGGATCGTAGAGTCAAGTAAGACCAACTCTACGAATCAACTGGGAAGGTACAGTAGAGGTAAGGTACACTCCTCACAATTCATGAAACCCAAGGACACGTGAAAAAAGGAAAATCAGTTTAACAGAAGGATGACTAAAGAACCACACAAGTCCAAATGGTGGATGAATTCTCTCTCTCTCTCACACACACACAGGCATGCATCATACTAGATGTTTTGGGTGACAACCCGAGAATTTGAATATTTTAAAATTTTTATTAATTGATTTAAGCTTTAATATTAGAACCTAGACAGAAAGTAAGTGTATGCGTTTGATATTTTTAAGAAGGAATTTTGAGGATTTCAAAATTCTGTGAAGGATTTAGGTGAATTATTCAGGATTAAGGGAATACGTGAATATGTCCTGTGAGTATGGTCTTTATGTGTTCAGAATGTGGTTAAGGGTAAAGGGTTGACTAGATAAATGATATCTGTCAAAAACCCTAAGTATATATTTAGAACGTCAACGTTCGGTTAGAAAACCCTAGCGAATTATAAGAAACCATAGAAACCGATTCTGGAAACCTTAATTTCAGTTCCGGAAATCTGAAACCCTAATTTGGAAATTTAAAACCCTAATTTGGGAACTTAACGGAGAATTATATTGCTTAAGTGCTATTAATTATAATATTAATTAGGGTAAAGTTTAATTATTTAGCAAACCCTAATTTCAAAATTTTAAACCCTAAATTTTGAAATTAGAAAGACTAATTAATAATTAGGGAAAACCTAATTGTTAATTTAATAATTTTAATGATAATTAGGAAATATTAAACCTAATTTTAAAGTTATAAGTAATTAGAAAATCATAATCTAATTAGAAAATCTAATTTCTAATTTAGGAAAATTATTTTTCTTTTAGAAACCCTAATTCTAGGTTATAAACCCTAATGACCAATTTGACCCTAATTGGTTAATTAGAAATTTTAATTAGGAAATACTAATCCTAATTAACAATATTTAAATTATGATTAATAAATTTTAATATAATTAGAAAATTCTAATTATAATTTAGAAAAATTAATTTTCTATTTTGGAAACGTAATTTGGAAATTCTAGAATTTTTTTCTAAAACCGTAAGGATTCCAAACTCTAAACTCTAAGGTTTCCAAACCCTAAACCCTAAGTGTTAGGCCAATTGACAAAAATGCCCTTAAACTTAAATGCGAAATGACATTTTTGCCCTTTGTTGCATTATTGGACATTACTTGTGTATCTTGCCATATTTTGGGGTTGTTGACTAACCCTAGCTACAAATGTGACTGAAATCAGTCCCACTTGCCAGCCCATTTCATTGCATTGATATCAAATAAATAGATTAGAGAGAGAGACATGCTCACTTTAATTTCATTTTTCTCCAAACCCTTCTCTCTCTAAAAATTCGGGATTTAGTGTGATATGGAGTAAGGGGATGAAACAATATCAAACCCTAACTCTCTATGATCAGCAGCAAAGGATCAGATTCATTAATCAAAGCCTAAGAGATAGAAACCCTAAAAATTTCGAAATCAGTGATTTGATGTTAAATGTTGTTAGTGATTGGTTAAAGTTGTGTATTAGAATGTCTATAAGTGATCTGGGTTGATAGATCATGGATCTATAACATCTAGAGGCACGAAAATCAAGTTTTTGAAACTTACTTAAAACCCTAAAAATGTCGTCTGACAAGCTAATGTCAGTGGCCGTAGATCTCTTTCTGTTTTTTTGATTTGAGTTGTTTTATGTTATAAATACGTTTTATGACATGAGGACTGTGATCTGAAACTGGAAGCAGGGTTGGATCAAGTCTAGATTTCATGTTATGATCAGTCAAACTGCGTTGACCAGTCACGAAAATGGGTTTTTGGGCAACCCAGAAACCCAGATCTTGTCTGACTGCGTTTTTGTCGGGCTTAAATCTTGATGTTTATAAGTTGTTTGGCTATGTTGTTGTTACATACTTGTAGTGTGACATGCGTACAACACTTTTAAGCCTTTATATCAATTAGATCCATAACAGAATCGAAGTTGTAGCCGATCAAACTATAGTTGACCATTCTGCCTGAAGAACAATCTGGGTAACCCATAATCTTCATGAACCATTTTTCTGTCAGAACTTTGACCATCCTTAAACGCTTAGTGTTATGCTATTTTATTGGTTTGATGCATTATACTTGTAACCTGACGTATGAAATACATGGTGGAACCTTTACTTCACATAAACAAGTCATGAAAAGCAAAGATTCAAGGCTTGTAACGGGATACCTTGGTTGTTCTTCGTTTCTGGAAAACCCAGAAACTGAAGAACAAGCCTGACAAGGAGTTCAAAGGCTTATAACTTTCTGTTATGTGATAGGAGTACTAGAAAACCGGTTGATGATGGTAGTATTACATTAGTACTACGATCATAACAAACTTTCAAGCCCATAAATGTAACGAACATGAATCAGTGAGTGGTCAAACCACCCACCCTATAATCTGACAGAATTTCTGACAGAAAATCAATTATTTTTATTAAATAATTAATATAAAATAGTTTTAAATTATTAAAAATAGATAATAATTATGAAAAAATATTTTAAAGTCCGAAAATTAGTTTTTAATTATTTTGAGTATATTTCATAAATATTTAATATTTTTAGAATATAAATGGTATTTAATTTATTTAATTATAATATTAAATAAATTATTTAAAAATTATTTTATTACAAGAAAAATCATGAAAAATTATATTATGGTATAAGAAAATTTTTAAAGTTATTTTCAATGACTTTTAATATTTTTTGATGAATTTCATTAATTAATCAATATTAATGATAATTAGTTTATTTAATAAATATATTAAATAAATTATAGAAAAATAGAATTAATGATTTAAAAATCATATAAATATGATTTAAGTGTTAGAAAAATATTTTAAGTTCTAAAATATAAATTTTGATATTTTGTCAGGAAAATATTAATATTTTAATATTAATAGCAATTATTGGATAATGAATTTAATTATTTAAAAATCATATAAATAAGATTTTAATGTATTAAAAATACTTTGATATATTATAATTATATTATAATATTATGCTATGATTTTCATTAATATTTAATATTAAATAAATATTAATGATAAAGAAATTAATGTGGTATTTATATTAATAACAGTTATTGAATAATGTTTTTAATTACTTTAAAAACATTTAAGGAAAATAATAAAGTATTAAAAATACTTTGTGATATTATAAATATATTATAATGTTATGACATGTATTTCATTAATATTTGATAATAAATAAATATTAATGATATTAGAATTATGTGGTATTTGATTCATTTAAATACGATATTAATAATGGAAAATTCATGATAAATAGTAATAATTATTTAAAAGTTATTACGAGCTTATAAAAATTATTTTGACTAATATTAAAATTATCTGAGATAATTGTTAAGTGTTAGGCAGAGTTTAATTGAACTTAGACTCGATAAAAGTTCGATTAAACCATCGGGATGTCAGATTTGTGTCGGGTTCAACTCAGACTGTAATAGTTTGACTTGATACCGAGTCTTATATGTGTTATAGACTGATAGGGTTATGTGTTATATGTTTAGGTTATTCTATGTATATCTATATATATAATAGTATTATATTGTGATGATGTTATTCTAATATTGGAGATCTATATTACTAATATTAGGTCTTCGGATAAAGCGTTATAAATTGCGTAGCGATAATAAACGGTTCAGGCAAGTTTTACTTAACTCTACTAAGAGTTGTTTCATTCAGATATGCTTATGGATAATCATTATTGATTGCCATTGTAGATTTGTAATCTGTACATGTTGCATGTATAAGTCAGGTATGAAAGGCTGATCACCTTCATTACACTTCGGTCCAGATATATTTGTTCATGTTATATACTTGTTCAGTCAAAAGTTTGTTCGTCCTAGTTCGCAATTATATTGTTGAATTATAGCCAGCTTATTATTCAAATCTTTTCAATCATGATATATCGTTAAATTATTGAACTTAAACTTGTTGGGCAATCTTATGCTCACCCTTGCTATATCATGATAAACATTGCAGATTAAGACGAACGCGTTGGATACAATGAAAGGTTAAAGACAATTCCAGCTTAAAGTTAATGTGTGCGATTAGATTTGTAATAGTTGTATAATATTAATTTTATTTTAAGTTAAATAAGTTATGTATTGTGTATTAAGTTAAGGTTAATCGACCTTGGGGAATAGTGTGTAAAATGTATTATATAAACAATTTATGTTTTTATCTTCTGCAAATATAGTAATAGTGTTAGAATGATTGTACCGAATCCATGTGATTTGGGACCCGGATTCAGGGCCCTCACAGTTGGTATCAAAGCTGTAGGTTATGAACCTTAGGCAGGAATACCTGAGACTAATAACCGCAGTGATTAGGATAAGTACTAACTCAAATAGAGTTAGTCGGTCGGTAAGATTCAAAGACGAATCTCGGCGGGGTAAAAGATATATAGTTCCCTAACTCTAATAATAAAGTTGAACAATAATGGTGAATAGATAGAGTCTAAAAGACTAAAAATACAGTGATAGGAGATCATAAAACAAAATGATCAAGATATAGAAATGAATCGTAATATATACGATGAGATCACTCCGTGATCGGATAAGGTTATAGTAAGGAGAATGATCAAGTGAATGATTGAAAAGTTTACAACAAGATTTCTGGGTGGCAGTTGTACTATGAATTGGTACAAATTCAGGAAAGGATTATGAATACGAGTTGAATGAAATTCGTATGGAGAAGGGAGTTAAGATTAGGTGGGGATTTCAATTGAGGACTCGTGTCAGCACCTGAGTTGTATAATTCCTTGTGTGGGCGGGAAATTGTACTTGGTGTAAAAACTACTTAGCTCTGGCATTGATAATCATTGAAATGTTTGTGTCGCGCTATTTGCTATATGCATGTTAAGAGGGTGATTCCTTTCTCATGTGTATAACAGATAGAATGGTTATATTTAGAGAATATAAGGTTAAATACGAGTTCTTAAAAATCATACTTATGTAACATTCTTGATTCATAGTTATATGAAATATTTATGAACCCCTCAGCGAATGGACGCCAAAAGTCTGACTAGGATAAATTCTTAAACTCATATGATTGTGGCAAGTAAATGAACTCATAAGTGTGGTTTGACGAACTGGGTATAGTTGTGTGAAAATAGAGTATTGAGGATAATAGGAATATGTAGATTGTTAAGAAAATGATTATTAGTGGAGACATAAGTTTTCCAAAACTCCTAGCTATGCTAGACTTCGAAATTTTGACGTCAAGATAAATACGCACTATGTGCTTTAAAAAAAATATTTATGTAGACTCGTAATCATTTTTGAAATGGTTTAAAGTATAGTCTATGCTACTTGTTTCAGCAAGATGAAGATGATTTGAAATATCAAAAGTATTTTTATTTATCACTCATGTACCATGTAACCTGGTGCAGAGATGATAAAAGTTGATAGAGTTGTAAATGCAGGAATACTTAGTGTGAATTCGATCTGAAAATCATTGTTCCACTATTGTATGATGTGTTATGACAAAGTCACTCGATGACGGCATCCTCAAACAGACTGTTAATACAGTACGGTATCATGACGTCATTCTCAAAAATATTTTCAAAAATTTTAATTTGCCAACGGGGTTTGGCTACACCTAAATAATTCGAATGAATTGAATTATTGATATGAGTCTACGTTATTCGATTCAGCTAGACTAATGTTATGAAAACTCTAATTGTTCATTGAAAGAAATTTCCTGAACCAAATTGTTTTATTGCAGAATCCTATAAGACTGGGGTAAAAGTTTATGCGCCCAAGGCGGACACAAGAAATCGTTAAAACCATTATTACTGGGCCAGTCCTGGGCATACTGGGCTAATCACCCTCTGTGTCTTCAGGGTAAGACGGTTGGCGGATGAAGTTCCATATAACCTCTAGGAAAATGACAGACAATAGTCTGTAAAACCCCTCAACACAATTGAAATTTTTATTCTTGTGAAGAATGTATTGGGTAGCATGTGATGATGAGAAGGAATGGTGAATGGTGAATGGTGAATGGTGAATGGTGAATGGTGTATGGTGTATGGTGTAAGGTGTAAGGTAAATTTTGAGGAAAAAATTTTTAAAAGAAGGGGTGAATGTGACAACCCGAGAATTTGAATATTTTTAAAATTTTTATTAATTGATTTAAGGTTCAATATTAGAACCTAGACAGAAAATAAGTGCATGCATTTAATATTTTTAAGAATGAATTTTGAGGATTTCAAAAATTTTTGAAGGATTTAGGCGAATTATTCAGGATTAAGGGAATACGTGAATATGTTCTGTCAGTATGGTCATTTATGTGTTCAGAATGTGGTTAAGGGTCAGAGGTTGACCAGATAAACGATATCTATGGGAAACCCTAAGTATATATTTTGAACGTCAACGTTCGGTTAGAAAACCCTAGCGAATTATAAAAAACCCTAGAAACCGGTTCTAGAAACCCTAATTTTAGTTCCAGAAATCCGAAATCCTAATTCAAAAATTTAAAACCCTAATCTGGAAACTTAACGGAGAATTATATTGCTTAAGTGCTCTTGATTATAATATTAATTAGGGTAAAGCTTAATTATTTAGCAAACCCTAATTTCAAAATTTTAAACTCTAATTTCTGGAATTAGAAACCCTAATTTATAATTAGGAAAAACCTAATTGTTAATTTAATAATTTTAATGATAATTAGGAAATATTAATTCTAATTTTAAAGTTATAAGTAATTAGAAAATCCTTATCTAATTAGGAAATCTAATTTCTAATTTAGTAAAATTATTTTTTTATTAGAAACCCTAATTCTGGGTTATAAACCATAATGACCAATTTGACCCTAATTGCTTAATTAGTAATTTTAATTAGGAAATACTAATCCTAATTAGCAATATTTAAATTATGATTAAATTTTTTTAATATAATTAGAAAATTCTAATTATAATTTAGAAATATTAATTTTCTATTTTGGAAACCGAATTTAGAAATTCTAGAATTTTTTTCTAAAACCCTAAGGATTCCAAACTCTAAACCCTAAGGTTTTCAAACCCTAAACCCTAAGGGTTAGGCCAATTGACAAAAAGCCCTTAAACTTAAATGTGAAATGACATTTTTGCCCTTTGTTGCATTATTTGACATTACTTGTGTATCTTGCCATATTTTGGGGTTGTTGACTAACCCTAGCTACCCATGTGACTGAAATCAGTCCCACTTGCCAGTCCATTTCATTGCATGGATATCAAATAAATAGAATAGAGAGAGACATGATCACTTTAATTTCATTTTTCTCCTAACCATTCTCTCTCCAAAAATTCTGGATTTAGTGTGATATTGAGTAAGGAGATGAAACAATATCAAACCCTAACTCTCCATGATCAGCAGCAAAGGATCAGATTCATGAATCAAAGCCTAAGAGGTATAAACCCTATAATTTTTGAAATCAGTGATTTGATGTTAAATGTTGTTAGTGATTGGTTAAAGTTGAGTATTAGGGTGTTTATAAGTGATATGGGTTGATGGATCATGGATCTATAACATCTAGAGGCACGAAAATCAAGTTTTTGAAACTGACTTTGAACCATAAAAATGTCGACTGACAAGCTAATGTCAGTGGCCGTAGATCTCTTTCTTTTTTGATTTGAGTTATTTTATGTTATAAATACGTTGTCTAGATTTCACATTATGATCAGTCAAACTACGTTGACCAGTCACGAAAATAGGTTTCTGGGCCCAGATCTTGTCTGATAGTATTTTTGCAAGGCTTAAATCTTGTTGTTTATAAGTTGTTTGGCTATGTTGTTATTACATACTAGTAGTGTGACATGCGTATTACACTTTTAAGCCTTTATATCAATTAGATCCATAACTGAATCGAAGTTGTAGCCGGTCAAACTATATTTGACCATTCTACCTGAAGAACAATCTGGGTAACCCAGAATCTTCATGAACCATTTTTCAGTCAGAACTTTGACCATCCTTAATCACTTAGTGTTATGTGATTAGATTGGTTTGATGCATTATACTTGTAGCCTGACATATGAAATATATGGTGGAACCTTTACATCACATAAACAAGTCATGAAAAGTAAAGATTCAAGGCTTGTAACGGGATACCTTGGCTGTTCTTCGTTTCTGGGAAACCCAGAAACTGAAGAACATGCCTGACAAGGAGTTCAAAGGCTTATATATAACTTTTTGTTATGTGATAGGATTATTAAAAAATCGGTTGATGATGATAGTATTACATTAGTACTACGATCATAACAAACTTTCAAGCCCTTAAATGCAACGAACATGAATCAGTGAGTGGTCAAACCACCCACCATATAATCGAACAGAATTTCTAGGAATAGGCTCAAGAACACGAAGAACACTTTTCGCGACGGATTCGTCGCCCAAAGTGTCTATAGCGACAGTTTATTTAGAAAATTAATTATTTTTATTAAATAATTAATATAAAATAGTTTTAAATTATTAAAAATATATAATAAATTATGAAAAATTATTTAAAGTTTGAAAATTAGTTTTTAATTATTTTGAGTATATTTCAAAAATATTTAATATTTTTGGAATATAAATTTTATTTAATTTATTTAATTATAATATTAAATAAATTATTTAAAAATAATTTTAATACATGAAAAAATATATTATGGTATAAGAAAATATTTAAAGTTATTTTCAGAAAAATAAATTATATTATGGTATAAGAAAAATCATGAATTTCTTTAATTAATCAATATTAATGATAATTAGCTTATTTAATAAATATATTAAATAAATTATAGGAAAATAGAATTAATGATTTAAAAATAATATAAATATGATTTAAGTGGTAGAAAAATATTTTAATTTATAAAATATAACTTTTGATATTTTGTCATGAAAATATTAATAACAATTATCGGATAATAAATTTAATTGTTTAAAAATCATATTAATATGATTATAAATATGATTTTAAGGTATTAAAAATACTTTGATATATTATAATTATATTATAATATTATGCTATAATTTTCATTAATATTTAATATTTAATAAATATTAATGATAAACACTACAAAAAAATGGGGCTTCAGCAACAACCGATTTTTGTTGCTAAAGGTGCCAAATTTCGTTGCAAAAGGGTTTTGGCAACGACTTTACTGTTATTGCGTCTTTCGTTGCGCAATGAGCGTTGCTAATTGTTTCGCAGCGAACATTTTTTTTCGTTGCCAAAAGTAATACATTTTGCAACAAAATTTGGCTTTCATACAGAGACATCAATCCTTTAGCAACAAAATATATTGTTGCAGAATAATTAAAATTTCGTTGCTAAAAACCCTATTTCGTTGCAAAAGCTTGCTAATTGGCAACGAAATGAACTCTTTTTTTGCAACGACTATGCATTTTCATTGCAATTGACACCATTTTGCAACGACATTTTTTGTTGTAGTAAATTATGAAAATTATTGCCTAAGCTTGCTTTCGTTGCGGAATGTAAATTTTTTAGCAACGATTTTCGTTGCTGATTATATTATTTGGCAACGACATTTTGCTGAATCAGCAACAAAAATGTT
This sequence comes from Panax japonicus, assembly GCA_020205505.1. Classification (NCBI taxonomy): domain Eukaryota; kingdom Viridiplantae; phylum Streptophyta; class Magnoliopsida; order Apiales; family Araliaceae; genus Panax; species Panax japonicus. The sequence goes on from CM035107.1 coordinate 45,915,183, forward strand.
TGTTGCTGGTTATTTTTCAATAGCAACGAAAATCGTGGATTAGCAACAACATTATATGTTGTCGTTTCTTTATATGTGCAATGAAAGTTGATATGATTTGCAACGATAAAAAATATTGCCTTTTATGTTAGTATTAGCAACAATATCCTCTCCGTTGTTATAAGATTAAATTTTCGTTGCCAAATAGTATATTTTTAATGTCATTAGCAACGAAAATTTGTTGCTAAATGTATAAAAAATTGTTGATATATTAAAACTTGTTCAAAATTATTTTATAAACAAAAAAAAAATTATGTCTCAATAACCCCATAACAAATTATGACAGAAATACAAAAAAACTAAAATGTTATTAATTAAATAAAATCATCTGATACAATGAGCATTCATCATCTTACAATAAACTTTGTACGACTGAAAACTACAAAGCCCGTCTTAGTTCACACAATCAGCCATCAAGAGGTTAACACTAGTGCCATATATGAAAAAAAAAAATCAAGAAAAAAATGTTTATAATAGAAAATAATACTTAAGCTTACACAAGAGTTTCAACCATAGTTCATTCTTTAGGTATTCTGCCAATATTAAAACAGCATCAGCCCAGACCTTTGAAAATCTCTTGTCCCTCAAGTCCTGGGGGTGCATTTTTAAAGGTCATCAGTAGCACCTACAAAAGTAGTACAAAATAGAAAATAATTGAATAATCTTGTGAAAAAAGCAATATTATGTTTTCTTCTAAAATAAATTAGATGGTTCACAATGGTGAATCTATGATTAACCTTCATTAGAGAATACTTGGGAATAAAAGATGCAATGCAGTAAAACAACAGTTACAAACCATATGCAGACTAAAGAAAATTTGCACCAGCAGGCCATTGCAGCAGCAGGAACTCGGTTTTATGGCCAGCAACAACATCCCTTCGCCACAACAGCCCAGCCCAGAACCAGCAACCCAAACCATATGCAGACTAAAGCAAATTTGCACCAGTAGGTGAAATAAAAGGCCATCACCAAGCATATGCAGTAGTAGAAACTGCAGTAGCATGCACTTTGCTGCATCAAGAGATTCATAGCAGAAAAATAAAAGAATTGGGAGCAAAACATTAGTATGACAGATTGCACCAGTAACCAAATGCATTTACAGGGACCTAGAAATACCTAGAAACCCAGCAGCATATGAATTCACAATACCACTCCTAAATAGCATGACAGAACCACCCATAACAAAGGTAACAGGGTAATAAGATACCAACATCCTAGACCTATTATATCACCAACAACAACATAACAGAGCAGGGATGTCCAACAGATAGAATACCATAGATAGCCATCATCACAATAGAGCTGATTAACATAATACAACAGATAACTATCATCAATAGAAGCATTGCCTATAGACTTTATACCCAATTGACATAGTACAATCTTATCAACCACATGCGGATGTGATGTTTGAAATTGAGAACAAATGAAATATATGGAGAAAGATAACATTGAATACAAAACTCCATAAAAACTTTTGCAAAGAAGCCAAGGAAGAAATTATATATAGTAAAGTACAAGATCTTTTGCTCAGTGAGCAAGGAAAAGGATTTCTAGGGGATACTTTTTTGTTTATAGGAGGTATAGATGACTAGTGGGGGAAACATATTGGAATTGGTAGCTGTGTAAGCTAACTTGATAGGAATGATAAGAATAAGACAAGTTGATGTATCTAAGCTATCAAAAGCTTAGGAATTACTACTCTACTTTGGTTTCATCGAGCAGTATTATAATCCTAATAATAATAGCATGAAGGAAAATTTCTACTAAGTGAATTGTAAATACCTCGTCTCCATCGTCCGATAGATAACCTCTTTCCTCAATCATCCGTTTCTCAAATTATTTGTGACAACCCCAAAATAGGTCCATTCCATCCAACCCATTCTTAGTCGCCAAATACATGGTACAGAAAACAACTACAATTTTATAACAATAATTGGCGTGCAAAATACAACAACACATATGCTGTGAGTTTGGATACAAATATATACCAACTATGACTTTCATCCAAACCTTGGATAGCACGTCACAATGACACCTTACATAAAGGTATAGTCAAAAACTATTTTAGAAATTAGAATCTTTGGGAAGTGCTCCAGGAAACCTTCGTACATGGGAGGTCATGCGTCTAGGTTATGATAGATATCACATGGCCATAGAATTATCCTTGCTTGACCCAATAGACCCCAAAGAAAAATGAGAAGATTACTATCATATTCTTCACAATGGTGAGTCTTCTATTGACATATAAATATCTCTACTGTCTCTAATTGAGAATTATACTTCAAATAAACTCCAAGATCGTATAGGTAGTGCTCGTAGATATACTCAGTAAGTAGATATGCACAACCCTGTCTTATGATGACACGAGATTGTATGTCATTAGACATCTTGTATGATAGTGGCAAAACACCCTTCCAACGTTGGGTTCGCCTCACCCTAGTTGATTCACCAAATAAAACTACTAAATGATGACCACGGTTCTATTCCCCTGTTACCCCCGCTCGACCTAGCTACACTCTTATTACCTGAAAGGAATTGTGAAGCAAAAGGGTGAGCACAACTAGCTCAGTAAAGAATATCATGACTAAATATAATTAAATTATCAATAGCCTTCATTAATAATAAATCAGAGATTTAGAACATATGGTAGATAATAAAAATTTCAATCATAGTTGTAGCGGAACGAGCAATCCATTAGAAAAATTAAATTGACTATAAAGTCTATTATCTTCTCCATGTTAAAAATCCACCAACAATATTTTATCCCTGTAACATCAATCAACAATTCTGGTCCATAATCATATGAATAACTCATAATCATAATTGTAGTTCTAAATTCCTCTTCTCATCTAGGACGAAGATAATTTTCATCACCTATCTTTACCTGAAACATCAAAGATCACGGTTACACCAAATCACATTTCTTGTTCATAATCATACTAATAACTTCATCTTTGCACTACGGCCTAAGATATTAATTGGTATCACCAGTTGGTCATGTTCATCTCAACACATGTTCATCTTTGCACTACTGGCCAAAGATATTCAACAATTTTGTCGTGAATAGTACCTGTAAATAGTAACTCGTGAATAGTAACTCATGAATAGTAACTCGTGAATAGTAACTCGTGAATAGTAAACCCGACTCAAAAAGGTAAAAATTCCATAATAAAATCTATACCAATTTTTTTGTTTAATGATATTGAAATAACATTTCTTAAACTTATAAATAATTTATTTTAATTGTTTACACTTTACTAAATAATGCATTTAATCATCCTAAAATTCCAAACTCAGAAGATTTCATCACCAATAACCAAAACCCTCATAAAAAATCTGCATATACCTCATATAGGATTTTTAAGCCATAAAATCCTATTTTTCAATTTTCTTACTTCACATAACATATTTAATTCATTTACTCATAACTAGTCCATTTTCATGAAAAATATCAAATCAGTTCCAAAAATATTTCTTTTCTGGGATTTAGCAGAATATAGTCCCATATTGAACATTTATTTTTCTCATAATTTTTAAAATTCATTTACTATTTTTTATATGACCAACACCGCCGAATATTTAGACATTTATCATAAATTGTACTTTTATCCAAAAATTCCAAAATTCACAGAGTATACTGATATTATATAGATATACTTCCAATAAAAATTTCATCAATTTTGGAGTTAATCACAAGGAGTTATAAGTGGTTACTTTTAAAAATAGTCTTTTCCCGTAAAATTCATTACTCTTAATCTATACATCCAAAAATCGCCATTTTTGAACACAATCAATAAAACTCATCAAGTTATCCTTTCAAATTTTTTGAGAATTTTCTAAAGGTCAGAAGAAGTACAAACTGAAAAACATAATAACCCTTAAAATTCCTTACCTCAAAAGAGCTGTACTTCTGACTTGAATATCGGATATAACGCTGAGCAACACTCAAGATATCTAAATACTCACAATAATATGCTTGATAATATAGAAAGAAAGAAAACTTGTTTCTGGTGTGATTTTCAATTCTAACATAAACACCTATTTATAGGAAAATGCTAGAACGCCAAAGGAGACTAAATTATAAATTAATAATATTTCATTTCTTATTTTCTATGCATGCTTCTTGACTAAGCTCAGCCACCAGCCATCTTTGAACAAAATTTGGCAGCCCACATGTGTTAAACAAAAGTGGGTCCCACCCATAATTTAATAAAAAATTATTTTATTTTTCAAAACTTCAGTAATTCATATAAAATAGATCGTTTATCAGAAAAATACAAATTTTATGTCCATTCTGCCTGAAATCGAATTCTCTACAACTTTGTAGCCTTGAGTTTTTCCAAATTCCAAACATAAAATATCCAAAATCCACAAACGGATAATTTTTAATACCTCCACACCGACAAAATACTGATAAAACACCTCAAAATTAATTCATTGATTTTTATCTACATACAAATAAATATATCCATCATTTATATCCATATAAAATAAATATTTCCTTATCATATAAATCAAAAATTAATTATTCACAAATAATATTACAGAATCACAATTATGACAACCAGCCGTTCCTAGGAAAGAGGGGGTTTTCCAATAAGAATTTCTCCTTACTGGCGCGCAATTAGGTGACCAAACCTCTCCTTGACAGAACTTTCTAGACATTGCCAATAATGCTATCTAATAATATTATTCAAATAATATGAATTATTGATCTGATAACGGGAAATACTGTGCAATGATAATTATTGAAACAACAATAATATAAAATATCAACGCAGGATTATTGAATCAATAAAATAAAATATTGAACAGTAATTATTGTAACAATTATTGAGTAGTGCCTTCTTACGTAAGAATCAATAATTCAAAAATACTGTGCAATACCGTGTGCTACTGTGCAATAACGCGTATTACTGTATTTTAACCACAGGGTATTCCAACAGTGTTAACGGTAACAAATACGCCGTTATTTGTAAAAACTCAAATTTGTCGTTTTCTTCATCCGACAGTTATCCGTTATGAGGCCCACGAATGGCTGCGCCGTCGTACGAATATTTCCCGACAGAAACAATATTCCACGACCAAACGAATATTCCCCGACAACAATGAATATTTTATAACCACTTGTGTATTTTGAAAAAAAATCATATATCACCCTTAACTTTAACCTTTTATCAATTTAACCATTTATTGAATCGTAATTATAAGAAAAATTGAATACTTTTATTTCATAAAATTCGGGGTCTTACATTATTCATCTATAAGATATGCACAGTGCACACCATGTAAAACTAAGTTGTTGAATATGATGGCAATCATGGCATTGATGCAAATGAGCTAACTGTACTAAGTTTGACAATTAAAAATAACATTTGTAAAAAGTGGAACACACACATTAAAACTGCATGAGATTAATGAAAGCTATGCTACCTCGGTTCCCTTTCACATTTTTTGAATCTTTTTTCTCCTTTGATATTCCAAACTTGTCATATCAGAGATCCTTCATGGAGGCAGAGACCTAAAATATAGTTTCCAAATTGGTTCATTTAGGTGCTAAGAATAAACCTAGGAAGTAGAGTTAATAACCATAAGTATTTCTAAGAAAGAGACATTTTTGACACTAGAAAATTCAGATTCTGATGCGCCACAGAGTTCAATTAATTTAATCTTTCAAGCTTGAGCTATCAAAATTATAGATAAATGATGAGAAGCCAACCAACAGTAATATCTGGAAGTAAAACAGATACAATCAATATGTCAATTTCCTCATTGTGTACTCATGATATACAAAAAAGTGCTGACTTGCACATTCAAAAGGACTGAGAAATAGATAGACAATCAAGAATTGACCCACCTTGTGTCTCTTTGCACACAAATAGAATGCTACTGCAGTAAACACAAAGCGAGTGAAGTCAGGACTTGCTCGACGTGAAACTGGCAATGCTGCAAGAAACCAATCGCTGTATTTAAAAATGAAAAGCCATTTTATGATCGCCATTTAGCAAACAAATACTATCTTATTACTATAATTTGCTTACTAGGAACCAACTATTCAAGAACTCAACCACATAACTAGGCCTAACATTTACTATAAATCTATATGATGCAGCACCCCTCAAATAAACCCACAAATACTAAAGAATGCACCCCACACATGAGAACGCAGGAGGCCCAAGTTCTGTGGTCCAAATTTTCTAGGTTTGTCATTTTGTCAAACACAAAGAAGCATAAGTAGATAACTAATATGAAATAAGGAAAACTTACAGGGATAAGCCTTTCTGGACCAAAGGAATGAGCTTGATACATCCAAATTGAATCCCTAATTCTCTAATATCAAGCTTGTTCCTGCATTATATCATGGCTCTTAATTAGAATTTTAAAATGCATTAATTTTGTGCGTGCAAGTACATTGCAAAATAAACAATTTGGGGCAAGAGCATAAGAAATAACTTGATACCAAGGCCATTCTGCATTGCATTGAGTGACCTGTTGTAAGCCTTTTCAGACATTCCACTGAACTTTATGGCAGTTCGACGATCAAATATGACTTGTGCACTACAATTATTACAAATTTACCCTCAGGCCTCAACCATACACACCTAACAAAGATACACAAAATCATTAGTAGCAGCAAATTTTAAAGATTGAAATACTATATCGAGGGTCTTGAGCTTCCACTGAGCAGCAAGCCAAAAATTGAAAGTGAATCGAGGAACAGAAAGTTTGGGCCACACTGTTTTGAACCAAGGAATACTTAGTTTCTTTAATCGAATAGACTGCCATATGGTGGAAGCTCTTACCGAACTGAATAAAGTATTTTCACACAAAATATAGTCAGAACTGCTAACATTGAAAACATCTCGAGGTGGCATTGCTGAAGTGCAGCCAGCCAATGCAAAATAGCGGACTGTCAGTTCAAAACTGCAGGTGGTCAGTCTAGAAATACAGCCTATCGGTTTAGAAATGAAGCTTGTCAGTTTAAAAATGCCGCCTGCCAGTTTAGAAATGCAGTCGTTCCATGTAGAAACGCAGCCTAACAAATGTAGGAAAAAGAAGTTAATTGTTTGGGAACACTTCACTATTGAAACTCTAGGTGCTGGATGTAGAAGGGCATGCTGTAAGTAATGCAAGCAATCCTTCACATATAGTACAGGTTCTAAGGTAGTCGGCACTAGTCATCTCAAACGTCACATTGCCAAGGGAACTTGTCCAGTGGTCTTGCGTAACCAGGAGAAGAATCAATTATCCCCATACAGTGCACCTTCAAAGATGGGTGGAATTGGAGGTCTTAATGAAACACCAAAATGACGTTACAGAACTTCTAGCGTACCTTACTTTGTTTTTGATTTAGATCGTTGTCGCCATGAGATTGCTAGGATGATAATCATGCATGACTACCCCCTTCACATTGTTGAACATTCTGGCTTCATTGCTTTTGTCAAGAATCTTCAGCCTCGATTTGATATGGTGATTTTTAATATTGTTCAAGGAGATTATGTGGCAACTTATCATAGGGAAAAATAAAGCATGCAGAATGTGATTGAGGTGATGCATGGGCGTATTTGCCTTACACTAGACTTGTGGACCTCTTGCCATGCTGTAGGCTATGTTTTTGTAACTGGGCAGTTTATTGATATTGAGTGGAAGATGAATAGGAAAATTCTCAATGTTTTCATTCAACCTTATGAACAAAGGTAAATTTATATGAAGAAAATATCCACACAACATCACATATATTATGGAGAGCAATAAAATCCGTATTTACAAATATGTGTTCCAAGTTTAATACTCACATCACTTAATGCAGGTTGAGGTACTTGCTCGGATGATTCGAAGGAATCTAGTATGGGCCTCACTACAGCTGGAAGGAAGAGGCCTGGAAATCACAAGATGAAAACAAGAAAGATGATAAAATCCTCAGAGTTGGAGAATACAATTACATTTTAGATACACACTATTTTCCATTTCAATAGGTGTTTGATGATTAAGCATTAGTTGCAGCAAAATAATTGAGAGTTGAGCAAAATAAAATCATATGAAGATATGAAAAAATATTTGTTCCTAATTCGTACGCATACAATCAACAATGCTCCATTTGGTAGCCGAGAAGATAAAGAAAATAAAATGCTACAGCCTACAAATATTCAGCTATGAAATCTTAGGTACATGACAAGAATAATTTCTTCGGTTTGAATCCTATCGGATATTATAAGTAAAAATAACATCTAAAAAATGAAAAAAAATCATCTATGTAATCAAGCAACTAGATTTAAGAGCACTAGAAGTGCACACGAAAGTTTCAAATTTACCAATTTTATTAGATAACTTGAAACCAAAGGTGTATGGGCCACATTTAAATATCATCATAGTTCTGTTGGTAAATAGAGTTATTCACAATCCTCAAACAAACAAGCCCCAAGACATAGGGAACAAACTGAAAATCATGATTTGAGGCTCCAAAAATTTAGTAAAAAATTGTTTTTAAAAATAATAATAATTTGAGAAATCGGATTTTTACCAAAATTCTTAACAATAACAACTTCGACAATTCAGAAAAGGGAAGAGCCAGGGAGTCACTGAAGCAATTGCACGCCACCTAATTAAAACTTATCAGAACAAGCTTATCAGAATAATTAAAACTAGAAGATATCTGCTGATTGAGAAGGAATAAAGTCAAAATAAAATTATGGGAAAATGAAAGTTACATGGTTCTGACACTTAAACAATGTAAAATGCCAACCTGTATTGAATTAGCTATAAAAGCAAGGGGGTAAGAGAGATCTAGTTAGAGTAGGCAACTTATCAAACACGTTGTAAGCTTCCCTAACTACTACCAAACAAGATATACAATAAAATACACGCATATAGGTACTAATAATATTAGGCTTCTTAAAAATAAACACAAAATATAAAAACTTACCTTTAATTTAGGGACACCAATGGAGAGGAGGAGGGAACAGACTGTCGCCACCACAAACCACTTATCGACAAGTTGAAATTTAGGGCTTGTTAGAGGGAGGAGAGAAATAGAGGAAACCATAATAGAATTGGGGGTAGATGAGAGAAATACATTTTTTTTATATTGGATTAATGTAACTATAATTTGAAAACCTAAAGACTGAAATTATTACCTGCTCAAATAGTTTCAATATGCAGAATTTCTTTTAAGGGTTCCAATTTGAGAGGGACGGAGGGATGGAGTAAGATTAGAGAGATATGTATGGAGTTTGATGGTGGAGAGATGTGAGGACAGACAACAGAGCGATGAGTTGTGGGTTTCTGTAAGGAGGAGGTGTTTGCCGAAGAGGGAGATGTTTGATTTTTTCATTCTTTTACTTTTGTTGCTTACTGATATGTCGAAGAGGACAATTGAAGGAGATGGGCAATTAAGGGAGATAGAGCTCGACTGTATTTTCTAAACTGAGAGATTGAAAATTGAGGGAGAGAATGGGCGTGAAAATAATGGAGGGACATTTTCGTGGCCAGCTTATTTTAGGGAAAAACTTATTTTATTTATTTCATAAAAAGAATATAATTTATAAAATCTATAAATTTTAAGAATATATATGTGCTAATATGTTATTCGAATTTTACTCATTTATAAACCATAATATTATGGACGAAATATAATTTACTATAATATCTAAAATTATACCAAATTCTTAATTAATACTCAGAGTATATATAAAAATATATAATTATTTATAAAAGTCTTTATTTTAGAAATGAATTTTAAATCCAAGAAAAAATATTTTTTTTATTTGATAATCTTGATAATATAATGAACAAGTTAGTCGACAATCCAGACTTTCTACAGTTGATTCAACGCAACACCAACTCAGGGACATAAAGAGCTAAAAACACCTTTTGATCATTAATTATGGACATTCAAACTGTTGAACTTTTGTTGTGGAAACTACAAAAACTTGGATATTAATTTTAATTAGAAACTTTTAGTTTTTATATTTTATAAATGGCTTAATTATAAATAAAAATTTATTTGATATCAATTACAAAAATAATTAAATATTTTTTTAATTTTCTTATTTTTTGGCTAATTTTTAAAATTTATATTATACTTTAAAATATTTTTTCCCCATTTTTTTCATCAGTTTTCCTCCAAATCCACATCATCACTTCCACGTCGCATACTAACTACCACATAGGCTTTTTTTGGACAACTCAACAGTTTTCCGTTAAAGTCAACAGAGTTAATAATTTTTTTAACATTTTGTTAGAAAAGTCGAGTACAGTGAGTTAACCTATAGAGTCTGCTCTGGCAGACAAATTGGTGACAATGAAAGAGAGTCCATCAACCCAAACAGACGGATGACCCAACAACTGTTTGAAAATTAGAAAAGGAATCTAGCAGAAAATGTTTGTATGATGTCTGAGTCTAGTGGTTAAACTGGTGATCTAAAGGAATCAGGGATTCCAAGAAACATGTCAGTCGTCAAAGAGACTGAAGAAAAAGAGGAAGAGATCAACAAGGGAGAACCAATTGCCTTTATTAGAAAAAAGTAAGGGCAAGAGAAAGCTAAAGACTAGGGTGGTAGAAGAACCTCAAGGGTCTACCACTGATATACCTATAGAGTCCTCTAATATTGAGTCTCTGAGAATCCTAAGGAGAAAAGAACAGCTGGCTGAGGCAGATGAAGATAGAGCTACCATATCACAGCTGCTGAAGAAGAACAAAATAAGTCACAAGTCCAAGAGGCCATTTGTCTCTTCGATCGTCGAGTCTCTACCGATCGTAAAGATCAGACTGAACACCTCAAGCAAGGAAGTTGATGCACTGGATTGTCTTACTGATTAACAGGACAGAGCTGAAGCTGGAGAATGTCTTGAGGCTGTGGCTCAGCCTAGAAAACAAAGACAAAAGTTGGTTAAGAAGTATATCATTGTCAATGAAGGAGTACTCAAAGAGGAAGACAAAAACATGGCTGCTAAAAAGGAACTATCCAAAGAAAGCCAAAAGGACAAACCTTAAGCTGAGGGGGAGATACCTGAAGTTCTCACCCTAGAAAATGCTTCAGCTACGGGGGAGCTACTAGTTCTGCATATGGATGATCATGTTGAGGGGGAGCCTCATGATATCTCCATGACAGAAGAAGTTGCTCCTGCAGAAAATGAGGGAGAGCCTGAGCAAGAAAATCAAAAGGAAGTCATTGACATAATGGAATCCTCAAAAGGAGATAGAGAAGAAGAGGAAGATAAAGATGATGATGAACTTGAGATCACAGGTGTGGTCCGTGATGGGTATAGGAGTTGTCTCTACAATCAGCCATTCTCTTATCTCCCTATGATGCCTTTTCATCCAGCTCAAATTCTAAACTTCTGGAGTCATATGTTTTGGAGCTTCAAAGAATATCCAGCCATCTTTGTGCTAGCTCATGGATTTTTAGGCAACTTCAACTTTGTAAAAAGGCTGATCACAAATGGTCCCTCCTCAAAAATGGTGCATGAGGTATTAACTATCCCAATCATTATTAGAGTAAATCACTATCCACTGTCTTTTTCCAGCTAATTTTATGAATTTCCAAGCTGGTTGGAAGTAGTTCTAAATCCACACAGTCAATCCCCAGTTATAGAATCCCAAAATTCTTTAACTGATGAACCAAACGTGCCTAACTTTATATTTATCCCAACTCCCATCATCCCTACAATTACTGACTCTAGCATCATCGTAGAGTCCCAAGCTCAAATCGTAGAGCGACCCTCTTCAGACACCCAAACAAAGTCCCCTCCATCAAATATTCCCTCTTCATCCACCAATGACTACTTCAACCTTGATCTTTCCCTCTACTCGTTGCAAGATCAATACAAGAAAATATCCCATCCTTTAAACAATCCACAACTCAGTGAACTACTTTCAAATTTGCTCACTAAAGCTGAGTTGACAGAAGTGTCCAAGAAAGAGACCAAGGACATCGATGATAGCCTTGAAGCTCAATCAGAACTCATTCATCTCAAACTGACAAAAATGATCAGTGTTGCAAATAATCTCCCAAGCACCCTAAACTCTGAGCTTACAAAGAAGTTGAGGGAGATCATCAAGGAAATGGTTAAGAGGATAAAGGACAGGGATGATATTCACTTTCTAGCAGCTAAAAGACACAGAGATGCAGTTGTTGCCTTACAAACAGCTCAAAATGCCAAGAATAAACTTATGTTGGAAAGCATCATCAATATGCAAACTGCCGTAAAAGAATTCCAACAATTCTACGTTAACCAAAGGCAGCAGACTGACAATGTTCTAACCGTCCTCCGAAACAGGGAAGCTTGATCTGACGCTTTGATGAAGGAAAATCGAGAGGACATTGCTCAAACTCAAAGCCAACTCAACGAGCTCGTCCAAGGAGTGACTCGCCTATCCGAAGACATTCGAACCCTTGATGCTGACATAAAGGGGGAGAATAAAGGGAAAGTAGTTCAAGGCAAGGGCAGAGGCAGAGGACAATTCCAAACTCAAACTTCAAGGAGTCCTCCTACAAGGCAATTCCACTAACAGACTCCACAATTCGGCCATCAGACTCAACGATCTGATCAGTAGGAAGTTATAATGGCTCAACTAATAAGGTGTCTAGGGCCAACTTCAAGCTCACAGAATGTGACCACAACAGGCCTAATAATGCCAATTGGAGATCCTGTATCCATAAATAGGCATGATCAAAATCCTAGGCTAAGCCTAAGTGCTCTGGAAGATCTAGCCTAGAGAGAAGAAGCCAGCAGGAAAAGAAGAGTGGAGGAGTATGCCAATTCCCCACGCAAAAGATCAAAGAAATAGAGATAAGTGAAAGTTTAAATTCTTATTGAAGTAAAGCTAAATTGTAATATTCTTCGAACATCTATAAATTCATGCTTATTCTTTAAAAATTTCAGCTGCTCACTGAAATATTAAGTCATGTTTACTTTCATGCAAATTCATCCAGAAACTAATAATCATGACAACAAATCTCCTTGGTTATGTCAACATCAAATAGGGGGAGATTGTTGGGAGAGTGCATATTTTGATTTAATGTTTAAATGTAAATGCTAATGATTATTTGTAAAGTCCTTCGAGAAATATATGTACAAGGACTTAGTAATAGATCAAATTTGTTAGGTTGATTTACATCTTTAAGTGTAATAGATAGGCTTCAACAAGAATCGTAGTGTATCAATCTGATCAAGATTATAGAAGCCAAGGCAGAAATATAGAGCTTCGAGGATCGTAGTGTGCCTATCTTGAAGGATCTCTTCGAAAATCGTAGAGTGATCCCAATGTTTGCCAAGCCAACTCAGAGATCGTAGTGTGCTCTCAGAAACGTAGAGCTTGCAAAAACAAGCAAGTGAAGATCGTAGTGTGTAAGTCTTTAAGAGAAATCATAGTGCTTTTATTTGATAGCATCAGACAAGTACCATGGTGACAAGACACCATGATCTGGATCGTAGAGTATCATCTGTCGTGTGTCAGAAGCATCGAGCCCTACCTTTTGTTAGGAGACAAATTCCAATAAATGTGGAATGAGTTTTAAATGTTGAAGTACTCATCAGTCCCAATGATACAAAAGATATCCTTAGTATACAACGAAAGAAACGTATTGAAGAAGCTAAGGAAAAGACCATATGACAGAGGAAAATACCTTTTCAGGTGTTAGGTGAGAAATCAGTCTGCTTTGTCAGTGGGCTAGAATGCAAATCAAAAGGTGTGCAGAAAAGTCTCCATCAAAGCTTAGATTTGTCAAGCGCATTTAATGCTTCAACAAAAGGCTTCAACGGATAGATTTCAAGGAACACATATATGCAGAACATGTGCAGATGAGAGAAACAAGCAAGCATTGAACAAAACGTACAAGAACACTCAACGCTCAACTCTACGATCTGAGAAAAAGAGAAAGCTTGCTCAGCTACTCAGTTCTTTCGAACAAGTTCTTAAACATCAACTGAGTAGCACCAATCAAGAACTCAACAACTACCAATCAACTAAAGTAAGAGTTCCAAGTCAGAAGGACTTGAAGAGTTCTAATTGAACTGTGAAGAGCCAAGTCTGCTGGACTTGAAGAGTTCAAGAGTGAACTAAGAAGTACCTATACTGCTGGTCTAGAAGGAATCTGTGAGATTCAGAAAGTGTAAAAGATATCCTTAGTGGATTTCCTACTCGAGGAGTAGAAGAGTGGACTAGGAGCTTTAAGTGCTCTGAACCACTTAAAACGACTGTGTCTATTACATTCTTGTTATAACTGCTATATCTGCCATAACTGCTATAACTGCATCACTCTCAGTAACTCACTATCTTAAGGGAGATTAAAACAAATATTAATTCCGCTGTGTTTTAATCATTATCATTCTAACAAAGTAAAACGAAAAGATTTTTTTAAATATCTATTCAACCCCCCCCCCAACTTCTAGATAACTATTTTGCCTCTGAGAGCTAACAGTGACCTTCTCTTCCACAATTATAACACACTTTGAATTGTTGCGTACAGTTTGGACTGATATGTCCCTCCCCTCCGCATTTGTAACATACGATTGGTTATCGTTCCTCTTCCTTAACAACAGGTGCTGGTGATGACGTTTTTCCATCATTGTTGAATCTCCTCTTCTTAAAATTTCCATTTATATTATCTTCGTCATGATTTCCACCGAAGTGGTTACCATTTCTGGCATGTTGATTCCCTCTACGTTTGTTGTCACCGCTTCGATGACTGCTACCACTGGTATTATTATTTTGTCGACCGCTCTCTCTTGGTTGGGTTGACTCGTTATCGCGCTCCAATAAGTGAATACAAACACAGTTTGTGAGAAATTAAGTATTGACGTATCTCGAGTTTCAAACCTCTTAGAAACATCTGCATCATTCTCTCCTCATTATCAACCAAGTGGGATGCAAACCAAGACAACTCAACAAACTTAGCTTCGTACTGTGACACTATCATATTGTTCTGCTCCAGCTTGATGAACTCTACCTCCTTCATGTGACGAATATTTTTTGGAAAGTACATGTCGTTGAACAGTTCTTTGAACTTCCCCCAAGACATCTTTAGTGTGGCAGGTTGAGTATGCTTTACCGATTCCCACTAGTAATCTATCTCTCCTCGCAATATAAAGGTGGCGAAGGGAACCTTTTGTTCCTCGGAGCATCCCAAGACATCAAATATCTTGGTGATCTATTTTATCCACGTCTATGCCTTAAGTGGTTTTGGCTCTCCAATAAACTTTGGTGGTCCCAGTTCCTTGAACTATTTAGCGGTGACCGTCCGAGAGTTGCCAGTGTTTCCACCTGTATTTTGAACAGGAGTCGTTCTCGCCTGATCTTGTATGAATTGCATAAAGCCTCTGAACATCCCATCGTTCATCATTTGGTCAGCGTTGTTGTTTTCCTGAGGATTATTTCCATCCTAATGCACATTATCCTGGGTATTGATCGTTGGTGACTCAATGGTCTCATGTGCTTCATTGCTTATCTCAACAGTTTTGGATGCCATTATCAAATACTGCCACAAAACAAGGGTTAACTGACAAGTCACATATTAAACCTATACTCTGACCGACCAATTAAATACCAAATAAACTTAGGTAGGTCATACTAGCGAAGTAATTCCCCATCTCTCCCCTCCTAGTTCTTATCTCACATCTCAGCTAGGGATCATATCCCTAAACTTTGATACCAACTATGACGTCTCCAAAATAGGTATACATCACCCATTCTGAGTCGCCAAATACATGGTATAAAATTCAAATATAACTTAATTATACAACTGTCGTGTAAAATATGACAAAACATAAGCTGGGAGTTTTAATATGAATATTGTCTTCTAGACAGTATTCAAACTCAAATGGAGTCCTCAATACATTTATTATCACACTATTTCACTGAATAGTGAGGACTACTAATGCAAACATCTGGACCATCACTCCGTTCCCCGACTAGTCCCAGCTATATTCTCATTTCCTGAAGAGAATAATGAAAACAAAGGGTGAGCTCAACTAGCCTAGTAAGAAATATTATGACTATTATAATGCAAAATAAATTATCGTTAGCCTTGAACAATGTTAATCTGATAAAATATAATAGACATCAAGTTTAACTGCAACGGAACAAGCAATCCATTAGAAGAGTCAAGTAGAGCATGATATCTACAATCTTCTATGTTTTAAAAAGTTTATCATCAATTTTATCGCTGATAATCTGCTTAATAAATAAACCACATCATCGAATCATCCCTGCACTACGTGCCAAGGATATTTATGTAATCATCAATGGTCATGATTATACCGAATAATCCCTGACCATAATCATACCAATAACTGTCCATCATTGCACTACAGGCCAATGAGGATTTTTACCACATCATTTGTAACATTACGGTCATGATTATACCGAATAATCCCTGGTCATAATCATACCAATCAATAGTACATCTATGCACGTAAACCACATATGACTTTTATCACAATATAAGCATGAGGATGATGACAATGATATAAGAATTCATTTAAAAGAAACAAAGGATAAATTTTTAAAGATTTATAATTTAATTTATCTAGAATTCAATAATGTTCAAATTGCCAACATGATACTGCTTTGTGGAGTAAAGTTCAAGAATGATATTGTATCAAAAATGATTTGGACAGCAAAGAAATCAATTTTTGTCATGAATAATTCCCCGGGTGAATAGTTCTCCGTGAATAGTACTTCGTGAATAGTACCCCGTGAATAGTACTTTGTGAATAATATACGTGAATAGTACCCATGAATAGTACTTTGTGAATGGTACCCCGTGAATAGTACTTTATGAATAGTATCGTAAAAATGAATGTGCAGAAATATCCTTGTGAAATGATACTAGATGAAATGCAAATTTCAAGGATATTCTACTAATTTCATGGAGTATAGAAGCAATAACTTTAACAAAATGAAGGTATAATCAGGAATACGAGACGAAATAATATTACTCACATACTATAGAGTATGGAATAAAATATTATTCCGTATGAATACTGAACAAAAATAATACCCCTTACCTCAGAAGAAGACTGGATACTGGAATAATGAGGAAGCAGACTTCTCTTCTACTTTCTCTCTAAAGCTTCTCTCTCTATAGCTTCTCTTTCTATAATTGATCTTGTGAGTTTTAGTGAATTGGTGAGAATAAAAGAAGAATGAGCTTCTATTTATAGAAAAACATAGTTTCTATAATTGCACGTTTTGGGGCTCGAAATATTACAGTATAATACCTTCATCTTTTCTTTTATTTTTAGTTTAGTCCTGCAAGTATTATCAAACTTGCACCACCTCCCCTAATAGTACATCTTGTAAATCAATAGTACAATCATGTGAAAAAAAATTATAGTATAATACCTTCATCTATACCTCCATTTTTAATTTAGTCATGCAAGTATTATCAATCTTGCACCACCTCCCCTAATAGTACATGCATGTGAATCAATAGTACACACATATGAATAAATAGTTATAAGCATGTGAATTAATAGCAATTAATTATTCATTTATCCAATTAATTACCCGATTAGTCAATATAACCAGACATCCATTATTATCAAAATAGATGTCGATTTCCACTAATACTAATAATCCCAACATAATGGAAATATCAATTTTATCTTTAATCAACACGAACTTATTCATCATTAATATTATAACTCACAATATTTAACAAGCAGATCATTCCCAAGAAAGATGGGGCTTTCCGATAAGGATTTCTCCCTATTGGCGCGCAATTAGGTGACCAAACCTCTCCTTGACAGAACTTTCTAGACATTGTCAATATTGCAAATAATAATATGAATAATTTTTTCGTCTCAATTATTGATTTAATAATATAAAATATTATGCAGATGATATTGTGAAAATAATTAAATCAATAATAATAAACATATTATGCAGCAATTACTGTAGCAATAATTGAGTATAACTGAGTGGCTTCTCACGTAAGCATCAATAATCAATACCGTGTGTTACTATGCAACCACACGTATTACTGTATTTTTATCACCAGGTAGTTCAACAGTTTAACAGTAAAAATTTCGCTTTTTATTTTTATAAAAAGATAATTATGTCGTTTTCTAACTACGACAATACTTCCGTTGTGGGGTCCACCAATGATTATGTTATCGTACGAATATTCACTGTTAAAACGAATATTCCCCGACCAATCGAATATTATATAACCACTTACTTACTTTGCAAAATTTGTAAATAATACCCACAACTATAACATTATATCAAATCCACACCATAATATTCAAAAATATATTTCAAGAAAAATTAATCTTTATTCATAATAGTTAGGGTCTTACACTGTTAGTTGTTCTTCAAGGCCCGATGTGTAGACCACCCATAACATGAAAAAATTAATTGTTCTAGGCATTATATCTTGCTCATGTGTTATGTTATGGTCCCGAACATGCTTGATAATTGTAGTATTACATTAGTACTACACGATCTAAGTAACAGCTTGCATAGAAACATCATAGACTAAATATTACACTTAGTCAAACATGATCCCTCGAAAATGACGTATGAAGATCTGGATTCCTCAAGAACACCTAAGGCGACACTTACTGTCGCCAAAGGCTTTAGCGACGGACTTGTTAGTTTTATTTCATTTAATTTCCAGAAAATCATTTAAAATAGTAAATAAATTCTGAAAATTACAAAATTTATTTTAAGTTATAAAAAGTAACTTTTAATATTTTTCATAAATATTAATATTTATTTGAATATTATTAATTTTTAAATTATTTAATAAATGCATTAAATAAATTAATTAAAAATGATTTTATTATATTAAAAATCATTTTAAATAATAGTAAGGTATTTAATAATATTTGAAGTTATAAAACATATTTTTAATATTTTAAGATAAGTTTCATTAATAATTTAATATTAATGATATTAGATTTATTTTGTAATTATATTAAATAAATTAATTAAAAATGATTTTAATATTATAAAAATTATTTTAAATGAAAATAAATAGTTTAAAAATATTTTAAGTTATAAAATATAACTTTTGATATTTAAAGGTAAATTTTATTAATAATTTAATATTAATGATATTAGTTTTATTTAATAATTATATTAAGTAAATAGTTTAAAAATGGTTTTTTTGATTTAAAAATCATTTAAAAAGGAAATAAATGAATTAAAAATATTTTAAGTAATAATAAATGACTTTTAATATTTTGGTGAATAATACATTAATATTTAAATATTAATAGTAATTATTTAAAAATGATTTTAAATGCTTTAAAAATCATTTAAGGGTAATAAAAATGTTTTTAAAATATTTTGATTTATTATAAATAACTTTAATATTTTGGCAATGGTTTCATTAACAATTTAATATTAATTAAATATTAATGATAACAAAATTATTTAATATTTAAATTATTTAATAATGATTTCAGTGTTTGAAAATTCATGATAAATTATAATAATTATTTAAAATTTATTATAAGGCTATGAAAAATAATATGACTGATATTTAAAATTATCTAAATGAATATGGAATTACAGACTAGAGTTTTAGAATCGATAATTACCCGTTAAAGCCGTTGGTACACCAAAATATTTTAGAAATTGATCTGGAATTATATAATTTGACTAGATAAGTATTTGTTTGTGAATCAATGACTGTTAAACTTATATGACAATGTGATTAGGTTATGTGCTTACTACAAATAGTAGTAATATGTGATATGATATATATTTATAATCGATAAAATAATCTTATTAATGATAGGTCTCGATATAAAAGATAAAACTAAGTTGCGTAACTGTAAGAAGCAGACCAGACAAATATCCTAACTTTGCATTTATTTTATGCAATGGACATGAGTAACAAAGTTTCAGAATTATATTATCATTATGCCAGATTATTAACTCTATTGTTATCGATTATGTATCCAATCTTTGTATTCATACAAGTTCTTAAATTATCCGATCATTGTTTATCAACACAGTATTACCACTACAAAAAAATAGGTCAATTGCAACGACATCATTAGCGACGACGGCATCCCCATCGATATTAAACTCATTAGCGACGACCTAGCCGTCGTAAATATGGCCCTTCTATAATGACCTATACCGGGTCTAGTTTTGGTGGGAAATTTTTTGCGGGCGTGAGAAACGTCATTGACGACGACACGTCCGTCGCTAGTGTCGTCGATAATGAGTCATAGGCGACGATGTTACTCACGATGGCGTTGCCGTCGAGAATGACTCTAATTTTAAAACCCTCATCTTGACGAGAACGACTACTTTCCATCTCCCTGTTTCTTTTCCCTCCTCTGATATACCTTCCAGCCAACGACTCTCTCCCCCTCCTACCACCTCCGGCAAATTTGAGCATCAATTAATGTGAGCTTCCCCCTCCTGCTACCTCCGGCGATTTTCTCCCCCCTAAGCTCCTGTCACCTCCAGCGTCTCTCCCCCATTTGCCATACCTTCTGGAGACACTCCCCCTCTCCGATGACTCTCCCCCTCTTCTTCCGGTCAGCTCCATCTCTCCTTCTTTACTCCTATTTTCCCACAACTTATAATAGGTACGATTTCGTTATTCTTATTTTGTTGGAACTAATTATTTGATTTTATTTATTTTAAAGTTTTAGGCATGTTTGCTGTAATCTAATTATGTCAGTAGTTAAATAATCTCATTGTTTGCTTTATTGGGTTATCCTTTTTAGTTGTGAAATTGTGTTTACACTTAGACTTCTTTAATGTTTGATCAGAAGTGGTTTATATTTTGTTAATTTTGATGCAGTGGTTGACTGTAATTGCGTAATATGAATGACTAGCTAACGCGCAATTTGCATAATTACTTGTTCTGGTTGTAGGGTCATCCCCAATTCTGATCAGGAATGTCTTTAGCCAATTCTCTATCTTTTACTTTGTACAATTATGCTAGATTTCTTTGTATTATTTTAGGGTCTAATACTTGATTAGCTTATCTTTTGTTTGACCTGCATTTGGAAAGTGAAGTGAAAAGGAAAAATCCATTGAACTTAACCGCAATCTTTAAAAGATATACTAAGCGGTGATTGGGAATATATTTCCAAAGAAGTTGTGTTTGAAGGTGAATCCTTTCTCCTTACAAACCGAATTTTGTGGAAACTGCTAGTTATTTGCTTAGTTAGTTGAAAGCATATTCAAAAATAATATTTATTTGTTTTTTTCCTATTTGAGGGAGGGTTAAAGAAATTTACCAGCTCATTATACTTTGACATGTGCATATTTTCATATATTTTAGGAAGCTTAGAAACTTGTTTGAGATTCACTTAGTAGGAGTGAATCTCAAATAGTTCCCATTTTAGGACTGTTTTTGTATGTTTCGATCTCACTTAGGTCGGTGTTAACGACTTGAGTACGTCTTTATATTTTTTGAATTTTTGGTTAGTATATATCTCTTGATGTTCTTCGGGTGCATATTTAGACTACAATGTGTTAGTCTATTTCGTGTTCAAGTTGTTGGCATCAGTGAGGTGACACATCCGGGAATGGGACAGAAGCCTGACCCGTTAGAGTGGGAGATGAAGTTAGGAAACGTATAAGCTTGCATATACATTAACTTGGAGACTTGATTGTGTTTGTCTATCTTTCCATATATATAGCAGACAGTTGTCCGAAATGTTTGTTGATCGAAGTTGGATGGAACGTAGGGTAGCTAGTGATAAGAGTGGGCTTAGCTCTGAGTATCGTAGTGGGGTTGAACAATTTCTTAACTTCACGTTTGAGCAAGTCAGTGGCAATGAGATCAGAAGTCCTTGTAAGAGGTATGTGAATGAAGTATAGAAGGAAAGGAGTGATGTCATGTTCGACTTATTTGCGTATGGGTTCAAGCAGGGTTATACGACATGGATCTATCATGGGGATACCTGGTTGGATGAACATGAATCAGAACCGAAATCCGGAGGTGACGAAACCTTTGACTGTACTAACATGATAGTCGAAGTTGCTGGTTCATACTTCCAGTGGAATACAGACAGGGATGGTAGTAGCGTCGAACAAGAGCCGAATGACGAGGCTAAGGGTTTCTATGAGTTATTGCATGAAGCAGCGATGCCACTGTATAACAGGCACGAAAATCACACCGTCTTATCTGCCGTGACTAAGTTTTTACACTTTAAGAACGAGCATGACTGTAGCAAGAGAGGTTTTAATGAACTGTTAAGCATTTTGAAGGAGTGCTTACCTGCAGGCAATAAGTTACCGGAGTCGTACTATGAGGTAAAGAAAATGGTCTAAAGGATCAATCTTGGATATGAGAAGATTGATGCTTGTGAGAATGACTATATGTTGTATTACGGTGATGTCAATAAAGATAAGAGGTCATGTGATATTTGTGGTACAAGTAGATACTGTGAACAGTGCAAGAAAAAGGGAAAAAATGTGCTAAGAAAGATCTTACGTTACTTTCCTATTGCCTCGAGGCTTCAGCGGTTGTTCATGTTAACACATACCGCCGAGGATATAAAGTGGCACTCTACATGGGACATAGTTGAAGGTCAACTGACGCACCCGGCAGATGGGCTTAAGTGGAAAATATTTGATAACAAGCACCCCTCGTTTACTAAAGAGGTTCGTAATGTTAGGCTTGGACTTGCTACGGATGGGTTTAATCCGTTTAACGGGCCTTACACAAAGCCCTACTCAACTTGGGTTGTGATTATTGTGGTGTATAACCTCCCGCCTTCGATGTGCATGAAAGATCCCTACATGTTCATGTCTTTCCTGATTCCGGGTGATAAGAGTCCGAGTAAAGACATCAATGTATATCTCAGGCCGTTAGTTAATGATTTGAAGATGTTGTGGGAAAAAGGGGTTCAAACTTATGATATATCTCTTAAGCAGAACTTTAACATGAGGGCAGCTTTACTGTGGACAATAAATGACTTCCCGACATTAGGAATGATCAGTAGATGGTCGACTCATGGGGGCTTGTCATGTCCCATGTGCATGGGGTCAGTTAAATCTATGTGGCTCAAATATGTGTGGAAAATGAGTTTCTTTGCAACATCTAGACTATTTTTAATGATTAAACATCAATTTTGACGGATAAGTAGACAATTCAATCGAAAAATAGAGAAACGTCAAGTACCTAGCCATCTTTCTGGGTTAGCAGTGTTGAGTTAGATTAGTCGTTTGAAGTTTCCACCTCCAAGGAAGAATCGCAGATTGGAGCGAGTTTATGTTTACGACAAGGTTCACAACTGGACACACAGATCCATGTTCTTTGAACTTCCTTATTGGGCTACACTCTTCATCCGTCATTGTATAGACCCGATGCATACTAAGAAGAATGTATTTGATTACATTTTTTATACAGTCCTAGATGCCAGTGGTAGAACAAAGGACAACAACAAGTCGAGGCTTGATTTGGTAGAAATGAACATTAGGGAAGATCTGTGGCTGTATCAGGAGGGTAGTAAGACGGTCACGCCTAAAGCTGAATATACTTTGACCAGGGAACAGTTGATATTGATATGTAATTTGATCAGTGGACTAAAGTTCCCAGATGGATATTCTTCGAATATAGCAAGGTGTTGTAAAGTCGAAGAGTTGAAGTTTCGGGGTCTCAAAAGTCATGATTGTCACGTATTCATGCAGAAGTTGATCCCTGTGGCATTTATCGACTTGTTACCGAAATGTGTGGTTGAAGCACTGACAGAGATTTCTAATTTCTTCAGAGATCTATGCTTGATGGAGCTTCAGCTCAAAGACATAGATAAAATGGAGATGCAGATAGTGGAAATAATGTGTAAGTTAGAAATGATCTCTCCCCCATCGTTTTTTGATTCAATGGAGCATTTGCCTATTCACTTGTCATACGAAGCTAAGTTTGGCGGTCCCGTACAATATAGATGGATGTATCCATTTGAGAGGTAATGACATTAATGTTTTTAATACGATAAAATGTTCATTCTTTTTTGCTAATCTATATATCATATAGGTATATTCGATGTCTAAAGTAAAAGGTGAAGAATAGAGCCTGTGTAGAGGGGTCAATTGTTGAAAGGTATGTTATGGAGGAACTTATTAATTTTTGCTCGTTGTACTTTGAGCCGAATGTTCAGACGAAGCACAATCGCTTACGTCGGAATCAGGCTGTTGCACACGAGGAAAATGGAGAATTAACGGCCTTTAGTTATCCTGTATGTTCATTCGGTGGTAAAAAAAGGCGATTCTTAACCGATAGTGAGTATGCAGCTGCCACATTGTATGCACTTGTCAACATGAATGAAGTAGCGACATACATTGAGTAAGTAGTCATAACTATATATGTTTGGTGTAATTGTGTCATGTTCCTTTACAAACACATTGAGTATATAACTGTGCTGCAGTCAATATGATGCTGAAGTACGTGAAGCAAATTCGAGTATATCAGGCGGGGATTTGCAAAATTTGAGAAATGGAGAATTTGTGCAATGGTTTAAAGATCATGTAAGTCTAACCTTTACAAGTTCAATGAATCTACCATCATTGATTTATTCATATGGCTTAAGTAACTTTAGAATATGTTGTGTTAATGTACATTAGGTCCTCACAGATGAGTTAGCTGACAATCGGCTAAAACTTATTGTAGCGAACCCCGAATCCGGGCCCCGAATCGCCTTGGATCCGGTACGCTATTTCTATCACTATTTGCGGAAGATATAAACATAATTTGTTTATACATTACATTACACACTATTCCCCAAGGTCGAGTAACCTTAACTTAATACACATTTCATAAACTATCTATTATACAATAATATTTATCAAAATAAACTATTATAAACTAGTCGCACATATTCTCCCAAGATGAGCTTGGCATTCTCCTTTTTCCTGTATATGAACGCATTTGATTTACCTGCAATGTTTTATCATGATATAGCAAGGGTGAGCATGAAAGTTGCCCAGCAAGTTTATTTACAACAATTTAACGATATATCATGATTGAAGAGTATGAATAAAGGGCTCGCTATAATTCATCAATATAATTGAGAACTAGCACGAACAAATTTTTGACTGAACAAATATTTTACATGAACAAACATTTCTGAACCAACTGGTAATGAAGGTGATCAGCCTTTCATACCTGACTTATACATGCAAGATGTACAGAGTACAATTTTCATGGCAATCAGCAAAGATTAACCATAAGCTTGAAGAAACTACTCTTATTAGAGTTAAGTATGAGAAAACTTGCTTGAACCGTTGATTACCGCACGCAATTAATAACGCAATACTCGAAGACCTAATATTAATAATATAGATCTCCAGTAATTAGAATAATATCATCATAGTAATATACTGTTATATTATACACAGAATAACCTAAACACATTACCACATAAGCCTATTAGTCTATACCGCACATAAGACTTGGTATAAAGTCAAACTATTTAAGTCTGAGTTGAAACCCGACACAATTCTATCATCCCGACGGTCTAGTCGGACAATAATCGAGTTTAAGTTCAATTAAACTCTGACTAAGCACTTAACAATATCATAGATAATTTCTAATCAGACCAAACATTTTTTCTAAGCTCGTAATAATTTTCGGATAATTATTACCATTTATCAATATTTTAAAATCCTTAATACCGTATTTAAATGAATTAAATACCACAAAATACCTTAATCATTAATATTTATTTAATATAAAATATTAATGAAAATCATAACATAATATTATAATTTAATTATAATATCACAAAATATTTTTAATACCTTAAAATCATAATTATATGATTTTTAAACACTTAAATCCATTATCCGATAATTAATATTAATATTAAAATATTAATATTTTCATGCCAAAATATCAAAAGTTACATTTTATAACTTAAAAATATTTTTATAACACTTAAATCATTTTTATATGATTTATAAAACATTAATTCTAATTTTCCATAATTTATTTAATATATTTATTAAATAAATTAATTACCATTAATAATAAATTATTAATGAATTTCATCAAAAGTTATGGAAAATAACTTAAAAATATTTTCTTTTATCATAATATTACTTTTCATGATTTTTCATGAATTAAAAACTATTTTAAATAATTTATTTAATATTGTAATTAAATAAATAAATACCATTTATATTCCAAAAATATTAAATATTTTCAAAATATACTCAAAATAGTTAAAAACTATTTTTCAGACTTTAAAATAATTTTTCATAATTTATTTTGTATTTTTAATAATTAAAAACCATTTTTTTCTAATTATTAATCAATTTCCGGAAATTAATATAAATAAACCGTCGCTAAAGGCTTTTAGCGACACTTGTCTGTCGCCTTAGGTGTTCTTCACTCAAGAACACTGACAGGACCTAGTTCGAGGGTACATGTTTGACCGGATTTAAATCATGGTTCTGATCGATATCTGGGCCTGTGATTGATTTCATGTTGTAGTATTTATGTAATACTACAACTACCTATCAAGTTTCATGGCAATACAACAACGGAGAATCAAGATCTGGGCAGCCAAACTTTCTGACAAACGTGTTCTTCATTTTCTGGGTTACCCAGAAAATGAAGAACAGTCAAGCTGTCTTCTTTGATTCCTTATAACTTAGTGATCGAGCAACTTTTGTGCGATCTATCACTTCCAGTATGTACAAAACATGCAGGTCTATAACTATAACACTTAATCTCAGCATACAAGCATCAGATCTAACATTAAATGGTCGGTCAAAGTATGATACAAAACTCGCATATGAAGATTTCTGGGTTTTCCAGAAATCCTCAAGAACAGCCGGTCAATGGTGGTTTGACCTCGATTTCCTGCCGTTTCAGTTATGATATAAGTGATATAAAGGTCTTAATGTGTAGTCTAAATACCAGACTACAACTAAACAACAACAACTTGGCCTAACTGCTAACACACAGCAAGATAAAATGTATGAACAAACTTGTCAGACCGTTCTGGACATTCTGGGTTACCCAGATTTTCAGTCCATGTGACCGGTCAACAACCTTTGACCGCTTATATCTTTCGATCTGGACATGATCTGGACTTGTTTCAAGTCTCAGATCCAAGAGCTAACAACAAAGAACAAATCTATAACATTAAACACAACTAAACATTAACATACCAAGATCTAGAGGCCCTGACATTTGACTGTCAGACCATATTTTTCCCATTTTCCAGATTTCTATAAACATTAAATCCGAGCCTCTAGGTGTTATGGATTCATGATCCAACATCCCAGATCTCTAATTGACACCTTAATACACTATATTAACCAATCAATTACAACAAATAACCTAAGATCAAAGATTTCGAAATTTTAGGGATTTATACCTTTCTAGCTTTAATTTCCAAATCTGACTTTTGATTCTGACTTTGGTTTGCTGATTCAAGATCATGGATCATCTTTTCACTCTCCCTCACTCCAATTTTCGGATTTCTAGAGAGAGGATGGCTTTGGAGAAAAAGAAATAATGTGACCCCCCTTTCTCTCTCTTAATCTCTTATACTAACTTGATTCAATGTATGCTGCTGATTTGAGCTGATTTTGCTGGATTTGCTGGAGAGTTTGTCAAATGCTAGGGCTAGGCTAGGAAAGGGTTGCTCAACAACTTATGATATGGCCAAGATTTGCAAGCAACATTATTAAAGAATATGATTTAAGGGCATTTTTGTCCATTCCATTTTTTTCTAGGATTTTTCATGTATTGCAAACCCTTAGGGTTATAATTTGGATCATTGAGAGTTTAGGGTTTGACCCTAAAAATTAAGCAACTTAGTTTCTAACATTTTTCCGAATTTTCGGTTATAGAAAATTAGAAAATTAACATTTAAAAATTATAATTAGAATTTACTAATTATATTTAAAATTCCTTAATCATGCTTTAATCTTGTTAATTAGGATTAATAATTCCTAATTAGAATTGCTAATTACGCATTTAGGGTCAAAATGGTCATTAGGGTTTATAAACCGCTAATTAGGGTTTCTAATAGAAAAATTATAAATTTTCTAATTTAGAAATTAAATATTCGTAATTAGATTAGGGTTTCTAATTACTCATAATATTGAAATAATTAGGATTAGGGTTTCCTAATTAGCATTGCTAATTTTTAGCAATTAAATCACCACTGAAAAATTAGGGTTTCTGACGGAACAATTAGGGTTCCACAATTGAAAATTAGGGTTTGTTAATTAATCAACATTTACCCTAATTAATACATAATTAATAACACTTAAGCATTAAAATTCTCCATTATAATCCCAGATTAGGGCTTCAATTTGTCAGAATCTGAAATTAGGGTTTTCAGATCTGTCATTAGGGTTTTGTAATCAATTTGTCAAGATTAACCCTAATTAATCTTTTAACTATTTACACTTATGCCATTAAGTCCCCGATTTAGGGTTTCATACACCGAATTAGGATTTCGGATTCCCGGAACTGAAACTAGGGTTTCCAGAACCGATTTCTAGGGTTTCTTATCAGACGTTAAGATTATCTAACCGAACATTGTCGTTCTTAATATATTCTTAGGGTTTATCACAGATATAAGTTATCTTGTCCACCCTTGACCCTTAACCACATTCTGTACATAGAACATAACTATATACACAGAACATAATCACATAAATTCTTAATCCTGAATAATTCACCTATTCCCTTTACAGAATTTTGAAATCCTCAAAATTCAATCCCAATAACATTAAACGCATACACTTATTTTCTGTCTAGGCCTATTATTCGACCTTAAATCAATCATTTAAGATTTTGATAAATTGTCTAAATTCTCGGGTTGTCACACTTATAGCTGACGTCCCTGAAAGATCTGTAGATACTTATACATGCTATATTGTCAACGGTTACAAATTTAAGTGTTGTGAAATTAGGGTAGTCGCTTCTGCTGATTCTGGTGTTGTGGTGAAAGGTAGCTGCTACGATAACATTTGGGATGACTGGTATGGACGATTGCTAGAAGTTGTCGTTCTCAAATATTGGGGTCATAAAGAATTAGTTTGCTTCAATTGTCATTGGTTTGATGTAGAGAATGGAGTTAAAGTAGATAAAACTAGCTCAGTTTGTAAAACTAGCCAACACTTAGCCAAAAAACCGAAAAAGGGGTCAAAACCCGTATCGTCCATCCGAATGTCACGCAAACACACACATAGCACCGCGTAGGTAATAGACACGCGTTAGACCTGACGGGACTCGATTCCGATATACGGAGACCGAGTTATCGCCTAGTTTGCAAAACTAGCCAACACTTAGCCAAAAAGCTAAAAAAGAGGTCAAAACCCGCATCGGCTGGCTGAATGACACACAAACACACACATAGCACCGCGTAGGTAATAGACACGCGTTAGAACTGACGAGACTCAATTCCGACATACGGAGACTGAGTTCGAGTCCCGTTCGCCTAACTTGAAGAACACAAACTAAAATAATGTAAATATGTTTTCATTTTGATTTTGTTATTAATATTTTAATTTTGTAGGGTCTTGTTTAAGAGACTCGTGGAGGTGGAGGTGGTGGCACTGGTGATGACCGCTGAGCTGATGACGAGCAGCCTCCTTTAGTACAGGGCGATGACCGTCGAGTTGATGACGAACAGCCTCCTCCAGTATAGGGTGATGACCGCCGACTCGATGACATGGAGACAGGCGACGGGTTGTAGTTAGTTTAGTTTATGTTATATTCTGAGTTTCATGTATGTATTTATACAGTTTTTGAGTTGTACCGACGACCATTATATTTTTTATCTATATATTTTATTTGGGTTACTAGTTTATAACAGGTATAGTTGTGATTTGATGGTTGTTATTAGTTTATAACAGGTACAGTTGTGATTTGATGGTTGTTATTAGTTTATAACTGGTGTATATTTGTAAATGAACAGGGAAATTTTGAAATTTTAAAAAAAATATTCAAAATTTATGTAGTCATTGCCGGCGTGGGGTAATGGCGACGGCTATGCCGTCGCCAATGACTTATAGCGATAGACATGTTCATTGCCGACGGCTCCTATGTCAGTGCCGACGGTTATGTCGTCGGTAATGCATTTTTCCATCAAAAAAGTTGTGGGTCTTTGGTGACGGCTTTGCCATCGCTATAGCCGTCACCAATGACATTATGCCGTCGCCAATGCCTCCCGTTGGTAATGACAATGATGTCGACGGCTGGCGACGGGAGCCAGGGGCGACGACCTGAGGGGCAACAGTAGGGCCGACGGCAGTTCCTGTCGCCAATGACCTCAATGCCGACGGCACTATGGTCATTGGCGACGGCAGTCCCCGTCGACAATGGCTGTTTTTCTTGTAGTGTATGGTATAATTTAGATATTTATTCTGTTCGATAATTTCTAAATAGTGTTATAAAAGTGTCCTCACTTGGATAATCATTGTATTTAATCACATGGTCATTGGTTTCCAGTGTATACGTCGACTTAAAAAGTCATCTAAGCTATTTGATTCAGCTAGAAATAAACTTAAAAATATTGTTGAACAAGATAGAACTTTATTGTATCTAACCAGATTGTTTTGGTTCGGATTTCCGACTAAGTATGAAAATCCCGAACATGGGAAAACTTGTGTGCACCTAAGGTGGATAAGATGAACGATAATATCGTTCTTGCATGTAGTATTGATCAATACAGGGCACATTGGGATTATCACCCTCGCGCCCGTTAGTTATGATGGTTTGCGGATGAAGTTCTGCTAAACCTTAGCGAAAATTAAAAACAAAGTTCATAGTCTGTCGACTGCTCTTCATTTATAGTCAGTACGTAGTTTCAAAATTTTTATATAGAATTGATATGTTGTTATTATTGGTTCAGATTACTTCACAACTGTTGATTCATTGTAGAAGTGTCATTCAAAGAAAACATTTAATCCATTCAGCTTATATTTACTGTTGTTATTACTTGCTGGGCAATCAAATGCTCATTCTTGCTTTAAATTTAAATGTTTTCAGCTAAGCGTGATCAACCGGAATGTTTAGGCCAGAACAAAGGAAAAGGAAAGCAAACAGAATAATCTTATGATATTTTATGCAATAGTTTGTTTGACACCCCCAAATCCCGGTATTTCATTACCTCAAGATTTGGTGTTCATGTAATCAAAACATTCATATCTAACTACCCAATCTTAATAAATTGAATAATAAAACATTCCCATACAGGATTACATTAATAAAAACGTTATCTCCTAGGTTGTCTAACCTTTAAACATCATATAAGTATGAAAATAAAATTATTACATCACATCATTGATAAAAGTCTATCATTATAACAATAAAGTAAAATTGCAAGTCTTCATCACTGGTATATTTTTCCCTTTCCTTTGCTAGTTGTAGTTTTATCAACCTTCTCAGTCATAGCTGCAATAAGTGTATAAATATGCAAGAGTGACCAAACAAAGCTCACTTAAAATAAGAATAAATATCTTTGCATCATTTGCCAAAAAATAGGCTCAATAGAACTGAATGATATGTTCTACTAACATTACAACATTTGCCAAATCATAGGCTTAATAGAACTGAACGATATATTCTATTAACATTACAACATTTGCCAAATTATAGGCTTAATAGAACTGAATGATATGTTCTATTAACATTCTTAAACATACTACTGAGGGTCTAATGACCACGAACCATGTCCATAGTTATAAGTAATCTTTTAACTTTAACTTTAACAGTCATATGACTATAAGGACTCCACGTACTTAGGGGGATCAATCCTTCGTACAATGTATTGTGCACAACCATTTCAACGCTAAGCGTAAACCCCTAAACATAGGGTTGTTCATCTTAGTATTTAGAGTACAAGTCCGCACCAAAGAAAGTTTAGTTTGGATAAACTTTCAAGGGTAATTGAAGTTTAATGATCATCAACTAGGGAACTAGTTGAATCAACAATGCTTGATAATACAATAGTTGTTTAATAACAACATAACTTAGAACATTTGAGAATCATAAATGAACTAATTTTACATATCAAACTCATGCTTGAAATAACTATAGAGCATAAGCATTCAATTTAATGAATAAAATGGTTAACCTTTGCTTGAACAGTAAAATAAGCTAAGGTTTGAATCTTATAATCATTAGAAATGAAATTCCTGAACGTACATTTAACTGATAGCAAGTTGGAAACTAAAAAATTGCCCAAAAAGGTATTAACTCATGCAAAGAATTAAAACAATTCTTTGCATAGAGACGAGATTTCAAAAACTACGTTCATTATACAATAATAGAACTTACAAAACTTGCTTAACTGTAAACAAGTTTGAATGAATCAATCAAATAAGAATTTCCAATAACATTAGAGTTAGAGTTTGCTCAAATGAATTTTAGAAAGAATTGACTTATTCAATAACAGTTAAGATACAATGCTTGCTTAATCAAAAGAATGAAGTTACACAATATAATAATAGAACTAACTCAATGAATGTGTAGAGTTAGAAAACTTTCTCAATGTAAAAAGAAAGTTTAGAAATTTGCCTTGAGCGTAAGCTACAATATTAAACTCACGTTCACCTACACATTGGTTTAGAATCACATTGTCTATTAGATATGCTAACATACCATAACATATACTTTTCTAGCTAAGCTTATCATCTTAGCACAAGTCTTATGCTACTATATATATATTTCAGAATTCCCAAGTGTTAACATCACAACACCTACCTAACATTCACTGTATAAACTAAGTTATCATACAATGCGTCCGTACCCTACTCATCACTTTTACAACTTTGAATTCATAATACATATAACATAGCTCTGTTTTAACCTTATTATTACATGTTGGACACATTACCATAACCTTTAGTTAAGCTACAAAGAACGACCAAAGTCTGCAGAATTAACAGACTTCAGTGTCTGAAAATGGGCACTGGCACGGCCGCGCCAGTTTTATACTGAGATGCAGCACGCCCGCGCGGCAGCTGCTTGCCCACTCCTAAGGGCTGCGCGGTCGCGCGACGTACAGAACTCAGTTTTGCAGACAGAGCTTCAGCACTTTTCTTAAGTCAACTAACACGAATTTTACCCACCAAACAGTGATAATAACACGTATGATAAATATACAGTATCATAAACATGTTTGCTAACATTTACAACCAATTTGCATAATTTATGAATAACTAGAACTATTTTAATTTCTCACATTTCATGTTTTTCATAAAACTCAATTTTCTTGACATTCATCCTAAAAATCATCACTGTGAATTCAATACATGATCAAATCATCTCATTCAAATTACGTTATGTTCGTATCTCAATGAACTAACATATACAAGCTTCAATTTATACTTTAACATAAGAATTGACCATCAAAATTGGTACTTACCTAAGCCATACAAAGAATACATATATTGTCAAATTTTATTCCTACTATCAAACGAATTTAGCTAGCGATTTCCTTGATTGAACATACTCTCTAGCATCATAAACATGTATAATCATAATTACCAACTATATAGAAATAATTCAAAGAGATGAAATTTATAGAACATGGAATTTTTGTCGTGAAACCCATACATGCATATATAATATCAAAGTTGTGAACATACCTTCAAGTTAGCTTGCACAATCTTGCAATTGCAGACAATTTTCTCAAGTTTCACTCTCAAACTCTCACAAATCTCTCTGTAATTCTCTGAACTCTCAAACTCTTCTCTTCTCTAAGCTTTAGCAATTATAGACACATAATACGTAAAAGAAAACTGATACCTTAATACGCATACTAATGATATTACAGTTATAACATAAACGTATATAATATAAATATATTATATTTATTATTTTATTTGTTTTATTAAAAAAAATTAGAAATCCCAAAAGCCATAAGGCTTGTTTGGCAAAACCCTTTAAATTTAAAGAATTAATATATTAAGCCTTATTTGTTAAAAACTAAATTAAACTACTTTAATTTATTTTAATATCTCTTTATAATATAGTTATTTGTCACACTTTATTTAGTCAAGCTTTCATATTTAATTTAATTATTTCACCTAACAATTAATTAAATTAATCATTTAATCACATAACTCAATAAAAATAATTATCCATTATATTGAAATATCAATATAATAATAAATTTCTTAATTAATTAATTATTTATTTAACAAATAATTCTCCAAATAAAATTAAATCAATTAAACAAATATTTATTCAACGATAAACACATCCATTAAATATTTATATAATTCAATAAATATTTAATATTACATTTAAAATTCTGGAATGTTACATCATTCACTCCTTAAAAGGATTATGTCCTCAGAATCACAATTCAAATAATCAAATCTTCACATTCTTCCTTACTTACAAAGATTTTATCCCTTGAATCGAAGACATAGATTAAACAAATAACTCAGGGTAATTTTTTATCATTTCAACTTCGAGTTCCCACGTTGCCTCTTCGACATTGTGGTTTCTCCATATCACCTTCACAGAAGGTATTACTTTATTTCTGAGCACTCGTTCTTTCCTGTCGACTATCTGGATAAGAGTCTTTTCATAAGACAAATCTTTATCGAATTGCAATGGTTCGTACTCGATCACGTGCTAGTAATCGGGTTTATACGGTCTTAACACCGAAATATTAAAAACATTATGAATGTTTTCTAACTCTGGAGGTTGAGCTACCTCATAAGCCATTTCCCCCACTCTTCGTAGTATTTCAAACGAACCAATAAATCTTGGGCTGAGTTTTCCTTTCTTGCCAAAACAAATTTTCTCATTCCAAGGAGAAACTTTTAGGAAAACAAAATTTCCTACTTCAAATTCGCGATTCTGCCTGGGTTGATCGACATACTTTTTTTGTTTGTCTTGGGCTACTACCAATCTTGTCCTGATGAGTTTGACAACTTCAGTAGTTTGTTATACCAGTTCTGGTCCTAACAGTTGGCGTTCACCGACTTCATCCTAGCACAGTGGAGTTCTGCACTTTCTACCGTACAATGCCTTGTAAGGTGGCATGCCGATGCTCGCATGGTAAATGTTGTTGTAAGCAAATTCTACAAACGGTAAATGTTCATCCCTGTTTCCTTTGAAATTCATGATGCATACTCTCAGCATATCTTCCAATGTTTGGATTTGTAACGCCCTAAAATCCGGTCTATCTTCACACCCGGATTCCGTACGTCACGAGTACATCATTCATCCAACATACATCATTATATACTAAAATATAACAACATACACTCTCAAATCTCAGGTTCTGGAAACCTTATAACCTCTTTCATTACAAATAATGGTAATTACATTATTCATTTCATCTTACAAGAGTGACTTTTATCCGCCACCAAGGATATATAACAGTTCATTAAACTAGTCTATAATTCAATTCATCTTTCTAATTTACAAGTCTTCACTTGATCTTCTCGCTACCTTCACACTCTGAATGACAATTCATCTAGAGACCGTCAGCTTGATCTTTACGGGATCCTTAAGTTCTTCTAACCTTGTTCGCTGAAAATTGTTTTTCATTTAAAGCAAGTGTGAGCATTAAATTGCCCAGCAAGTCATAACAGTTGAACAAACAACTTCAGAATTAAAACATTTCTTTAGGACTTCTATAACAGAACAAAGGATATGAAGCAGCTTGAATAATAGGAATAGTCTCGATTCTTATCATCTTAAAACATCAATCATTTTCTCTTTGAAATACTTTCATCCTTCTACCTTTTTCATACACATCATGTCTAGCTAGAATCATTAGCACAGACTTAACAATAACGGTTCATGTATAAACAGAACATATTGTATTGAACAACTCAATCACAGAACAATGCATATCATAGAAACACCGAAGTGTTCAAATTGTGGCTCAAGGCCTCATACGTTCTACCACATTGAACAAATATCGCACATTCGCACATAGACAGAGCTTCTCAAGTACAACATCTGAGAATTTTAAGAAACTAGCATTCATGTAATATGAATGAAGTTAGGAAACTTGCCTTACACTCAGCTACAACTTACGCCGAACTATTCATGTGACAATCCGAGAAATTAGACAATTTATAAAAATCTTAAATGATTGATTTAAGGTCAAATAATAGACCTAGACAGAAGATAAGTGTATGCGTTTGGTGTTATTGGGATTGAATTTTGAGGATTTCAAAATTCGATAAAGGAAATAGGTGAATTATTCAGGATTAAGGATTTATGAGAATATGTTTTGTGTTTATGGTTATGTATGTGTTCAGAATGTGGTTTAGGGTCAAGGGTTGACCAGATTAATTATATATGTGTCAAACCCTAAGTATATATTAAGAATGTCAATGTTCTGTTAGAAAACCCTAACGTCTGATGAGAAACCCTAGAATCGGTTCTGGAAACCCTAGTTTCAGTTCCGGGAATTCGAAACCCTAAATTCATGTTATGAATATGGTGATTAAGTTAGAACCCCAACGATATGTTCAGAAACCCTAATTTGGGAAATCAAAGGCTAAATATAATGGCTTATGTATTTTGATAATATATTAGAGATAACCCTAATTGCTAAATTAGAAACTCTAATGCTATGTATAAAATCGTAAGGATTAATAGTTGTGAGTAATGAATATGAACATTATGTGATGGTTTATCTTTTTTTATTATATAAACAAACAAAAGAAACTAGTGAAACCCTAAATATATATTAGGAATGAAGAATTTAATAACTTAAGGGTTATGGAAAAAGAGAATTGTGGTATTTAAAATACATGCTAATTCTAGGAGATTTATTCTATATATCTCAAATGATTAATTTTATAACCTAATTATAGCAAGTCTAATTGGGTTAAGGAAATGAATGGGCTTGTAAGTAAGGATTTATGTTATAATTGAGGAAATTGAAACCCTAAGTAAATGAATTGAGTTGGATAAGAATTTAAGGTATTGGATTATGTATATTTTAGAGGCCCAAGCAATACATTAATTGAGTGGCTCACATATTTTTATTGTTAAGCCCAAAAGATTTAAGAAGTGGCCCAAATTTGGAGCCCAATTGAAGGAAGGGCATAATGGACATTTGGTTATATTAATAGTGTTGGACTATGATTGATTTACATGGCCCAAAGGATTAAATTCTTATGTCTAATGGGTTAATTTTGTAAGCCCAAAACATTAAAGAAAAAGTCCAATTTTTAAGCCCAAGTAAAGGAGGGGAATATTGGATATTTAGTAAATCAAATAAGCATTAAATCAAAAAGCCAAACTTGGAGTATCCTAAGGCCAAGTGGCCGGCTATTAAGAGGAGAAAGGAAGGGGAAGAATGTAATGTTTGCTACTTTAGTTGGTGAACAACTATGCAAGGTGGCAACATTTTATTTAGCCAACATGTTTGGTCATTCTTGCAAGCAATCCTTTAGTAATTGTGTGAGAGAAAGAGAATTGGTGGAGAATGAAGGCCACATGGCCGAATGATCAAGGGAAAGAAAGAGAGAAGATATGCTAGGATATAATATATAGATATACTAACTATATCTATAGATATTTTACAAACACTTAAAACATCTTTCTCTTTCATTTTATTACTAGTTGTCTAAACTAAAGAGAGTGAGATAGTGAGATAGTGAGAATAGAGAGAGAGCTGTATGGCTTGGTTGAAGAGGAGAGAGAGAGAGTTTTCTTCAAATTCTCCTAGCTCCATAGCTACCTTGGGAAGAAGAAGAAGAAAGGGAGCATGAAAAATCAAAGGTATAACACCTTTATTTTTATATAATTTTATTTGGATTATTCTGAAGCAAACTTTGAATCTTTATTTCTAAACTCAAAAATCATGTATATACATGTTAATGAGTGTTTTATGTTTAGAATTAACCATATTGGGTGTTGATTTGGTTGGAATCAAAGGAAGAGAAAAATGTAATTTTTCCGGAAAAGTTTAAACTTTTAAAGTGTGAGCTAGGTTTTGATTTTTCTTGAAATATATGATGAATATTTATGATTTATGTTCTTGGGATACTAGATATATGTGTTAAGGGTAAAATCCCTTTGGAATT
Source organism: Panax japonicus (assembly GCA_020205505.1). Classification (NCBI taxonomy): domain Eukaryota; kingdom Viridiplantae; phylum Streptophyta; class Magnoliopsida; order Apiales; family Araliaceae; genus Panax; species Panax japonicus. The sequence goes on from CM035107.1 coordinate 45,953,194, forward strand.
ACTCAATTAAGTGGAATATTGAGCAAGTTATGGGATTTCTCCCAAACTACTCAAAGTTAAGAAAACTGTTAGAAGGACAGTTTTGAACAGCCACTTCCAGGCTAAATTCCGGGTGTTTAACATGTCCAAACATGAATTGTGATAGATGAAAACTGTAGTTCGGAAAGATACAAACCCAAAAAAATTGACGGATCATTAATCGGGGTTATAGATTTCATTTTATTTAAGTTTTGGTGAAGGACTCCAAAACTGCCAAATGACAAAAAGTTGCTGCCCAAAATTTTCCGGGGGCTGTTTCGGACATTTATTTAATGAGAAAAATTCCAGGCTTTTGGAAAATGAAAATATAAGGTATTATGTAGCTCGTGTGGAAAAATGAGCTGATTCCAAGTTAAAACGACCATGTTATGACCATTACAATGTTTTTGATTTTCCGACGGAAATCGTTATAAACGGAGTTCTACAACTCCGATTGCCACGAAATTTAAAATGGAGCATCACGTTAGCATATATACGGTTATGCCAAGAGATGGGAATGTTTGGAGTTAAGCACGAGGTAGCTAATTTCTTAAGCTACACACTAGAATTAATTTTTGAAAAATATCAAAGGAAGTTGGAAAATTATGGAAAAATAATTTTTGTGCATAAAATATGTGTATATATGTTTGGAATAAGGATAGAAAAATAATAAACTGATTTGGTATTTTCGTGATACGAATTTAGAATACAGATTGCTGGATTGTATAATTTGTGATTCCAGTTTGCTGGATTGAGAAATAGTTTACTGAAATTGAAAATATGTTAAATCCAGTTTGCTGGATTGCAGTTTAGATTGCTGGATTTGGAATTCAGGTTACTGGATTTGGAATCCAGGTTGCTGAGTTGGTAATTTAGTTGCTAGATTTAGAATTCAGGTTGCTGGATTAGTATTTGACTTATTAGATGTTAATGAATACTTATGAGATGAAAAAACGAGTGTTAAATCATATAAATGTGATTCTATGGCATGGTTAAGTGCTTAGGCAGAGTTTAATTGAACTTAAACTCGATATTTATTCCGACTAGACTGTCGGGATGTTAAAATTGTGTCGGTTTCAACTCAAACTTAATAGTCTAATTTGATGCTAAGTCTTATGTGTAGTATAGACTGATAGAATTATGTGCTATGTGTTTAGGTTATTCTGTGGATATAAATATAACTGTATTATATTGTGATGATATTATTCTAATATTGGAGATCTATATTACTAATATTAGGTCTTCGGGTAAAGCGTTATAAATTGCGTTGCGGTAATCAACGGTTCAGGCAAGTTTCTTTTACTTAACACTAATAAGAGTAGTTTCTTCAAGCTTATGGTTAATCATTGCTGATTGCCATGAAATTTGTACTCTGTACATCTTGCATGTATAAGTCAGGTATGAAAGGCTGATCAGCTTCATTACCAGTTGGTTCAGAAATGTTTGTTCATGTTTAAAACTTGTTCAGTCAGAAGTTTGTTCGTGCTAGTTCTCAATTATATTGATGAATTATAGCCAGCTTATTATTCATACTCTTCAATCATGATATATCGTTATATTGTTGAACTTAAACTTGCTGGGCAACTTTCATGCTCACCCTTGCTATATCATGATAAAACATTGAAGATAAGGCGAATGCGTTCGGATACAGGAAACGGTTAAAGCCAAGTTCAGCTTGGGATATAAAGTGCGGCTAGTTTGTAATAGCGTATTTTGATAAATGTGTTGTATGATAGAAAATTTATGATTTGTGTATAAGTTAAGGTTATTCGATTTTGGGGAAATGTGTGTAAAGTTTAATGTATAAACAATTTATGTTTATATCTTCCTCAAATAGTTATAGAAATAGTATACCGGATCCGCGGCGATTTGGGGCCCGGATTTGGGGATGCTACAGTTGGTATCAAAGCTGTTGGTTATGAAGCTTAGGTAGGAATACTTGAGACCAATAACCACAGTGATTAGGATAAGACTAACTCAAATAGAGTTAATTGGTCGGTAAGATTCAAAGACGAATCTCGGCGAGTGTAAAGACACAGAGTTCCCTAACTCTGATAATAAAGTTGAACAGTAATGGTGAATAGAACGAGTCTAAAAGACTGAAAGTGCAGGGATATGAGATCGTAAAACAAAACGATCAAGGCATAGAAATAAATCGTAATATATACGATAAGATCACCCCGTGATCTAATAAGGTTATGATATGGGAAAAGAATCAATCTGATGATTGAAAAGTTTACAGCAAGATGCTGTGTATCAGTTGTACTATGAAATTGTACTATGAAAACTCATGAAAATGTTATGGATTATGAATACGGATTAAATGAAATTCGTATTGAGAAGGAGTTAAGATTAGGTGGGGATTTCAATGAGGACTTATGTCGGAAGCTGAGTTGTATGATTCCTTGTATGGGCGGGGAATTTGTACTTGGTTTTAGAATCACTTAGCTTCCTGGTCGATGTAGTGGTTAGGTTGACCAATTCTTTGTATGGGCGGGGAATTGTCCTCTTAGCTTTCTATATTGATTAGTGGCTGAGTTTGGTTTGACAACCACTTAGTTTCTGGCACTGATAATCATTGAAATGTTTGTGTCGCGCTGTTTGCTAAATGCATGTTAAGAGGGTGAATCCTTTCTCATGTGTATAACAAATAGATATGTCATAGGTAGAGAATATAAGGTTAAGTACGAGTTCTTAAAACTCATACTTATGTGACATTCTTGATTCATAGTTATATGAAATGTTTATGGACCCCTCAGCGAATGGACGCCAAAGGTCTGTCTAGGAAAGTTCTTAAACTCATATAATTGTGGCCAGGTTATGAACTCATAAGTGTGGTTTTATGAACTGGGTATAGTTGTGTGTGAATGGAGTATTAAGGATTATAGGAACAGATAGAATGTTTAAGTAAATGATTTGAAATATCAAAATTTGTTTTTAATTATCACTCATGTACCATGTAACCTGGTGCAGAGATGATAAAAATGTGATGGAGTTGTAAATACAGGAATACTTAGTGTGAATTTGATCTTTGCTCGCGTTTTGAGTATCTTTAATAGATACACGAGAAATTTGAGTATATATCAAAGTAAATCTTTGATAGATACCCGAGAAGTTTGAGTATCTTTGATAGATACCCGAGAAGTTTGAGTATCTTTGATAGATACCCGAGAAAATAAGTTCAAGATCTTGTGTGATCGCTCAGTATAAATGGTGTAAGGTGCACGGTGTAAGGTGTAAGGTGAATTTCGGGGACAAAATTCTTAGAAGGAGGGGTGAATGTGACAACCCGAGAAATTACACAATTTATGAAAATCTTAAATGATTGATTTAAGGTCAAATAATAGACCTAGACAAAAGATAAGTGTATGCGTTTGGTGTTATTGGGATTGAATTTTGAGGATTTCAAAATTTGATAAAGGAAATAGGTGAATTATTCAGGATTAAGGATTTATGAGAATATGTTTTGTGTTTATGGTTATGTATGTGTTCAGAATGTGGTTAAGGGTCAAGGGTTGACCATATTAATTATATATGTGTCAAACCCTAAGTATATATTAAGAACATCAATGTTCTGTCAGAAAACCCTAACGTCTGATGAGAAACCCTAGAATCGGTTCTAGAAACCCTAGTTTCAGTTTCGGGAATCCGAAACCCTAAATTCATGTTATGAATATGGTGATTAAGTTAGAAAACCTTAACGATATATTCAGAAACCCTAATTTGGGAAATCAAAGGCTAAATATAATGGCTTATGTATTTTGATAATATATTAGAGATAACCCTAATTGCTAAATTAGAAACTCTAATGCTATGTATAAAATCCTAAGGATTAATAGTTGTGAGTAATGAATATGAACATTATGTGATGGTTTATCTTTGTTTATTATATAAACAAACAAAAGAAACTAATGAAACCCTAAATATATATTAGGAATGAAGGATTTAATAACTTAAGGGTTATGGAAAAAGAGAATTGTGGTATTTAAAATACTTGCTAATTCTAGGAGATTTATTCTATATATCTTAAATGATTAATTTTATAACCTAATTATAGCAAGTCTAATTGGGTTAAGGAAATGAATGGGATTGTGAGTAAGGATTTATGTTATAATTGAGGAAATTGAAACCCTAAGTAAATGAATTGGGTTGGATAAGAATTTAAGGTATTCGATTATGTATATTTTAGAGGCCTAAGCAATACATTAATTGAGTGGCTCAAATATTTTTATTGTTAAGCCCAAAAGATTTAAGAAGTTGCCCAAATTTGGAGCCCAATTGAAGGAAGGGCATAATGGACATTTGATTATATTAATAGTGTTAGACTATGATTGATTCACATGGCCCAAAGGATTAAATTCTTATGTCCAATGGGTTAATTTTGTAAGCCCAAAACATTAAAGAAAAAGTCCAATTTTTAAGCCCAAGTAAAGGAGGGGCATATTGGATATTTAGTAAATCAAATAAGCATTAAATCAAAAAGCCAAACTTTGAGTATCCTAAGGCCAAGTGGCCGGCTATTAAGAGGAGAAAGGAAGGGGAAGAATGTAATGTTTGCTACTTTAGTTGGTGAACAACTACGCAAGGTGGCAACATTTTATTTAGCCAACATGTTTGGTCATTCTTACAAGCAATCCTTTAGTAATTGTGTGAGAGAAAGAGAATTGGTGGAGAATGAAGGCCACATGGCCGGATGATCAAGGGAAAGAAAGAGAGAAGATATGCTAGGATATAATATATAGATATACTAACTATATCTATAGATATTTTACAAACACTTAAAACATCTTTCTCTTTCATTTTATTACTAGTTGTCTAAACTAAAGAGAGTGAGATAGTGAGAATAAAGAGAGAGCCGTATGGCTTGGTTGAAGAGGAGAGAGAGAGTTTTCTTCAAATTCTCCTAGATCCATAGCTACCTTGGGAAGAAGAAGAAGAAAGGGAGCATGAAAAATCAAAGGTATAACACCTTTATGTTTATATAATTTTATTTGGATTATTCTGAAGCAAACTTTGAATATTTATTTCTAAACTCAAAAATCATTTATATACATGTTAATGAGTGTTTTATGTTTAGAATTAACCATATTGGGTGTTGATTTGGTTGGAATCAAAGGAAGAGAAAAATATAATTTTTCCGGAAAAGTTTAAACTTTTAAAGTGTGAGCTAGGTTTTGATTTTTCTTGAAATATATGATGGATATTTATGATTTATGTTCTTGGGATACTAGATATATGTGTTAAGGGTAAAATCCCTTTGGAATTACTCAATTAGGTGGAATATTGAGCAAGTTATGGGATTTCTCCCAAACTACTCAAAGTTAAGAAAACTGTTAGAAGGACAGTTTTGAGCATCCACTTCCAGGCTAAATTCCGGGTGTTTAACATGTCCAAAAATGGATTGTGATAGATGAAAACTGTAGTTCGGAAAGATACGAACCCAAAAAAATTGACGGATCATTAATCGGAGTTATAGATTTCATTTTATTTAAGTTTTGGTGAAGGACTTCAAAACTGCCAAATGACAAAAAGTTGCTGCCCAAAATTTTCCGGGGGCTGTTTCGGACATTTATTTAATGAGAAAAATTCCATACTTTTGGGAAATGAAAATATAAGGTATTATGTAGCTCGTGTGCAAAAATGAGATGATTCCGAGTTAAAACGACCAAGTTATGACCATTATAATTTTTGTGATTTTCCGATGGAAATCGTTATAAACGGAGTTCTACAACTCCGATTGCCACGAAATTTAAAATGGAGCATCACGTTGTCATATATACGGTTATGCCAAGAGATGGGAATGTTTGGAGTTAAGCACGAGGTAGCTAATTTCTTAAGCTACACACTAGAATTAATTTTTGAAAAATATCAAAGGAAGTTGGAAAATTATGGAAAAATAATTTTTGTGCATAAAATATGTGTATATATGTTTGGAATAAGGATAGAAAAATAATAAACTGATTTGGTATTTTCGTGATACGAATTTAGAATACAGATTGCTGGATTGTATAATTTGTGATTCCAGTTTGCTGGATTGAGAAATAGTTTACTGAAATTGAAAATATGTTAAATCCAGTTTGCTGGATTGCAGTTTAGATTGCTGGATTTGGAATTCAGGTTGCTGGATTTGGAATCCAGGTTGCTGAGTTGGTAATTTAGTTGCTAGATTTAGAATCCAGGTTGCTGGATTAGTATTTGACTTATTAGATGTTAATGAATACTTATGAAATGAAAAAACGAGTGTTAAATCATATAAATGTGATTCTATGGCATGGTTAAGTGCTTAGGCAGAGTTTAATTGAACTTAAACTCGATATTTATTCCGACTAGACTGTCGGAATGTTAAAATTGTGTCGGTTTTAACTCAAACTTAATAGTCTAATTTGATGCTAAGTCTTATGTGTAGTATAGACTGATAGAATTATGTGCTATGTGTTTAGTTTATTCTGTGGATATAAATATAACAGTATTATATTATGATGATATTATTCAAATATTGGAGATCTATATTACTAATATTAGGTCTTCGGGTAAAGCGTTATAAATTGCGTTGCGGTAATTAACGGTTCAGGCAAGTTTCTTTTACTTAACTCTAATAAGAGTAGTTTCTTCAAGCTTATGGTTAATCATTGCTGATTGCCATGAAATTTATACTCTGTACATCTTGCATGTATAAGTCAGGTATGAAAGGCTGATCACCTTCATTACCAGTTGGTTCATAAATGTTTGTTCATGTTTAAAACTTGTTCAGTCAGAAGTTTGTTCGTGCTAGTTCTCAATTATATTAATGAATTATAGCCAGCTTATTATTCATACTCTTCAATCATGATATATCGTTATATTGTTGAACTTAAACTTGCTGGGCAACTTTCATGCTCACCCTTGCTATATCATGATAAAACATTGCAGATAAGGCGAATGCGTTCGAATACAGGAAACGGTTAAAGCCAAGTTCAGCTTGGGATATAAAGTGCGGCTAGTTTGTAATAGCGTATTTTGATAAATGTGTTGTATGATAGAAAGTTTATGATTTGTGTATAAGTTAAGGTTATTCGATTTTGGGGAAATGTGTGTAAAGTTTAATGTATAAACAATTTAAGTTTATATCTTCCGCAAATAGTTATAGAAATAGTATACCGGATCCGCGGCGATTTGGGGCCCGGATTTGGGGATGCTACAGTTCATTTGAATTCCTATATAACACATAAGGAGAAAACATAAACACCAATTAGTCATATATTGAACTTACGCATTGGTGTACTTAACTTTACTTCTTAGAGTTCGCGTTCTTGCAATATAAGTTTACGAGGCTAACTTCTTTTACCAATTTACAGCTTTATGACATACGGAGATGTCTTACTCATACGTTCATCATCTTGGATGATTTATATTCTTATCTTCTTCTTATAACTTCTCTAGGACTCAGCACACATCGCGTCTCTGCTAGTAGTCCATATGGTACTCTGAGTGGTTTCCCACAAACAACCAACCAACAAACAAGTTCTCGTCTCATCTACACTACCATCACAGTGAGTTAGATTGGTTGCCAGTTTTGTATATACCTTCGCTCTTTGAAGGAATTATTTAGCCCAGCTCCCATATGTCAACCATCAAAGGTTACGATTGTACCACAACCTAAATTTTCTTAACTTATACGAACTATTAAACTATAATGTTCGATTAAGTCAATTTCTTATTCCTTACGGCTTTCTGAGAACTAAATGCCATCCTTCCGGATTCATTCTTTATTGAATCACCTTCGGCTTTCAATAATCTTATTACCGTTTGTTAAGTCTTTCTTGATAATCCATATACTATTTAATACGTTCGTTATCCATTATATGAACCCCATGTTCATTACTCATTCTTAGTGTCAAAGCCATACCAATCATTGTATGCTAAGACCAAGCGTCCATCGCAATAACGTTACGTTCACAGCGTCTATACGCTTCACAGTTATCTCTCATTATCATGATACAACATTGAAATGTTATTCATTACCCTCGTCACTCAACGTCTAAGGAATCACAACCATAGCAATTCCTCACGTTCGTTCATCCCGACTACGGTCCCCGGATATCGGTTACGTAACCCACGATTATATTCTTTGTTATTTAATCTTGTTTAATCTATACGTTCAACCTTTAATAAAGGTTTACATCACTTGATTAAGTGTTACATTAGTTGAATATTATATTCTTTATTGTCCCTTACATTTCCCCCAAGAGCTGAGCAGTTAAAAAATCATCTCTGGCTTTTTCCCAACACTGGCATCGCGGCGCCACTCCCTTTGTTATCTCACGCACCGCAGTGCAAGTTTGCAGTACCCGGCCCCTGGTCTGGCGCTGCTGCGCCACTCTACAAGGCATGACAAGTGCCGCGGCGCCAAGCCCTAACCCTAGAAATTTTCTCTAAGTGTTAAATAAATTTTGAGATGCTTACTTCACGATCTCATATCTCCTTCGTTATAAATCGTAATGAGGTCGTTCCAAGGCCATTCTCTTCCTTATCTTATGTACTTTAATACCCCTCAGACAGAACTTCGTTCTGAATTTGTTAACGTGCCATTAGATTGGCTTGATCTTCACTCTTCGTTCATTTTTACGTTTTTAACGGTCTTCGTTTGTTCGTCCGTAATTCGATCATTCGAACTCGGAACTTGTTCGTTCTTGAGTCTATGACTCACGTTTTATACGTTCTATTACTTTCTTATGAAACCCTACACGTTCGGGTTCATTTACTAACTTTCTAATTCTCGTTCGTCTTTTACGAAATTTTGCCATAACTTCGTTATAGCTAAGTTTTAATTCGTTCTTCATGAATGTTTCTACCATTCCTAACCAAAAAAAATACACATCTAACTTATACGCGATGGTTTTAAATTTGTCCATCAACAACGTTCTTCGTGTTCTTCACGTGTTCTTCGTTCGTTCTTCATTTTAATCAATATTTTGGATTACGATTCCACTTTTTATTGGAATTTGATGTTATAGAACATTATTCCTTACTTATTTCACCTACTTATTCATATAATCCATTCGGATCGCTCTAATTCATTACGAATCTTATACTTCCTTAAGAAATTTACAAACTAAACTTCTAGTTTATTATTTCTTCATTTTCCTCTGATTTCAACCATATGAAATCATCTCTAACCTTATCTACCTCTTATCTTCATTAAGTTATGTTTTTAAACATAAAAACTTAATGAAATTTAAAAGAGATTTGGTTCCAGATTATCGTTCTTCTTTAATCCTCTTCCGTTATACAAAGCCGACGATTTGCAAGCTTTGCTATTACACGATCACTTTCGATCCGATCATTCATGCTCATGCTCTTCCTTCTCCCTCCCATCCGACTTCTCTCTATCTCTCTCAAGTGTGGGATTTTCAAAACCCACAAATAATGAAATAAGCTTAATATTTATAGATTTTCAAAGCTAAGGGCATTTTAGTCATTTCACCCCCACCTCCTTACTATTCCCACCTCCTCCCACAACTTAGCCACCAAGTTTACTTGGCCACCACCCTTACTTGGTGGCCAAGTAGCCTCCCCACATGCTCATGGGTCAACCCATAGGTTGCCCATTGGTTATTACCCATCCGTTTACCAATCGGTTCAATCCGCGGTTTCTTTTCTTGGTTTGAGCCTTAACCCTAATTCTTATTGGGCCTATCTTGGGCTTGATTTCACAAAGAGTTGGGCTTGACATAATCCAAGTCCAATTAGATTCTACAAAGTCCATGAACTCAAAGTTCATTAAGACTTTATCGTATTCTACTCATCTTATTCTCGTATTCTCATATTTTCTTTGTATATAGCTCGTACGATATTCGTATTATACGTCGTAATAATCTTCGTACTATACTCATTTAATAATTCATATCATACTCATATCTCTCACGCATAATAACCCTAATTATTATACGTGATCATAAAATTCTCGGAACTCACTTTTCCTAACCCTTAGGTTTTGAGTCCGTAGGCGAAAACTTCGTTTTTGCCATAACTGAAATATTATTGAATATTCCATCACATCTCAAAATTAAACGTAATCTATAGCTTCTCGGAATTTTAAAATAAATCTCCGAGCAGAAACGGATGAATAGTGCCTATTTCGTCTTTTTCCCCAAAAATATTTTGTTCCCGGAAAACTTCTATTTTCGTCTTGAAAATTCTTATTCTCTCAATCTAGCTCATAGGCAGAATACTCCCGATTTATAATCATCCTAGGTTATAGAACGATTAATAAACACATAGCACATATTAATATTAATAAAAATTCCTTTTACTAATAACTAATCCTTTAAACTTAAATTCTGGACAACCTGAATTTCTGGGTCGTCACAAGATTCTTAGTTCTCTTTGCCCGTCGGTTTGCAGATGGTATGTTGTACTCATTCGCAACTGTGTTCCCATACATTCTTGTAGTCTCTTCCAGAAGTTTGATGTAAACCTTAGATCTCTGTCTGATACAATTGACACTTGAACTCCATGTCTTGACACTATCTCTTTAACGTACAGTTTTGCTAGCTGATCAAGATTAAATCTAATCTTTATTGGCAAAAATTGTGCATATTTTGTTAGTCTGTCCACTATCACCCATATCGCATCGTATCCTTTCTGAGTCATTGGAAGTCCTACCACAAAATCCATTGTGATATTCTCCCATTTCCATTCCGGTATTTCCAACGGTTGAAGTAACCCGCTTGGTCGTTGATGTTAAGCTTTCACCTTCTGACATGTCAAGCATTTTGCAACGCATTCTGCAACGTATCTTTTCATATTCGGCAACCAAAAATGTCGTCGGAAATCTTGATACATCTTTGAACTTCCTGGATGAATCGAATATCTTGTGTTGTGTGCTTTGGTCAAGATTTCTTCTTTAAGCTCTGGCACTGCTAGAACCCAAATTCTTCTCTCGAACCGTAGTAGTCCTTCGGTATCGATCTTGTATTTTACATCACTACCATTAATCACTTTCTTTTTGATTGTTTCACATTCTTTATCTTGTAGTTGAGAATTCTTCACTTTGTCTACCAAAGTTGGACTAGCATCTATCTGGAATAGTCGTTCATCGGATTCCTTTGGAAATTTGATTTCCAACTCTAGCTTTGTCATTGCTGAAATAAGCTCCTCTTGAGTGGTTATCAGCATCAACTTCTCCTGACCTTTCCTGCTCATAGCATCTGTAACCACATTCGATTTGCCCGGATGATAAAAGATCTCACAATCGTAATCCTTTATCAATTCCATCCACCTTCTTTGTCTCATATTCAGGTCTTTTTGTGTGAAAATATACTTCAGACTTTTATGGTCTGTGTAGATTTCACATTTTTCTCTATAGAGATAGCGTCTCCATATCTTGAGAGTAAATACTACTGTAGCCAATTCCAAATCATGAGTCGGATAACCATTCTCATAATCCTTCAGTTGTCTTGATGCATACGCAATTACTTTTCTGTTATACATAAGAACACATCCCAACACTTTATGCGAGGCATCACTATCACCACAATGTTACCTGTACTATTTGGTAATGACAACACAGGTGCCATACTTAATTTCTTCTTCAAATCCTGGAAACTTTCTTCACATTTCTTCGTCCAAAAACAAATTTCACAGCTTTCCTTGTCAAATTTATTAATGGAGTGGTTATCTTAAAAAATCTTGAATAAACCGTCTGTAATAACCGACCAGTACCAAGAAACTCCTCACTTCTGACGGTGTTCTTGGTTGTTCTCAATTGATTACAACTTCCACTTTTGATGGATCCACTGAAATCCCATGTTTGTCAATCACGTGCCAAAGAAATTGCACACGAACTAGTCAAAATTCGCATTTAGAGAATTTCGTGTACAATTTTTCCTTTCTTAGTGTTTCCAATGTCAAACGTAAGTGTTCCACGTGTTCTTCTTGAGTTTTGGAATACACCAGAATATCGTCGATGAATACCACTACAAACTTGTCTAAGAATGGTTTAAACACCCTATTAATCAAATGCATGAATGCAGCAGGTGCATTGGTTAAACCAAAAGACATCACCAAAAACTCGTAATATCTGTGATAACCCAGGATTTCGAATAATCCAAAATTTGCGAATATTTTTTTTTTTTAATTAATATTAATATTAATTATCAATTTTGTGACAAGTATCTGTGATACGAGTCTCGAGAAAGTCAATTTGTGTATTGACTAATAAATTTAAAGTAGAGTTGTGCTTAACGGAGAATAGAAACCCTAACCCTAATTTTATTCGATAGAAAATATAGTTAAAATAATTATATTAATATGTATGTGTTTGAACGGTACGGAATTTTTGATCAATGATTGATCAGATAAAGTTTTATACTAATAAAACCCTAATAAGAGATTAGAAACCCTAATCTCAAGATTAGAAACCCTAATGTACCGTTAGAAACCCTAATTATACGCCGAGAAACCCTAATTTCAAAATCGGGAATTATAAAACCTAAATTAGGAAACCCTAATCCTAATTGACAAGCCTATGGGTTCATTAAACTTAAATATGATTAGAAAACTCTAATTTTATTTTTGTATGTTAAATTTCTATTTTTGAAACCCTAATTTTATTTTAGAAAATTTATTTTTCTAATTAAACCCTAAATTTGAAAATTGTGCGAACTAGAAATTTTTGATACCTAATGGGTTCAAATCATAAACCCTAATCCAAGCCCCAAACCCTAAGGGTTTGTACAAATTCCATGTTTACCATTTAAATTAAATTGCTTATGTCAAAAATGCCCTTTATGGGATTTTTATTAGTTAACTTGCAAAATTGTCCAAATCTTTAGTTGATGACCAACTCCATTGACCAATGTGACACAAAATCTCAGCCAAATCAGCCTATTGTGACAGCAACCTCAGCCATTCAATGAATCCAAGCACTATATATTAGTTTAGAGAGAGAAAGTGTAACCATTTTGTTTAATTCTCTCCAAGCTCCTACCAACTCCCTCCACACAAAAACCTCCGAAAATCAAAGTTAGATCAGTCATAATACCAGCCCTAGTTCAATCAAAAACATCTTGGAGAGCTTAGATCAAAAATCGGAATCAAAAAGGTATAACCAAATTTCTTAATTTTGATCTTTGATGCTTAAGAAAATTTGGTGTTTTTGTGTTTATTATTATGTAATAGGATGTTTTTAGTTGTTATATAATGATCCATGATGGATCCATAACATCAAAGTGGGTGAAAAACGATTTTTCAAAAATCTGTTCTTAAGAAAAAAATTCGGTCTGACAAGGAATGTCAGTCGCTCTAGATCTTGGTGTCTTTATGATTTGTTGTGACGCCCCCAAAATTAGGTATACATCACCCATCTTGAGTCGCCAGATACATGGTACAGAATTCAAATATAACTTACTAATACAACTGTCGTGTACAATACGACAAAACATAACTGTGAGTTTGAATACAATTATTGTCTACTAGAGATCATACAAACTCAAAAGGAGTCCTCAATACAATTATTGTCACACTATTTAACAGAATAGTGAGGACTACTAATACTATTCTCTGGTCCATCACTCCGTTCCCCGACTCGTCCCAGCTATATTCTCATTTCCTGAAAAGAACATTGAAAGAAAGGGTGAGCTCAACTAGCCCAGTAAGAAATATTATGACTAAGATAATGCAGAATAAAATTATCATTAGCCTTCAACAGTGTTAAACTGATAAAATACAATAACCATCAAGTTTAACTGCAGCGGAACCAGCAATCCATTAAAAGAGTCAAGTAGAAAATAAAAACTACTATCTTTTATGATTTAAAAGGTTTTTCATCATCGTTATAGCTGAGACTCAGCTTAATAAATATTCCACATCATCGAATCACCCCCGCACTACGGCCAAGGATATTCTTTAGTATCACGACCACAATTATTCGTGCACTACGGCCAAGAATATTTGTGTATTCATTAGTGGTCATGATCATGCCAACAACTGTCCATCAATGCACTACGGGCCAATGAGGATTTTTAATTTTTACATCATTTGTAATATTACGGTCATGATTACACCGAATAATCCCTGGACATAATCATACCAAGTCCATCCATGCTCTACAGGCCACAAATGACTTTCAAAAATATAAATAAGAGGATGATGACAATGATATAAGAATTCAATAAAACAAGTTCAAGAATTATTTTATCCAGGAATTATTAACGTCCAAATTGTTAACACGATATTGTTTTGTGGTGTAAAATTCAAGAATGATCAGAAGAATATTTTCATGAAAGGATACTTGATGAAGCGCAAATATCAAGGATATTCTACTAATTTCATGGAGTATAGAAGTTAAAGTTTTAACCAACTGAGTATAATAAAGAATGAAATAACAAAAGAAATCACCATGCATGCGATAGACCGCACAGGCAGGTTATTCCAACAAAATAATAAATAACGGAACCAGGTCAGGTGAAATTCACACCGACAGGATGTTCCAATAGAATAATAAAGACGGAACCAGATCCGGTGTAAAACACACAGATAGGATATTCCAACAGAATAATAATAAAGACGGAACCAGATCCGGTGTAAAACACACAGATAGGATATTCCAACAGAATAATAAAGACGGAACCAGGTCCGGTGTAAAAAACACAGACAGGATGTTCCAACAGAATAATAGAAGAATGTCACCAAGTATAGGGTAAACCGCGTATACAGGTTATTCCGACAGAATAATAAGAAATGGAATATCATAAGGATTTCACCAAGTATAGGGTACACCGCGTATACAGGTCATGTATAGGGTATGCCACTTTTACTGGTTATTCCAACAGAATAACAAAGAATGGAATAACATAAGTTCTCTTCAAGAAGAAAGAATAACACCCCTTACTTTATTTAGGAGATGAAATACTGCAGTAGTGTAGTAACCGAATACTCTTCTTCTTTCTCTCTTATTCTCTCTATACTTTCTCTCTCTATAGCTTGAGCGAATTCGTGAAAATTAATGAAGCCCTAGGCCTCTATTTATAGAAGATTTATTACTATTTACGAAAGTATTTACTATTTACGAAGGTAATTACTATTTACGAAGGTAGTTACTATTTACGAAGGTAATTACTATTTACGAAGGTAATTACTATTTACAAAGGTAATTACTATTTATGAAAGAGACTCTTAGATGATGACATATGGCCCCCCATAAATAATTAAACTTACCACAAACGTCTAATAATAGACTCTTTATATACATCAAGGATTGAATAAAAATTACCAGAAATCATTTTATTTTTTAATCAACACATATTTAACCTTTCAACAATTATTAATCATTTATAACTTGTCGTCTCAATTATTGTTTAGATAATATAACATATTATACAGATGATACTGTGACAATAATTGAATCAATAATATAAGAGATATGATGCAACAATTACTGTAGCAATAATTGAGTATAGCTGAGTGACTTCGCACGTAAGCATCAATAATCAATACCGTGTGCTACTATGCAACAACGCGTATTACTGTACTTTTACTACCGAGTAGTTCAACAGTTTTAACGGTAACACCTCCGCCGTTATTTTATAGAAAGATAATTTTGTCGTTTTCTAACTACAACAATACTTCCGTTGTGGGGTCCACCAATGATTGTGCCGT
Organism: Panax japonicus; assembly: GCA_020205505.1. Classification (NCBI taxonomy): domain Eukaryota; kingdom Viridiplantae; phylum Streptophyta; class Magnoliopsida; order Apiales; family Araliaceae; genus Panax; species Panax japonicus. Next base: position 45,968,851 of record CM035107.1, read on the forward strand.
CGTACGAATATTCCCCGACAAAAAGAATATTCCCCGACCAAACGAATATTTTATAACAACTTGCGTACTTTGCAAAATTTATAAATATTACCCACAACTATATATTTTATCAAATTTATTCCATAATATTCAAAAATAATAATTATGAAATTTCATCTTTATTTATAAAAACTGGGGTCTTATAACCACCCCTTCTTATGAAATTTCGCCCTCGAAATTAGGGTACGTACCTGGTATGTCAAAGAGGTAAGGATACCTTGATTTCATTTCAGATTCTAACTCCCAAGTCATTTCTTCAACATCGTGGTTTCTCCACAAAACTTTGACTTGAGGTATAACCTTGGAGCGTAGAATATGTTCCTTCTTATCCAAGATTTGAACAGGAATCTCTTCGTACGTCAAATCTTCCGCTATTTCATCCGGTTCTAACTCAATAATGTGGGTCGGGTCTTTCACATATTTTCGTAACATGGATATGTGAAAAACGTTATGAACACGAGACATACTTGGCGGTAGAGCGAGTCTATAGGCCACAGTTCCTATTCGATCGAGGATTAAAAATGGACCGATGAATCGAGGATTGAGTTTTTCTCTCTTTCCAAATCTTGTAACTCCTTTCCATGGAGTAACACGTAACAACACATGATCTCCTATATTGAATTCCACGTCCTTTCGATGAAGATCAACATAACTCTTTTGTCGACTTTGTGAGGTTTTTATACGTTGTCGGATCTTTTAAATCTTTTCCGTAGTCATACGTACCAACTCTGGTCCCAACAACGTTGCTTCAACCACCTCATCCCAGCATACTGGAGAACGACACTTTCTTCCATACAACGCTTCGAATGGAGCCATGCCAATACTTGTTTGATAACTGTTGTTGTAGGAAAACTCCACCAATGGTAAGAACTTGTCCCAACTTCCCTTGAAATCAAGGACACAGAGTCTTAATAGATCTTCAAGAGTTTGAATAGTTCTCTCCGACTGTCCGTCCGTCTGAGGATGATATGCCGAGCTAAATCGTAAGTCTGTGCCCATAGCTTTTTGCAAACTAACCCAAAATCGTGAAGTAAATCTTGGGTCTCGATCAGAAACTATGGATACCGGCATACCATGCAGTCTTACAATCTCGTCTATATACATACGAGCAAGACTTTCAAGTGTATAAGTTTCGCGTATCGGTAAGAAATGAGCAGACTTGGTCAATCTATCAACAATAACCCAAATCGCATATATGCCTTGAGAAACCTTAGGAAGACCGGTAACGAAATCCATGGTAATGTGCTCCCACTTCCATTCTGGAATTTCAAGTGGTTGCAATGGACCTTTTGGTACTTGATGCTCCGCTTTAACTCGTTGACAAGTTAGACACCTTGAGATAAACAACGTTATCTCTCTCTTCATATTGCTCCACCAAAATGTATGACGAATATCATGATACATTTTGGTACTCCCAGGATGGATTGCAAACGGTGTATTGTGCGCCTCCATCATGATTTTATACTTTAAATCAGGGTCATTAGGAACACAAAGTCTGGAGTTGACTCGAAGTATTCCTTCTTCATCGATTCTTGCTTCCGGCATAGCCCCTTCTTGCACTTTCTTCCTCATACGCACCAGCTCCAGGTCTGTAGCTTGAACAACTTTAACTTTATCGATTAAAGTCGGTTCTACTCGTATATTCACCATCATCACATGCGTCCCTTGAGTCTTTAACTCTATCTCCATCCTTTGCAAGTCACACAAAATGGGCCCTTGCGTTGACAATATCGCACTCGTACTTGCATGTGATCTTCTACTCAATGCGTCAGCTACCACGTTTGCTTTTCCAGGATGGTATTGGATGGTATGATCATAATCTTTCAACAGTTCAAGCCAACGTCGTTGTCGCATGTTGAGTTCCTTTTGATTGAAGAAATATTTGAGGCTCTTATGATCCGTAAAGATCTCCACTTTCTCCCCATACAAGTAATGCCTCCAAATTTTAAGTGCAAAGACAACAGCTGCCAACTCTAGATCATGAGTAGGATAATTCTTCTCATATTCTTTGAGTTGTCGCGAGGCATAGGCTATGACTTTTCCATGTTGTATGAGAACACATCCCAGCCCTTTGTCCGAAGCATCACTATAGATGACAAAACCCTCCGAGCCAGATGGTATTGTCAGAACAGGTGCTGAAATGAGTCTCCTCTTGAGTTCTTGAAAACTCTTCTCACATTCTTCGCTCCAACCGAACTTTGTATCTTTCCGAGTCAGCTGAGTCAATGGAGTAGCGATTCGAGAAAATCCTTCCACGAATCTCCGATAATAACCAGCTAAACCGAGAAAGCTACGTACTTCGGTCACTGATTTAGGTTGCTCCCAGCTTTGAATAGCTTCAATATTTGCTGGGTCAACAGATATTCCATGACTTGATACCACGTGCCCAAGGAATGCTACTTCCTCAAGCCAGAACTCGCATTTCTTCAACTTGGCATAAAGCTTATATTCACGAACCTTTTGGAGTGTCAGCCTCAAGTGTTGCTCATGATCTTCACGACTTTTGGAATAAATAAGGATGTCATCAATAAAGACGACCACAAAGTGATCCAAATATTCCTTGAATACTCGGTTCATCATATCCATGAAGGCAGCAGGAGCATTAGTCAATCCAAAGGACATGACCAGGAATTTATAATGCCTGTTCCGAGTTCTGAAAGCCGTCTTTGGAATGTCATCGGTTCTAATCTTCAATTGGTGATACCCGGAACGAAGATCGATCTTTGAAAAGAATTTGGCTCCTTGCAACTGGTCAAATAGATCATCAATTCGTGGCAATGGATACCTATTTTTGATGGTGACATGATTCAACTCCCGATAATCAATACAAAGTCGCATACTCCCATCTTTCTTCTTCACGAATAGAACAGGAGCTCCCCAAGGAGAAGTACTAGGACGAATAAAGCCAATGTCTAACAATTCCTGCAGTTGGGTTTTTAACTCCTGAAGTTCAATAGGAGCCATTCGATATGGGGCTTTAGAAATGGGTTTTGTACCGGGTTCAAGGTCGATACAAAATTCAATCTCACGCTCTGGGGGTAGACCAGGAAGTTCTTCGGGGAATACGTCAGGAAATTCATTAACAATAGAAATATCGTTCAAAACTGACGTATTTTTGTTTAAATCTGTGACATGAGCTAAGAAAGCTTGACATCCGTTTTTCAATAAACGAATAGCTTTATGGCTTGAGATGACCGTGATTGATTTTAATGGTTTGGTCGCTTGAATTCGCATAATAGGTTGATTAGGAATATAAAAGCTAACAACCTTATGGAAACAATCAATTTTTGCATGATGAGTAGTTAACCAATCAATCCCTAAAATCACGTCAAATGCAAGTATTTTCAATGAAATAAGATCTACAGGTAATGTGAGGGTACCGATTTGAACCAAACAAGACTTATAAACAGTGGATGTAATGAAAGTTTCTCCCAACGGAGTTTCCACAGATAAGTCAAAGTCTAATTTCTCCGGAGTCAAATTTAATCGATGAGCGCAAGTAGGAGAAATAAAAGAATGGGTAGAACCGGTATCAAATAAAGTATAGACTTCGTTAGAGTTTATGATAAGCTTACCCGTGATGACCTCATTCGGGTTCCTTGCTTTTTGGGAGGTCACAACAAACGCTCTCCCTTGCACTACCGGCTTTGTCCTTTCTGGGACGGCCTTTGGTGCCTCCATCCTAGCTGAATTTGTCTTTGGTAAACGACAAAATTGGGCCAAATGACCTTCTCTTCCACAATTATAACATGCTTTGGACGGCATCGCGCAATTTGGACTGATGTGTCCCTCCCCTCCGCATTTGAAGCATATGATAGGTGGTCTTTCTCCTTCCTTAACAACGGGTGCTGGTGCTGACGTCTTTCCATCATTGTTGAATCTCCTCTTTTTGAAATGTCCATTCTTATTGTTTTGGCCCTGATTACCACCGAAGTGGTAACCATTTCTGGCCTGCTGATTCCCTCCACGTTTGTTGTCACCGCTTCGATGACCACTCTCGCTGGTATTATAATTTTGCCGGCTGCTCTCTTTTAGTTGAGTTGACTCGTTATCGCGCTCCACTAACTGAGCCGTATTTACAACATCTGAATACAAACACAGTTTATGAGAAATAAGATGTTGACGTATCTCCGGCTTCAAACCTCTTAAAAACATTCGCGCCATTCTCTCTTCATTAAGTGGGACGCAAACCGTGATAACTCTGCAAATTTTGCCTCGTATTGCGACACGGTCATATTATTTTGTTCCAACTTAATAAACTCCACCTCCTTCATGTGGCGAATACTTTCGGGAAAGTATTTGTCATTGAACAGCTCCTGGAACTTCTCCCAAGATATCTTCAGTACAGCAGGTTGAGTACGTTTTACCGATTCCCACCAATAATCTGCCTCTCCGCGCAACATAAAGGCGGCAAAGGGAACCTTTTGCTCCTCGGAGCATCCCAAGACATCAAATATCTTGGTCATCTGCTTTATCCATGTTTCCGCCATAAGTGGTTTTGGCTCTCCCTTAAACTCCGGTGGTCCCAGCTCCTTGAACTGTTTAGCGGTGACCGCCCGAGAGTTTCTCGTGTTTCCATCTACGTTTTGGACAGGAGTTGCTCTCGCCTGCTGTTGCATGAATTGCATAAAACCTCTGAACATTTGATCATTCGTCATTTGGTCAGTGTTGTTGTTTGCATGAGGATTTTCGCCTTCCTGATGCACATTATCCTGATTATTGATATGTGGTGAATCAACGATCGCCTGTGCTCCATTGCCATTCTCAACATTCTCAGATGTCATTTTCAGATACTGCCACAAAACAAAAGGTTAATTGACATGTAACATATTATCCTTATATTCTGACCGACCAATAAAATAGCACATAAACTTAGGTAGGTCATACTAGCGAAGGAATTCCTCGTCTCTCCCCTCCTAGTACTATTCTCACATCTTAGCCAGGGATCATATCCCTAAGCTCTGATACCAACTGTGACGCCCCCAAAATTAGGTATACATCACCCATCTTGAGTTGCCAGATACATGGTACAGAATTCAAATATAACTTACTAATACAACTGTCGTGTACAATACGACAAAACATAACTGTGAGTTTGAATACAATTATTGTCTACTAGAGATCATACAAACTCAAAAGGAGTCCTCAATACAATTATTGTCACACTATTTAACAGAATAGTGAGGACTACTAATACTATTCTCTGGTCCATCACTCCGTTCCCCGACTCGTCCCAGCTATATTCTCATTTCCTGAAGAGAACATTGAAAGAAAGGGTGAGCTCAACTAGCCCAGTAAGAAATATTATGACTAAGATAATGCAGAATAAAATTATCATTAGCCTTCAACAGTGTTAAACTGATAAAATACAATAACCATCAAGTTTAACTGCAGCGGAACCAGCAATCCATTAAAAGAGTCAAGTAGAAAATAAAAACTACTATCTTTTATGATTTAAAAGGTTTTTCATCATCGTTATAGCTGAGACTCAGCTTAATAAATATTCCACATCATCGAATCACCCCCGCACTACGGCCAAGGATATTCTTTAGTATCACGACCACAATTATTCATGCACTACGGCCAAGAATATTTGTGTATTCATTAGTGGTCATGATCATGCCAACAACTGTCCATCAATGCACTACGGGCCAATGAGGATTTTTAATTTTTACATCATTTGTAATATTACGGTCATGATTACACCGAATAATCCCTGGACATAATCATACCAAGTCCATCCATGCTCTACAGGCCACAAATGACTTTCAAAAATATAAATAAGAGGATGATGACAATGATATAAGAATTCAATAAAACAAGTTCAAGAATTATTTTATCCAGGAATTATTAACGTCCAAATTGTTAACACGATATTGTTTTGTGGTGTAAAATTCAAGAATGATCAGAAGAATATTTTCATGAAAGGATACTGGATGAAGCGCAAATATCAAGGATATTCTACTAATTTCATGGAGTATAGAAGTTAAAGTTTTAACCAACTGAGTATAATAAAGAATGAAATAACAAAAGAAATCACCATGCATGCGATAGACCGCACAGGCAGGTTATTCCAACAAAATAATAAATAACGGAACCAGGTCATGTGAAATTCACACCGACAGGATGTTCCAACAGAATAATAAAGACGGAACCAGATCCGGTGTAAAACACACAGATAGGATATTCCAACAGAATAATAATAAAGACGGAACCAGATCCGGTGTAAAACACACAGATAGGATATTCCAACAGAATAATAAAGACGGAACCAGGTCCGGTGTAAAAAACACAGACAGGATGTTCCAACAGAATAATAGAAGAATGTCACCAAGTATAGGGTAAACCGCGTATACAGGTTATTCCGACAGAATAATAAGAAATGGAATATCATAAAGATTTCACCAAGTATAGGGTACACCGCGTATACAGGTCATGTATAGGGTATGCCACTTTTACAGGTTATTCCAACAGAATAACAAAGAATGGAATAACATAAGTTCTCTTCAAGAAGAAAGAATAACACCCCTTACTTTATTTAGGAGATGAAATACTGCAGTAGTGTAGTAACCGAATACTCTTCTTCTTTCTCTCTTATTCTCTCTATACTTTCTCTCTCTATAGATTGAGCGAATTCGTGAAAAATAATGAAGCCCTAGGCCTCTATTTATAGAAGATTTATTACTATTTACGAAGGTAATTACTATTTACGAAGGTAATTACTATTTACGAAGGTAATTACTATTTACAAAGGTAATTACTATTTATGAAAGAGACTCTTAGATGATGACATATGGCCCCCCATAAATAATTAAACTTACCACAAACGTCTAATAATAGACTCTTTATATACATCAAGGATTGAATAAAAATTACCAGAAATCATTTTATTTTTTAATCAACACATATTTAACCTTTCAACAATTATTAATCATTTATAACTTGTCGTCTCAATTATTGTTTAGATAATATAACATATTATACAGATGATACTGTGACAATAATTGAATCAATAATATAAGAGATATGATGCAGCAATTACTGTAGCAATAATTGAGTATAGCTGAGTGACTTCGCACGTAAGCATCAATAATCAATACCGCGTGCTACTATGCAACAACGCGTATTACTGTACTTTTACTACCGAGTAGTTCAACAGTTTTAACGGTAACACCTCCGCCGTTATTTTATAGAAAGATAATTTTGTCGTTTTCTAACTACAACAATACTTCCGTTGTGGGGTCCACCAATGATTGTGCCGTCGTACGAATATTCCCCGACAAAAAGAATATTCCCCGACCAAACAAATATTTTATAACAACTTGCGTACTTTGCAAAATTTATAAATATTACCCACAACTATATATTTTATCAAATTTATTCCATAATATTCAAAAATAATAATTATGAAATTTCATCTTTATTTATAAAAACTGGGGTCTTACATTTGTGATGTTGTTTGACCAATGTATCGATTAGGTATTGTAGTGTTACATTAATACTACAATACCAAAGTTTTAGATAACCCAGAACATGAGCAGATTGGAAATTAAAGCCGGTCAAACATGACCCCTTGAGCTGTCGGCTGTCAGTGTTCTTGAGCTCAAGAACACCAACAGCGACGCTTTGTGTCGCTAAAGGGCTTTAGCGACGGTTTTATTTATTTATTTTCTGAAAAATTCGGAAATTAATAAAAAAATAGAAATAAATTATAAAATTACCAAAAATAGTTTTAAAAATTATTTTAAATTATAAAAAATAATTTTTGACCAATTGGAATATTTTTATTTAATATTTATAATTATTTAAATATTAAAGGTATTTAAATTATTTAATTAGTTTATTAAATAAATTAGAGAAAAATGATTTAATATTATGAAAAATCATTTTAAATAAGAAAAATGTATTTAAAAATATTTTGAGTTATAAAATGTAACTTTTAATATTTTTGGAGAATTTTCATTAATAATTTAATATTAATGATATTAGATTTATTTGATTATTAAATTAAATAAATAAGATAAAAATGATTTTAATGATTAAAAAATCATTTTAATTGAGAATAAAGTGTTAGAAAATATTTTAAATTATAAAATATAATTTTCAATATTTTTGGAGAATTTTCATTAATAAATTAATATTAATGATATTTGATTTATTTAATTATTATATTAAATAAATGAATTAAAAATGATTTTATTGATTTAAAAATCATTTAAAAATGAGAAAAATGATTTAAAAATATTTTAAGTTATAATTAATGACTTTTAATATTTGGATAATAATTTCATTAATATTTATATATTAATGGTGATGATTTAAAAATGATTTTAATTACTTTAAAAATCATTTAAGTAGAATATTGATGGTTTAAAAATATTTTAAGTTATTGATAATAACTTTAATATTTTGAAAAGTATGTTATTAATATTTTGATATTATTAAATATTAATAATGGTGCGATTAATTGATAATTGAATCATTTGAAAATGATTTTGATATTTGAAAAATTATTATAAATCATAATAATTGTTTGATAATTATTAAAAGCTTCCGGAAAATATTATAAATGATAATTGATTTATCTAAATTAATATTGAAGCTTAGAAACCGAATTTACTTGGCAATAAATGTGTTAATTGTCGAATAGGGTGACTAGAATACCGAGAATGGACCAAAGTCCAACCAGACTGAATTAGTTTGACTTGTTAAGTGTTTATATAGGTTATAAACATTGTTGTGGCTATGTGGTAATGTGTTTAGGAGAAGTTTGACTGTGAATTACAGTGTTGTGTGTTATGTGAATTATTGTGCTAATTATTAGACCGATATTATTGGTTATAGGTCTTTCGAAAGAAGATAAGTATATTGTGTAGCTGTAATCAGCGGAAGAGGCAAGTTCCCTAACTCAACCTTGAGTTATTTCATTCAATTATTATTGGTGGATAATTATTGCTAATTATGCCACGTCCAGGGAATTATTGTTGTAATTAAATTATTGAATTAGAATATATATATTCGTAGAATTACTGTTGTTGGATATTCATATATGTAGAAGTTAGAATTGACAGTACAGATAATTCCTGTTGATTGTCAAATTATGTTGAGAAATATCTTAGCCAATTATTCTGGTTAGACAAACATTTGTAAAAACTTGCTAGGTTTGAGAAGAGAAGCAAATAGAATTTGAAATCCCAGTATTTCGTTGTAAAATCAAACTTTTGATTCTAAGACTGAGAAGAACAACCTTTTATATAAAGGGAACATTTTGTTGGTCGTGAATTCGACCTTTGTGCGCGTTTTGAGTATTATGCATAATATAGGGTATAATAAGCTGATCACTTGTTGTACTTGCAGAGGGGTATGATTTAATCTTTATGGTTATCTGATACACCTGAGTATTTATCAAAGTAAATCTTTGATATCTACCCGAGAAAATAAGTTCAAAGATCTTGTGTGATCGCTCAGTATTAAACCTGGAAAACATTCCACTTTGATATTTCGTAGAATTGATTCTTGATTATTCAATTGAATATCGTAAAAACTTTGAAAGCGTTGTACTCTTTTATTATTGAATTATTGTGGTATAGAATACGAGAAAACTTGTTATTGAATAACGATTTGTTCAGCTATTTCAAAGTTCCCCGAACTTTGATTTCATTCTATCAAAATAGATAGACTATTGTTTTGAATTCTTATACATTTATTGTATGTATTAACTTGCGGGGCAAATTAGTTGCTCACCCTTGCTAAATAAAACTTTTCAGCTAGGGACGAAGTGGCAGGAGGTGCTGTGAAGGATAAAGGCAAAGGCGTTGTAAAAATTTAATTATAAATTAGTTATGTTGAACATATTTATTATGTTGTATTGTAAACCCTTTTTGTATAACTAAAGGGTATGTTTGTAAAGTTAAGGTTAGAAAACCTGGGTGATGTATTATGAAACTCTGATAAAAACTTATGTAAGATTCTATCTATATATAATATGGGTAGTTAAATGTTATTTATATTGTGGATCGTGAACACCAAACTCGGGAGTCAGGTAACCCGGATTTGGGGGTGTCACAGGTTGGTATTAGAGCTGTAGTGACCAAGGTGTCACCAGCTGGTAGTAGAGCTGTAGGTTATAAACCTTAAGTGGGGTGGGGAAAAACCCTAGGATTATGACCATAGCGAGATAGAGAATACTCATTTAGAGTACTAAGTGAGGGATCGTTGAAGTGTATCGATAGTAAGATAAGTAAATTCGTAGTGAGAGAAATTTGTACTGGTGAAGTACTAATCAAGTTGTTTAAAACTGATTCTAGGATGTCGGGAAAAGATGAAATGATTACGGAGAAGCCAGCGGCTGTCGCACCAATGCCAGTAGCCGAGGTGCCAGCACAAAGCGAATCGGTTGAAGAAGTGGAGAAAGATGAACCAATGATAAATCTTGGGAGTGATCATGACGATTATCCTGAGATGTATCTAAGTGGTGATGAGGAGGCGGAGTCTGAAGAAGCTAGTGTGGAACTAAAGAATAAGATCAAGGTTGGTGAACAAGATCAGTTATCTGTGGAAGTCCAGGAACTCCGGAGCAAAGTATTCCTTTTGGAGGAGTTGTGGAAGACGGAGCGGGCGTTACGTGAAATGACAGAAGAACGGAATGAGTTGAAAGCGCATGTGGAGAAGATGAAGGCTGAAGGTGGTGGATCATCTGAAGGAACCGGTAAGAAGGACAAGAAGAAAAGAAGGAGGAAAAATAACAGCGACAACTCTGGAAATTCGAACCCGAAGAAAAAGAAAGCCTGTAGTAAGTGTGGTAAAACTCACGTGGGGGAATGCATGATGTGGAAGAACGTGTGCTTCAACTGTAAGCAGGAAGGACATATCTCTTTGCATTGTCCTAAACCGAATATGAGGAAGTGTTTTTCCTGTGGGCAAACGGGTCATGGATTTAGCAAGTGTCCCAACAAGAAGAAGATTGGTGAAGGAAGTGGTCAGTAGACAACTTAGATATATGTAATAATATCTTTTGGTAGAAGTTTCTGATATTAAGATATGTAATATCAAGAACGATGTTTGAACATATGTAAATATATGTTTGTATAAATAAAATCTTTATTTTCTATATGAATATAAGATTAAAATGAAATTGGTGAGTTCTTAAAACTCATACTTATGATAAATTAATGACTCATAATTATATGAAATGTTTTGAACCCCTCAGCGAATGGACGCCAAAGGTCTGACTAGGATAAGTTCATACACTCATATAATTATGATAAGTTACTGAACTCCTAAGTGTGGTAAGTTTGATGAACTGGAAATAGTAATGTGTAATTGGAGAATGTCAACTTTTTGTGTAAAGTTGGGGAATTGCAACTTTTGTAAAGTTGTGTGTGTTAACCCTAGTATTATTTTAAAGGGATAGTTATATGTTTTAAGTACTATAGGTACTATGTGCTATTTGAATAAATATGCGATTACTTGAGAATTATGTGTTGAATTCTTATTGTGTTAAGAATTTGTGTAGAATAAGAGTATTAATATAAGATTTTCATTTAAATCAGATCATGCCGTCTAGACGACCGAATCGAAACCAAAGAGAAGAACAATCAGTGAATAACAAAGAAGGTCAAGTGGACCCGATGCAGAATTTTGTGGATATGCTGGCCCAAGCTATGGAAAATAGGGCTCCAACCAGGGGAAGACCAAGGAATCAGCCAGCTGATAGATTGGCTAATTTTAAGGATTTTAAAGCGGTAGGACCGCCTGAATTCAAGGGGACTACGAATCCGATTGAAGCCCAAACTTGGGTGAAAGAAATGGAGAAAGCGTTTGTGATTGCGTGTGTGGCGAAAGAGCAAAAGACGGCTTTTGAAACATATCTAATGAAGGGAGAAGCCAATTATTGGTGGGAGACTAATCAAGTGAGAGCGGGTACGGCGGTAGTAACATGGACAAGTTTAAGGAGTTATTCTTTGAGAACTACTTCTCGCCGAGTATGCAAGCTCGAATGGAAGTTAAGTTCTTGGAACTTAAGCAGGAGAATATGTCTGTTTCAGAGTATGCTGCTAAATTCAAAGAATTGGCGCAATTTGCACCTCATCAGGTGGATACCGAAGCTAGAAAAGCAAGAAGATTCGAGAACGGATTGAAGCCGGGGATTTACAACAAAGTAGCTGTGCTGCAGATCAACACTTTTGCGGCTTTATTGGAGAAAGCATTAATTGCTGAAGGAGGAAGCGAGGCTGCATCTCGTTTTCACCAGGAGAAGAAGAAGAATACCAGTGAGGGTGGAAGCAGCGGTGGTAGTAACCCAAACAAGAGGAAGTGGAGCGAGAATACCCAATCTGGTAGTAAAACTGAAGGGAATAAGAAAGGGGGAGGGCCTTGTGCAAATTGTGGGAAGAATCATGCTGGAGTTTGTTTGAAGAAGAAGGGGGTCTGTTACAATTGCGGACAAGAAGGGCATATGTCGCCAAATTGTCCCAGCCCGAAAAAGATTCAAGGTTGCTATGCGTGTGGATCGACTGATCATCTGGTGCGGAACTGTCCGAAGAAGAATGCTGAGAAGGAAAGCGCCATTAAGGTGTTAGGTTTGTAATATTCATGAACGCAATCAAATTGCAAAAATAAGCGGAAGCGTGTAAAAATCAGAGTTTAAAATTTTACAAACCATATACCCGGATCACCCTTTATGCACAATTATTAATTAAACAAAAAGATAAAGAATAAAATCATACCCTTGAAGATCGAGCTTCCTCAGGTACAAGTTCACCTCCAAATCCTTTCGCGTTCAACTTGAATCCACCGGGTTTGGTTCCTTCCTTTGATCAACGTTAGCCACCCAAGTGTTTGGCCTCTAGAGGTGATCCACCAAGGAAGAACAAAATTCAAGAAGATGGGTATTTGGCTCAAACCCTAGTTTTTCTATCTCTCATAGAAAAAGGGGCTTACTCTCCAACCATTGGAATAACGTATTTTTTTGATATCTGATATAAGACTCCTCTTATAAAGATATCAAATAACCCTATTAAAAATAAGGTATTATTTATTTAATTAAACTCTTTTAATTAAATGGGCTCCCTAATCTTATTAGGGATAATTAATTAAACTCCTTTAACTAATTTTCCCTCCTAATCCTATTAGGAATAAATGAGAGTACTTATATTAATTAATTCCCAAACTCCTTTAGGAATTAAATAATAATAATAGTAATAATAATAATAAGACTCCTCTTATTAATTTATATTTAATATTTCCAAAATATTAAATAATAAATATTAAGCTATTTAATTTATTCTATCACCATAGATTAAATTAAATATACTTAACTTATTATTACGATTATGCCATTAACTTCTTAAATAATTATTCTTCCTTTTATGGTGTGACCCTTTAGGTTCTCCATATTAAACCGGTTGTGAATAAATCAATTAGAACAATTCTAATCTTATTTAAATAAATAAATTAAACTAATAATTTATTTAAATAAATAATATTTATTCTACAATAGGGATAAGCCTCCCTAGCGATCAACGACTTTCCAGATAATATAGATTTCAACATTAATCATAAAAGAACCTTTGAGTAAATAGTTACCGTACAATTCAATCCTTCCACCATACAATGTCCCAATTAAATATAAGACATGGAATTTCTGTCAAGTCTTATTTTATTTAATTATATGTATTTCGACTCTTAAATGCACAACTCCAAATAATGCAAATTAGAAACTCCTTTCTAATTTCATTCTGCCTTGGCCAAGGACTACTGGGTTGTCATTTATCGAATCACATAGGACATTTCTCTTCTTTTACTAGAAGTGGTAGATTCTTTATTGATCATACATTATCTCCATGTACAACTTATTATACCCAAGCATACCCTTTGATATACCCTAAGGGTCTTAAGGAATAAGTCAAAGTATAACTCATCATACACAAGATACTATGATGATCTCAAGTCCAAGGATCACTTGTACTACTATCACTACAGGAATTCCTATTGACAGACAAGTAAAACTCCATTAGGTATTCCTTAGCGAGCCACGTTCAGTGAACTTATTCTCTAATAAGCACCTACATACTTGCTTTAGTGTCTCCACACAAATGATCATGAGATCAATCATCCTCATCCAATGAGCAAGCAACGTATGTACCAATCTATCCGGATTCACTAATCCCCAATTTAGTAATCCAACGATTGGGAACTATTTTAGTTTTAAGCTTTCTAAGAATTTAGATCTCATTAGAATGATCATCATCATTATTCTAAAAGCATTGCTTAAAACTATGGGTTTATCACATATTATAAAACAGCATCATGTAGATAATTAAAAGCCTTTAATAAATTAATATTTTTTATTAATAAATGAATAAGATTGTTACAAAGTATATGCTTTATCATCAAACATGATTGGCTTGTGTGCATATTACTTTCAATCTCCCACTTGCACTAAAGCCAATCGCCATGGTATCTCATACTCTTCTTCTCTAAGTGACGATTATCCTGCTGTTGGATAAGTTTTAGTTAATGGATATGTAATGTTGTTCTTGAGAGTCTACTATCTCTATAGTGATTTTCCATCTTTCAATGATTCCTATAATCAATTGAAAGTGCCACAACACATGTTTGGATCCAAGATGAGACTTAGGAACTATTCCTAGTTCTGTAATGAACTTTTAATCCAAACAATCAACTTGCAGCTTCATTTATAGTTATATACTTTATCTTTATCACTAAACCAACAACTCTTTGTTGTTTGGAACCTTTCCAATTTACTGCACCACCGTTCAAGGTAACCCTTTACCTTAAAGTGGATTTTCTGTCGTCTTGGTCTATCTGAAAAACTTGAGTCTGTTAAGCCCTCTAGTTTTAATTCAGACCCGCCATAAATTATATCACATCCTTAGTGCTGGTTAAGTACTTTAAGATGTTTTTCACTGTCTCACAGTGAACTTCTCCAGAATATGACTGATCAACATCAGGTCGCGTATATTTCATTGCATACATGATTGTCACTCATGCGATCTCTCTTTTAGGAGTCTATGGGGACTATTAAGAGAGATACACTCCATGACTCATCAACATGAGACATCTCTTGGAGTTTGCATGCTAAACAACTTTAACATCAAATGAATATACGTTCATTGGGTTAAGTCGAGCTCTTCCCAAATCATTCATGGAGGAATGTTTAGACAACTTTATCTTTAATGATTGTAGCATTGGCATGTCATTCCTTATCCGTATTATATCAACCTATAATACCAGAAATGTCACGACGCTCCCACTGACCCTTTTTTACACACTTGGTTCATTCTTATTTTTGATAAATCAAACTCTTTTGATTGTCTCATCAAAATGAATGTTCCATTATTTGAGAAACTTGTTTTAATCCATTTCTCTGAGTGTCTACAACTCTTACCTCATCGTATATAACTGGATCATCATCTTCTATGATACGTACCTCATCATCATCATCCATGATGAATCCATACCTCCTAGGTATCTTTGGTACTCGTCCAGATTTACGATTCGGTTGTGGTACAATAGGTCTATCTATAGGTTCCTCTTATTTGACTTGTAGTGTTTTGTGGTTCTTGAACTTTTCAAGATGTATTATCCTCCCACTAGCCCTTTCAATGATAAACACCTTTATCTTAGAAGGCAACATGTTTTGCAACAAACACCTTTTGCTAAGTAGGATTATAGAACATATGCCCTAAACTTACTTAAGGATGTCCCACAAATCTATACTTGTCAAATTTTGTCCCAAGCTTATCCTTTAGAAACCTTTTCACATAAGTTGGACAACTCATTATCTTAACATACTTAAGATTAGGAATCCTCCCTGTCCATAACTTTTATGGAGTCTTGGGGCCGGATTTTGAGGTTACCTTTTTCGTAGATATGCAGCCATTTCTAGGACATGATCCTAGAAGGATACTGGAATGTCGGTAAAATCATTATGGACCGCACCATGTCTAACAAGGTACGATTTTTCCATTCAGATACATCAATCAATTATTGCGTATTAGGATGCGTCCATTATGAGAAAACCATTTGAGATGATCTAGAAACTTATTGCACAAGTATTTATTCCTTGATCTAATCAAAGAGTCTTAATACTTTGTCAATTTATTTCACTTCTGAATTCTTTGAACCTTTCAAATAATTCACACTTGTATTTCAACAAATACATACATTCAACTCTTTGAATGATCATCTCTTTTTCTTATACTAGTTTGTTCAATTTACAAAATTATTTTCATGTAAGTCAAGTATACAAAATCCATTAAGTAATATTCCAGTTCTATACAAAACATTATTATTATAAATAGAACAACAATTGTTCTTAAATATAATACCAAAGATTTCATTGTCCAACAATAAAATGGAAATAATGTTTCCAATGAGAACTGGAATACAATAACAACTTATTGACTTAATAGACTTTCCCGTAGGCATTGCTAAACTATAAGTTCCTATGGCTAATGCAGCAACCTTTGCTTCATTTCCCACACATAGGTTTACTTATATTTGTTTAGCTTTCTACTTCTACTTGGTCCATTCATAAATCTATATTTATGATAACCAAAGTCGGTATCCAATACTCAAGTAGAACCTTGACTTAAAAAAATTTATTTTAAATTATGAACAAATTTGTATTTGTAACCGAAACTTCACTAAGCTTCTTTGGTTAGCCTCTGCAAGATGCTTCTTGCAGTTTCCTTTCAGTGTCCATGCTTATTGCAGTGGAAGCAAACTCCTTTGCTATCCGTATCAGTTTTGTTCTTATTATCCTTTATTTTTGCCTTTATATTTACCTTCTTAGAATCGTTCTTCTTTTCAGAAGATCCTTTGGCCCCTACCAGTAAGACATGGTATTTCTTGGTTGGAAAGTGACTCTCAACATTTTTCAACATGTTAAGCAAATCAGCGAGGCTGATATCTAGCTTGTTCATATGAAAAATTCACAACAATTGTGAAAGGAGTCCGGAAGTGAGTGCAAGATCAAATCTTGGCTCAACTCTCCATCCATGACAAAACCCGTTGTCCTAATTGATCAATCAAATTGATTATGTTAAGGACTTTTATCTGTACTGTAGTGTCATTGGTCATTCTAGATTGGAAGAGCTCCTTAGATATCTGATATCTATTAGTCCTACTTTCCTCACCATCAACTACTTGATGTGCAGGAATATAATAGGAGCATCCATAGTTTCATGCTGACGCTGAAGCTCGTTACTCATGGATGCGAGCATGATGCATTGAGCCAACTATGCATCATCTAGCCACTTTCTAAAAGTAGCAATATCTTCCTCAGAGGCATTGTCTGCAACCTTTGCAGGGATAGGCGTATTAAGGACATAAGATAACTTTTCAGCCATGAGAACTATTCTCAAATTCCTTAACCAATCCGTTTAATACGGTCCGGTTAAATAAGCATCTAATATGCTATGCAGTGATAGTAATTTAGACATTGTAAAAATCTGTAAATGAATTTGTAATTAACAACATTTTAACATACATTCTTTTATTAATTACCAAAATAAATTAGGTCTTGTTTTAAATTGGTATCTCCCACTATTTTATTCAAACTATATTACCCTCACTTATATAGTTCGACAAAATCTAATTAAAGATTTGCTAGTGAGAATAAGGATCCTATTTCAAATGTATATAGCCTTGTGTGTGCACAACAAACTATATATAAATAAATAGGTAGACAACTCTTGTCAATTACATCAACTATGTAACTCCTTGTATTTTGCCTCTTAAATCGTAATGGTCAAGTGTGTGCACATCCGAACTAAAATGATTTAAGTTAAGTCAGACCCAGCATTTCCATATAAGTGAAGAGAAAACTACAGCCCTTGTGTGTGCACAACAAAGCAGTAATGTTCAATTCCTTATAAACATCATATGTAATAAAAACAACATCTTAAATATTTAATACTTGCCTTGTGTGTGCACAACAAACTCATATTAAATATTCAATACTCTATTGTTTCTATCATGCTAGAAGGCGACGTTCGATATTCCAAATATCTTTGAACGTTACAACTTAATATAAAATATTTGAGGGGTTTTTTATTATTTTTTCTCATCTTGTTTAGCGCGCATGCACATATATATATAAAATACGCGTCATATTAATGAACATGCGAAGCATGTTTGCATAATATATAATATATATAATATATAAGCATGCACATATAGAATACTATATTCTACTTGGATTGATTATGGACTTTTATTCTAGTTTGGTTCACTAGAGCCACCAATTGAACCAAAAGGTCAAACCCTAGGGGTGCAAGAATTAAATTTAAATATAACTATTACATTTAAAACCCGGGCTCCATTACAAACGGGTCTTCAAGCGCTCCTTACTCCTTGATCTCCAATTCTTCAAAATTAATTCTAACTATTCCTATTACAAAACTATTTAAAATAAATAGAAACCTTGATCAGCAGTCAAGGGGAAGTACATAGGAGGGAGTTAGAATTTACATTAAGAAAAATTAGAGAAGACGAGGTACGCAGACCCCGTTTAACAAAACCCATACATTCATGCATCCAACTAAAATAAAATCCAATCACATTGGTCAATAGTCCATAATCAATCCCATTTATTATCATACACATCACCATATGTATCAATAAATAACATTCATCTCATGAATAATAAATATTTAATATATATATTGATATCATTTAATGGGCAAATTTAGTTAGTATAAAATCTAATTTTGAATCAAAATAAACTCCTTTATTTTAATCCAAATTTAAATCAAAATAAAACTATTTTATTTTAATTTATCCAATTTTGAATAAAATAAACTATTTTATTTTAATCAAAAACTTTAATCAAAATAAACTCCTTTATTTTAATTAATTATGGAATTCAATTCCATGTAAAAAAAAACTCCTTTATTTAAGGAAATACGGATTTTCTTTCCTATTCACAAATAAACTCCTTTATTTTGAATAATATGAAATCTTATTTCATATCTAAATAAACTCCTTTATTTAAGGAAATTAGGATTCTCTTTCCTATTCACAAATAAATTCTTTTATTTTGAATAATATGAAATCTTATTTCATATCTAAATAAACTCCTTTATTTAAGGAAAGATGGATTCACTTTCCTATTCACAAATAAACTCCTTTATTTTAGGAAACATGAAATCCAATTTCAACTCCAATTAGTTATCATGGAATCCAATTCCAACTCTAATTAGTTAGCATGAAATTCTAATTTTAAAATTAAAATAAACTTTTATTTTAATAATAAAATTATTAAGAATAATATATATATATAACTATTATATATATATAATAACCGTATATATATATATATATCAAATATATATATTAAAAGCTTTCCTGGAGCTTTCCTAGAAATCCTGTAACTTTTTCAAAATAAGCTTTCTTGGAGCATTATATGAATCACGTGAATCAAGGCATTATATGAAGCATTTAATCAATTTATCAGTTTGTGGGAAGTTAAAATGAAACATGAATAGTTGTCCACGTGATTAACTCAAAGCAACAGGCAATACACCCACCGCGCGAATCATCAGGCCACGCAAATCAGTAGGCTTGTTTTGAAAAAACGTTGTACTGTGATTTCGCGAGATTTATAATTATTTTTTAATTTTATACAATAAAATTATGCCCAATTAAATTGTTCTGAACACATATCAATATACATATTAAATAAAACAATTAATAATTTGCATAAAGGTTTGGCTCTGATGCCACTGTTAGGTTTGTAATATTCATGAACGCAATCAAATTGCAAAAATAAGCGGAAGCGTGTAAAAATCAGAGTTTAAAATTTTACAAACCATATACCCGGATCACCCTTTATGCACAATTATTAATTAAACAAAAAGATAAAGAATAAAATCATACCCTTGAAGATCGAGCTTCCTCAGGTACAAGTTCACCTCCAAATCCTTTCGCGTTCAACTTGAATCCACCGGGTTTGGTTCCTTCCTTTGATCAACGTTAGCCACCCAAGTGTTTGGCCTCTAGAGGTGATCCACCAAGGAAGAACAAAATTCAAGAAGATGAGTATTTGGCTCAAACCCTAGTTTTTCTATCTCTCATAGAAAAAGGGGCGTACTCTCCAACCATTGGAATAACGTATTTTTTTGATATCTGATATAAGACTCCTCTTATAAAGATATCAAATAACCCTATTAAAAATAAGGTATTATTTATTTAATTAAACTCTTTTAATTAAATGGGCTCCCTAATCTTATTAGGGATAATTAATTAAACTCCTTTAACTAATTTTCCCTCCTAATCCTATTAGGAATAAATGAGAGTACTTATATTAATTAATTCCCAAACTCCTTTAGGAATTAAATAATAATAATAGTAATAATAATAATAAGACTCCTCTTATTAATTTATATTTAATATTTCCAAAATATTAAATAATAAATATTAAGCTATTTAATTTATTCTATCACCATAGATTAAATTAAATATACTTAACTTATTATTACGATTATGCCATTAACTTCTTAAATAATTATTCTTCCTTTTATGGTGTGACCCTTTAGGTTCTCCATATTAAACCGGTTGTGAATAAATCAATTAGAACAATTCTAATCTTATTTAAATAAATAAATTAAACTAATAATTTATTTAAATAAATAATATTTATTCTACAATAGGGATAAGCCTCCCTAGCGATCAACGACTTTCCAGATAATATAGATTTCAACATTAATCATAAAAGAACCTTTGAGTAAATAGTTACCGTACAATTCAATCCTTCCACCATACAATGTCCCAATTAAATATAAGACATGGAATTTCTGTCAAGTCTTATTTTATTTAATTATATGTATTTCGACTCTTAAATGCACAACTCCAAATAATGCAAATTAGAAACTCCTTTCTAATTTCATTCTGCCTTGGCCAAGGACTACTGGGTTGTCATTTATCGAATCACATAGGACATTTCTCTTCTTTTACTAGAAGTGGTAGATTCTTTATTGATCATACATTATCTCCATGTACAACTTATTATACCCAAGCATACCCTTTGATATACCCTAAGGGTCTTAAGGAATAAGTCAAAGTATAACTCATCATACACAAGATACTATGATGATCTCAAGTCCAAGGATCACTTGTACTACTATCACTACAGGAATTCCTATTGACAGACAAGTAAAACTCCATTAGGTATTCCTTAGCGAGCCACGTTCAGTGAACTTATTCTCTAATAAGCACCTACATACTTGCTTTAGTGTCTCCACACAAATGATCATGAGATCAATCATCCTCATCCAATGAGCAAGCAACGTATGTACCAATCTATCCGGATTCACTAATCCCCAATTTAGTAATCCAACGATTGGGAACTATTTTAGTTTTAAGCTTTCTAAGAATTTAGATCTCATTAGAATGATCATCATCATTATTCTAAAAGCATTGCTTAAAACTATGGGTTTATCACATATTATAAAACAGCATCATGTAGATAATTAAAAGCCTTTAATAAATTAATATTTTTTATTAATAAATGAATAAGATTGTTACAAAGTATATGCTTTATCATCAAACATGATTGGCTTGTGTGCATATTACTTTCATAAGGGACCCGGTAGTGGAACCTTGGCGATTCGAGGACCTGCACAGCCAGAAAGACCAACAGCCCGTATATTCAACATGACGGCGCTAGATGCAGTGGCTACTCAGGAGGTAGTAGCAGGTAATGATGTTGTTTAGAAATTTAATTACGCGAGTATTATGATTTAGATAATTCTGTGAACTGTTTTCTTTTATAGATTTAAGTCACAAGTTAGAATTTGAAACCAAAATTAATATTGTGCTGATCAGAATAAATTGATGATACAACTTTAAAAGATTGTAGAGAATAAGAAAGCGGTAATTCCGAGGACGGAATCCTTTTAAGGAGGGGTGAATGTGATAACCCAGGATTTCGAATAATCCAAAATTTGAAAATAATTTTTTTTAATTAATATTAATATTAATTATCAATTTTGTGACAACTATCTGTGATACGAGTATCGAGAAAGTCAATTTGTGTATTGACTAATAAATTTAAAGTAGAGTTGTGCTTAACGGAGAATAGAAACCCTAACCCTAATTTTTGGAACAGATTCGATAGAAAATATAGTTAAAATAATTATATTAATATGTATGTGTTTGAACGGTACAGAATTTTTGATCAATGATTGATCAGATAAAGTTTTATACTAATAAAACCCTAATAAGAGATTAGAAACCCTAATCTCAAGATTAGAAACCCTAACGTACCGTTAGAAACCCTAATTATACGCCGAGAAACCCTAATTTTAAAATCGGGAATTATAAAACCTAAATTAGGAAACCCTAATCCTAATTGACAAGCCTATGGGTTCATTAAACTTAAATATGATTAGAAAACTCTAATTTTATTTTTGTATGTTAAATTTCTATTTTTGAAACCCTAATTTTATTTTAGAAAATTTATTTTTCTAATTAAACCCTAAATTTGAAAATTGTGGGAACTAGAAATTTTTGATACCTAATGGGTTCAAATCATAAACCCTAATCCAAGCCCCAAACCCTAAGGGTTTGTACAAATTCCATGTTTACCATTTAAATTAAATTGCTTATGTCAAAAATGCCCTTTATGGGATTTTTATTAGTTAACTTGCAAAATTGTCCAAATCTTTAGTTGGTGACCAACTCCATTGACCAATGTGACACAAAATTTCAGCCAAATCAGCCTATTGTGACAACAACCTCAGCCATTCAATGAATCCAAGCACTATATATTAGTTTAGAGAGAGAAAGTGTACCCATTTTGTTTAATTCTCTCCAAGCTCCTACCAACTCCCTCTCACACAAAAACCTCCGAAAATCAAAGTTAGATCAGTCATAATACCAGCCCTAGATCAATCAAAAACATCTTGGAGAGCTTAGATCAAAAATCGGAATCAAAAAGGTATAACCAAATTTCTTAATTTTGATCTTTGATGCTTAAGAAAATTTGGTGTTTTTGTGTTTATTATTATGTAATAGGATGTTTTTAGTTGTTATATAATGATCCATGATGGATCCATAACATCAAAGTGGGTGAAAAACGATTTTTCAAAAATCTGTTCTTAAGAAAAAATTTCGGTCTGACAAGGAATGTCAGTCGCTCTAGATCTTGGTGTCTTTATGATTTATGATGTTGTTTGACCAATGTATCGATTAGGTATTGTAGTGTTACATTAATACTACAATACCAAAGTTTTAGATAACCCAGAACATGAGCAGATTGGAAATTAAAACCGGTCAAACATGACCCCTTGAGCTGTCAGCTGTCAGTGTTCTTGAGCTCAAGAACACCAACAGCGACGCTTTGTGTCGCTAAAGGGCTTTAGCGACAGTTTTATTTATTTATTTTCTGAAAATTTCAGAAATTAATAAAAAAATAGGAATAAATTATAAAAATTACCAAAAATAGTTTTAAAAATTATTTTAAATTATAAAAAATAATTTTTGACCAATTGGAATATTTTTCTTTAATATTTATAATTATTTAAATATTAAATGTATTTAATTTATTTAAATAGTTTATTAAATAAATTAGAGAAAAATGATTTAATATTATGAAAAATCATTTTAAATAAGAAAAATGTATTTAAAAATATTTTGAGTTATAAAATGTAACTTTTAATATTTTTGGAGAATTTTTATTAATAATTTAATATTAATGATATTAGATTTATTTGATTATTAAATTAAATAAATAAGATAAAAATGATTTTAATGATTAAAAAATCATTTTAATTGAGAATAAAGTGTTAGAAAATATTTTAAATTATAAAATATAATTTTCAATATTTTTGGAGAATTTTCATTAATAAATTAATATTAATGATATTTGATTTATTTAATTATTATATTAAATAAATGAATTAAAAATGATTTTATTAATTTAAAAATCATTTAAAAATGAGAAAAATGATTTAAAAATATTTTAAGTTATAATTAATGACTTTTAATATTTGGATAATAATTTCATTAATATTTATATATTAATGGTGATGATTTAAAAATGATTTTAATTACTTTAAAAATCATTAAAGTAGAATATTGATGGTTTAAAAATATTTTAAGTTATTGATAATAACTTTAATATTTTGAAAAGTATGTTATTAATATTTTGATATTATTAAATATTAATAATGGTGCGATTAATTGATAATTGAATCATTTGAAAATGATTTTGATATTTAAAAAATTATTATAAATCATAATAATTGTTTGATAATTATTAAAAACTTCCGGAAAATATTATAAATGATAATTGATTTATCTAAATTAATATTGAAGCTTAGAAACCGAATTTACTTGGCAATAAATGTGTTAATTGTCGAATAGGGGGACTAGAATACCGAGAATGGACCAAAGTCCAACCAGACTGAATTAGTTTGACTTGTTAATTGTTTATATAGGTTATAAACATTGTTGTGGCTATGTGGTAATGTTTTTATGAGAAGTTTGACTATGAATTACAGTGTTGTGTGTTATGTGAATTATTGTGCTAATTATTTGACCGATATTATTGGTTATAGGTCTTTCGAAAGAAGATAAGTATATTGTGTAGCTGTAATCAGCGGAAGAGGCAAGTTCCCTAACTCAACCTTGAGTTATTTCATTCAATTATTATTGGTGGATAATTATTGCTAATTATGTCACGTCCAGGGAATTATTGTTGTAATTAAATTATTGAATTAGAATATATATATTCGTAGAATTACTGTTGTTGGATATTCATATATGTAGAAGTTAGAATTGACAGTACAGATAATTCCTGTTGATTGTCAAATTATGTTGAGAAATGTCTTAGCCAATTATTCTGGTTAGACAAACATTTGTAAAAACTTGTTAGGTTTGAGAAGAGAAGCAAATAGAATTTGAAATCCCAGTATTTCGTTGTAAAATCAAACTTTTGATTTTAAGACTGAGAAGAACAACCTTTTATATAAAGGGAACATTTTGTTGGTCGTGAATTCGACCTTTGCGCGTGTTTTAACTATTATGCATAATATAGGGTATAATAAGCTGATCACTTGTTGTACTTGCAGATGGGTATGATTTAATCTTTATGGTTATCTGATACACCTGAGTATTTATCAAAGTAAATCTTTGATATCTACCCGAGAAAATAAGTTCAAAGATCTTGTGTGATCGCTCAGTATTAAACCTGGAAAACATTCCACTTTGATATTTCATAGAATTGATTCTTGATTATTCAATTGAATATCATAGAAACTTTGAAAGCGTTGTACTCTTTCATTATTGAATTATTGTGGTATAGAATACGAGAAAACTTGTTATTGAATAACGATTTGTTCAGCTATTTCAAAGTTCCCCGAACTTTGATTTCATTCTATCAAAATAGATAGACTATTGTTTTGAATCCTTATACATTTATTGTTTGTATTAACTTGCGGGGCAAATTAGTTTCTCACCCTTGCTAAATAAAACTTTTCAGCTAGGGACCAAGTGGCAGGAGGTGCTGTGAAGGATAAAGGCAAAGGCGTTGTAATAAATTAATTATAAATTTGTTATGTTGAACATATTTATTATGTTGTATTGTAAACCCTTTTTGTATAACTAAAGGGTATGTTTGTAAAGTTAAGGTTAGAAAACATGGGTGATGTATTATGAAACTCTTATAAAAACTTATGTAAGATTCTATCTATATATAATATGGGTAGTTAAATGTTATTTATATTGTGGATCGTGAACATCAAACTCGGGAGTCAGGTAACCCAGATTTGGGGGTGTCATAATATCCATACCGAGTTCTGAATGTCGTTCGAGGTATATCCTCCTTCCTCACTTTCAACTGGTGATACCCACTTCTCAAATCTATTTTTGAGAAGTATTTAGCACCCTTCAACTGATCAAACAAGTCATCTATTCTTGGCAATGGATATTTGTTTTTAATATTGACTTTTTTTAATTCTCTATAATCAATGCAAAGATGCATTGACCCATCCTTCTTCTTCACGAATAACACTAGCGCTCCCCACGGTGATATGCTTGGTTGAATATATTTCTTGTCTAGCAACTCTTGTAACTGTACCATCAGTTCCTTCATTTCTACTAAAGCTATTCTGTACGGGTGATAAGTAAGTTTTATACCTATTTATCTAGTATTTGTTACTTGAATTAGTTGTTTATACTCACGTTTCTTAGTTATTTTTCATGCATTTTGTGTTTATTTTGTAGATCATATACTTGGGAACGATGTGAGCGACTATTGGTATGAAAATAGAAGAAAAAGAAATCCAAACATCATTTGGGCTTTAATGTTCTTGAATTGGAACTTGGACTATGTTGTTGAGCATCTTTTTAGATTTATGGAACATCTTGAATCATTCCAATCGGAGTTCGGATGAAAGAGTTATGACCGTTGTACCAACGGACGTTGAACGTCACTGTTTTGGATGGCCATTTGCACAACTATAACTCCCAACCCAATTTCAGCCTTCATCCATCCATCATTTCTAAATTGTCAAAGAATTAAAGTTGTAGAACTCGTCAAGAGCTTCGATTTGATAGGTGGCAGGCCTCGTAACTCTTCCTGAATCAAAAGTTATGGCCATTTTAGCAGAAGACACTGCAGTAGAAAATCAACCGCGCAGGCTCACGAATTTGTAGTAAATTTCCTCCGCGGCCGCGCGAGTCCTAGGAACAAAAAACTGCGAGTTAACACTTGAGCGCGGGCGCGCCCAACTTCAGGCCAATTCCAGCGCGGCCGCGCCACTTCGGATGTTGACTAGAGATGACTTTTTCACTAGAGATGACTAGAGATGACTTTTTCACTAGAATTGAAGTGTAACTTGGAGGGGGGGGTTTCAATTAGGAATTATAAAGGAGACATATTTTCGTGATGTAAAAGGGGATTCCACCCTTGGGGGATCATTTGATATTACATATGCTCTTTTCTTTTCTTTAATTTCATTATTAGATTAGAGTAGATTAAAACCCTAGATTAGCTAAGATTTGGGGATTGAAGCAATTGAAGATCCTTTAAAGTACAGAAGTGAAACAAGAGAAGAAACTCAGATTTGCTATTCTTAATCCCTATCTCTCTTTACTTATATTTGTATCTTTCAATGTATATTCAATTGTGGATCATGAATTCAAATTCAACTATGAGTTAAACTCTATTTTGGGATTGCAATGGAATCTATTGCTTAGTTTAATCTGATATACATCATTGTTAACCTTATTGATTGCTATGAGATTGTCTATTAAGGTTCATGCTTATTTGCTTAGTTGATTGGCCATCAATTACTGTGAAAACCCATATGAACTTGAAAAACGAAGTATGGGTTTAGATTTGATCTTGATAGTTTGTGATTGTATGTTCTACATTATGATGGGATGTATGATTTGTGCTTAGAATAGACATATATCGAGGCATCGCTCGTAGTCAATTGAGAACTTGGGCTTAATCCCTAATTATTTGTAAATCACATAGACATATATTGGTTTAGGTGTTTTGGGTGTTCATATGTATTCTTTCAACCGGGGATTATATTTGATATGGGTATGGTAAATTGAGATATGGCTGTCCTTTACTTTCATGTTCTCGACTAGCAATCTAGTGCAAGTAATTTGGCTTAACAGGGAGTACGTTGATTTAAATTATTCAATAGATGAAATTATAATCTCAGGTCTTCATTATCTAGTCTCACTCTGGGAATAGTTAGGTTTATTTAATTTAATAGTTTAAATATAAAATATAATATCATTCGTTTAAATAAGACTGAAATGGTTATGGGCTAGTGCTTAGTGAACTTTATTAGTTAATTCTCCGTGAGAACGATACTTTACTTATTCTTTATTAGTTGTTGACTGTGTATACTTGCACGCCTGTATTGATCGATAAAACGACCAACAAGTTTTTGGCGCCGTTGCCGGGGAATTATTTTAATAATTTTTGCCAACATTAATTTTAATCAAATTAGTCTTACTTTAAACATTTTATTTTATTTTAATTATCTTCCTATATTTTTCTCTTTTCAGGTACAATGGATGACTTTGCTTATCAATGACCTTATACAAATAGGATTCAACCAAGGGATAGAAGAATTGAAGGACTCAATGTATTTTCTACATTTGTCAGCACAAATTGCAACACTTTCGGAGAGGTTGGATGTACTTGCAGCCCAACGCACTCGGGAGATTGCAGTTACATGTGAATATTGTGTTGACGAGCATCCGAGTTATCAGTGCGACGTCAGAGTTGGACAAGTACAGTTTAGGGGTGATTACCTTAAAAATAATGTTTATCCCAATGATCATCAATGTTGGGGATATCTCCCAGATTATGAAAGGAGTTATAACTTTCAAGACCAATACTGCATCATAAGTCCAACATATCCATCAGATTACTCAAATCCACCTCCAATGCAACAAGAAGCAAATTCAAGGTTGAAGGAATTCATGTCAAAAAGCATAGCAGACCATGAAGAGATGATGATGAGTCAGGAGTTAGCAAGCCAAAATCTTAATCGACAGATGGAATAACTCATTAACTCCTCAATGAATGGTCCTCAATACATGGATTTGAAACTGAACAAGATAATTCAAGATTAGAGGATTTGTGGTTCAAATTTGCAGCATCAACTGAGGAGAAGATGATTGAGCAAGAGAGGTCAATTTTAAATCTTCAGAATCAGATGGATCAAATGTTCGATGCCTTGAATAATCACCCTCAAAACAATTGGTTCTATGACATGGACGATGAAACTGATGGAGAGCCAGAAGTGTATATGCCACTGAATGAACTGAATGGAGTGGACATTGAGGAGACAACTGGGGGTATGGAAAATGAAGATCTTGAGCTGACTTCTATAATACCCCAACTGCCTTCTCAGTTAGAGTTGAAAAATGTGACGCCCCCAAATCCGGGTTACCTGACCCCCGAGTTTGGTTCTCACGATCCACAATATAATAACATCTAACTACCCATTCATTGATTATAATAAATTTACATATCATTAGTTATTAAGTTAACAACATCATCCCAGGTCAACTAACCTTAACATTACAAGCTTTACCCTTTCGATAAACAAAAAGGGTTTACAAAATAACATATTAAATATGATTAATATAAAACTACTCCAGCACTATGCCTTTACCTTTATTCCTATTAGCCCCGCTGGCCTCATCGTTCATAGCTAAAATATTTTATTTAGCAAGGGTGAGCAACAAGTTTGCCCCGCAAGTTAAAATATACAATAAATAATATATGAATCAGAAATAGAAGAGTCTAGATTGAATAGAGCTTCAACAATTATCAAACAATTTCGAGATAACGAAATAATAATTCACTCTGAATAATAACTTTCTACTATTTTATTCGATATGAAAGAGTATAATTCTTTCAAATATTCAATAATATTCGATTGAATTAACAATACTGCAACAATATTCAATAATGTGGGATATACCCAGATTTCATGCTGAGTGATCACAGTGGATCATGAACTAATAGAGGATTCATTTAGTTATTAAAACTAAATTACCACAAGAATATAAATTAGTTATCAAAACTAAACTATACTCTTCTGCAAGTACCTGGAGTGGCCAACTCCTTTGTACCCTATATTATGCATAATACTCAATAATAGTGCACATGTCGATTTACGACAATAAAATTTGTTCATCTCAGTTTTACTTCACGAGTCCGTACCACAACAATATGGTTTGGATAACTTTCAAAGAAATACTAGGATTTTAATAATTAATAACAATGCTAATCTAGCCGAAATCAATGGCATATATCTTCCAATAACATTTCAGTTCATAATGGATAGAACCTTTCATGCTTTAACAAATATTAGTCTCGCATAAACAATTAGTTGAGACATAATTTATAATTAGTTCTAATAATAGAACATGATTCGATTGCGCTACGTGCGAATTACAACAATCGTTATAGATGTGAATAACTATCAATAATTATTCACTACCATACTTGAAAAATAGTAACTCAAGTTGAGTTAGGAAACTTGCCTTTCGCGTTGATTACTGCTACACAATATAATTAACTACGCTCGTAAGACCTATAATCAATAATGTCGGTCTCACAATTAGTACAATAATTCACAACACACATCACTGTAATTTACAGTTAAACCTTCTCCTAAACACATTAGCACATAATCACAACAGTGTTTATTACCTATATAAACTCTTAACAAGTCTATCTATTTCGGTCTGGTTGGACTTCGGTCCGTTCTCCGTGTTCTGGTCACCCTATCTGACAATTAACACAGTTATCTGTCTATTATACTTGGTCTCTAAGCTTCAATATTAATTCAGATAAGTCAATTATCAATAATAATATTTTTCGGAAGCTTTTAATAATTATCAAGCAATTATTATAATTTATAATAATTTTCCAAATATCAGAAACATTTTTAAATGATTTAATTATCAATTAATCATGTCATTATTAATATTTAATAATATCCAAATATTAATAACATACTTGTCAAAATATTAAAGTTCTTATTAATAACTTAAAATATTTTTAAATCAACAATATTCCACTTAAATGATTTTTAAAGTATTTAAAAATCATTTTTAAATCATCATCATTAATATAGAATTATTAATGAAATTACCATCTAAATATTAAAAGTCATTAAATATAACATAAAACATTTTTAAATCATTTTTCTCATTTTAAATGATTTTTAAATCAATAAAACTATTTTTAATTCATTTATTTAATATAACAATTAAATAAATCTAGCATCATTAATATTAATTTATTAATGAGAATTCTCAAAAAATATTGAAAATTATATTTTATAATTTAAAATATTTTCTAACACTTTATTCCCAATTAAAATGATTTTTAAATCATTAAAATCATTTTTATCTTATTTATTTAATTTAATAATCAAATAAATCTAATATCATTAATATTAAATTATTAATGAAAATTCACCAAAAATATTAAAAGTTACATTTTATAACTCAAAATATTTTTAAATACATTTTTCTTATTTAAAATGATTTTTCATAATATTAAATCATTTTTCTCTAATTTATTTAATAAACTAATTAAATAAATTAAATACCTTTAATATTTAAATAATTATAAATATTAAAGAAAAATATTCCAATTGGTTAAAAATTATTTTTCATAATTTAAAATAATTTTTAAAACCATTTTTGGTAATTTTTAGAATTTATTTCTATTTTAAAATAATTTTCAGAATATTCAGAAAATAAAATAATTAAAACCGTCGCTATTGGTCTTTAGCGACAGAAAGCGTCGCTGTTGGTGTTCTTGAGCTCAAGAACACTGACAGCCGGCAGCTTCAAGGGTCAACTTTGACCGACAATAACTTTCAATCCAAAAGGTTTCTAGACTAACTTGAACTTTGGTCATGTAGCCAAATTGTAATACTACAATAATCAGTCATCACTTCAGTCATAACACCATATAACATGAAGATCTGAGCAGCTAAACCTACTGTCAGACCAAGTTCTGGGTTTTCTGGGCTTAAACAGTTTCGAGTACCTACTTTGGTGCTCGATTATATATAGGTTCTGATCTTGTTCCATGTGTTTTGTTGATTCAAACATGAAGTACGTATATCATAGAACATTTTCAAAGCAACATTTCAGTTTAACATCAACAGATCCATAAGATAGAACTCAGTCAAACTCTGTCAGAGAGTTGTTCATCCGGTTTTTCTGGAATTTCCAGAAAACTGCTAACATGGTCGAGTAAGCCACTTTGACCACTTTCTAAAATTGATCTATGGCGTGTTTAAGAGTTCTAAGACCAGAGATATAAAGTAAACACAACATGCTACAATCTAAATACAACATATAATCAAAAACATTAACAAAACGAACAGATCAAGGGCTTAAAGATGTTGTCAGACACTGTTTTCTATTTCTGGGTTACTAATAATTCGACCCGGTCATGGCCGGTCAACGGTCTTTGACCGCTTATAACTCACGATCTAGACCTCTGATGGTTGTAATATCACTTGTAAATTAAAGAAAACATATCAGGCTATAGAATCAAAACTTAAAACAACAAAAACCATAAATATAGCAAGATCTACGGGTACTGACATTACTTGTCAGACCACAGAAATTGCTATAGAACAGATTTCTAAAACTTGAATTTTTACCCATTTTGATGCTATGGATCCATCATGAGATCATCATATAACAACTAAAAACATCTTATAACACAAGATTAAACACTAAAACACAAAATTTTCCTAGCAACTTGGATCAAAAATAAAAATTTGATTTATACCTTCTAGCTTCCAATTCTTGATCTTAATCCTCCAATCTGTTATTGGTTGATCTAGGGGCTGTATATGTGACTGGTCTAGTTGATAATTTCGAAGGTTTTGAGAGAAAATGAGTTTGGTGAGAGCTAGGTTAAAAATGACTAAGTTTTATGAATTTTCTCTCTCCAATTCTCTTATATAATGACATGAGCAGTTAGATCTGATGATATGGACTAATTTGGCTGATGTTTTTGTGTCACACAAGTCAACAAAGTTGTTCAACAACTAAAGTTATGGCCAATTCTACAAGTTAGCTAATTTAGTATATAAAAAGGGCATTTTGGTCATTATCTAATTAAATTTAATGGAATTCTAGTCATTTGCACAAATCCTTAGGGTTTAGGGTTTGGGTTTAGGGTTTAAACCCTTTAGTTTTAAAAATTCTAATTCCCACAAATTTCAAATTTAGGGTTTATAAATTAGAAAATAAAATTTTTAAAAATGCATTTAGGGTTTCTAAATAGAAAATTAATATACAAAAATATAATTAGAGCTTTCTAATCATATTTAAGTTTAATGAACTCATTAGGTTTGCCAAATAGAATTTGGGTTTCCTAATTTAGGGTTTACAATTCCCAGTTTTGAAATTAGGGTTTCTCGACTATCGATTAGGGTTTCTAACAGCACATTAGGGTTTCTAATCCTGAGATTAGGGTTTCTAATCTTTTATTAGGTTTTATAATTTTTAACCTTATCCAGTCAAACATTGGTGAACATTTCTATACAGTACATATACATTCTCACCAATATAATTATTTTAAATTATATTTTCTACTGAATCCCTATCCGATAATTAGGGTTAGGGTTTCTAAAGCTTGTTAAGTACAACTCTACTCTAAATTTTTTAGTTAATACACAAATTGACTTTCTCAAGACTCATATCACAGATACACCGTGCAATATTAACAGTCAATGTCAATATTAACTAAAAAAAAAATTTATTCGAAAATTTTGGATTATTCAAAATCCCGGGTTATTACATTCACCCCTCCTTAAAAAGATTCCGTCCTCGGAATCACCGCTTTCTTAATTTTTACAATCTTTTAAAGTTGTAGCATCAATTCATTTTATCAACACAATATTAATTTATGCCTTATATTCTCACCCGTGAGTTGAGTCTATATAAGAAAATAATTCACCGTAATATCTAACTAAGATTACTCGCGTAATTTAAATTTTTGAACGAAATCGTTACCTATGGCCACTTCCTGAACAGCTACTGCATCTTGAGCCGTCATATTGAATGTACGAGCTGTCGGCCTTCCTGGCTTAGCTGGTCCTTTGATCGCCAGTGTTCCACTGATGTTTCCTTTATTGTTGCTTCCTCTTTCTACATTCTTCTTTGGACAATTACGAATTTGATGTTCTAGCGATCCGAATAAAAAACAACCTGATATCCTTTTTGGACTTGGACAATTTGGAGAAATATGTCCCTCTTGTCCACAGTTAAAACACACTCCTTTTCCCTTTAAACATTCTCCTGGATGCTTTTTACCACATTTGGAACATGGCTCACCTCTCTTTCTATTATCTCCTGACTTGTCTCCAGATTCATTATTGTTCTTCCACTTACACTTATTAAAATTACTTCCTCCACCGCTACCTCCTTCATTCATTTTCTTCTTCTTTTCTTGATGATACTTTGACACAACTTCACTTCCTCCTTCGGCGATGATTGCTTTTTCCAACAGAGCCGCAAATGTCTTAATCTGCAACACAGCTACCTTGTTATATATCGTGGGCTTCAGTCCATTTTCAAACCTTCGCGCCTTTCGCACCTCAGTGTCCACCTGATGTGGAGCAAATCTTGCGAGTTCATTAAATTTGGCGACGTATTCTGCAACCGACATATTCTCATGCTTTAACTCCAAAAAGTTGACTTCCATTCTTGCTTGCATACTTTCTGAGAAATAATTTTCGACAAATAATTCCTTAAACCTTGTCCAGGTTACTACTGTTGTACCTGCTCTCGCCTGATTTGTCTCCCACCAATAATTTGCTTCTCCCTTCATCAAATATGTTGCAAACGCAGTCTTTTGTTCTTCCGCCACATGCGCAATCACGAACGCTTTCTCCATTTCCTTTACCCAAGTTTGGGCTTCAATCGGATCTGTGGTCCCTTTGAATTCAGGCGGTCCTACCGCTTTAAAGTCTTTAAAGTTTGCCAATCTTTCATTTGGTTGATTTCTCGCTCTTCCTCTTGCTGCTGGAGCTCTATTCTCCATTGCTTCAGCTATCATATTTGCAAAGTTTTGCATTGGGTCAGCTTGACCCCCTTCATTATTTACCGACGACTCTTCCCTTTGATTTTGATTCTGTCGTCTAGGATGCATGATCTGATTTAAATCAAAAAAATCTTATATTAATTCTCACATAATCGCATATTTATTCAAATAGCACATAGTACATTTAGTACTTCACACATATAGCACTATCCCTTTTTAAATAATATTAGGATTAACAACACAACTTTAAACAAAAGTTGTAATTTCTCCATTCACACATAACTATTCCCCAGTTCATCAAACTTACCACACCTAGGGGTTCAGGAACTTGCCATAATTATATGAGTGTATGAACTTATCCTAGTCAGACTTTTGGCGTCCATTCGCTGAGGGGTTCAAAACAGTTCACATAATTATGAGTCATGAACTAACAATAAGTATGAGTTTTAAGAACTTACAAAGTAATCTTAATCTTATATTCATATAGAAAAGAAAGATTTCATTCATATAAACATATAATTGCATTTATATTCATGCAAATAATACATAGTACTTTTTAGTACACTGCACATACAACTACAAACGGGTATTATCCCTTTGTGACAAAAGTCGGAATTCATTACTACATCTTTACACAAAAGTTGAGACATACAAAAGTTATATCCCATTCTTACCAAAACAAATATTATACTCCAAAAGATTATACTCCTCACACTTAATCTTTCTTCTTTTTAGGACAATTCTTAACCTTATGACTCGTTCTACCACATGCAAAACATCCTCCTTTCTTTGGTTTAGGACAATTTGGTGACAGATGTCCTTTCTGGCCACAATTGTAACACATTCTTACCCCACATACACTCTCCCAAATGATTCTTTCCACACTTTCCACATGCTTGTTTCTTCTTTGAATGTGAATTCTCTGTGTTGTTGTCACTGTCGTAGTTCTTTTTCCTTTTATTAGCCTTCTTTTTCTCGCTTATATCTTTAGATGATACATTATACTTAACCATCATTCTATCGACTTGAGCCTTCAGATTATTTCGTTCTTCTGTCATTTTGCGTAATGCTCTTTCTGTCATCCATAATTCCTCCAGAAGAAATACTTTAGTCCTTGAGTCTTGAACTTCTGCAGATGCTTGACCTTCTTCGATTGCTACTTTGTCTTCTTCCCCATCTTTAATCTTTATTTCTGGCTCTATCGCTGTTTCTTTGGAATATACTTCTTCCTCTTCATCCAGCTCCATCTCGGGGTACTCGTCATGATCACTTGCTAGATTTACCGCAGGTTCGTCTCTTAAAACTACCTCAACTGAATCACTCTGAGTTGGCACCTCAGCTAATAGCATTGGTGCAACAACCGCTGGCATCTCCATACTCATCTTATCTTCTCCCGACATCCTACAATCAGTTTAAATAACTTGATTAGTACTTCACCAGTACAAACTTCTCTCACTATGTGTCTACATT
This sequence comes from Panax japonicus, assembly GCA_020205505.1. NCBI lineage: Eukaryota > Viridiplantae > Streptophyta > Magnoliopsida > Apiales > Araliaceae > Panax > Panax japonicus. Next base: position 46,004,957 of record CM035107.1, read on the forward strand.
TATCACTATCATTGCACTTCAGCAATCTCTCACTTAGTACTCTAAATGAGTATTCTATATCTCGCTCATGGTTATAATCCTAGGGTTTTCCCCACCCCACTTAAGGTTTATAACCTACAGCTTTGATACCAACCTGTGACACCCCCAAATTCGGGTTACCTGACCCCCGAGTTTGGTGCTCACGATCCACAATATAATAACATCTAACTACCCATTCATTGATTATAATAAATTTACATATCATTAGTTATTAAGTTAACAACATCATCCCAAGTCAACGAACCTTAACATTACAAGCTTTACCCTTTCGATAAACAAAAAGGGTTTACAAAACAACATATTAAATATGATTAATATAAAACTACTCCAGCACTATGCCTTTGCCTTTATTTCTATTAGCCCCGCTGGCCTCATCGTTCCTAGCTGAAATATTTTATTTAGCAAGGGTGAGCAACAAGTTTGCCCCGCAAGTTAAAATATACAATAAATGATATATGAATCAGAAATAGAAGAGTCTAGTTTCAATAGAGCTTCAACAATTATCAAACGATTTCGAGATAACGAAATAATAATTCAGTCTGAATAATAACTTTCTACTATTTTATTCGATATGAAAGAGTATAATTCTTTCAAAGATTCTATAATATTCAATTGAATTAACAATACTGCAACAATATTCAATAATGTGGGATATATCCACATTTCATGCTGAGTGATCACAGAGGATCATGAACTAATAGAGGATTCATTTAGTTATTAAAACTAAATTACCACAAGAATATAAATTAGTTATCAAAACTAAACTATACTCTTCTGCAAGTACCTGGAGTGGCCAACTCCTTTGTACCCTATATTATGCATAATACTCAATAATAGTGCACATGTCGATTTACGACAATGAAATTTGTTCATCTCAGTTTTACTTCACGAGTCCGTACCACAACAATATGGTTTGGATTACTTTCAAAGAAATACTAGGATTTCAATAATTAATAACAATGCTAATCTAGCCGAAATCAATGGCATATATCTTCCAATAACATTTCAGTTCATAATGGATAGAACCTTTCATGCTTTAATAAATATTAGTCTCGCATAAACAATTAGTTGAGACATAATTTATAATTAGTTCAAATAATAGAACATGATTCGATTGCACTACGTGCGAATTACAACAATCGTTATAGATGTGAATAACTATCAATAATTATTCACTACCATGCTTGAAAAATAGTAACTCAAGTTGAGTTAGGAAACTTGTCTTTCGCGTTGATTACTGCTACACAATATAATTAACTGCACTCGTAAGACCTATAATCAATAATGTCGGTCTCACAATTAGTACAATAATTCACAACACACATCACTATAATTTACAGTTAAACCTTCTCCTAAACACATTAGCACATAATCACAACAGTGTTTATAACCTATATAAACACTTAACAAGTCTAACTATTTCGGTCTGGTTGGACTTCGGTCCGTTCTCTGTGTTCTGGTCACCCTATCTGACAATTAACACAGTTATCTGCCTATTATACTTGGTCTCTAAGCTTCAATATTAATTCAGATAAGTCTATTATCAATAATAATATTTTTCGAAAGCCTTTAATAATTATCAAGCAATTATTATAATTTATAATAATTTTCCAAATATCAGAAACATTTTTAAATGATTTAATTATCAATTAATCATGTCATTATTAATATTTAATAATATTCAAATATTAATAACATACTTGTCAAAATATTAAAGTTATTATTAATAACTTAAAATATTTTTAAATCAACAATATTCCACTTAAATGATTTTTAAAGTATTTAAAAATCATTTTTAAATCATCATCATTAATATAGAATTATTAATGAAATTACCATCTAAATATTAAAAGTCATTAAATATAACATAAAATATTTTTAAATCATTTTTCTCATTTTTAAATGATTTTTAAATCAATAAAACTATTTTTAATTCATTTATTTAATATAACAATTAAATAAATCTAGCATCATTAATATTAATTTATTAATGAGAATTCTCCAAAATATTGAAAATTATATTTTATAATTTAAAATATTTTCTAACACTTTATTCCCAATTAAAATGATTTTTAAATCATTAAAAACATTTTTATCTTATTTATTTAATTTAATAATCAAATAAATCTAATATCATTAATATTAAATTATTAATGAAAATTCTCCAAAAATATTAAAAGTTACATTTTATAACTCAAAATATTTTTAAATACATTTTTCTTATTTAAAATGATTTTTCATAATATTAAATGATTTTTCTCTAATTTATTTAATAAACTAATTAAATAAATTAAATACCTTTAATATTTAAATAATTATAAATATTAAAGAAACATATTCCAATTGGTCAAAAATTATTTTTCATAATTTAAAATAATTTTTAAAACAATTTTTGGTAATTTTTAGAATTTATTTCTATTTTTAAATAATTTTTAGAATATTCAGAAAATAAAATAATTAAAACCGTCACTATTGGTATTTAGCGACTGAAAGCGTCGCTGTTGGTGTTCTTGAGCTCAAAAACACTAATAGCCGGCAGCTTCAAGGGTCAACTTTGACCGACAATAACTTTCAATCCAAAAGGTTTCTGGACTAACTTGAACTTTGGTCATGTAGCCAAACTGTAATACTACAATAATCAGTCATCACTTCAGTCATAACAACACATAACATGAAGATCTGAGCAGCTAAACCTACTGTCAGACCAAGTTCTGGGTTTTCTGGGCTTAAACAGTTTCGAGTACCTACTTTGGTGCTCGATTATATATAGGTGTTAGGTTTGTAATATTCCTGAACGCAATCAAATTGCATAAAATTAGCGGAAACGTAGAAAATCAGAGTTTTAAAATTTTACAAACCATAAACCCGGATCACCCTTTATGCATAATTATTAATTTAACGAAAAGATAAGATCAACAACCTCTACACCCATAATAAGACTCCTCTTATTTATAGATGTGGGCAACCCTCCTTAACAATTAAGGAATTGGGTTTTATTTAATTAATTAAATTCTTTTAATTAATTAAGCTCCCTAATCTTATTAGGGATAATTAATTAAACTCTTTTAATTAATTTGCCTCCTAATCCTATTAGGATATTTGAAAGTACTTTTATTAATTAATTCCCAAACTCCTTTAGGAATTAAATAATAATAATAGTAATAATAATAATAAGACTCCTCTTAATAATTTATATTTAATATTTCCAAAATATTAAATAATAAATATTAAGCCATTTAATTTATTCTATCGCCATAGATTAAATTAAATATACTTAACTTATTATTACGATTATGCCATTAACTTCTTAAATAATTATTCTTCCTTTTATGGTGTGACCCTTTAGGTTCTCCTTATTAAACCGGTTGTGAATAAATCAATTAGAACAATTCTAATCTTATTTAAATAAATAAATTAAACTAATAATTTATTTAAATAAATAATATTTATTCTACAATAGGGATAAGCCTCCCTAGCGATCAACGACTTTCCAGATAATATAGATTTCAACATTAATCATAAAAGAACCTTTGAGTAAATAGTTACCGTACAATTCAATCCTTCCACCATACAATGTCCCAATTAAATATAAGACATGGAATTACTGTCAAGTCTTATTTTATTTAATTATATGTATTTCGACTCTTAAATGCACAACTCCAAATAATGCAAATTAGAAACTCCTTTCTAATTTCATTCTGCCTTGCCCAAGGACTACTGGGTTGTCATTTATCGAATCACATATGACATTTCTCTTCTTTTACTAGAAGTGGTAGATTCTTTATTGATCATACATTATCTCCATGTACAACTTATTATACCCAGCATACCCTTTGATATACCCTAAGGGTCTTAAGGAATAAGTCAAAGTATAACTCATTATACACAAGATACTATGATGATCTCAAGTCCAAGGATCACTTATACTACTATCACTACAGGAATTCCTATTGACATGCAAGTAAAACTCCATTAGGTATTCCTTAGCGAGTCACGTTCAGTGAACTTATTCTCTAATAAGCACCTACATACTTGCTTTAGTGTCTCCACATAAATGATCATGAGATCAATCATCCTCATCCAATGAGCAAGCAACGTATGTACCAATCTATCCGGATTCACTAATCCCCAATTTAGTAATCCAACGATTGGGAACTATTTTAGTTTTAAGCTTTCTAAGAATTTAGATCTCATTAGAATGATCATCATCATTATTCTAAAAGCATTGCTTAAAACTATGGGTTTATCACATATTATAAAACAGCATCATTTAGATAATTAAAAGCCTTTAATAAATTAATACTTTTTATTAATAAATGAATAAGATTGTTTACAAAGTATATGCTTTATCATCAAACATGATTGGCTTGTGTGCATAGTACTTTCAATCTCCCACTTGCACTAAAGCCAATCTCCATGGTATCTCATACTCTTCTTCTCTAAGTGACGATTATCCCGCTGTTGGATAAGCTTTAGTTAATGGATATGTAATGTTGTTCTTGAGAGTCCACTATCTCTATAGTGATTTCCCATCTTTCAATGATTCTTATAATCAAATGAAAGTGCCACAACACATGTTTAGATCTAAGATGAGACTTAGGAACTATTCCTAGTTCTGTAATGAACTTTTCATCCAAACAATCAACTTGCAGCTTCATTTATAGCTATATATTTTGTCTTTATCACTAAATCAACAACTCTCTGTTGTTTGGAACCTTTCCAATTCACTGCACCACCGTTCAAGGTAACCCTTTACCTTAAAATGGATTTTCTGTCGTCTTGGTCTGTCTGAAAACTTGAGTCTGTTAAGCCCTCTAGTTTTAATTCAGATCCGCCATGAATTATATCACATCCTTAGTGTTGGTTAAGTACTTTAAGATGTTTTTCATTGTCTCACAGTGAACTTCTCAAGAATATGACTGATCAACATCAGGTCGCGTATATTTCATTGCATACATGATTATCACTCATGCGATCTCTCTTTAAGGAGTCTATGGGGACTATTAAGAGAGATACACTCCATGGCTCATCAACATGAGACATCTTTTGGAGTTTGCCATGCTAAAAGACTTTAACATCAAATGAATATACGTTCCTTGGGTTAAGTCGAGTATCTTTTTAAATCTATCTATATAGATTTGTATCCCCAATTAAGATACTCTACCCAAATCATTCATGGAGTAATGTTTAGACAACTTTATCTTTACTGATTGTAGCATTGGTATGTTATTCCTCATCCGTAGTATATCAACATATAATACTAGAAATTTCACGACGCTCCCACTGACCCTTTTGTACACACTAGGTTCATTCTTGTTTTTGATAAAATCAAACTCTTTTGATTATCATATCAAAATGAATGTTCCATTTTTGAGAAGATTGCTTCAATCCATTTCTCTGAGTGTCTACAACTCTTACCTCATCGTATGTAACTGGATCATCATCTTCTATGATACGTACCTCATCATCATCATCCATGATGAATCCATACCTCCTAGGTATCTTCGGTACTATTCTAGATTTATGATTCGCTTGTGGTACAATAGGTCTATCTATAGGTTCCTCTTATTTGACTTGTAGTGTTTTGTGGTTCTTGAACTTTTCAAGATGTATTATCCTCCCACTAGCCCTTTCAATGATAAACACCTTTATCATAGAAGGCAGCATGTTTCGCAACAAACACCTTTTGCTAAGTAGGATTATAGAACATATGCCCTAAACTTACTTTAGGATGTCCCACAAATCTGTACTTGTCAAATTTTGTCCCAAGCTTATCCTTTGAAACCGTTTCACATAAGTTGGACAACCCCTTATCTTAACATACTTAAGATTAGGAATCCTCCCTGTCCATAACTTTTATGGAGTCTTGGGGCCAGATTTTGAGGTTACCTTTTCCGTAGATATGCAGCCATTTCTAGGACATGATCCGAGAAGGATACTGGAATGTCGTTAAAATCATTATGGACCGCACCATGTCCAACAAGGTACGATTTTTCCTTTCAGATAAATCAATCAATTATTACGTATCAGGAGGCGTCCATTATGAAAAAACCATTTGAGATGATCTAGAAACTTATTGCACAAGTATTTATTCCTTGATCTAATCAAAGAATCTTAATACTTTGCCAATTTGTTTCACTTCTGAATTCTTTGAACCTTTCAAATAATTCACACTTGTATTTCATCAAATACAAACATTCAACTCTTTGAATGATCATCTCCTTTTCTTATACTAATTTGTTCAATTTGTAAAATAATTTTTCACATAAGTCAAGTATACAAAATCTATTAAGTAATATTCCAGTTCTATACAAAATATTATTATTATAAATAGAACAACAATTGTTCTTAAATATAATACCAAAAATTTCATTGTCCAACAATAAAATGGAAATAATGTTTCCAACAAGAACTGGAATACAATAACAGCTTATTGACTTAATAGATTTGCCCGTAGGCATTGCTAAACTATAAGTTCCTACGGCTAATGCAGCAACCTTTGCTTCATTTACCAGACATAGGATTACTTATCCTTTGTTTAGCTTTCTACTTCTGCTTGGTCCTTCATAAATCTATATTTATGATAAACAAAGCCGGTATCCAATACCCAAGTAGAACCTTGACTTAAAGAAAATTTATTTCAAATCATGAACAAAATAGTATTTGCAACCGAAACTTCACTAAGCTTCTTCTGGTTAGCCTCTGCAAGATGCTTCTTGCAGTTTCCTTCCAGTGTCCATGCTTATTGCAGTGGAAGCAAACTCCTTTGCTATCCGTATCAGTTTTTTTTCTTATTATCCTTTGTTTTTACCTTTATATTTACCTTCTTAGAATCGTTCTTCTTTTCAGAAGATCCTTTGGCCCCTACCAGTAAGACATGGTCTTTCTTGGTTGGAAAGTGACTCTCAACATTTTTCAACATGTTAAGCAAATCAGCAAAGCTGATATCTAGCTTGTTCATATAAAAAATTTCACAACAATTGTGAAAGGAGTCCGGGAGTGAGTGCAAGATCAAATCTTGGCTCAACTCTCCATCAATGACAAAACCAGTTGTCCTAATTGTTCAATCAAATTGATCATGTTATGGACTTTTATCTGTACTGTAGTGTCATCGGTCATTCTAGATTGGAAGAGCTTCTTAGATATCTGATATCTATCAGTCCTATTTTCCTCACCATCAACTACTTGATGTGCCGGAATATAATAGGAGTATCCATAGTTTCAGACTGACGCTGAAGCTTGTTACTCATGGATACGAGCATGATGCATTGAGCCAACTGTGCGTCATCTTGCCACTTTCGAAAAGTAGCAATCTCTTCCTCGGAGGCATTGTCTGCAACCTTTGCAGGGATAGGCGTATTAAGGACATAAGATAACTTTTCAGCCATGAGAACTATTCTCAAGTTCCTTAACCAATCCGTTTAATACGGTCCGGTTAATTTAGCATCTAATATGCTACGTAGTGATAGTAATTTAGACATTGTAAAATTCTGTAAATGAATTTGTAATTAACAACATTTTAACATACATTCTTTTATTAATTACCAAAATAAATTAGGTCTTGTTTTAAATTGGTATCTCCCACTATTTTCATCAAACTATATTACCCTCAATATATAGTTCGGCAATATCTAATTAAAGATATGCTAGTGAGAATAAGGATCCCATTTCAAATGTATATAGCCTTGTGTGTGCACAACAAACTATATATAAATAAATAGGTAGACAACTCTTGTCAATTACATCAACTATGTAACTCCTTGTATTTTGCCTCTTAAATCATAATGGTCAAGTGTGTGCACATCCGAACTAAAATGATATAAGTTAAGTCAGACCCAGCATTTCCATATAAGTGAAGAGAAAACTACAGCCCTTGTGTGTGCACAACAAAGCAGTAATGTTCAATTCCTTATAAACATCATATGTAATAAAAACAACATCTTAAATATTTAATACTCGCCTTGTGTGTGCACAACAAACCCATATTATATATTCAATACTCTATTGTTTCTATCATGCTAGAAGGCGACGTTCGATATTCCAAATATCTTTGAACGTTACAACTTAATATAAAATATTTGAGGGGTTTGTTATTAATTTGTCTCATCTTGTTTAGCGCGCATGCACATATATATATATAAAATACGCGTCATATTAATAAACATGCGAAGCATGTTTGCATAATATATAATATATATATATATATAGTATAAGCATGCACATATAGAATACTATATTCTACCTGGATTGATTATGGACTTTTATTCTAGTTTGGTTCACTAGAGCCACCAAGTGAACCAAAAGGTCAAACCCTAGGGGTGCAAGAATTAATATTTAAATATAACTATTACATTTAAACCCGGGCTCCATTACAAACGGGTCTTCAAGCGCTCCTTGCTCCTTGATCTCCAATTCATCAAAATAATTCTAACTATTCCTATTACAAAACTATTTAAAATAAATAGAAACCTTGATCAGCAGTCAAGGGGAAGTACATAGGAGGGAGATAGAATTTACATTAAGAAAAATTAGAGAAGACGAGGTACGTAGACCCCATTTAATAAAATCCATACATTCATGCATCCAACTAAAATAAAATCCAATCACATTGGTCAATAGTCCATAATCAATCTCATTTATTATCATACACATCACCACATGTATCAATAAATAACATTCATCTCATGAATAATAAACATTTAATATATATATTGATATCATTTAATGGGCAAATTTAGTTAGTATAAAATCTAATTTTGAATCAAAATAAACTCCTTTATTTTAATCCAAATTTAAATCAAAATAAAACTATTTTATTTTAATTTATCCAATTTTGAATAAAATAAATTATTTTATTTTAACCAAAATCTTTAATCAAAATAAACTCATTTATTTTAATTAATTATGGAATCCAATTCCATGAAGAAAAAAAAACTCCTTTATAAAAGAAAACACGGATTCTCTTTCCTATTCACAAATAAACTCCTTTATTTTTAATAATATGAAATCTTATTTCATATCCAAATAAACTCTTTTATTTAAGAAAATTAGGATTCTCTTTCCTATTCAAAAATAAACTCCTTTATTTTGAATAATATGAAATCTTATTTCATATATAAATAAACTCTTTTATTTAAGGAAACATAGAATCCAATTTCAACTCTAATTAGTTATCATGAAATCTAATTCCAACTCTAATTAGTTAGCATGAAATTTAATTTTAAAATTAAAATAAACTCTTTTATTTTAATATTAAAATAAACTTTTATTTGAATTATAAAATAATTGAGAATAATATATATATATATATATATATATATATATATATATATATATATATATATATATCCACATCTCCTTATCTTTTAAAAAAAAGAATCTCCTGTAACTTTTTAATGTATCAAGCACCACGAGCTAACCACGTGAATCATGCAATTAGTAATCAACATATTAACTAATACGGAATATAATATTAACATGCAATCGACAATCATGATCCAGCTCAAATCTTGGAAAGCAAAAATTTTAAACAGTACCGATTTTAAAATAGTTTCCTCTTTTTTTTTTATGTAATAAATTTTATACAATAAATTATGCCCAAAAAATTGATTTAAACACATATCAATATACATATCAAATTAAAACAATTAATAAATCGCATAAAGGTTTGGCTCTTATGCCACTGTTAGGTTTGTAATATTCATGAACGCAATCAAATTGCATAAAATTAGCGGAAACGTAGAAAATCAGAGTTTTAAAATTTTACAAACCATAAACCCGGATCACCCTTTATGCATAATTATTAATTTAACGAAAAGATAATAACAAGAACCATACCCTTGAAGATCCGAGCTTCCTCAGGTACACACTACTACAAAACAGTAAATAGACAACGCGGAAAAAACGTTGTGGTTTCTGTTAGAAAAACGTAGTGGTTAAGGGTGTTGTCTATTTGACACCCTTACACAACGTTTTTAAAACGTTTTTAGAAAAAAAACGTTGTAGTTTTGTTTTCAAAAAATTAGCAGATGCTTAAAAACGTTGTAGAATGTATGATTCCACAACGTTTTTTGGTTAAAAACGTTGTTGTTTAGTATATAAGACAACGTTTAAGCATATTTACACAACGTTTTTAAAATGTTGTAGATTGACTTGAAAAAAGAAAAAAAAATTATGGTTCACCTATATTACCAGTCACCTGCAATCTGCTAATGCCATGATATATAGCTAAAAAAATCTAAATTCTCATTTAAATTTAAAACCAAAATGTACCAACCATTCAAACAATTATGTACATGTTATATTAATGACAAAAATGCTCATACTATATTACAGTAATATCACCTCAAATCTATTACACTTATTCCTTTCATTCAGTACCCAATACCTTGTTTGGAAGCCTAAACCCAATACCCAATACAATTTTTTAAATATTTCAACTTGGCTTGAAGCCTGAAACCTCCTAAATCTACAGAAAACCAACCTTGAACATTAGAATTTGTTGAGAACACCAAATAATGAGGACGACCATTACAACTACTTATGGGGAGGTACAGGATGGATGAAAAACCATTATACAACTGGAAGCATTCTTCTAGGTGCTGAAACTGAATTGCTATTGATTCATACATGGACTCCAATCCTTTGAGCAACCTGTATCACAAAATGTAATGATTTTATATGCATGATCAATTTTGAAATTCTGCTTGTTATGTGATCAATGTTTTGATTAATTAAATTTAAAATATACAGAACTCCATGTTTTTCTCGTATAATTGAGCAAGGCAAGCTCTAGAGACAGATTTCTAGGTGAATTTCACCTCTAACTAGATAGCACTAAATTTAGAACCTTGCTAAAATGGTTAACCGATATAGATCTCACTCAAGCTACAAGACCATTATAAAAGCCATGCCAAAATGATTTTCAGCTCAAACTAATTCAAAACTTCAAGTTCTGCAACAATCGCATAAATATAGATATACTAGTTCAATTAGTCCCAAAAAATATCACACATGGAACAGACATTTAGAATGTTTTAGAGATCATATCCCAATACAAAATGAAAATCAAAGTTATATAGCCCAAGGGTCATCCCCTGTCCAGAAACCATAAAACACAAATAATATACGTTATCATAAGATTCCAGGACATAATATCTAAGTAGAGAGTTGTGCATACTGCATAATCCAATTATACAAAAACATACCGAATCTATGTGTGAAACAAAATGTCTGCCGACAATTATCCCAGCTACAGCCTGGAAAGTGAGCATGAGATACAAGTTATATTGAGTAATACATTCAAAAGTAGATAGTTATGCCAAGAATCCTACGATTAATAAGAATGCGATTATAAAGCTTTTATTACCTTTTTTATCTTAGTAAATAATGAAAACATCAGGAATAAAATAAAATCTTAGAAACTGAAGTAAATAGGAAACATTGTGCCCATACAAGTCCAATAAAGTATGTCAATAGAGATGTAAATTGTTATGTCACAAATTCAACTCACACTAAGGATGCTTCAAGATTGAGATTACTAAATATCTCTACCTTCATTTCAGTCTGTGTAAGATAAGGTTGACCATCTGGATCACGTGAGAGGTGGATTTCTGATTCTTTAGTCTCTCCAGCGTTAATCCATTCACTGCTCACTTCGGGATCCTTCCACATTGCCTTCAGGTCCTCGGGATCAACACAATCATCCCAGTATCTGAAGCTGACAACCATTCCTGTGAATGTTTATGGTATAACATATGTACAAGTGAAAACATTGCAAATCTTGTCATCTTAAACACTTGCAATTTATTAGTGCACTACTTTTTTATGAACAAGAAAATAAATAAGTAGCCAAAACCCAATAATGAACAGAAATGGAAGGTGAACAATAAAACTACCGCTAAAACATGTTGGTACACATAGGAAGCAAAATAAGAGCTTGCATCTTTCACCAAATAAACCTACAATACAAGCTAACTAAAAGAATCATAGTGTAAAGCTAAGAACATTTCCAATAAATATAAATCTGATTAACTAGCAATATATTAACAGAATCACACATTGTTTTAGTACGTAAACCTTAGTTGCGCAAAGAAAAAGGTATTGTTGTGGAGAACAATGAAACATGACTAAGTTATGTGAAGCTATTGTCTTGTGTTCAAGACACCCGATGGCAATCAAATAATAGCGGATTACAACATTTATATTTCCTTTTTCCTGTGAAGACAAATGATTAGTGTCAAATCCTGTAAAACAGTACCCGAAAGATTACAAATTGACAAATATTCTAAGTCACCTTCCAAGCATTAGCCATATACTGAATTTGGGTACTGTAAAGTATTCCAGCAATAACAAAAGATTAGTGTCAAATCCACCATATCTAATAGAAGCTAACTAGAAGTTCCTAAGATTAAAAGATGCTAGTCATTTGCCAGAATCAATGAATGAATACAGCTATACAAGTTTACCAAGTGAACCCAGTTGTAGAAGGTAATTGTTCAATTAAGTTTCACTAGCATCCAACCCTTATGTGAAGAAAGTATAAAATAAATTTTTCTATAAATTTTACATTAAGTACACTCTTAAAATGCCATCCAGACCATCTCAGTCAAGACATTGTTCTGAACTTATACTCCTTCCTCTAATTTACACTGATTATGGGGAGCTAAAACTCAATAACGAATTTACATACTTTTGCCCAAACAATTTTTGTCATATCATTAAAAGATGCAACAGTTCTGAGGCAGAAGTAGTATTACTTGCATAAAAATAAACATTAAAAGTCAAAAAGTGACAGGACTACAGGAAAGGATACTAAATACAGATGTATGCACTGACAATCACTCAAATCAGATAATAAATCTGAATGAAAGGCCATAACCTATTTTAGAATGCTAATTACAGCCCTGTTTTCTTGAGATATTTTCAAATCCTTCACTAATTCGAGAAGTGATATTCGGCTGCGAAGCCTTTTGATCAAAATGGGTGAATCAATTATGACGACACTAGGGTTTTGGGAGGAGAATTCATTCAACTAAAAGAGGCCGGTACCTTGATTTTGGGTATGACTTACAAGAGATTGAGTTATGAAGCTATGGACTTTCTTCGGCTCGAGAGCGTAAGCTATGGACTTTCTTGGGACCGCCTCTTCACTACCACCGGCGACGACGACGGCAAGATCTGAAGCATCCAGGTGATTTAGGTGGAGAGGGCGTAGAGGAGCGAGCCTTCGAGCTTTTCAGTGACGAAATCGGAAGGACTTTCCATATAGACGAGATTGGCGGCGGTTCTCTCAATTAAGAAAAAGAGAGAGATTTGCGAACTCATAGGAGGATTTGTAATCAGATAATGGAGTTAGGGTTTGAGGAATTTGAAAAGGAGAAGGGAACAAATGAAATCAGTGTTTTTTTTTCTTACCCGACTCTCAGGCACATATTATATACTTCCGTTTTTAAGTTCCGTGTTTTTCCAAATAGATAACGTTTTAAAAAAAAACGTTATCTAATTAAAACAAAAAAATGTTCGTTTAAATAGATAACGTTTTTACATATATATCTACAACGTTTTTTATAAAAACGTTGTAAAAAAAAATACCACAACGTTTTTATAAAAAACGTTGTCTATTAAGTGTTGTCTATTAGGTACTTTGTACTGGTGACAAGTTCACCTCCAATCCTTTTCGCGTTCAACTTGAATCCACCGGGTTTGGTTCCTTCCTTTGATCAACGTTAGCCACCCAAATGTTTGGCCTCTAGAGGTGATCCTCAAAGGAAGAAGAAGAATTCAAGAAGATGGGTATTTGGCAAAACCCTAGTTTTCTATCTCTATAGAAAAGACGTACTCTCCCAACTATTGGAATTACGTATGTTGTAAAAGTCAACAACCTCTACACCCATAATAAGACTCCTCTTATTTATAGATGTGGGCAATCCTCCTTAACAATTAAGGAATTGGGTTTTATTTAATTAATTAAATTCTTTTAATTAATTAAGCTCCCTATTCTTATTAGGGATAATTAATTAAACTCTTTTAATTAATTTGCCTCCTAATCCTATTAGGATATTTGAGAGTACTTTTATTAATTAATTCCCAAACTCCTTTAGGAATTAAATAATAATAATAGTAATAATAATAATAAGACTCCTCTTATTAATTTATATTTAATATTTCCAAAATATTAAATAATAAATATTAAGCCATTTAATTTATTCTATCGCCATAGATTAAATTAAATATACTTAACTTATTATTACGATTATGCCATTAACTTCTTAAATAATTATTCTTCCTTTTATGGTGTGACCATTTAGGTTCTCCTTATTAAACCGGTTGTGAATAAATCAATTAGAACAATTCTAATCTTATTTAAATAAATAAATTAAACTAATAATTTATTTAAATAAATAATATTTATTCTATAATAGGGATAAGCCTCCCTAGCGATTAACGACTTTCCAGATAATATAGATTTCAACATTAATCATAAAAGAACCTTTGAGTAAATAGTTACCGTACAATTCAATCCTTCCACCATACAATGTCCCAATTAAATATAAGACATGGAATTACTGTCAAGTCTTATTTTATTTAATTATATGTATTTCGACTCTTAAATGCACAACTCCAAATAATGCAAATTAGAAACTCCTTTCTAAATTCATTCTGCCTTGCCCAAGGACTACTGGGTTGTCATTTATCGAATCACATAGGACATTTCTCTTCTTTTACTAGAAGTGGTAGATTCTTTATTGATCATACATTATCTCCATGTACAACTTATTATACCCAGCATACCCTTTGATATACCCTAAGGGTCTTAAGGAATAAGTCAAAGTATAACTCATTATACACAAGATACTATGATGATCTCAAGTCCAAGGATCACTTGTACTACTATCACTACAGGAATTCCTATTGACATGCAAGTAAAACTCCATTAGGTATTCCTTAGCGAGTCACGTTCAGTGAACTTATTCTCTAATAAGCACCTACATACTTGCTTTAGTGTCTCCACACAAATGATCATGAGATCAATCATCCTCATCCAATGAGCAAGCAACGTATGTACCAATCTATCCGGATTCACTAATCCCCAATTTAGTAATCCAACGATTGGGAACTATTTTAGTTTTAAGCTTTCTAAGAATTTAGATCTCATTAGAATGATCATCATCATTATTCTAAAAGCATTGCTTAAAACTATGGGTTTATCACATATTATAAAACAGCATCATGTAGATAATTAAAAGCCTTTAATAAATTAATACTTTTTATTAATAAATGAATAAGATTGTTTACAAAGTATATGCTTTATCATCAAACATGATTGGCTTGTGTGCATACTACTTTCAATAGGTTCTGATCTTGTTCCATGTTTTTTGTTGATTCAAACATGAAGTACGTATGTCATAGAACATTTTCAAAGCAACATTTCAGTTTAACATCAACAGATCCATAAGATAGAACACAGTCAAACTCTGTCAGAGAGTTGTTCATCCGATTTTTCTGGAATTTCCAGAAAACTGCTAACATGGTCGAGTAAGCCACTTTGACCACTTTCTACAATTGGTCTATGGCGTGTTTAAGAGTTCTAAGACCAGAGATATAAAGTACACACAACATTCTACAATCTAAATACAACATATAATCAAAAACATTAACAAAACGAACAGATCAAGGGCTTAAAGATGTTGTCAGACACTGTTTTCTATTTCTGGGTTTCCCAGAATTCGACTCGGTCATGGCCGGTCAACGGTCTTTGACCGCTTATAACTCACGATCTAGACCTCTAATGGTTGTAATATCACTTGTAAATTAAAGAAAACATATCAGGCTATAGAATCAAAACTTAAAATAACAAAAACCATAAATATAGCAAGATCTACGGGTACTGACATTACTTATCAGGCCACAGAAATTGCTCAAGAACAGATTTCTAAAACTTGAATTTTTACCCATTTTGATGCTATGGATCCATCATGGATCATCATATAACAACTAAAAACATCTTATAACATAATATTAAACACTAAAACACAAAATTTTCCTAGCAACTTGGATCAAAAATAAAAATTTGATTTATACCTTCTAGCTTCCAATTCTTGATCTTAATCCTCCAATCTGTTATTGGTTTATCTAGGGGCTGTATATGTGACTGGTCTAGTTGATAATTTCGAAGGTTTTAAGAGAAAATGGGTTTGGTGAGAGCTAGGATGAAAATGACTAAGTTTTATGAATTTTCTCTCTCCAATTCTCTTATATAATGACATGAGTTGTTAGATCTGATGATATGGACGAATTTGGCTGATGTTTTTGTGTCACACAAGTCAACAAAGTTGTTCATCAACTAAAGTTATGGCCAATTCTACAAGTTAGCTAATTTAGTATATAAAAAGGGCATTTTGGTCATTATCTAATTAAATTTAATGGAATTCTAGTCATTTGCACAAATCCTTAGGGTTTAGGGTTTGGGTTTGGGTTTAGGGTTTAAACCCTTTAGGTTTAAAAATTCTAATTCCCACAAATTTCAAATTTAGGGTTTATAAATTAGAAAATAAAATTTTTAAAAATGCATTTAGGGTTTCTAAATAGAAAATTAATATACAAAAATATAATTAGAGCTTTCTAATCATATTTAAGTTTAATGAACTCATTAGGTTTGCCAAATAGAATTTGGGTTTCCTAATTTAGGGTTTACAATTCCCAGTTTTGAAATTAGGGTTTCTCGACTATCGATTAGGGTTTCTAACAGCACATTAGGGTTTCTAATCCTGAGATTAGGGTTTCTAATCTTTTATTAGGTTTTATAATTTTTAACCTTATCCAGTCAAACATTGGTGAACATTTCTATACAGTACATATACATTCTCACCAATATAATTATTTTAAATTATATTTTCTACTGAATCCCTATCCGACAATTAGGGTTAGGGTTTCTAAAGCTTGTTAAGCACAACTCTACTCTAAATTTATTAGTCAATACACAAATTGACTTTCTCAAGACTCATATCACAGATACACAATGCAATATTAACAGTCAATGTCAATATTAACAGGCCACTTCCTGATTAGCTACTGCATCTTGAGCCGTCATATTGAATGTACGAGCTGTCGGCCTTCCTGGCTGAGCTGGTCCTTTGATCGCCAGTGTTCCACTGATGTTTCCTTTATTGTTGCTTCCTCTTTCTACATTCTTCTTTGGACAGTTACGAATTTGATGTTCTAGCGATCCGCATAAAAAACAACCTGATATCCTTTTTGGACTTGGATAATTTGGAGAAATATGTCCCTCTTGTCCACAGTTAAAACACACTCCTTTTCCCTTTAAACATTCTCCTGGATGCTTTTTACCACATTTGGCACATGGCTCACCTCTCTTTCTATTATCTCCTGACTTGTCTCCAGATTCATTATTGTTCTTCCACTTACGCTTATTAAAATTACTTCCTCCACCGCTACCTCTATCATTCATTTTCTTCTTCTTTTCTTGATGATACTTTGACACAACTTCACTTCCTCCTTCGGCGATGATTGCTTTTTCCAACAGAGCCGCAAATGTCTTAATTTGCAACACAGCTACCTTACTATATATCGTGGGCTTCAGTCCATTTTCGAACCTTCGCGCCTTTCGCACCTCAGTGTCCACCTGATGTGGAGCAAATCTTGCGAGTTCATTAAATTTGGCGGCGTATTCTGCAACCGACATATTCTCCTGCTTTAACTCCAAAAAGTTGACTTCCATTCTTGCTTGCATACTTTCTGAGAAATAATTTTCGAAAAATAATTCCTTAAACCTTGTCCAGGTTACTACTGCTGTACCCGCTCTCGCCTGATTTGTCTCCCACCAATAATTTGCTTCTCCCTTCATCAAATATGTTGCAAACGCAGTCTTTTGTTCTTCCGTCACACGCGCAATCACGAACGCTTTCTCCATTTCCTTTACCCAAGTTTGGGCTTCAATCGGATATGTGGTCCCTTTGAATTCAGGCGGTCTTACCGCTTTAAAGTCTTTAAAGTTTGCCAATCTTTCATTTGGTTGATTTCTCGCTCTTCCTCTTGCAGCTGGAGCGCTAACTCTATTCTCCATTGCTTCGGCTATCATATTTGCAAAGTTTTGCATTGGGTCAGCTTGACCCCCTTCATTATTTACCGACGGCTCTTCCCTTTGTATTCGATTCTGTCGTCTAGGCGGCATAATCTGATTTAAATAAAAAAAAATCTTATATTAATTATCACATAATCGCATATTTATTCAAATAGCACATAGTACATTTAGTACTTCAAACATATAGCACTATCCCTTTTTAAATAATATTAGGATTAACAACACAACTTTAAACAAAAGTTGTAATTTCTCCATTCACACATAAATATTCCCCAGTTCATCAAACTTACCACACCTAGGGGTTCAGGAACTTGCCATAATTATATGAGTGTATGAACTTATCCTAGTCAAACTCTTGGCGTCCATTCGCTGAGGGGTTCAAAACAGTTCACATAATTATGAGTCATGAACTTACCATAAGTATGAGTTTTAAGAACTTACAAAGTAATCTTAATCTTATATTCATATAGAAAAGAAAGATTTCATTCATACAAATATATCATTGCATTTATATTCATGCAAATAATACATAGTACTTTTCAGTACACTGCACATACAACTACAAATGGGTACTATCCCTTTGTGACAAAAGTTAAAATTCATTACTACAACTTTACACAAAAGTTGAGACATACAAAAGTTATATCCCATTCTTACCAAAACAAATATTATACTCCTCACACTTAATATCATTAGTTATTAAGTTAACAACATCATCCGAGGTTAACTAACCTTAACTTTACAAGCTTTACCCTTTCGATAAACAAAAAGGGTTTACAAAACAACATATTAAATATGATTAATATAAAACTACTCCAGCACTATGCCTTTGCCTTTATTCCTATTAGCCCCGCTGGCCTCATCGTTCCTAGCTGAAATATTTTATTTAGCAAGGGTGAGCAACAAGTTTTCCCCGCAAGTTAAAATATACAATAAATGATATATGAATCAGAAATAGAAGAGTCTAGATTGAATAGAGCTTCAACAATTATCAAACGATTTCGAGATAACGAAATAATAATTCAGTCTGAATAATAACTTTCTACTATTTTATTCGATATGAAAGAGTATAATTCTTTTAAAGATTCAATAATATTCAATTGAATTAACAATACTGCAACAATATTCAATAATGAGGGATATATCCAGATTTCATGCTGAGTGATCACAGAGGATCATGAACTAATAGAGGATTCATTTAGTTATTAAAACTAAATTACCACAAGAATATAAATTAGTTATCAAAACTAAATTACACTCTTCTGCAAGTACCTGGAGTGGCCAACTCCTTTGTACCTATATTTTGCATAATATTCAATAATAGTGCACATGTCGATTTACGATAATAAAATTTGTTCATCTCAGTTTTACTTCACGAGTCCGTACCACAACAATATGGTTTGGATTACTTTCAAAGAAATACTAGGATTTCAATAATTAATAACAATGCTAATCTAGCCAAAAATCAATGGCATAGATCTTCCAATAACATTTCAGTTCATAATGGATATAACCTTTCATGCTTTAACAAATATTAGTCTCGCATAAACAATTAGTTGAGACATAATTTATAATTAGTTCTAATAATAGAACATGGTTCGATTGCACTACGTGCGAATTACAACAATCGTTATAGATGTGAATAACTATCAATAATTACTCACTACCATGCTTGAAAAACAGTAACTCAAGTTGAGTTAGGAAACTTTCCTTTCGCGTTGATTACTGCTACACAATATAATTAACTGCGCTCGTAAGACCTATAATCAATAATGTCGGTCTCACAATTAGTATAATAATTCACAACACACATCACTGTAATTTACAGTTAAACCTTCTCCTAAACACATTAGCACATAATCACAACAGTATTTATAACCTATATAAACTCTTAACAAGTCTATCTATTTCGGTCTGGTTGGACTTCGGTCCGTTCTCCGTGTTCTGGTCACCCTATCTGACAATTAACACAGTTATCTGTCTATTATACCTGGTCTCTAAGCTTCAATATTAATTCAGATAAGTCAATTATCAATAATAATATTTTTCGGAAGCTTTTAATAATTATCAAGCAATTATTATAATTTATAATAATTTTCCAAATATCAGAAACATTTTTAAATGATTTAATTATCAATTAATCATGTCATTATTAATATTTAATAATATCCAAATATTAATAACATACTTGTCAAAATATTAAAGTTATTATTAATAACTTAAAATATTTTTAAATCAACAATATTCCACTTAAATGATTTTTAAAGTATTTAAAAATCATTTTTAAATCATCATCATTAATATAGAATTATTAATGAAATTACCATCTAAATATTAAAAGTCATTAAATATAACATAAAATATTTTTAAATCATTTTTCTCATTTTTAAATGATTTTTAAATCAATAAAACTCTTTTTAATTCATTTATTTAATATAACAATTAAATAAATCTAGCACCATTAATATTAATTTATTAATGAGAATTCTCCAAAATATTGAAAATTATATTTTATAATTTAAAATATTTTCTAACACTTTATTCCCAATTGAAATGATTTTTAAATAATTAAAATCATTTTTATCTTATTTATTTAATTTAATAATCAAATAAATCTAATATCATTAATATTAAATTATTAATAAAAATTCTCCAAAAATATTAAAAGTTACATTTTATAACTCAAAATATTTTTAAATATATTTTTCTTATTTAAAATGATTTTTCATAATATTAAATGATTTTTCTCTAATTTATTTAATAAACTAATTAAATAAATTAAATACCTTTAATATTTAAATAATTATAAATATTAAAGAAAAATATTTCAATTGGTCAAAAATTATTTTTCATAATTTAAAATAATTTTTAAAACAATTTTTGGTAATTTTTAGAATTTATTTCTATTTTTAAATAATTTTGGAAATATTCAGAAAATAAAATAATTAAAACCGTCACTATTGGTCTTTAGCGACAAAAAGCGTCGCTGTTGGTGTTCTTGAGCTCAAGAACACTAACAGCCGGCAGCTTCAAGGGTCAACTTTGACCGAC
Source organism: Panax japonicus (assembly GCA_020205505.1). NCBI lineage: Eukaryota > Viridiplantae > Streptophyta > Magnoliopsida > Apiales > Araliaceae > Panax > Panax japonicus. Next base: position 46,026,150 of record CM035107.1, read on the forward strand.
AATAACTTTCAATCCAAAAGGTTTTTGGACTAACTTGAACTTTGGTCATGTAGCCAAACTGTAATACTACAATAATCAGTCATCACTTCAGTCATAACACCACACAACATGAAGATCTGAACAGCTAAACCTACTGTCAGACCAAGTTCTGGGTTTTCTGGGCTTAAACAGTTTCGAGTACCTACTTTGGTGCTCGATTATATATAGGTTCTGATCTTGTTCCATGTGTTTTGTTGATTCAAACATGAAGTACGTATGTCATAGAACATTTTCAAAGCAACATTTCAGTTTAACATCAACAGATCCATAAGATAGAACTAAGTCAAACTCTGTCAGAGAGTTGTTCATCCGGTTTTTCTGGAATTTCCAGAAAACTGCTAACATGGTCGAGTAAGCCACTTTGACCACTTTCTACAATTGGTCTATGGCGTGTTTAAGAGTTCTAAGACCAGAGATATAAAGTAAACACAACATGCTACAATCTAAATACAACATATAATCAAAAACATTAACAAAACGAACAGATCAAGGGCTTAAAGATGTTGTCAGACACTGTTTTCTATTTCTGGGTTACCAATAATTCGACCCGGTCATGGCCGGTCAACGGTCTTTGACCGCTTATAACTCACGATCTAGACCTCTGATGGTTGTAATATCACTTGTAAATTAAAGAAAACATATCAGGCTATAGAATCAAAACTTAAAACAACAAAAACCATAAATATAGCAAGATCTACGGGTACTGACATTACTTGTCAGACAACAGAAATTGCTCAAGAACAGATTTCTAAAACTTGAATTTTTACCCATTTTGATGCTATGGATCCATCATGGATCATCATATAACAACTAAAAACATCTTATAACATAATATTAAACACTAAAACACAAAATTTTCCTAGCAACTTGGATCAAAAATAAAAATTTGATTTATACCTTCTAGCTTCCAATTCTTGATCTTAATCCTCCAATCTGTTATTGGTTGATCTAGGGGCTGTATATGTGACTGGTCTAGTTGATAATTTCGAAGGTTTTGAGAGAAAATGGGTTTGGTGAGAGCTAGGTTAAAAATGACTAAGTTTTATGAATTTTCTCTCTCCAATTCTCTTATATAATGACATGAGCTGTTAGATCTGATGATATGGACGAATTTGTCTGATGTTTTTGTGTCACACAAGTCAACAAAGTTGTTCAACAACTAAAGTTATGGCCAATTCTACAAGTTAGCTAATTTAGTATATAAAAAGGGCATTTTGGTCATTATCTAATTAAATTTAATGGAATTCTAGTCATTTGCACAAATCCTTAGGGTTTAGGGTTTGGGTTAGGGTTTAGGGTTTAAAGCCTTTAGGTTTAAAAATTCTAATTCCCACAAATTTCAAATTTAGGGTTTATAAATTAGAAAATAAAATTTCTAAAAATGCATTTAGGGTTTTTAAATAAAAAATTAATATACAAAAATATAATTAGAGCTTTCTAATCATATTTAAGTTTAATGAACTCATTAGGTTTACCAAATAGAATTTGGGTTTCCTAATTTAGGGTTTATAATTCCAGGTTTTGAAATTAGGGTTTCTCGACTATCGATTAGGGTTTCTAACAGCACATTAGGGTTTCTAATCCTGAGATTAGGGTTTCTAATCTTTTATTAGGTTTTATAATTTTTAACCTTATCTAGTCAAACATTGGTCAACATTTCTATACAGTACATATACATTCTCACCAATATAATTATTTTAAATTATATTTTCTACTGGATCCCTATTCGACAATTAGGGTTAGGGTTTCTAAAGCTTGTTAAGCACAACTCTACTCTAAATTTATTAGTCAATACACAAATTAACTTTCTCAAGACTCATATCACAGATACACAGTGCAATATTAACAGTCAATGTCAATATTAACTAAAAAAAAATTATTCAAAAATTTTGGATTATTCAAAATCCCGGGTTATTACATTCACCCCTCCTTAAAAGGATTCCGTCATCGGAATCACCGCTTTCTTAATTTCTACAATGTTTTAAAGTTGTAGCATCAATTCATTTTATCAACACAATATTAATTTGTGCCTTATATTCTCACCCGTGAGTTGAGTCTATATAAGAAAATAATTCACCGCAATATCTAACTAAGATTACTCGCGTAATTTAAATTTTTGAATGAAATCGTTACCTGTGGCCACTTCCTGAATATCTACTGCATCTTGAGCCGTCATATTGAATGTACGAGCTGTCGGCCTTCCTGGCTGAGCTGGTCCTTTGATCGCCAGTGTTCCACTGATGTTTCCTTTATTGTTGCTTCCTCTTTCTACATTCTTCTTTGGACAGTTACGAATTTGATGTTCTAGCGATCTGCATAAAAAACAACCTGATATCCTTTTTGGACTTGGATAATTTGGAGAAATATGTCCCTCTTGTCCACAGTTAAAACACACTCCTTTTCCCTTTAAACATTCTCCTGGATGCTTTTTACCACATTTGGCACATGGCTCACCTCTCTTTCTATTATCTCCTGACTTGTCTCCAGATTCATTATTGTTCTTCCACTTACGCTTATTAAAATTACTTCCTCCACCGCTACCTCCTTCATTCATTTTCTTCTTCTTTTCTTGATGATACTTTGACACAACTTCACTTCCTCCTTCGGCGATGATTGCTTTTTTCAACAGAGCCGCAAATGTCTTAATCTGCAACACAGCTACCTTACTATATATCGTGGGCTTCAGTCCATTTTCGAACCTTCGTGCCTTTCGCACCTCAGTGTCCACCTGATGTGGAGCAAATCTTGCGAGTTCATTAAATTTGGCGGCGTATTCTGCAACCGACATATTCTCCTGCTTTAACTCCAAAAAGTTGACTTCCATTCTTGCTTGCATACTTTCTGAGAAATAATTTTCGAAAAATAATTCCTTAAACCTTGTCCAGGTTACTAATGCTGTACCCGCTCTCGCCTGATTTATCTCCCACCAATAATTTGATTCTCCCTTCATCAAATATTTTGCAAACGAAGTCTTTTGTTCTTCCGCCACACGCGCAATCACGAACGCTTTCTCCATTTCCTTTACCCAAGTTTGGGCTTCAATCGGATCTGTGGTCCCTTTGAATTCAGGCGGTCTTACCGCTTTAAAGTCTTTAAAGTTTGCCATTCTTTCATTTGGTTGATTTCTCGCTCTTCCTCTTGCAGCTGGAGCGCTAGCTCTATTCTCCATAGCTTTGGCTATCATATTTGAAAAGTTTTGCATTGGGTCAGCTTGACCCCCTTCATTATTTACCGACAGCTCTTCCCTTTGATTTTGATTCTGTCGTCTAGGCGGCATGATCTGATTTAAATAAAAAAAATCTTATATTAATTATCACATAATCGCATATTTATTCAAATAGCACATAGTACATTTAGTACTTCACACATATAGCACTATCCCTTTTTAAATAATATTAGGATTAACAATACAACTTTAAACAAAAGTTGTAATTTCTCCATTCACACATAACTATTCCCCAGTTCATCAAACTTACCACACCTAGGGGTTCAGGAACTTGCCATAATTATATGAGTGTATGAACTTATCCTAGTCAAACTTTTGGCGTCCATTCGCTGAGGGGTTCAAAACAGTTCACATAATTATGAGTCATGAACTTACCATAAGTATGAGTTTTAAGAACTTACAAAGTAATCTTAATCTTATATTCATATAGAAAAGAAAGATTTCATTCATACAAACATATCATTGCATTTATATTCATGCAAATAATACATAGTACTTTTCAGTACACTGCACATACAACTACAAACGGGTACTATCCCTTTGTGACAAAATTCAAAATTCATTACTACAACTTTACACAAAAGTTGAGACATACAAAAGTTATATCCCATTCTTACCAAAACAAATATTATACTCCAAAAGATTATACTCCTCACACTTAATCCTTCTTCTTTTTAGGACAATTCTTAACCTTATGACTCGTTCCACCACATGCAAAACATCCTCCTTTCTTTGGTTTAGGACAATTTGGTGACAGATGTCCTTTCTGGCCACAATTGTAACACACATTCTTACCCCACATACACTCTCCCAAATGATTCTTTCCACACTTGCCACATGCTTGTTTCTTCTTTGAATGTGAATTCTCTGTGTTGTTGTCACTTTCGTAGTTCTTTTTCCTTTTATTAGCCTTCTTTTTCTCGCTTATATCTTTAGATGATACATTATACTTAACCATCATTCTATCGACTTGAGCCTTCAGATTATTTCGTTCTTCTGTCATTTCGCGTAATGCTCTTTCTGTCATCCATAATTCCTCCAGAAGAAATACTTTAGTCCTTGAGTCTTGAACTTCTGTAGATGCTTGACCTTCTTCGATTGCTACTTTGTCTTCTTCCCCATCTTTAATCTTTATTTCTGGCTCTACCGCTGTTTCTTTGGAATATACTTCTTCCTCTTCATCCAGCTCCATCTCGGGGTACTCGTCATTATCACTTGCTAGATTTACCGCAGGTTCGTCTCTTAAAACTACCTCAACTGAATCACTCTGAGTTGGCACCTCAGCTAATAATAGTATTGGTGCAACAGCCGCTGCCATCTCCATACTCATCTTATCTTCTCTCGACATCCTACAATCAGTTTAAATAACTTGATTAGTACTTCACCAGTACAAACTTCTCTCACTATGTGTCTACATTTATCACTATCATTGCACTTCAGCAATCTCTCACTTAGTACTCTAAATGAGTATTCTATATCTCGCTCATGGTTATAATCCTAGGGTTTTCCCCACCCCACTTAAGGTTTATAACCTACAGCTTTGATACCAACCTGTGAAGCCCCCAAATTCGGGTTACCTGACCCCCAAGTTTGGTGCTCACGATCCACAATATAATAACATCTAACTACCCATTCATTGATTATAATAAATTTACATATCATTAGTTATTAAGTTAACAACATCATCCCAGGTCAACTAACCTTAACATTACAAGCTTTACCCTTTCGATAAACAAAAAGGGTTTACAAAACAACATATTAAATATGATTAATATAAAACTACTCCAGCACTATGCCTGTGCCTTTATTCCTATTAGCCCCGCTGGCCTCATCGTTCCTAGCTGAAATATTTTATTTAGCAAGGGTGAGCAACAAGTTTGCCCCGCAAGTTAAAATATACAATAAATGATATATGAATCAGAAATAGAAGAGTCTAGATTGAATAGAGCTTCAACAATTATCAAACGATTTCGAGATAACGAAATAATAATTCAGTCTGAATAATAACTTTCTACTATTTTATTCGATATGAAAGAGTATAATTCTTTCAAAGATTCAATAATATTCAATTGAATTAACAATACTGCAACAATATTCAATAATGTGGGATATATCCAGATTTCATGCTGAGTGATCACAGAGGATCATGAACTAATAGAGGATTCATTTAGTTATTAAAACTAAATTACCACAAGAATATAAATTAGTTATCAAAACTAAATTATACTCTTCTGCAAGTACCTGGAGTGGCCAACTCCTTTGTACCTATATTATGCATAATACTCAATAATAGTGCACATGTCGATTTACGACAATAAAATTTGTTCATCTCAGTTTTACTTCCCGAGTCCGTACCACAACAATATGGTTTGGATTACTTTCAAAGAAATACTAGGATTTCAATAATTAATAACAATGATAATCTAGCCGAAATAATTGGCATAGATCTTCCAATAACATTTCAGTTCATAATGGATAGAACCTTTCATGCTTTAACAAATATTAGTCTCGCATAAACAATTAGTTGAGACATAATTTATAATTAGTTCAAATAATAGAACATGATTCGATTGCACTACGTGCGAATTACAACAATAGTTATAGATGTGAATAACTATCAATAATTATTCACTACCATGCTTGAAAAACAGTAACTCAAGTTGAGTTAGGAAACTTACCTTTTGCGTTGATTACTGCTACACAATATAATTAACTGCGCTCGTAAGACCTATAATCAATAATGTCGGTCTCACAATTAGTACAATAATTCACAACACACATCACTATAATTTACTGTTAAACCTTCTCCTAAACACATTAGCACATAATCACAACAGTGTTTATAACCTATATAAACACTTAACAAGTCTAACGATTTCGGTCTGGTTGGACTTCGGTCCGTTCTCGGTGTTCTGGTCACCCTATCTGACAATTAACACAGTTATCGGTCTATTATACTTGGTCTCTAAGCTTCAATATTAATTCAGATAAGTCGATTATCAATAATAATATTTTTCAGAAGCTTTTAATAATTATCAAGCAATTATTATAATTTATAATAATTTTCCAAATATCAGAAACATTTTTAAATAATTTAATTATCAATTAATCATGTCATTATTAATATTTAATAATATCCAAATATTAATAACATACTTGTCAAAATATTAAAGTTATTATTAATAACTTAAAATATTTTTAAATCAACAATATTCCACTTAAATGATTTTTAAAGTATTTAAAAATCATTTTTAAATCATCATCATTAATATAGAATTATTAATAAAATTACCATCTAATTATTAAAAGTCATTAAATATAACATAAAATATTTTTAAATCATTTTTCTCATTTTTAAATGATTTTTAAATCAATAAAATTATTTTTAATTCATTTATTTAATATAATAATTAAATAAATCTAGCATCATTAATATTAATTTATTAATGAGAATTCTCTAAAAATATTGAAAATTATATTTTATAATTTAAAATATTTTCTAACACTTTATTCCCAATTAAAATGATTTTTAAATCATTAAAATCATTTTTATCTTATTTATTTAATTTAATAATCAAATAAATCTAATATCATTAATATTAAATAATTAATGAAAATTCTCCAAAAATATTAAAAGTTACATTTTATAACTCAAAATATTTTTAAATACATTTTTCTCATTTAAAATGATTTTTCATAATATTAAATCATTTTTTTCTAATTTATTTAATAAACTAATTACATAAATTAAATACCTTTAATATTTAAATAATTATAAATATTAAAGAAAAATATTCCAATTGGTCAAAAATTATTTTTCATAATTTAAAATAATTTTTAAAACCATTTTTTGTATTTTTTAGAATTTATTTCTATTTTTAAATAATTTTCGGAATATTCAGAAAATAAAATAATTAAAACCGTCGCTATTGGTCTTTAGCGACAGAAAGCGTCGCTGTTGTTGTTCTTGAGCTCAAGAACACTGACAGCCGGCAGCTTCAAGGGTCAACTTTGACCGACAATAACTTTCAATCCAAAAGGTTTCTGGACTAACTTGAACTTTGGTCATGTAGCCAAATTGTAATACTACAATAATCAGTCATCACTTCAGTCATAACACCACATAACATGAAGATCTGAGCAGCTAAACCTACTCTCAGACCAAGTTCTGGGTTTTTTGGGCTTAAACAGTTTCGAGTACCTACTTTGGTGCTCGATTATATATAGGTTCTGATCTTGTTCCATGTGTTTTGTTGATTCAAACATGAAGTACGTATGTCATAGAACATTTTCAAAGCAACATTTCAGTTTAATATCAACAGATCCATAAGATAGAACTCAGTCAAACTCTGTCAGAGAGTTGTTCATCCGATTTTTCTGGAATTTCCAGAAAACTGCTAACATGGTCGAGTAAGCCACTTTGACCACTTTCTACAATTGATCTATGGCGTGTTTAAGAGTTCTAAGACCAGAGATATAAAGTACACACAACATGCTACAATCTAAATACAACATATAATCAAAAACATTAACAAAACGGACAGATCAAGGGCTTAAAGATGTTGTCAGACACTGTTTTCTATTTCTGGGTTACCCAGAATTCGACCCGGTCATGGCCGGTCAACGGTCTTTGACCGCTTATAACTCACGATCTAGACCTCTGATGGTTGTAATACCACTTGTAAATTAAAGAAAACATATCAGGCTATAGAATCAAAACTTAAAACAACAAAAACCATAAATATAGCAAGATCTACGGGTACTGACATTACTTGTCAGACCACAGAAATTGCTCAAGAACAGATTTCTAAAACTTGAATTTTTACCCATTTTGATGCTATGGATCCATCATGGATCATCATATAACAACTAAAAACATCTTATAACATAAGATTAAACACTAAAACACAAAATTTTCTTAGCAACTTGGATCAAAAATAAAAATTTGATTTATACCTTCTAGCTTCCAATTCTTGATCTTAATCCTCCAATCTGTTATTGGTTGATCTAGGGGCTGTATATGTGACTGGTCTAGTTGATAATTTCGAAGGTTTTGAGAGAAAATGGGTTTGGTGAGAGCTAGGTTAAAAATGACTAAGTTTTATGAATTTTCTCTCTCCAATTCTCTTATATAATGACATGAGCTGTTAGATCTGATGATATGGACGAATTTGTCTGATGTTTTTGTGTCACACAAGTCAACAAAGTTGTTCAACAACTAAAGTTATGGCCAATTCTACAAGTTAGCTAATTTAGTATATAAAAAGTGCATTTTGGTCATTATCTAATTAAATTTAATGGCATTCTAGTCATTTGCACAAATCCTTAGGGTTTAGGGTTTGGGTTAGGGTTTAGGGTTTAAACCCTTTAGGTTTAAAAATTCTAATTCCCACAAATTTCAAATTTAGGGTTTATAAATTAGAAAATAAAATTTCTAAAAATGCAATTAGGGTTTCTAAATAGAAAATTAATATACAAAAATATAATTAGAGCTTTCTAATCATATTTCAGTTTAATGAACTCATTAGGTTTGCCAAATAGAATTTAGGTTTCCTAATTTAGGGTTTACAATTCCCGGTTTTGAAATTAGGGTTTCTCGACTATCGATTAGGGTTTCTAACAGCACATTAGGGTTTCTAATCCTGAGATTAGGGTTTCTAATCTCTTATTAGGTTTTATAATTTTTAACCTTATCCAGTCAAACATTGGTCAACATTTCTATAAAGTACATATACATTTTCACCAATATGATTATTTTAAATTATATTTTCTACTGAATCCCTATCCGACAATTAGGGTTAGGGTTTCTAAAGCTTGTTAAGCACAACTCTAGTCTAAATTTATTAGTCAATACACAAATTGACTTTCTCAAGACTCATATCACAGATACATCGTGTAATATTAACAGTCAATGTTAATATTAACTAAAAAAAAAAATTATTCGAAAATTTTGGATTATTCAAAATCCCGGGTTATTACAAAAAATTCAGTTAATTTTGCACACCCATGTCCCCTTGGTAGTCACATCCAAAGCAAGAATGTTTGCGATTATGAGACCTCTTACAAACCATGGTTGACTAAGGAAGAGATAATGGAAGAAGAAAATCATGTTGTATCTTTCATGCATCAATGTAAAATCTATTCATAGATACAATGGGAGAAGTACCTGGCGATGCAATGCAACCGGGGACATCATGTACAGGAAATATGCTAGCTGGCTTCAATCCGAAGACTCTCATGATGAGGAACCTACCAAAGCACATAGCGATTCTAATGGATGGAGGGTTCCTAGCTTATCGTAGAGGAATTGGATAGCGGTGTCAAGAAAAGAGTCCAGCTAACGGACTATAAACCGAACGCTAGATGGGAGGCATACCATCCAATCATTCTCCCTCCTTGTTTAATTCTTATTTACATTTCAATATTTAGTAGATGTTAGATAGTGGTAAATCTTAATAATAGTTTTATTGTTTCTCCTCTTAGGTGTAATCCAATTACTATAAGCATTCAGGATCAAACAGAAGTCAAACAAAACTGAAGCTGCCAGAGTACAGGGTAACACAGCCGCACTCAACTACAAGCCAAACACAGCGCGGCCGCGCCATATCTCATTCACAGAAAAAATTGCTAAATTTTTAGAATTTCTTACTCAAGCATTCAGACAGTTAGAAGCCCACACTCAGTTTCTAACTATAGAATATCTCAAACTTAGCCATCGCCTGATATACCACTGAGGAGGCGAACGGAGATGACTTTGCCACTTAGGGGAGTATTCTTTCACTTTTAATTATAATGAGGGCATTGTTTATTTTAAGTTTGGGGGTATTGGGTTGTAGTGAGTAGTTGTTGCATATAGTTAGTTGCATATAGTTTGATTGCATTTTTAAGTTGCATAGTAGGGTTATTTTAGTATCTTTGTAGTTAAATTTTACATGAAATTTTTTGTTTTTAGTTTTATTTTATCTTGTTTACTTAGTATGTGTTTAGTTGCATAACATTGCATAATCCCAGGCTTTTAGTTAGTTGAATTCTAATTTGGCCAATGATGAAATAGAAATGTGATAGATTTTTGAACTCTGTTGATAACTTAAACTTAGTTATAATTTCATACATGATGTAATCTATGTATGTTGTTTAGATGTTACCGGGTAGCACGACAATGTTCCTATTTTCTTGTTGGTTAAGATTAGCATGCTTGTCTGCTGAGAGGAAAATGTTGTTTTTAATGATAGAATTGTGCAGGAAGTGAGTAATGACTGTGAAGACACTGAAACTCAAGTTTTGGGATCATATGGGTATGCTTGCTTTAAAAAAAAGAAAAAATAATAAGAACAGGAAAAAAAAGAGAAAAATGAATAATTATCGTGGCTAGTCTTGTTTTGGGGCCTTTGTTACTTGAGTAAGTATGCCCGAGGAGATTGTCTCTATACCTAACGCCATAAGGTCTTAATGGTCTGGGAGTCGTTGGTTCAAAGCTCGCTAAGGGGTAGCACTGTTAGCCTAATGGAATGAGACATTGCACAGTTATGGGAAATATATATATAAAAAAAATCAATAAACACCGCGGGAAAGTGCGAAAATCGCCCTCGTGAGTAAAAATAAAGCAGAATAAACCCATTGTTGAATCTTAATTTGTATTGATGTGTTAGAGTAGTTGATGTCTCATTAGTATATGCAGTTCTTGATTTAAACTTCAATTTTTTTATCTTAAAGAATTTAGCATGTGGTATCTTCATCTTTGTCAAGCATATCTGTGAACACATCACACATACACATCATCTTTATAGCAGGTTAGGATTATCTGAATGTATGTCATTATGCCTTTAACTTAGTTTGATGCTTTGTTCTTGGATCTTGATATTTCTATGAGGCATATCGTATCAAAATTCTTAACATGGCTGGAAATCTGGGGATTCATTGTCATAGTAGCGTAGCTTGCATAGCATGTAGATTGCATTATGTTGTGTTGCTTGGGGACAAGCAACAGTTTAAGTTTGGGGGTATTTGATAAGTAGGTTTTATACCTACTTATCTGGTATCTTTACTCGAATTAGTTACTTATACTAACGTTTCTTAGTTAGTTTTCATGCATTTTATGTTCATTTTATAGATCATATGTTTGGGAACGATGTGAGTGACTATTGGTATGAAAACGCAAGAAAAAAACAATCCGCACATCATTTTGGCTTTCATGTTCTTGGCTTGAAACTTGGACTATGTTATAGAACATCTTCTTAGCTTTTTGGAACATCTTGAATCATTCCAATCGGAGTTCGGATGCAAGAGTTATGACCGTTGTACCAACGAACGTTGAACGTCACTGTTTTGGATGGCCATTTGCACAACTGTCATTCCCAAACCAATTTCAGCCTTAATCCGTCCATCATTTCTCAATTGTCAAAGAATTAAAGTTGTAGAACTCGTCAAGAGCTTCGATTTGATAGGTGTCAGGCCCCGTAATGCTTCCCGGATCAAACGTTATGGCCATTTTACCAGAGGACACTGCAGTAGAAAATCAACGACGCAGGCGCGCGAATTTGTAGTGCATTTCCTGCGCGACCGCGCGAGTCTTTGGAGCAAAAAAGTGTGATTTAACACTTGAGCGCGGGCGCGCCGAACTTCAGGTCAATTCCAGTGCGGCCGCGCCACTTCGGATGTTGACTAGAGATGACTTTTTCACTAGATAGGATGATTGAAGCGTAACTTGGAGGGGGGGGGGGGTTCAATTAGGGCATATAAAGGAGACATATTTTCATGATGTAAAAGGAGATTCCACCCTTGGGGGATCATTTGACATTACATATGCTCTTTTCTTTTCTATAATTTCCTTATTAGATTAGAGTAGATTAGAACCCTAGATTAGCTAAGATTTGTGGATTGAAGCAATTAAAGATCCTTGAAAGTTCAGAAGTGAAACAAGAGAAGGAACTCAGATTTTTTATTCTTAATCCCCAACTCTCTTTACTTCTATTTGTATCGTTATATTATAAAACATTTTGAAAGAAAAGATGAAGTGCTATTTTGAATTATCAATAGTACTTCATAACAGCTGTTCAGTTGTTGAAGATATACGATTTGTATATGTCAAGCATGTTGTTATTAAATTGTTATACTTGCTGAGTTAGTTATGCTGACTCTTGCTTGAACCATATAAATGCAGCTTATACTTAACGTCCCGAAGGATTGAAAAAGGATAAGGGAAAAGCTAAGGCAGATTACTGAGCTGTCTTGTAATAGTATAGGTCTATTGTTGTAATGTAACTGATATTATGACAAAGAACCTTTGTAATGGGAATAGAAACTGGGAAATATAAATATTATTTTAAATATATAGAAGTTATATTCATTCTTTGAGACTTTTCAATTGAATGAATGTATGAATGTTGTATATTATAGCACCATCTGTCGGGTTGGAAGATACCCGGATGTGGGGGCACTATAGTGGACCCCACAATAGAATTATTGTCGGATTGAGAAAACGACAAAAATATTTTTTATGAAAATAACGGCGGAAGTTTTACCATTACTACTGTTGAACTACTCGGTAGTAAAAGTACAGTAATACGCGTGGTTGCATAGTAGCACACGGTATTGGTTATTGATGCTTACGTGAAAAGTTATCTCAGTTTTGTTTCATTATATATATATATATATGATTGATATTTATATATATTATATATATGTAAAGTTGACATGTGGGGGTAGGGGAAAGAAAAAAAAGAGAGATGTCGGGTGGGGAAATTAAGAAAGTGGCGAGGTATGTGATTGATATATATATATATATATATATATATATATATATATATATATATATATATATATATATATATATATGTTATTTGATTTTGGTGGAGTATTGATATGGATGGGGGGAAGAAAGTCTAGCCATGGGTGGTGTGAAAAGAGTATAATTATTATATGTTGTTATATATATATAATATTGGTGTGGGTGTGTAATTACCATGTGATCAATTATATAGATTATTGTAACTTGTTTTGATCATTATTGATAATACTTTGAAATTCATGGCCTAGCATCCAAAAGCTACTGCTAAATAATTCATCCGTGAAATCATTCGGTGCACACGGATTAAACAGTATCCCTTCAATTCATCTATAAATAGAAGCTCATTCCTTCATTATTTCTTACGAATTCACTGAAACTCAAGAGAGAGAAAATTATAGAGAGAAAGAAGAAAAATATTCTGCTACCTCCCTGCTCTTATATCCAATTTCTTTTACGGTAAGGGATATTATTTGTTGTACTCGTTAGGGGTATTCCTTCTTTCTTATTGGTGAAATTCTTTTCTTATTCCATTCTTTATTATTCTGTTGGAATAACCTGTATACGCGAGATACCCTATACTTGGTGAAATTCTTCTGTTATTCCATTCGTTATTATTCTGTTGGAATATCCTGTCTGTGCATTTTATGCCAGACCTGATTCTGTCTTTATTATTCTGTTGGAATATCATGTCTGTGCGTTTTATGCCAGACATGATTCTGTCTTTATTATTCTGTTGGAATATCCTGTCTGTGCGTTTTACGTCGGACCTGGTTCTGTTATTTATTATTTTGTTGGAATAACTTGTCTGTGCGTTCTATCGGATGCCTGGTGATTTCTTTTGTTATTCTATTCTTTATTATACTTAGTTGGTTAAAGTTTTGACTTCTATACTCCATGAAATTAGTGTAATTTCCTTGATATTTGCGCTTCATCCAGTATCTTTTCATGTAAATATTCTTCTGAGCATTATTGAATTTTACTCTACAAAGCAGTATCATGTTGGCAATTTGGACGTTATTAGTTCCTGAATAAATTAATTCTTGAACTTGTTTTATTGAATTCTTATATCATTGTCATCATCCTCATGTTTATATTTTTTTGAAAGTCATTTGTGGTCTGTAGTGCATAGATGGACTTGGTATGATTATGACCAGGGATTATTCAGTGTAATCATGACCGTAATGTTATAAATGATGTGGTAAAAGTCCTCATTGGCCCGTAGTGCATTGATGGACCGTTGTTGGCATGATCATGACCATTGATGAATACACAAATGTCTTTAGCCCGTAGTGCATGGATAATTTGAGGTCGTGATACTAAAGAATATCCTTGGCCGTAGTGCAGGGGTGATTCGATGATGTGGATTATTTATTAAGATGAGTCTCAGCGATAAAAATGATGAAAAATCTTTTTAAATCATAAAAGATAGTAGAGTTTATTCTCTACTTGACTCTTTTAATGGATTGCTTGATCTGCTGCAGTTAAACTTGATGTCTACTGTATTTTATCAGTTTAACATTGTTGAAGACTAATGATAATTTATTCTGCATTATCTTAGTCATAATATTTCTTACTGGTTAGTTGAGCTCACCCTTTCGTTCACTGTTCTCTTCAGGAAATTAGAACGTAGCTGGGATGAGTCGGGGAACAGAGTGATGGTCTGGATGATAGTGTTAGCTAGTAGTCCTCACTATTCTGTTAAATAGTGTGACAATAAATGTAATGAGAACTTATTTTGAGAGTGAATATTGTCTAGAAGACAATATTTGTATTAAAACTCACAGCTCTCTTTTTGTATAATTAAGATTATATTTGTATTCTGTACCATGTATTTGGCGACTCAGAATATGTGATGCATACCTATTTTGGGGGCATCACATCACTACACACTAGCATTTTGTCAAACAACTGGTGTGTTATGCTTCATCAAACTTCCTACCCTTCTCTCTTTGGTCTTAGTGGTCACGACTGTTTGTCGATCGTGAACACACAAGTGCTCATACACCTCTTCTGAGGTATGTACCTCTAGATCCACCCGATAGGGAATATAACCGAAAAGAACATCCAAGCTAGATGATAATCCTACACATGTCTATATGAAATAAACATAACAAGGATTTAAATCTTCAGTTCTCAATTAGGTCACTCGTGGTGCACATATATATGCTTACTCTATACACAACTTATGCAGCCGAATAAAGTCGACAACTCATAATCACATGCCAATATATTATGGTGTAAATCTACAATCCCTCTTTAAACATCATATAGATTACCAAAATCATCACTAATTTATTAGCAAGAATCATTAAGCATGAATATATTAAACCAACCCATATGGTGCCAACCAAAGAGATAGGACATTCAATTTAAAATAACAAAGGGTTCCATTATAACCTTAGAGCCAATAATTAGTTCATAGCTCTTGAACTAAACATTAGTAACAATAAAGAAAACATTTATGGATTACAAAATCAAAGAAAATAAATGGATAAGAATAAACTCTGTCAATGCTCTTCAGTCTCCAAGAATTCCATTCCATTCAAGCATTCCAATCCATGTTGCTAATTGCTCTTGAACTCCAACGATTCCCAAGCATATCCCTAATATATGCTAAACTATATTTACAAGCATTACCTAAGAGAAAATGGGAAAGAAATTACAAAGGAGAAAGAGAAAACTATATCCCTGAGTAGGATTCAATTCCATTTTAAGGAGGCTCCTCTCTTACATATATATACATGTCCACCCTTTAAGCTAGGTCAAATCCAACTCTTTACTGTTTGGGAATGCATTCAGATACAGGAAAAAGACAATGCCAAGATAAGGCGAATGCGTTCGGATACAGTAAAAAAGACAATGCCAAGTTTAGCTTGGGATATAAAGTACAGCTAGTTTGTAATAGCGTATTTTGATAAATAATGTTATGTGTTAGATAACTTATGAATTGTGTAATAAGTTAAGGTTACTCGATTTTGGGGAATAATGTGTAATGTAATGTATATACAATTTATGTTTATATCTTTCGCAAAAAGTTATAGAAATAGTATACCGGATCCGAGGTGATTTGGGACCTGGATTCGGAGCTACTACAGTTGGTATCAGAGTTGTTGGTTATAAAGCTTAGGTAGGAATACCTGAGATAAATAACCGCAGTGATTAGGATTAAGTACTAACTCAAGTCGAGTTAGTGTATCGGTAAGATTCAAAGATGAATCTCGGCGAGTGTAAAGACACAGAGTTCCCTAACTCTGATAATAAAGTTGAGCAGTAATGGTGAATAGATCGAGTCTAAAAGACTGAAAGTGTAGGGATAGAAGATCGTAAAACAAAACGATCATAGTGCATGGAATTGAATCGTAATATATACGATAAGATCACCCCGTGATCTGATGAGGTTATGATAGCCATAAAGAATCAATCTGATGATTGAAAAGTTTACAGCAAGATGCTGTGTATCAGTTGTACTATGAAATTGTACTATGAAAACTCATGAAAGAGTTATGAATTATGAATACGGATTAAATAAAATTCGTATGGAGTAAGTGTGGAGCTAGAATTATGTGGGAATTCAATTGAGGACTCTTTTCAGCCGCTGAGTTGTATGATTCCTTGTATGGGCGGGGAATTTGTACTTGGTTTTAGAATCACTTAGCTTCCTGGTCGATGTAGTGGTTAGGTTGACCAATTCTTTGTATGGGCGGGGAATTGTCCGCTTAGCTTTCTATATTGATTAGTGGCCGAGTTTGGTTTGACAACCACTTAGTTTCTGGCACTGATAATCATTGAAATGTTGTGTCGCGCTATTTGTTATATGCGTGTTAAGAGGGTGATTCCTTTCTCATGTGTATGACAGATAGATAGGTCATACGTAGAGGATATAAGATTAAGTACGAGTTCTTAAAACTCATATATATGTGACATTTTTGATTCATAGTTATATGAAATATTTATGAACCCCTCAGCGAATGGACGCCAAAGGTCTGTCTAGGAAAGTTCTTAAACTCATATGATTGTGGCAATTTATGGACTCATAAGTGTAGTTTTATGAACTGGATATAGTTATGTGTGAATGGAGTATTGAGGATAATAGGAGCAGATAGAATGTTTAAGCAAATGATCATTAGTGGAGACTTAGGTTTTCCTAAACCCCTATCTATGCTAGATTTCAAAATTTTTTACTTCAAGCCAAATACGCACTATGTGCCTTTTAAAAAAATTTGTTTTTATTTATCACTTATGTACCATGTAACCTGGTGCAGAGATGATAAAAATGATGGAGTCATTAATGCAGTATTACTTAGTGTGAATTTGACTTAAAATCACTATTCCACTATGGAATGATGTAGTATGATAAAATCACCAAATGACGGAATCCTCAACGGACTGTAAATACAGTACGGCATTATGACGTCATTCTCGAAAATGTTTTCAAAAAGTTTATTTTACCAAATTGCTTTGGAACGAAATCCTATGATAAGACTGAGGTGAACTATGTTGTTTGGATAAATAATTCAATCTAATAGCGTAAATATTCGCTAAAATTAATTATTACGTTATGCATGACGTAATTGTACGATGGGCTAATCACCTAAAGTGCTAGCAACGGTAGTTTACCTTCTTTGTGATTGTAAACATACCAAGTAATGTTTTGTTTTGCGGTATGAATACCGTCAAATCTATGTGTTCATGGTCTATATGACCCCTCAACACAATTTTAAACCTTTTACTCTTGTGAGTGGTGTATTGGGTAGCATGTGATATGTGTGAATGGTGTAAGGTGCACGGTGTAAGGTGTAAGGTGAATTTCGGGGATGAAATTCTTAGAAGGAGGGGTGAATGTGACAACCCGAGAAATTAGACAAATTATGAAAATATTAAATGATTGATTTAAGGTCAAATAATAGGACCTAGACAGGAAATAAGTGTATAGAATTGGCAGTTATGTAATGAAATTTCAAGAATTTCAAAAGTTTTGGACAAGACTTGAATTATGTGATAGACTGTAAGTGATAGTCTAGTAATGAGGTATAAGATTATGGAAGATTTAAAATTCTTTTGAAGAATTATCAGGGATAAGTATCGAAGTGAATACTAGTCGGTATATTTGATTACTTATGTGAACCGTAATGATTTAAGATCAAGGATTGATCAGATAAGTTATAACTTTAGCAAACCCTAAAGTTATGTTAATCATATGTTTATTAAGTTAGAAAAAAATTTAATGTTCTGTTAGAAATCCCTAACGTCTAATAAGAAACTCTAGAAATCAGTTCTGAAACCCTAGTTTCAGTTCCGAAAATCCGAAACCCTAAATTTGGGAATCCTAATGTGAAGTATTAAACCCTAAGGGTTAAAAAGTTGTGTGTAAGGAATATGAACATTATGTGATGGTTTATATTTGTTTATTATATAAACAAACAAAAGAAACTAGTGTAACCCTAATTATATATATTAGGAATGAAGGATTTAATAACTTAAGGGTTATGGAAAAAGAGAATTGTGGTATTTAGAATACTTTCTAATTCTAGGAGATTTATTCTATATATCTCAAATGATTAATTTTATAACCTAATTATAGCAAGTCTAATTGGGTTAAGGAAATAAATGTTCATGAGTAAGGATTTATGTTATAATTGAGGAAGTAAAAACCATAAGTAAATGATTTGGGTTGGATAAGAATTTAAGGTATTGGACTATGTATATTTTATAGCTCAAGAGTTGACCCAATTTATTTGGTGGAGGAGTCCAAGTTATTAGCTAATTAATTTCAAGCTCAAAAGATGGAAGTGGTAGCCTAACTTTTAGTCAATTGTGGAGGGACACTTTAGACTTTTGGTACACTAGATATTACATTAAAAATTGAAGCAAGACTTGGAGCAATCAATGACCAAAGTGGCCGGCTATTTAGAGAGGTTAAAGGAGGGGAATGAATGTGGATTATTTACTTTAGTAGTTGAACAACTCTTACCAACTCTCCATATCTGTCACTTGTTTATTTATCCAACATTCTTGAGCATTCTTGCAAGCAACATTAAATGATTGAGTGGGAGAGTGAAAAGCTATGAGATATTGGGAGAAAAAGAGAGAGTTAGTGGGAAAAAAATAGAGAAAAGATGAGGATAAGAAGAAATTGGAAGATAAGAAAGAAAAGAAAGAGAAAGAGAAAGAAGTAAGAAAGAGAGAGAGAGAGAAGCTCGGCCAAAAACCGAGAGGGAGAGAGAAGAGGAGGGGCGGCAGCCAGGTGTGAGAAGAAGATGGAGAAGGTTCATCCATGGATGAAGCTAAGAAGAAGAAGAAGGAGAGCATGGTAATAAAGGTATAAACCTTTTTGTTTATGTAAGTTTTAGATGGTTGTATATCAAACCTTGAATCTATAGTTTTAAAACTCAAAAACCTTAGATCTATGTGTATATAAGTGTTACATGTTTAGATATAACTCTTTTGTAGATCAAAAGTTAGATCTAAAGTGTGGAATGGAAGCTAGGTTTTTCAAAAGATAGAAAACATGATATTTTTTTTTCTCTTAGCTTTGATTTTGTTTGATGTTTGCTTGAGGAAATAAGAAACTTTGTTTCTAAGCTCAAAAACTAGGTATATACATGTTGATGAGTGTATCATGTTTAGATCTAACCATATTGGGTGTTGATTTTGTTGAAATCAAAAGGAATAGAAAAATGTAAATTTTCCGGAAAAGTTTAAACTTTTAAAGTGTGAGCTAGGTTTTGATTTTTCTTGAAATCTATGATGGATATTTATGATTTATGTTCTTGGGATGCTAGATATATGTGTTAAGGGTAAAATCCATTTGGAATTACTCAAATAGGTTGAATATTGAACAAGTTATGGGATTTCTCCCAAACTACACAAAGGTAATAAAAACTGTTAGAAGGACAGTTTTTTAACAGCCGCTTCCGGACTACATTCCGGGAGCTTAACATGTCCAAATATGGATTGTGATAGATGAAAACTGTAGTTCGGAAAGATATGAATCCAACAAAATTGACGGATCATTAATCGGAGTTATAGATTTCATTTTATATAAGTTTTAGCAAAGGACTCTAAAACTGCCAAATGACAAAAACAAGCTGCCAAGAATTTTGTGAGGGCTTTTTTGTCAACTTTTCTTGTGAGAAAACTTCCAGGCTTTTGGAAAATGAAAATATATGGTATTATGTAGCTCGTGTCCAAAAATGAGCTAATTCCGAGTTAGAACGACCAAGTTATGACCATTACAATTTTTGTAATTTTCTGACGGAAATCGCTATAAACGGAGTTCTAGAACTCCGATTGCCGCGAAATTTAAAATGTAGTATCACGTTAACACGTATAAGATCGTGTCAAAAGATGGGCATTAATGGAGTTAAGCACGAGGTAGCTAATTTCTTAAGCTACACACTAGAAATGATTTTTGAAAAATACCAAAGGAAGTTGGAAAATTGTGAAAAAATAATTTTTGTGGATGAAATACATGTATATGTGTTTGACCAAAGGATAAGAGAATAATACATTGATTTAGTATTTTTGGTGATACGGATATAGAATACAGCTTGCTGGATTAGGTAAATTGTGATTCCAGTTTGCTGGAGTGAAATACAGTTTGATGAATTGAAAATATGTTAAATCCAGTTTGCTGGATTGTAGTTTAGATTGCTGGATTTGGAATCCAGGTTGCTGAGTTGGCAATTTAGTTGCTAGATTTAGAATCCAGGTTGCTGGACGAGTATTTAACTTACTAAGTGTTAGCGAATAACTTATGAAATGAAAAAGCGAGTGTTAAATCATATAAATGTGATTCTATGGCATGGTTAAGTGCTTAAGCAGAGTTTAACTGAACTTAAACTCGAGTGTTGACCGACTAGACCGTCAGGATGTTAAAATTGTGTCAGTTTCAACTCAAACTTAATAGTCTAACTGATACTAAGTCTTATGTGAATTATAGACTGATATGGTTATGTGGTAATGTGTTTAGGTTATTCTGTGGATATAAATATAACAGTATTATACTGTGAAGATATTATTCTAATATTGGAGATCTATATTACTAATATTAGGTCTTCGGGTAAAGCGTTATAAATTGCGTTGCGGTAATCAACGGTTCAGGCAAGTTTCTTTTACTTAACTATAATAAGAGTAGTTTCTTCAAGATTATGGTTAATCATTGCTGATTGCCATAAAATTTGTACTCTGTACATCTTGCATGTATAAGTCAGGTATGAAAGGCTGATCACCTTCATTACCAGTTGGTTCAGAAATGTTTGTTCATGTTTAAAACTTATTCAGTCAAAAATTTGTTCGTGCTAGTTCTCAATTATATTGATGAATTATAGCTAGCTCATTATTCATACTCTTCAATCATGATATATCGTTATATTGTTGTATATAAACTTGCTTGGCAATTTTCATGCTCACCCTTGTTATATCATGATAAAACATTGCAGATAAGGCGAATGCATTCGGATACAGGAAAAAGACAATGCCAAGTTTAGCTTGGGATATAAAGTGCAGCTAGTTTGTAATAGTGTATTTTGATAAATAATATTATGTGTTAGATAACTTATGAATTGTGTAATAAGTTAAGGTTACTCGATTTTGGGGAATAGTATGTAATGTAATGTATAAACAATTTATGTTTATATCTTCCGCAAACAGTTATAGAAATAGTATACCGGATCCGAGGTGATTTAGGACCTGGATTCGGGGCTACTACAACTGGAGGTGGCGCTGTGGCGCAAAGAGTAAGGCTTGGAACGGCGCTGCATCGCCACATCAGCACAAAAGACCAGAACTCGCGCTGCAATGCTAGTTTAATAAAGGAACAAGGGCGTTGCAGTGCCATGTGTAAGACCCCAACTTTTATGAATAAAGTTAAATTTTTCTATAAATATCATTTTAGAATATTAAGGTTTAAAATTAAAATAATGTTATAGTTGTGGGTAATATTTATAATTTTGCAAAGTAAGAAAGTTGTTATACTATATTGATTGGTCGGGGAATATTTGTTTTAACAAGGAATATTCGTCCGACGACACAATCATTGGTGTACCCCATAACGGAATTATTGTCGGAATGAGAAAACGACAAAAATATCTTTTTACAAAAATAACGGCGAACGTTTTACCATTAACTGTTAAAATACTCGGTGTTAAAAGTACAGTAATACGCGTGGTTGCATAGTAGCACACGGTATTGATTATTGATGCTTATGTGAGAATTAAGTCACTCTGTTTTGTTCAATTATTGCTACAGTAATTGCTGCATAGTATCTCACGTTATTTGATTCAGTTATTGTCGATATTTTATATATTATAAAATCAATAATTGAGATGACAAGTTATTCATACTATTATTTGCATAATTAACAATGTCTAGAAAGTTTTGTCGAGGAAAGGTTTGGTCACCAAATTGCGCGTTAATAGGGAGAAATCCTTATTAGAAAGCCCCTTCTTTCCTGGGAATGATCTGGTTGTTAATATTGCGAGTTATAATAATATGAATACATGTTAAAAATATTGGGGGGATTTTTATGAAGTATTTGTTGGACCCCCATTTACCAATTTTTCAAAATAATCGGTAGAAATTTTTTAAGTATTTTTTTATAATAAATGTGGGGCCCACATGTGGGGGCCACATGTAGGGCCCATATGTGACTTTGGAAATCTGAAATTAGCAGGGGGAAAGGAAGGGAGATATATTATTATAATATATATATATATATGCGTGTGTGTGTGTATGTGTTGGTTATATATATATATATATTATAAGTTTTCTTTTATTTGATTTTAAATAAAATATATTATATTTTATTTAAAGTTCTTGTTTTATTAGAATATTTTATTGCATAGTAATGCACAGTAAAAATCAAAATTCAAAAAACTTTCGCCGGTTGAACGCTCGTGCATTCTTCACTGTGCAGTCCGTGATTTCTAAATTCAAATAGTATCCTTTTCATTCTGCTATAAATAGGATGCTTAGTTAGAATTGAAAATCACACCAGAATCAGAGAATTTTTATTCTATAACATTGAGCGTATTTCTTTCGAGTTTTAGAAAGCTTTGACCGTAAAAAATAGTAAAAGTTTTCTTCAAGAATATCCCAGCTATACCAGTTGAAATACTTTTCTTTTCAAGGTAAGAGATGTTATTTTTGTTCAATATTCGCTTGAAATAATATTTTGTTCCATACTCTGTAGTATATAAGTAATATTATTTCGTTTTAGATTTTGAATTCTATACTCATTTTGTTGAAGTTTTGGCTTCTATACTCCATGAAATTAGTAGAATATCCTTGATATTTGCGCTTCATCCAGTATCTTTTCATGAAAATTTTATTCTCAGCATTCTTGATAAGTTTAACTTTTTTATACTGGGGTACTATTCACTCAGTTACTATTCACCCGGGGTACTATACATGATAAAAATTGATTTCTTTTCTGTCCAAATCATTTTTGATATAATATTATTCTTAAATTTTACTCCACAAAGCAGTATCAAGTTGACAATTTGGACATTATTGAATTCTGGATAAATTAAATTATAAATCTTTAAAATTTATCCTTTACTTTTATTTAATTGAATTCTTATATCATTGTCATCATCCTCATGCTTATATTGTTATGAAAGTCAATTTTGGCCCGTAGTGCATAGATTGACTTGGTATGATTATGACAAGGGATTATTCGGTATAATCATGACCTTAATGTTACAAATGATGTGTTAAAAGTCCTCATTGGCCCGTAGTGCATTGATGGACAGTTGTTGACATTATCATGACCATCGGTGAATACACGAATATCCTTGGATCGTAGTGCATGGATAATTTGTGGTCGTGATACTTAAGAATATCCTTGGGCGTAGTGCAAAGGTGATTCGATGATGTGGATTATTTATTAAGCTGAGTCTCAGCGATAAAAGTGATGAAAAATCTTTTAAATCATAGAATATAGTAGATTTTATACTCTACTTGACTCTTCTAATGGATTGCTTGTTCCACTGCAGTTAAACTTGATGTTTATTATATTTTATCAGTTTAACACTGTTGAAGGCTAACGATAATTTATTTTGCATTATCTTAGTCATAATATTTCTTACTGGACTAGTTGAGCTCACCCTTTTCTTTCACTGTTCTCTTCAGGAACTGAGAATATAGCTGGGACTAGTCGGGGAATGGATTGACGGTCCAGATGGTTGCATTAGTAGACCTCACTATTCTGTGAAATAGTGTGATAATAATTGTAATAAGATTAAATTTGAGTGTGGATATTATCTAGAAGAAAATATTCGTATTAAAACTCTCAGATTATGTTTTGTCGTATTTTACACTACAGTTCTATAATTAAGTTGTATTTTAATTCTGTACCACGTATCTGGCGACTCAGAATGGGTGATGTATACCTATATTGGGGGCGTCACACCATGTTAATGTAATCGTTGACCTGGTTGAGGCGCTGCAGTGACAGGTTTAAGCCTGGCATAGGCACTGCAACGCCAGTGTAGTAAAATTGATAGTTTTGCCCCTATAAGATAGAAAAGACCTAATAAGCCCTACAACATTTAGGTTAAGCAAAATAATACCAAAATAATATAAAAGCTATGTATAAACTACGAAGAGGATGCAACTTCTTAAGCAATAAAGGACCCGATTCACGTGTATAAATTCCACTCATCAGCTATTCTCTATATGCATGTTGAGAAGGTGATTCTTTTCGCATGTGTATAATGGATAGGTAGAGAATATAAGGTTAGGTGTGAGTTCTTAAAACTCATACTTATGGTAAGTTTGTGACTCGTAATCGTATGACATGTTTTTGAACCCCTAAGCGTATGGACAGTCCCTAATTTAATTTTTGGAGTACATATTGCTAGGATTAATTTCTAAACTCATATTATTGTGGAAAGTTCCTGAACTCATAACGTGTGGTAAGTTTAATGAACTATAGTGGGTTATAAAAAAGTTGTGGATGAAGAATTGAGGATTTTTAGTGTAATAAGTTTTAATGATGATAGAAATAGATAGAATTATTAAATAAAGAACTATTGGAGAAAAATATTAGAGATTGATTGAGGAATCATAGGTATTCCAAATCTTCTAGCTATGTTAGATTTTGAAATTTATTGACATCGTGCTAATAAAAGTATTTTTGAAAAAAAATATTGGGTCAGATTACTAAACCAATGAGTTTTAAAAGTTCTATTATTTATATGTTTATGCTAATTATTTCGACTAGAAAAAAATAATTTGAAATATCAAAATATATTTTATATATCATGAATGAATCATTGAATCTAGTGCAGAGATGATAAAAATGATGGAGTTTTCAATGTAGAATTACCTAGTGTTGGATGTGATCTAAGGATTGTCGGCCCACTATGGTATAATGTAGTATGACAAAGTCATAAAATGACGAAATCCTTATACGGACTGTAAATACAGTGCGATATCATGACGTCATAAAATGATTTTTTAGAATTTTGAACTAGTTCAAGAAAAGTCAATGCCAATTAAAGTGGATAGACAAATGTTTTGATTCATATTCTAATTATTAGTATACATCTAAGCTATTTGATTCAGCTAGACAAATGTTTCTGAAATTCAAGTATTAATTGAGAGCTTATGTCAAACCAAATTATTTTGCTGCGGAATCTTATGTTAAATTGGTATCAAATGGATACAAGCTGGTATGCGACACAAGTTGGTGTCAGCATTACGTGATACAAGTTGGTATCAAATTGACACAAGTTTGTGTCAAGCTAATGCAAATTGGTATCAAATTTACACAAGTTGGTGTTTAGATAAAATAGTTTGCAAATGAATTTCTGTTAAGACAGTTTCAAGTTATTTGTTTTACTTCATAATTATTGAATAATTATTAAGACTTCTGATTGATTAGAGGAACTGTAAACTCCTAGAAAGTAGGCAGGGTAGCATGAGAAGATATAATAGATCCTTATAGAAGAAAATAGCATGGACTCATTAAGTACGAGTGTAATCGGAGGTGATTAAATAAATGTTATATGGAAAACCTATTTTTGGTGAATAGAAGAAGCAGAGATTAGTAGGCTATAATTTAGATGACGAAATTCTTAGAAGAAGGGGTGAATGTAACGACCTGGAAATATATAAGATCTTGAATGATTAAATTAAAGGTTAAAGTTTAAAATCTAGAGCGGAAATAGAGGATTTATTTAACAATTTTAAGAAAAACCTAGACGATTTAATAATTGAAAGAGAATTGAGAAAATATGGGTTGTGAAAATCCAAAACCCTAAAAAGAATTTATATATACTTTTGGTATAATAGTGATTCGAGGGACGGAATCCTTATAAGGGGGAAGAATGTGATAACCCAAAATTTTGCTTAATTTATGAATTAAGTATAATCAAGGATTTAGGTCCAAATGTAGATTCAGATATATTTTTTAAATACTTTGTGACTTATGTGAAATATGTTTGTGATTAAATAAATAAATATATTAAGTATATATATTTATTTATTATATAAAGAAAAATTAAATAGAAAGTTACATTGTAAGACCCCGAATTTTGTGAATAAAGATTAATTTTCTCAAAATATTTTTTAAGTATTATGGTGTAGATTTGATACAATGTTATAGTTGTGGGTAGTATTTATAAATTTGCAAAGTATGCAAGTTGTTATATTATATTCGATTGGTCGGGGAATATTCGTTTTAGCAGGGAATATTCGTACGACGACATAATCATTGGTGGACTCCACAACGAAATTATTGTCGGAATGAGAAAACGATAGAAATATCTTTTTATGAAAATAACGGCGGAAGTTTTACCATTAACTGTTGAATCACTCGGTGATAAAAGTACAGTAATACGCGTGGTTGCATAGTAGCACACGGTATTGATTATTGATGCTTACGTGAGAAGTCACTCAGTTTTGTTCAATTATTGTTGCAGTAATTGCTACATAGTATCTCACGTTATTTGATTCAATTATTATCGATATTTTATATATTAGTAAATCAATAATTGAGATGACAAGTTATTCTAATTATTATATGCATAATTAACAATGTCTAGAAAGTTCTGTCGAGAAAATGGGTTTTGTCATCTAATTGCCCGTCAATAGCGAGAAATCCTTATAGGAAAGCCCCCTCTTTCCTGGGAATGATCTGGTTGTTAATATTGTGAGTTATAATAATATGAATAAATGATGTTAAAAATATTGGGGGGATATAACCAACACATGCCTCTATATATATATATATTATAAGTTTTGTTTTATTTGATTTTAAATAGAATATATTATATTTTATTTAAAGTTTCTGTTTTATTAGAATATTTTATTGCACAGTAATGAATAGTAAAAATTAGAAAATTAGTTTTTCCTCCGCCGAATTCATCCGTGAGTTTTCTAAACTGTGCATTTGTTATTATTTTCTAAGTAGTATCATTCCATTCTCCTATAAATAGGATGCTTATTTAGAATTGAAAATCACACCAGAATCAGAGAATTCTTCTTCTATAATATTGAGCGTATTTCTTTCGAGTTTTAGAAAGCTTTGAGTTTAGAAAATAGTAAAAGTTTTCTTCAAGAATATATCCGCTATACCAGTCGGAATTGCTTTCTTTTTTAGGTAAGGGTTATTACGTTTTTTATATTATGAAGATATATTATTTTCGTTCAATATTCTTAAGTGGTATTATTTCTTTCCTATTCATGAAGAGGGTTATTTTCTTTTAATACTCGCAAGGGGTATTATTTATTTAATACTCGCAAGGGATATAGGTGAATTATTCAGGATTAAGGATTTATGTGATTATGTTCTGTGTTTATGGTTAATGATGTGTTCAAAATGTGGTTCAGAGTCATGGGTTGATCAGATAATTTATATCTGTAACAAACCTTAAGTTTATATTAAGAACGACAGCGTTCAGTTAGAAAACCCTAATGTCTGATAAGAAACCCTAGAAATCGGTCCTGGAAACCCTAGTTTCAGTTCCGGGAGTACGAAATCCTATTTCGGATATTGAAAACCCTAGATTGGGAATGCAATGTTATGTACAAGGTTAAACGTCATTAATATTAAATTAATTAGGGAAAACCCTAATGAATTATCTAAAATCTTAGTTGATTATTTGAAAACCCTAATATCAGATCTGAAAACCCTAATTTCAGATTCTGATAAAATGAAAGTGTAGTAACCCCAAATCCGGGCCCCGAATCGCCGCGAATCCGGTTCACTATTTCTATCACTATTTGCGGAAGATATAAACATAAATTGTTTATACAGTACATTACACACTATTACCCAAAATCGAGTAACCTTAACTTATTACACATTTCATAAAATATCTATTACACAACCATATTTATCAAACTATTCTATTACTAGATAGCCGCATATATTGCCCCCAAACTGAACTTGACTTAACCTTTTCCTGTATACGACGCATTTGCTTTACCTGCAATATTTTATCATGATATAACAAAGGTGAGCATGAAAGTTGCCCAGCAAGTTTATATACAATAACATAACAATATATCATGATTGAAGAGTATGAATAATTGGTTGGCTATAATTCAACAATATGATTGTGAACTAGCAGGAACAAAATTTTGACTGAACAAGTATTTTACATGAACAAACATTTCTGAACCAACTGGTAATGAAGGTGATCAGCCTTTCATACCTGACTTATACATGCAAGATGTACAGAGTACAATTTTTATGGCAATCAGGAATGATTAACCATAAGCTGGAATAAACTACTCTTATTAGAGTTAAGTATGAGAAAACTTGCCTGCACCGTTCATTACCGCACACAATTTAATAACGCTTTATCCGAAGACCTAATATTAATAATATAGATCTCCAATATTAGAATAATATCATCACAGTTTAATACTGTTATATTTATATCCACAAAATAACCTAAACACATTACCACTTAAACGTATCAGTCTATACAACACATAAGACCTAGTATTAAGTCAGACTATTTAAGTCTGAGTTGAACCCGACACAATTCTATCATCCCGACGGTCTAGTCAGACAAATATCGAGTTTAAGTTCAATTAAACTCTGTCTAACCACTTAACAATTATCACATATAATATCTTATCAGACAAAACATTTTTCCTAGGCTCGTAATAATTTTCGGATAATTATTTCCTTTTATCAACATTTTTCAATCCTTAAAATCGTATTTAAATAAATTAAATATCACTTAATTCCTTAATCATTAATATTCATTTAATATAAAATATTAATGAAAATCATTACATAATATTATAATATAATTATAATATCTCAAAGTATTTTTAATACTTTAAAATCATAATTATATGATTTTTAAACACTAAAATCCATTATCCGATAATTTCTATTAATATTAAAATATTAATATTTTCATGCCAAAATATCAAAAGTTATATTTTATAACTTCAAATATTTTTATAACACTTAAATCATTTTTGTTTTATTTTTAAAACATTAATTCTATTTTTCCTTA
The DNA here is from genome assembly GCA_020205505.1 of Panax japonicus. Lineage (NCBI taxonomy): Eukaryota > Viridiplantae > Streptophyta > Magnoliopsida > Apiales > Araliaceae > Panax > Panax japonicus. The sequence goes on from CM035107.1 coordinate 46,055,689, forward strand.
ATTTATTTAATATATTTATTAAATAAACTAATTATCATTAATATTGATTAATTAATGAATTTCATCACAAAATATTAAAAGTCATTAAAAATAACTTAAAATATTTTCTTTAACCATAAAATAATTTTTCATGATTTTTCATGAATTAAAACTATTTTTAAATAATTTACTTAATATTGTAAATAAATAAATAAATAACATTTATATTTTAAAAATATTAATTATTTTTTTAAATATACTCAAATTAGTTAAAAACTATTTTTCAGACTTTAAAATAATTTTTCATAATTTATTTTGTATTTTTAATAATTAAAAACCATTTTTTTCTAATTTTAAATTAATTTCCGGAAAAATAATAAGTAAACCGTCGCTAAAGGCCAATAGCGACACTTTCTGTCGCTATAGGTGTTCTTGATGGCTGCCCAGATTTTCCGACAGTGGCTAGGTTGGTACTTTGACCGGACTTAAAACAGTGTTCCTTACGTTTTTCTGGCTTGCTAAAACTCTCAGATTGTAGTACTTTTGCAATACTACAACATGAAACCAATTTCATGGCCAAACAATAACACAATAACAAGATCAAAGCTTCCAAAACTGATGCCAGGCCTGTTCTTCAAATTCTGGGTTTTCCAGATTTGAAGAACAGCCTTAGGTACCTACTTTGACGCTTAATAACTTGGTGATCGTGCAACCTTTATGCGATCTATCAATTACAGGTTGTAGATAACATGTAGTACTACAACTATAAAGCAAAATAACACAAAAAAATCAAAGCATGAACAAGATATGGCTGGTCAAACTAGGACACAGACCACTGCTTCTCAAATTCTGGGTTCGCGACTTATAGCAGTTCGGTCAACGAGTTTTGACCGTGAATATCTTGCGATCTATAATAGGTTTAGGTCTGATTCTTTTTGCAACTTAAAGAACACATATCAGGATACATGTTACAAGTTTTAGACATCAAAAACACGTAACACACATGGATCTATAAGCCTCGACATTTGACTGCAAATCACAGTTTTTCGAGATTTCCAGATTTTGCAAAAATTTAAATTCGTGCACTTTGGTGTTATGGGTCATGGGTTTAACAACCCAGAACATCAATTGACACCCTATTACACATCTTTCAATAATCAATTGCAACATTTAATAACCAATTGAAGGATTTCAAAAATTAGGAATTATACCTCTTTTGATTCCGATTTTTGATTTCTGCCATTTGATGTTGTTATGATCAATGTAGGGCTGGATTTTGGGACTGATTCACTTGTATAATTTGTGGGTTTAGTGAGAGAGAGAGTTGGTGAGAGTTTGGTTGCAAAATGACTAACTTTATGTACTTTCTCTCTCTAAATCTTATATATAATCTCTTAGGTTGCTTGGATCTGATCATTTTCGGCAGGCATTCATGAATTTGTTAAGATTTAGTCACATGGCTATGCTACATTTAGGTCTAGGGTTGGTGAACAACCATGGATTTTGCCAAGATTGCAAGCTACTTAAAATAATGCACTAAAAGGGCATTATGGTCATTTCCTTAATTTCTAGATTTTGGCCAATTTGATGAAACCCTTAGGGTTTAGGGTTTGAGCATACTTAGATTTATGATTTGGACAAATTTGGATTTAGGTTGTAATCCTCAAATTTTTTAGCAACTTGGATTTCCAAAATTTTCTAATTAAATATAAAAATAGAAAATTTTGATTTCTAAAATTATAATTAGGGCTTCCTAATTATTTAATAATTTCCAAATCAAGAATCATTATTTGCTAATTAGGACCATTTTATCCTAATTAAAATTGCTAATTTAGCACTTAGGGTCACAATTGTACATTATGTTTCAAAACCACATTTTAGGGTTTAAATAAAATAATATTTCAATTTTAGAAATTAAATTTTCCCAATTAGATTAGGATTTCTAATAACTTGACAATTAGGATTAGGGTCTCCTAATTAACATTGCTAATTTTAGCAATTAAATTCCACCATTGAACAATTAGGGTTTCCGACGGAACAATTAGGGTTCCAATAAATTGAAAATTAGGGTTTGTAAATTAATCAACCTTTACCCTAATTAGTACTTAATCAATACCACATAAGCATTATAATTCTCCGTTATAATCCCAAATTAGGGCTTAACTTTAACAGAATCTGAAACTTGGGTTTTTCAGATCTGGCATTAGGGTTTCAAATTTGGAATTAGGGTTTTGAAATCAATTTTTTAAGATTAACCCTAATTAATCTTTTAATTATTTACACTTACGCCATTAAATTCCCGATTTAGGGTTTTCATGCACCGAATTAGGGTTTCGGATTAACAGAACTGAAACTAGGGTTTCCTGAACCAGTTTCTAGGGTTTCTTATTAATCAATATGGTTTTCTAACTGAACGTTATCGTTCTTAATATATTCTTAGGGTTTGTTACAGACATAATTTATCTGGTCAACCCTTTACCCTTAACCATATTCTGTACACATCATTAACCATAAACACAGAACATAATCACATATATCCTTAATCCTGAATAATTCACCTATATCCTTCACCTAATTTTGAAATCCTCAAAATTCAATCCCAATAACATTAAACGCATACACTTATTTTCTGTCTAGGTCTAATATTTGACCTTAAATCAATCATTTAAGATTTTCATAAATTGTCTAAATTCTCGGGTTGTCATAGAAAGCCCTAATCTGGGAATGGAAAGGATAATTATAATGCTTATGTGGTATTAATTAAGTAATAATTAGGGTAAGGGTTAATTAATTAACAAACCCTAATTGTTCCGTCATAAATCCTAATGCTCAGTTGTGGATTTAATTGCTATATTAGCAATGTTAATTAGGAAACTCTAATCCTAATTATTTAAATTTATGAGTAATTAGAAACTCTAATCTAATTACGAATATTTAATTTCTAAATTAGAAAATTAATTTTTCTATTATTAACCCTAATTATTGGGTTATAAACCCTAATTTGTGATATTGACCCTAATTGCTTAATTATCGATTTAAATTAGGAAATACTAATCCTAATTAGTAAGATTTAATGTATGATTAAGGAATTTCAATATAATTAGTAAATCCTAATTATAAGTTAAAAATGTTAATTTTCTATTTTGAAAATCGAAATTCGGAAATGTAGAAATTAAATTACAAAGTTAAGGGTTAAAACCTAAACCCTAAATTTATCCAAACTCTAAATCTTAGTATGCTCAAACCCTAAACCCTAAGGGTTTCATCAAATGAGAAAATCTAGAAATTTAAGGAAATGGCAAAAATCCCCTTTGTGCATTATTTATATTGTAGCTTGAAAATCTTGCCAAATCAAGAGTTGGTGGCCAACTCAATTGACTTTGTGCAACCTACAAATCCAACAATCAGCCTATGTTAGCAGCCAAGCAAGCTAGTGCATTGAATCAAGAATTATATAATGGTTTTGGAGAGAGAAAATGCACAAAAATATAGCCACATTCATTTCTTGCTCTCACCAACTATCTCTCTCACCAAACTTCGAAATGTATTGCTAAATCACTCCCAAAATCCAGTCCCACGTGTATCAGAACAACATTAAGGATCAAGAATCAAAAATTAACCATAAAAGGTATAAAATCTCAAAATCTAGAAATCCTTCGATTCTTTGTTAAATGTTGCAATTGATTGTTCAAAGATGTGTATTAAGGTGTCAATTGATGTTCTGGGTTGATAAATCATGAACCCATAACATCAAAGTGCAGGAATTTAAAGTTTTTCAAAATTTGGAAATCTGGATATTTTTCATTTTCAGCCAAATGTCAGACACCATAGATCCGTGTGTGTTATGTGTTTTTGATGTTTAAAACTTGTAATATGTAGCCTGAGATGTGATCTTTAAGGTGCAAAAAGAATCAGACCCATATCTATTACAGATCACAAGATATAAACGGTCAAAACCCGTTGACCGAACTGCCTAAATCGCGAACCCAGAACTCGTAAAGAACAGTGTCCGTGTCCTACTTTGACCGGACATATCTTGTTCATTCTGTGATGTTTTTGTGTTATTATGATTGATATTTGTAGTACTACATGTTGTCTACAAACTGGAGTTGATAGATCACATAAATCGAACATAGAATGAAAGTTATAAGGACCCAAAGTGGGTACCTTCGATTCTGGTAAACCCAGAAAAATGAAGAACATGTTTGTCAGAATGTTTGGAAGCTTAGAAGTCGCTGTTATGTTGTTGTTTGGTTATAGAATTGGTATATAATTATAGTACTACATTAGTACTACAACATCAAAGTTTTTACAAGGCCAGAAACGTAATAATCAAGGAGTTAAACTCGGTCAAACCATGTCCCTCGCTCACTGCCGGAAAAATCTGGAAATCCTAAAGAACACCTATAGAGACAGAAAGTGTCGCTATATGCCTTTAGCGACAGTTTTATTATTATTTTTCGGAAAATGATTGAAAATTAGATAAAAATTAGTTTTTAATTATTAAAAATACATAATAAATTTTGAAAATTTATTTTAAATTCTGAAAAATAGTTTTTAACTATTTTGTGTATATTTCGAAAATATTTAATATTTTTGGAATATAAATGGTATTTATTTATTTAATTATAATATTAAATAAATGATTTAAAAATGGTTTTAATTCATGAAAATTCATGAAAAATAATATTATGGTGTTAGAAAATATTTTAAGTTATTTTGATGACTTTTAATATTTTGTGATGGAATTCACTAATTAATCAATATTAATGATAATTAGTTTATTTAATGAATATATTAATAAATTATGGAAAATTAGTATTAATGCTTTATAAATTATATAAAAATGATTTAAGTGATCTAAAAATATTTGAAGTTGTAAAATATAACTTTTGATATTTTGGCATGAAACTATTAATATTTTAATATTAATAGCAATTATCGGATAAAGGATTAAAGTGTTTAAAAATCATATAAAAATGATTTTTAAAGTATTAAAAATACTTTGTGATATTATAATATAATATTATATTATGATTTTCATTAATATTTTATATTAAATAAATATTAATGAGTAAGGAATTATGTGGTATTTAATTTATTTAAATACGGTTTTAAGGATTGAAAAATGTTGATAAATGGTAATAATTATCCGAAAATTATTACGAGCCTAGGAAAAATGTTTTGACTGATAAGAAAATTATCTGTGATATTGTTAAGTATTAAGTCAGAGTTTAATTGAACTTAAACTCGATATTCGTCCGACTAGACCGTCGGGATGATAGAACTGTGTCGGTTTCAACTCAGACTGCAATAGTTTGACTTGATACCTAGTCTTATGTGTGTTATAGACTGATAGGATTATGTGGTAATGCGTTTAGGTTATTCTGTGAATATAAATATAACAGTATTATACTGTGATGATATTATTCTAATATTGGAAGTCAATATTATTAATATTAGGTCTTCGGGTAAAGCGTTATTAAATTGCGTGCGATAATCAACGGTTCAGGCAAGTTTTCTTTGTACTTAACTCTAATAAGAGTTCTTTATTCAAGCTTATGGTTAATCATTGCTGATTGCCATGAAAATTGTAATATGTACATCTTGCATGTATAAGTCAGGTATGAAAGGCTGATCACCTTCATTACCAGTTGGTTCAGAAATGTTTGTTCATGTTAAAACTTGTTCAGTCAAAAGTTTGTTCGTGCTAGTTCTCAATCATATTGATGAATTATAGCCAGCTTAATTATTTATACTCTTCAATCATATTATATCGTTATGTTATTGTATTTAAACTTGTTGGGCAACTTTCATGCTCACCCTTGCTATATCATGATAAACATTACAGATAAAGCAAATACGTTCGGATACAGGAAAAGGTTAAAGTCAAGTTCTACTTGGGTTAAATGTGCGACTAGTTTGTAATAGTCTATTTTGATAAATGTTGTTGTGTAATAGATATTTTAAGAATTGTGTATAAGTTAAGGTTACTCGACCTTGGGGAAAATAGTGTGTAATGTATTGTATAAACAATTTATGTTTATATCTTTCGCAAATAGTGAAAGAATTAGTGTACCGAATCCGCGACGATTCGGGGCCCGAATTTGGGGCTGCCACAGTTGGTATCAGAGTTGTTGGTTATGAAGCTTAGGTCGGAATACCTGAGACCAATAACCGCAGTGATTAGGAATAGACTAACTCAAATAGAGTTAGTTGGTCGGTAAGATTCAAAGACGAATCTCGGCGAGTGTAAAGCACAGAGTTCCCTTACTCTGATAATAAAGTTGAACAGTAACGGTGAATAGATCGAGTCTAAAAGACTGAAAGTGCTGGAATAGGAGATCGTAAAACAAAACGATCATAGGCATAGAAATAAATCGTAATATATATGATAAGATCACCCCGTGATCTGATAAAGGTTATGATATGGGAAAAGAATCAATCTTATTATTGAAAAGTTTACAGCAAGATGCTGTGTTTAAGTTGTACTATGAAATGGTACTATGAAAACTCATAAAAGAGTTATGGATTATGAATACGGATTAAATGAAATTCGTATTGTGAATGGGGGTTAAGATTAGGTGGGAATTTCAATGAGGACTCGTGTCAGCAACTGAGTTGTATGATTTCTTGTATGGGCGGGGAATTGTACTTGGTGTAAAAACTACTTAGTTGGTGGCATTGGTAATAATTGAAATGTTGTGTCACGCTAGTTATTATATATAGATAAATAGGTCATAGGTAGAGAATATAGGATTAAGTACGAGTTTTTAGAACTCATACTTATGTGACATTCTTGACGCATAGTTATATGAAATGTTTATGAGCCCCTCAGCGAACGGACGCCAAAGGTCAGACTAGGGTAAGTTCGTAAACTCATATAATTGTGGCCAGGTTATGAACTCATAAGTGTGGTTTTATGAACTGGGTATAGTTATGTGTGAATGGAGTATTGAGGATAATAGGAACAGATAGAATGTTTAAGCAAATTATTTGAAATATCAAAATTTGTTTTTAATTATCACTCATGTACCATGTAACCTGGTGCAGAGATGATAAAAATGTGATGGAGTTGTAAATACAGGAATACTTAGTGTGAGTTTGATCTTTGCTCGCGTTTTGAGTATCTTTAATAGATACCCGAGAAATTTGAGTATATATCAAAGTAAATCATTGATAGATACCCAAGAAGTTTGAGTATCTTTGATAGATACCAGAGAAGTTTGAGTATCTTTGATAGATACCCGAGAAAATAAGTTCAAGATCTTGTGTGATCGCTTAGTATAAAAGGTGTAAGGTGTAAGGTGAATTTCGGGGACGAAATTCTTATAAGGAGGGGTGAATGTGACAACCCGAGAATTTGGGCAATTTATTAAAATCTTAAATGATTGATTTAAGGTCAAATATTAGACCTAGACAGAAAATAAGTGTATGCGTTTAATGTTATTGGGATTGAATTTTGAGGATTTCAAAATTCGGTGAAGGATATAGGTGATATATTCAGGATTAAGGATTTATGTGATTATGTTCTGTGTTTATGGTTAATGATGTGTTCAAAATGTGGTTAAGGGTCATGGGTTGATCAGATAATTTATATCTGTAACAAACCTTAAGTTTATATTAAGAACGACAGCGTTCAGTTAGAAAACCCTAATGTCTGATAAGAAACCCTAGAAATCGGTCCTGGAAACCCTAGTTTCAGTTCCGGGAGTACGAAATCCTAATTCGGATATTGAAAACCCTAGATTGGGAATGCAATGTTATGTACAAGGTTAAACGTCATTAATATTAAATTAATTAGGGAAAACCCTAATGAATTATCTAAAATCTTAGTTGATTATTTGAAAACCCTAATATCAGATCTGAAAACCCTAATTTTAGATTCTGATAAAATGAAAGCCCTAATCTGGGAATGGAAAGGATAATTATAATGCATATGTGGTATTAATTAAGTACTAATTAGGGTATGGGTTAATTAATTAACAAACCCTAATTTTCAATTTTTGGAACCCTAATTGTTTCGTCAGAAACCCTAATGCTCAGTTGTGGATTTAATTGCTATATTAGCAATGTTAATTAGGAAACTCTAATCCTAATTTTTTCAATTTATGAGTAATTAGAAACTCTAATCTAATTACGAATATTTAATTTCTAAATTAGAAAATTAATTTTTCTATTATTAACCCTAATTATTGGGTTATAAACCCTAATCTGTGATATTGACCCTAATTGCTTAATTATCGATTTAAATTAGGAAATACTAATCCTAATTAGTAAGATTTAATGTATGATTAAGGAATTTCAATATAATTAGTAAATCCTAATTATAAGTTAAAAATGTTAATTTTCTATTTTGAAAATCGAAATTCGGAAATGTAGAAATTAAATTACAAAGTTAAGGGTTAAAACCTAAACCCTAAATTTGTCCAAACTCTAAATCTTAGTATGCTCAAACCCTAAACCCTAAGGGTTTCATCAAATGAGAAAATCTAGAAATTTAAGGAAATGACAAAAATGCCCTTTGTGCATTATTTATATTGTAGCTTGAAAATCTTTCCAAATCAAGAGTTGGTGGCCAACTCAATTGACTTTGTGCAACCTACAAATCCAACAATCAGCCTATGTTAGCAGCCAAGCAAGCTAGTGCATTGAATCAAGAATTATATAATGGTTTTGGAGAGAGAAAATGCACAAAAATATAGCCACATTCATTTCTTGCTCTCACCAACTATCTCTCTCACCAAACTTCGAAATGTATTGCTAGATCACTCCCAAAATCCAGTCCCACGTGTATCAGAACAACATTAAGGATCAAGAATCAAAAATTAACCATAAAAGGTATAAAATCTCAAAATCTAGAAATCCTTCGATTCTTTGTTAAATGTTGCAATTGATTGTTCAAAGATGTGTATTAAGGTGTCAATTGATGTTCTGGGTTGATAAATCATGAACCCATAACATCAAAGTGCAGGAATTTAAAGTTTTTCAAAATCTGGAAATCTGGATATTTTTCATTTTCAGCCAAATGTCAGACACCATAGATACGTGTGTGTTATGTGTTTTTGATGTTTAAAACTTGTAATATGTAGCCTGAGATGTGATCTTTAAGGTGCAAAAAGAATCAGACCCATATCTATTACAGATCACAAGATATAAACGGTCAAAACCCGTTGACCGAACTGCCTAAATCGCGAACCCAAAACTCTTAAAGAACAGTGTCCGTGTCCTACTTTGACCGGACATATCTTGTTCATTTTGTGATGTTTTTGTGTTATTATGATTGATATTTGTAGTACTACATGTTGTCTACAAACTGGAGTTGATAGATCACATAAATCGAACATAGAATGAAAGTTATAAGGACCCAAAGTGGGTACCTTCGATTCTGGTAAACCCAGAAAAATGAAGAACATGTTTGTCAGAATGTTTGGAAGCTTAGAACTCGCTGTTATGTTGTTGTTTGGTTATAGAATTGGTATATAATTATAGTACTACATTAGTACTACAACATCAAAGTTTTTACAAGGCCAGAAACGCAATAATCAAGGAGTTAAACCCGGCCAAACCATGTCCCTCGCTCACTGCCGAAAAAATCTGGAAATCCTCAAGAACACCTATAGCGACAGAAAGTGTCGCTATAGGCCTTTAGCGACAGTTGTATTATTATTTTCCAGAAAATGATTAAAAATTAGAAAAAAATTGGTTTTTAATTATTAAAAATACATAATAAATTATGAAAAATTATTTTAAATTCTGAAAAATAGTTTTTAACTATTTTGTGTATATTTTGAAAATATTTAATATTTTTGGAATATAAATGGTATTTATTTATTTAATTATAATATTAAATAAATGATTTAAAATGGTTTTAATTCATGAAAAATAATATTATGGTGTTAGAAATATTTTAAGTTATTTTGATGACTTTTAATATTTTGTGATGGAATTCACTAATTAATCAATATTAATGATAATTAGTTTATTTAATGAATATATTAAATAAATTATGGAAAATTAGTATTAATGCTTTATAAATTATATAAAAATGATTTAAGTGATCTAAAAATATTTGAAGTTGTAAAATATAACTTTTGATATTTTGGCATGAAACTATTAATATTTTAATATTAATAGCAATTACCGGATAAAGGATTAAAGTGTTGAAAAATCATATAAAAATGATTTTTAAAGTATTAAAAATACTTTGTGATATTATAATATAATATTATATTATGATTTTCATTAATATTTTATATTAACTAAATATTAATGATTAAGGAATTATGTGGTATTTAATTTATTTAAATACAGTTTTAAGGATTGAAAAATGTTGATAAATGGTAATAATTATCCGAAAATTATTACGAGCCTAGGAAAAATGTTTTGACTGATAAGAAAATTATCTGTGATATTGTTAAGTATTAAGTCAGAGTTTAATTGAACTTAAACTCGATATTCGTCCGACTAGACCGTCGGAATGATAGAATTGTGTCGGTTTCAACTCAGACTGCAATAGTTTGACTTGATACCTAGTCTTATGTGTGTTATAGACTGATAGGATTATGTGGTAATGTGTTTAGGTTATTCTGTGAATATAAATATAACAGTATTATACTATGATGATATTATTCTAATATTGGAGATCAATATTATTAATATTAGGTCTTCGGGTAAAGCGTTATTAAATTGCGTGCGGTAATCAACGGTTCAGGCAAGTTTTCTTTGTACTTAACTCTAATAAGAGTGCTTTATTCAAGCTTATGGTTAATCATTGCTGATTACCATGAAAATTGTAATCTGTACATCTTGCATGTATAAGTCAGGTATGAAAGGCTGATCACCTTCATTACCAGTTGGTTCAGAAATGTTTGTTCATGTTAAAACTTGTTCAGTCAAAAGTTTGTTCGTGCTAGTTCTCAATCATATTGATGAATTATAGCCAGCTTAATTATTTATACTCTTCAATCATGATATGTCGTTATGTTATTGTATTTAAACTTGCTGGGCAACTTTCATGCTCACCCTTGCTATATCATGATAAACATTGCAGATAAAGCAAATGCATTCGGATACAGGAAAAGGTTAAAGTCAAGTTCTACTTGGGTTAAATGTGCGACTAGTTTGTAATAGTCTATTTTGATAAATGTTGTTGTGTAATAGATATTTTAAGAATTGTGTATAAGTTAAGGTTACTCGACCTTGGGGAAAATAGTGTGTAATGTATTGTATAAACAATTTATGTTTATATCTTCCGCAAATAGTGAAAGAATTAGTGTACCGGATCCGCGGCGATTCGTGGCCCAGATTCGGGGCTGCTACAGATATTATTTTTCGTATTCGTATGAATATTATTTCGTTCAATATTCGCAAGAAAATATTATTTTCATTTAATATTCATAAGGGATATTATATTCGTTCAATATTTGAAAAGAATATTATTTTCGTTTAATATTCGTAAGGGATATTATTTTTGTTCAGTATTCGTATAAAATAATATTTTCTTTCATACTCTGTGGTATGTAAGTAATATTATTTCGTTTCAAATTTCGAATTCAATACTCATTTTGTTAAAGTTTTGGCTTCTATACTCCATGAAATTAGTAGAATATCTTTGATATTTGCGCTTCATCCAGTATATTTTAAAGGAAATATTATTCTGAGCATTCTTGATAAGTTTTAACATTTCATGTCGGAGTACTATTCACGGGGTTACTTTTCCCAAAGTTACTATTCACATGGAACTAATCACTCAGTTACTATTCCCTCAGGTTGCTATTCATGATAAAAATTGTTTCGTTTTCGATCAAAAACATTTTTGATAAAATATTATTCTTGAATTTTACTCCACAAAGTAGTATCATGTTGACAATTTTACTTCCAACCCTGGATAGTACGTCACAATGGCACCTTACATAAAAGTACAGTCAAAAACTTGGTATGATTATGTCATTGTCATCATCCTCATGCTTATATTATGTTGAAAGTCATCTTTGGATGTAGTGCATAGATGGACTTGGTATGATTATGATCAGGGATTTTTTGGTATAATCATGACCGTAACGTTACAAATGTTGTGGTAAAAGTCTTCATTGGCCCGTAGTGCATTGATGGACAATTTTTTGTATGATTATGGCCATGGATTCTCTTCGGCCAAGGGTGCAAAGATGAATTGTTTTATGACATGATCATGACTGTTGATGAAAACACGATTATCTTTGGCCCGTAGTGCATGGATAATTCATGGTCGTGATACTAAAGAATATCCTTGACCCGTAGTGCAAGGATGATTCGATGATGTGGATTATTTATTAAGCTGAGTCTCAGCGATAAAATTGATGATAAATCTTTTAAATCATAGAAGATAGTAGATTTTATGCTCTACTTGACTCTTTTAATGGATTATTTATTCCGCTGCAGTTGTTGATCTAAAACATATTGTCTATTATATTCTATCAGTTGTTATACTGTTGAAGGCTAATGATAATTTATTCTGTATTATCTTAGTCATGATATTTCTTATTGGGCTAGTTGAGCTCACCCTTTCTTTTATTGTTCTCTTCAGGAAATGAGAATATAGTTGGGGCTAGTCGGGGAATAGATTGACGATCCAGATGGTTGCATTAGTAGTCCTCACTATTCTGTGAAATAGTGTGATAATAATTGTAATAAGATTGAATTTGAGTGTGGATATTGTCTAGAAGACAATATTCGAGCTAAAACTCTCAGCTATGTTTTGTCGTATTTTACACGACAGTTATATTAATTAAGTTGTATTTGAATTTTGTACCATGTATTTGGTGACTCAGAATGGGTGATGTATACCTATTTTGGGGGCGTCACAGTTGGTATCAAAGCTTAGGGATATGATCCCTGGCTGAGATGTGAGACAAGAACTAGGAGGGGAGAGACGGGGAATTCCTTCGCTAGTATGACCTACCTAAATTTAATTTGTATTTAATTGGTCGGTCAGAATATAGGGATAATATGTGGTGTGTCAATTAACCCTTGTTTTGTGGCAGTATTTGAAAATGACATCCGAGAATGTTGAGAATAGCAATGGAGCACAGGAGACCGTTGAGTTACCACAAATCAATACCTAGGATAATGTACAACATGAAGACAACAATCCTCAAGTGAACAACAACACCGACCAAATGATGATCGATGGGATGTTCAGAGGCTTTGTGCAGTTCATGCAACACCAAATGAGAGAGATTCCTGTTCATAATGCAAGTGTAAACAATGGCAACCCACGGTTGGTCACTGCTAAGCAGTTCAAGGAGTTGGAACGACCAGAGTTTTTGGGAAAGCCAGAACCACTTAAGGCGGAGACGTGGATAAAGCAGATCACCAAGATATTTGATGTCTTGAAATTTTTAGAGGAGGAAAAGGTTCCATTCGCCACCTTTGTGTTGCTTGAAGAAGTAGATCATTGGTGGGAATCTATAAAACGTACCCAGCCTGACGCACTCAAAATGTCTTTGGAGAAGTTCCAAGAACTGTTCAACGACAAGTACTTTCCCGAAAGTATTCGTTAAATGAAGGATGTAGAGTTCATCAAGCTGGAGAAAAATAATATGACCGTGTCGCAGTACGAAACCAAGTTTGCCGAGTTGTCCCGGTTTGCGTCCCACTTAGTTGATAACGAGGAGAGAATGACACAGATGTTTCTGCGAGGTTTGAAACTCGATATACGTTAATACCTCATTTCTCATAAATCGTGTTTGTATTCAGATGTTGTAAATAGGGCTCAGTTATTGGAGCGCGATAACGAGTCAACCCAACCAAGAGAGTGCAGCTGGCAAATCGATAATACCAATGGTAGCAGTCGTCGAAGCAATGACAACAAACGTGGAGGGAATCAATATGCCAGAAATGGTAACCACTTTGGTGTCGTCGAAGCAATGACAACAAACGTGGAGGGAATCAATATGCCAGAAATGGTAACCACTTCGGTGGTAATCATGGCCGGGATAATAGAAAAGGTGAACTAAGTGAGACCAACTTCAAGAAGAGAAGGTTTAATAATGATGGAAAGACAGTGATACCCGCTTCTAAGGAAGAAGAACGACCATAGGTCGTATGTTTCAAATGCAGACAGGAGGGACACATCCGTACAAACAGTACGTAGTAACCTAAAGCGTGTTTTAATTGCGGAATAGAAGGTCACTTAGCTAGATTTTATCGTGTAGTGAAGTCAAGTCCAGCTAGGATGGTGACGACAAAGGATGTCTCAGACAAGTCAAAGTCGGTAGTTTAAGTGAGAGCGTTTGTCGAGGAACCCGAACTAAGCTATCACGAGTAAGTTAATCATAAACTCTTGCGAAGTTTATACCTTATTCGATATCAGTTCTACCCATTCTTTTATTTCTTCTACTTGCGCTCAACGTTTAAATTTAACTCCAAAGAAATTAGACTTTGACTTATCTGTTGAAACTCCGTTGGGACAAACCATCATTACATCAACTGTTTATAAGTCTTGTTTGATTCAAATCGGTACCCTCACGTTACCTGTCGATCTTATCTCTTTGAAAATACTCGCCTTTGATGTGATTTTAGGAATCAACTGGTTAACTATTCATCATGCTAAAATTAATTATTTTCGTAAGGTTATTAGCTTTCATATTCCTAACCAACCTATTATGCGAATTCAAGCAACCAAGCCACTAAAGTCAATCACTGTCATATCAAGCCATAAAGCTATTCATTTATTAAAAAATGAATGTCAAGCTTTCTTAACTCATGTCACAGATTTAAACAAAAATACGTCAGATTTGAATGATATTTCTATTGTTAATAAATTTCCTGACGTATTCCTTGAAGAACTTTCTGGCCTACACCCAGAGCGTAAAATTAAATTTTGTATCGACCTTGAACCCGATAGCAAAACCCTCAAATATTTTTCACCTAAAACAAACGTAACATGCACCAAAGACGTTGGCTCGAGCTATTGAAGATTACAACCCTACCATTCAATAACATCGTGGAAGAGCGAACATGGTAGCTGACGCGTTGAGTAGAAGATCGTATACGGTTACGAGTGCGATGTTGTTACACAAAGTCCCATTTGTATGATTTACAAACGATGGAGATAGAGTTAAAAACTCTAAGAACCTACGTGAAGATAGCAAATATACGATTATAACCTACTTTAATCGATAAAGTTAAAGACGCTTAAGCTACAGACTCAGAGCTGATGAATGTGAAGAAGGTTCAAGAGGGCGTTATTCTAGAAGCAAGAATTAATGAAGAGAGGAATCTCAACCCTCGACTTTATTGGTCTACTTGAAATCATTGATCGAGTAGGAACTGTAGCATATAGACTCGCCTTACTGCCAAGTATGTCGCGTGTTCATAACATTTTTTTTTCATGTATCGGTGTTACGTAAATACGTGGATGACCCGAATCACATTATTGAGATAAAACCGGACGAAAAAGCAAAAGATTTAACGTATGAAAAGGTACATGTTAAAATCTTGAATAAGAAGAAACATATGTTACGCTCAAAGGTTATACCTTAATAGTTAGAATTTGAAATGAAATCAAGGTATTATCATCTCTTCGAACTACAAGGTACGTAAATTTCGAGGGCAAAATTTCATAAGGAGAGGAGATTGTAAAACCCTGAATTTTGTGAATAAAGATTAATTTTCTCAAAATATTTTTGAAGTATTATGGTGTGGATTTGATATAATGTTATAGTTGTGGGTAGTATTTATAAATTTTGCAAAGTACGCAAGTTGTTATGTTATATTCGATTGGTCGGGGAATATTCATTTTAGCAGGGAATACTCGTACAACGGCATAATCATTGGTGAACCCCACAACAGAATTATTGTCAGGATGAGAAAACGACAGAAATATCTTTTTATGAAAATAACGGCGGAAGTCTAACCATCAACTGTTGAATAACCCGGTGATAAAAGTACAGTAATATGTGTGGTTGCATAGTAGCACACGATATTGATTATTGATGCTTACGTGAGAAGTCACTCAGTTTTGTTCAATTATTACTACAGTAATTGCTGCATAGTATCTCACGTTATTTGATTCAATTATTTTCGATGTTTTATATATTAGTAAATCAATAATTGAGATGACAAGTTATTCTAATTATTATATGCATAATTAACAATGTCTAGAAAGTTCTGTCGAGAAAAGGGGTTTGGTCACCTAATTTCACGCCAATGGGGATAAATCCTTATAGGGAAGCCCTCTCTTTCCTGGGAACGATCTGGTTGTTAATATTGCGAGTTATAATAATATGAATAAACGTTGTTAAAAATATTGGGGAGATTTTTATGAAGTATTTGTTGAACCCCCATTTACCCATTTTTCAAAATAATTGGTAGAAAATTTTTCAGTATTTTTTTTATAATAAAGGTGGGGCCCATATGTGGGGCCCACATGTGACTTTGGAAATTTGAATTTGGTAGAGGGGAAAGGTTACGAGAAAGGAAGGGAGTTATATATATATATATATATAGGCATGTGTTGGTTATATATATATTATATAAATTTTGTATATATATATATATATATATAATCTTTGACTTTGTCGTAAGACAAAGGTTATAATTATATATATATATATATAAATATTTTATAATTTTTGTTTTATTTGTTTTTAAATAGAATATATTATATTTTATTTAAAGTTTCTGTTTTATTAGAATATTTTATTGCACAATAATAAATAGTAAAAATCAGAAAGTTAGTTTTTCCTCCGCCGAATTCATCCGTGAGTTTTCTAAACTGTGCATCCGTGATTAGTTTCTAAATAGTATCATTCCATTCTCCTATAAATAGGAGGCTTATTTAGAATTGAAAATTACACCAGAATCAGAAAATTCTTCTTCTATAATATTGAGCGTATTTCTTTCGAGTTTTAGAAAGCTTTGAGTTTAGAAAATAGTAAAAGTTTTCTTCAAGAATATATCTGCTATACCAGTCGGAATTGTTTTTTTTTAGGTAAGGGTTATTATGTTTTTCATATTCTGAAGAGATTTTATTTTCGTTCAATATTCGTAATGGGTATTATTTCTTTCGTATTCATGAAGAGAGTTATTTTCTTTCAATACTCATAAGTGGTATTATTTATTTCATATTCCGAAGAGATATTATTTTTCTTATTCGTATGAATATTATTTCATTCAATATTCGCAAGAAATATTATTTTTATTTAATATTCGTAAGGAATATTATATTCGTTCAATATTCAAAAAGAATATTATTTTTGTTTAATATTCGTAAGGGATATTATTTTTGTTCAATATTCGTATAAAATAATATTTTTTTCTATACTCTGTGGTACGTAAGTAATATTATTTCGTTTCGAATTTTGAATTATATACTCATTTTGTTAAAATTTTGGTTTCTATACTCCATGAAATTAGTAGAATATCATTGATATTTGCGCTTCATCCAGTATCTTTTTATGAAAATATTATTTTGAGCATTCCTGATAAGTTTTAACATTTCATGCCGGAGTACTATTCACGGGCTTATTATTCCTGAAGTTACTATTCACGAGAAACTATTCATTCAGTTACTATTCACCCGGGGTACTATTCATGATAAAAATTGATTCGCTTTCGGTCCAAAGCATTTTGGATACAATATTATTCTTGAATTTTACCCCACAAAGCAGTATCAAGTTGATAATGTGGACTTTATTGATTTCTGATTAAATTAAATTATAGATCTTTAAAATTTATCCTTGAACTTGTTTTATTGAATTATTATGTCATTGTCATCATCCTCATGCTTATATTATGTTGAAAGTCATCTTTGACCATAGTGCATAAATGGACTTGGTACGATTATAACCATGGACTTTTCAGTATAATCATGACCGTAATGTTACAAATGATGTGGTAAAAGTCCTCATTGGCCCGCAGTGCATTGATGGACAGTTTTTGGTATGATTATGGCCATGGATTCTCTTCGGTCAAGGGTGCAAAGATGAATTGTTTTATGGCATGATCATGACCGTTGATGAAAACACAATTATCTTTTGCCTAAAGTGCATGGATAATTCGTGGTCGTGATACTAAAGAATATCCTTGGCCCGTAGTGCATGAATGATTCGATGATGTGGATTATTTATTAAGCTGAGTCACAGCGATAAAATTGATAATAAATCTTTTAAATCATAGATAGTAGATTTTATGCTCTAATTAACTCTTCTAATGTATTGTGTATTCCGCTGCAGTTGTTGATCTAAAACTTGTTTTCTATTATATTCTATCAGTTGTTATACTGTTGAAGGATAATGATAATTTATTTTGCATTATCTTAGTAAGAATATTTCTTACTATGCTAGTTGAGGTCACCCTTTCTTTCACTGTTCTCTTCTGAAAATGAGAATATATCCTGGACTAGCTGTCACATACATAACCTAATTATACATTAGATATGTGAATTAAATAACTTAAGAGTTATATTATGGAAGAATGTTAGTATTTAAAATATATACTAATCCTAAGAGATTTATTTTATACATATCAATTAATTAATTTTATAACGTAATTAAAGCTAGCTTAATTGGGTTAAGAAATTAAATGTACATGAGTAAGGATTTGAATTACAATTGAGTGAATGAAAACTCTAATTAAATGATTAGGGTAGGATAAAAATTAAAAGTATTGGACCTAATCTAATTTCATGGCCCAAATATTTTTATTAGAAAGCCCAAAAGAATTAAATACAAAGCCCAAGTTTTAGCCCAATTGTTAAAAGACTTTTTGGACATTTAATTATGTAATATTACATTGAAAACAAACCACAAATGGGCTAGAAGGAGAGGAGATGGGCGGCTAGGATGGGAAGAAAAGGACCATGTGATTTAATCATTTTCTTTACCGACTCCTACTAACTCCAAGCAAGGTGTCATTTTTCCATTCAACCACTCCCTTTAACCAAGTCTACAAGTAAGGTAAAATTTGTAAGCAACCTTATAATGATGAAGAAAGAGAAAGCGAGAATGAATGGGGGAATGAATAAAAATATACATAACATATCTATACATTTTATTAAACAAAAATCTATTATTTCTTCTTTTAGCCCAATTGTTAAAAGACTTTTTGGACATTTAATTATGTAATATTACATTGAAAACAAACCACAAATGGGCTAGAAGGAGAGGAGATGGGCGGCTAGGATGGGAAGAAAAGGACCATGTGATTTAATCATTTTCTTTACCGACTCCTACTAACTCCAAGCAAGGTGTCATTTTTCCATTCAACCACTCCCTTTAACCAAGTCTACAAGTAAGGTAAAATTTGTAAGCAACCTTATAATGATGAAGAAAGAGAAAGCGAGAATGAATGGGGGAATGAATAAAAATATACATAACATATCTATACATTTTATTAAACAAAAATCTATTATTTCTTCTTTTTCATCCCACTTTCTAAAATAGCCAAAAAAAAAAGAAAACTAGGGAGAGACAAGAGAGAGAGGGAGAGTTTGGCTGGAACAGGGGAGGAAGGGGAAGAGGATTTAATCTTCAAACTACCCAAGATCAACATCTACTTTGGAAAAATAAGTAAAAATAGCCAAAAATCAAAGGTATAAACACCTTTTGTTTAAGTATTTTTGATTATTATAAATAAAAACTTGAATTTATGTTCTTGAACTTTAAAACCTTAGATATACATGCTAAAAAGTGTATTATGTTTAGATCTAACCCTTTTGAGTTTCAAAAGTTGGATCAAAAGAAAGAATAGTAAAACTAGTTTCTTTAAGGTTAGAAAACCATAACTTTTTACCACTTTGAAAGGTTATAACTTAATATCTACACATCCTTTTTGCGATCCGTCAAAGAGGGGTGCTAGATATGTAAGTTAACTAGTAAACCCAAGTTGTAGCAATCAAAACTATTGATTTTACAAATCATGGTGACTGTTTTGGCAAAAACATTCCAGATTTTTCAAAAGGGGAAAAAGGGAATAAAATCTCGCTAACCAGCCACTTCCAGGGACTGTTTCGTCCGATTATTTTACTTCCAAAATTCAGGGAACATTTGGAGTGATAATATATAGAGTTAAATAGGGCATGTCCAAAGATGGCAATTTTTAGATGTATAGAATGAGAGATATGAATTTTACGGGAAATGACTACTTTTAAACTTAAACACAAATAACTATTTGTTGGTAACTCCAAAAATAATGAAATGTATACTGGAAGTATATATATATATATATATATATATATATATATATATATATATATATATATATATAAGGAATATACCATGTAAATTTCAAAAAATTTGGGCAAATTTTCGATTTATGATAATGGTAGCAAGATTTGACTATTTTGGACTATTTAAATATAGTAGATAAATTTTAAAAATTCTAGGAAAAATTTATTTTCATAAGGGAACATTATTATGTTTATTTACAGAAAAGAAATAGTTTTGGAGACGTGTTGATATTTTTCATATAAATGATTGTGTTATGGATAAATAAATAAAATATGTTATGTGATGTTAAAAATTTGGAAAATGTGATTTTCTTGACAAAAGGCCCTTCATATAATATAATCAGATTTTTAGAGGGTAGTTTGGTTATTTTCGATAAGATGTTATATTTATGACATTTATAACAATTAAAAATAAATGACATTTATTTTTATATATTTATATATTTATAACATTTATAAATTTATAACATTTAGAGGGTATAAATTTATAACATTTATGTATTTATGACATTTAGAGGGTAGTTTTTTATATTTATGACATTTTAGGTTAATTAAATAAATGAATTAGTAAAGATTAAATAATTAAAATAAATTATTTATTGGTTTAATAAATGATTAAAATTTTATTAAGAGATAAATAATATTAGATTAAGATATTATTTAGTGATTGATAACATTTAAATTAAAGTGTTATTAAATAATTGATTAAAAATATTATTTAATGATTAATAATATTAGTAAGTGGTTTCAATATTATTAAATAATTAATAATATTAGATGAGAGTTTCAAAGAGGAATTAAGTTATTGATTGGACATTCAATAGGCTATATTGAATGTATAATATAATGAATTGGAAATTTAATATGTTAAAAAGTGAATTATCTTGCTGAATTAATGAATTTAGCTTGTTGAATTCGTCAATCCAGGTTGCTGGATTAGTGTATTTGGTTTGCTGAATTAGTGAATCCAGGTTGTTGGATTGTAGGTCAGTTGAATCTAGGTTGCTAGATTGTAGGCCAGTTTAGATCCAGGTTGATGGATTGGAGGTCAGTTTAAATCCAAGTTGTTGGATTGCTCTATCCAGGTTGCTGAATTGGTATGTTTGGATAATCCAGATTACTGTATTAGTATTAAGTTTACTGGATTATACAAAAGAAATTATAAAATGAAAGAGTAAGTGTTAAATCTTAATGTATATGGTTTAGTGATTAAAATATTATCAAAGGATGATAATATTACCAAAGATTTATGGTAGTACCAAATATTTGATTATGTGGTTATATGTTAGATAATTTACTTATAAAATAGTAGTATTATGAGGTATAATATGATATGTGTAGACACTCGAAATTTTGCATTCCTGTTACTAACCCTGCAGGAGGGCAGAATCGTCTTCCAAAGATAACCCTGGAAGTCAATTCAGTTCCAACCCAGAGACAACCCCGAGAGATCAGTGCCAACCCTTGAGATAACCCCAGGAGAATCAGTTTAAACCCCGGATATAACCCCAGGAGATTCAGTTTCAATCTCGGAGATAACCCCGAGAGATGCAGTCCAAGTTCTGGAGATAAGCCCAGAAAAATCAATTCCAGCCTCGGAGATAACCCTGAGGGATCATGTTCTAACCCCAGGGATCAAGTTATAACCCCATAGATAACTCTGGGAGGTCAAGCCAACCTTGGAGATAACTCTGAGGATAGTCAGAGTTAACAGCAACCCAATCTCAGAGATAACTATGACAAACGACTACTACAACTGTGCTAAAACCAAAGATAACCTTGGGTTGGGGAAAATCATCATTTTTCCACCTCAACATCACATCCACGTTGTCTCAACATAGTTCAACTCTAACTGTGTACAAGGATGTCCCGCAAGAACCATATCTCAAATCCTGAATGACAATTGCACAAGACAACACAACAGATAGACAACAAAGACTTGGAAATCTGGTCATGGACTCATCTTCTCGGCTTCAGACAATCTCTAATCCCATGTCATTGTGTTGCTCTGAACAACGACTTTCTGAAAAGGTACAACAACCCTCTATCGAATGCTTGGATTGAAAGTTATGAAGGTTCGAGAGGATATCGCGTAGCCTGAGTGCACGTACTTTGAGATGATGGGACTCGCAAAGCCTGGGGTAGCCCGAGAAGCAGTAGGTAGACCCGCGGCCATCTTTTCTTTAAATATTAGTTACCAACAGCTCATTTAAAAAAGAAGAAGAAGAGAATAGAAAAAACTCTGTCCATTTTAGCCTGTAACCCCTGCTAGAGTTCTCCAAAATGAGTGATTCTTCTTTCTAAACACTTGTAAGCTCGTGCTTTGTAACATATTGAATTTTAACTGGTGGAAACCAAGTTTTTTGGCCTCAAAAGCTATCTGAAGTCTTCTTGGCAGCCCACTATAAGATTATTTAGATTTTTAAGCTTTTTACTACTTATATATATATACATTTTTGTCTAGCATGGAGTTTACTTCGCGACCTTTCACTGCTTATATATATATATATATATATATATATATATATATATATATATATATATTAAAGTCTTGCCTGGATTCCAAATTCGTGGCAGTTGATCGTCTATATTTAAATATATAAGTATATATATATATATATACTGCTTTTATATATATATATATATATATATATATATATATATATATATCTATCTATTTTAACTGCTTTCATAATGTAGATATTTAATTTTCTAGCCTGTGCACTAGATTTGCCTAAATCTGGCTATTTCTAACTTTGACAGGTTCAAAAGTGACTAAACTAAAAGCTAGAATGGTTTAGATTTATTTAAATCTAGTTCTTTTTCTAGATTTTGTACATATTACTTTATCATGTGAGCCTAGGAATCATGTGATCGAAGGTTCAGTTTCTGAATCTAGATTCGGTTCCCATGATGGACATTTCTCAGCTGCAGCCAGCTTGTAAATTATCTACGGTTGTCGACGTCGGGATTTTTATTTGTCCCTTTCCTGTTCTTGTCTTATGGTGTTCTCATGTTAGGTGAGATTTTTTTGAAAAAACAAGTTGTGAAAAGGTCCGACAGGTATTTGTCGACGATTTGACTGTAAGAGTCGCCAGTTGGTATTTTTAAATGGTAGCACCAACTCAACCGAGAAAAGGTTTGCATATTGAGCTAGTGATGTGACACTATTTAACTGGTCTGTGAAAATGAGATTCATTAGGGTCCGGGGGCTTGATTATGAGAAGGGAAGTGTAATGCCCGAAAATTTCAAATTTTCAATGAATTAAATTTTTATTTGATTATGTGGATTAAATAAATTTAATTGAGTTATTATGTGAGTAAGATGTTCGAAGGTCGTTCTATGACCTAGAATGTGTCGATGTGGTTAGTATCCTGGCTTTGTGCTAGAATTAATTGTTGTGAATTATCAAGATGAGAACGAAGGTTTTCTGAGATTGTTTGCGTAAAAACACTATTCATCAGATGTCGTTCGGAGCTAGGGTTTGAAATTCTGAGAAATGCGTAATGTTAGAATATGACTATATTATGGAATATCCAATAATATTTCCATTATGGCAAACGAAGTTTTCGCCTGCGGACTTAAAACCTAAGGGTTTGTGAAAGAAGGTTCCGAAAGGGAAATATAAGGCGTATAGTTGTTTTAATATTATACGTATGAGATACGAGTATTATACTTGTATGTATACGAGTATGATATGAAGAATAGTACGACGTATAATATGAGTATTATATGAATATTATACAAAATGAATACGGAATAATACGCGTAGAATATGAGTTGTATTATTAGAGTATGAGCTAAATATTTTATTCAATCCAATTGGACTGGGATTAATAACAAGCCCAATGAATTAAGAGTGCAAGTCCAAGTTAAGGCCCAATGTTAATTAATGTCAAGCCCAATCAAGAAAGTAAACCGTGGATCGAACCAATGGGTCAAGGAATGGGTAAAACCCATGGGGCAACCCATGGGGATGACCCATGGGCATGGTGGGTCGGCCACTTAATGGCCAAGCAAAGTGTCACTTGGTCACCAAGTATTTTGCTTGGTGACAAAGTTGTAAATGACTAAGGAGGTCCTAAATTGGACTATTTTTCCCCTCATTTGTTTTTCTATAAATATAAGGCTTATGTTGGCCATTTGGTGGTTTTACAAAGTTTGTCCAACATATTTGAGAGAGAGAAAAGAGCTAGAATCATATAATCCTTCTACTTCTAAGAAAACCAATAGACGTTTATCAAGAACGTTAACTACTTCAAAGGTAAATTCCTATAAATCGTAATCTTCATCCTTTTTGATTTCTTTCTCATAGAAGAATCGTAGATGAGTGGAGAGTGTTTATTGAGAAGATATAAGAATACCTATTAAAGACCAAATCATGGATAGGTCATGACCAAATAAGAAATCGTAAGTGGTTATGTGAGTTAAAACCATAAAAAGTGTTGAACGTGAACTTAGTTTGGAATGAACGTTCAAGAATCGTAAAAGCTAAGGAATGTGTCTATTGCTTGGCTAAGATGTAGATATGAAATCCATGGAGTATTCCATGTGATTTTGCTTAGAGAACATTAGTAACGAAGTTATGGTGGATTTTGCGGAAATAGACGTTAAACGTCGAAAATGTATAAAGTCCGAATTAAAGGTCAAAAGTTTCCGAATGACTTGAAAACATCGGTTTCCGATGTCAACACGTGAGATATGGTAATTAAGAGTCGTTGGAGAAAGAATCATCGCATTCCGACTTATAATGAAGAAAACGAGTATTGAACGGACGAAAACGTTAAACGAACGCTTAAAAATGAACTTAAAGGTGAATTCCGAGTTAACGGATTCAAAAATGTGAAATTCTTATACGAACATGTACAGGATGTAATTTGTGACTTGTTGGAAATCGAATGGGTCAATTCGGATGTAAAACGAACAAATTAGGAAGCCGAGAGTTTCGTTAAGAAACCAGATCTGTTTTGGCCAACTGCTGCACAGACTCGGCACCGCAGCGCCAAAACCAGTGTAAAATGGTGGCGCCGCAGCGCCAGACTTGGCCGAGTACCCTGTTAACTCGCGCCGCAGCGCCACTAAAACATAAGAGATGCCGCGCCGCAGCGCCGGCAGTGGGAAAAAGTTGACCAAGTTATGTTTAGTTCCATTTTGAATGTAGACCTAAAGTAAGATGTTAAAGGTACTTAAAATACATAATGAGACTTACTTTAAAACACTTATAAGATGTTAATGTAAGAAGAAAGGGTAAGGTTTAATGGAAATTAAACAAAGAACACAAATACATAATGACTGAACCGTGAACGACGTTCAACATTGGTAATTAACCATTTATGATCGAATGTCGGTTAAGGATGTAAGAACGTTAATGAAACGTAACGAAGTATAAAGAGTTGAATCGACTTTAATAACGAAGCTAATTCAAATAAAATATAGAAGAGAAAGAAGTTGGTTAAAATCGTAAAGTTAGTTTGTTTAATAACTAATTATAGTGTGCTATGTGAATGTATCATGTAGATCCAGTAAAGACTGAGAATTGTTGAATTGTAAATTCAAAGACGCTTGAAGGCAAGTCTTTCTTAACGCTTGTCTGACCTTCGAGTTAGTCAAGTTTTTACGTGATGCATGATATACAATGCATGAATGGTAAATAGAAAAGGGTCGATGCCTATTTTATTCAGGCTAGACAAGTATTGAAGAGTTGATTGATTTGTTTACAAGTCTGTTGATATAGAATTGTTAACGCTATCATATGCCAAGTATTTTGTACGGATGAGAAGGTAAGTTTGTCTATGTACAAACAAAAGTATTTTCATCGATTATTCGATGGGCACGCGAGGTTTCCAACTGTTAAACGTAAATACGTTTAATATAAGAGTGTTGATCAACATAGAGTACAATAGGCTGATCACCTAGAAGTGCTCGTAAGTAAAAATGGGTGGATGACCTTAGTGCCGGATATCGTTTTCAAGTATGAAAACGAAAAGAGTATGTTCATGGTCTATTGACCGGTTCATTATTCCTAAGCTATTATATATACTTGGGAATTGTTGTATGAGAAGTATTAATCAAGTATTTCATAATGCTTCATATATAATTATTCAGATATGGAGATTTAGCATGTAATTGTTGATGTGATATTCATATGATTCTGTGTTAAGACTTGTTGAGCTAGTTATGCTCATTCTTGCTTGAACCATATGTTTGCAGCTAAAGCCGAACGAACCGAGAGTTCTATGAGAGATAAAGGCAAGGATAAGATGGAGAATTAATCGTCCTGTAATAGACTACTATATTTGTATGTAATATACTTATGAAGAACAACAAATGTTTTCGGTTATGAACCTGGGAAATGATTTATTACAAATGTAATACAAAGATAGTAATTACACTCATTTTGTTGTTATCTCAATGGAATGATTGTATGGATTTTAGTATTGTGGAGCACCATCTGTCGGGTTGGAAGATACCTGCATTTGGGGGTGTCACAGAGAGGTGTTAAGCACCCCCCGACATCCGTGGTGACAAGGTGACCGCCACTTTAACCTTTATCTGAATGTATGTGTTTGTGTGGGTCAATGTCCAGTTGTCTGGAAGTAATGTTATGCTTCGTTTGTATCTATATACAAAGGCTTTAAATTTTGTATAAAAGTTCAATTTTAACAAGATATAACAATGATGTTTTTACAAGAGATTTTTCAATCCCTTGTGCTCAATAGTAATTGAGGCCTTTGTTACTTTCATTTTATTATGTGTTCGATTGAATTGCTTTTATTTTTGAGATGCGAAACATCTTCGAGAAAATAAGATAAAAAGAAGTGCCGAACTACTTATGGGCATGAGAGTTGTCTAAGGAAATTCAAACACCGTGAATAATTTCAAGCTGGTTACAGTTGAAAATGTCCATCACGGGAACTGAATCTAGATTCAGGTGACTGAATTTGTGATCACATGATTCATAGGCTCACATGTTGATGCAGTATGTATGAAAGCTGTAAACTGTTATATATATATATAATCTGTAAATATATATATATATATATATATATATATATGAACAATCAATTTTCACGAAGTATACTCCAAGCAATACATAATATATATATATATATATATATATATATATATATATATATATATATATGTGTGTGTGTGTGTGTGTGTGTGTGTGTGTGTGTGTGTGTGTGTGTGTGTGTGTGTGTGCGCGATCAACTGCCACGAAGTAAACTCTAGGCAGGACGAATATATATATATATATATATATATATATATATATATATATATATATATATATATATATTTAAAAGCGGTAAATGGCCACGAACTGATCTCTAGGCCTGACAGAAATGTAAATACATTTATATATAAAAGGTGTAAACGCACCGAATATGTCGATCCAGGATCAATCTATAATTCAATGACATGGGATATATATATAGGCAATAAAAGCCACGGATCGACTATCTGGGCATACACACACAACACGACTCTCAACACGACTCTTAAAAGTGAAGAAAGGCTTTAAGAAATGTGAGAAGGCTTACAGTGGGCTGCCAAGAAGACTTCAAATTGCTTTAAATAAATGAATACTCGGTTTCCACCGGTAAAATGTAGCAAAGTACAAGTTCACAAGTGTTTGAAATGAGAAATCACCCAGTTTATAGTGTGTACAAAGCAAAATGGACAGGGCTTCCTCGCCTTTTTTTCTCTTTCAAATGGCTACCAGAATCCCTCTATTTATAGAGGGGTCGCCGCAAGTGTACCTGCAGTAGCCTGGGGTGCCCGGGCTCTGTGGGCCCGCTATCTCGAAGTTTGTGCACTCGTGCAAAATGTTGTCCGCTCGAACCTTCATAACTTTTAATCCGGGCATCCGAGGAGGCGTATAATTCCTTTTCAGAATGCTGTTGTCGAGAGCTACACAATGATATGGTTTAAAAGGTTATACGAACATGGGAATATGGGTCCATGCCCAGGTCTTTGTCTTTAAATTCTATCTGGTGTGTTATCTTGTGTAGTAGTCACTAGGGATTGGAGCTATGATTATTGTAGGACACTTCTATGTATTATATAGGTAGAAATGTTTTCGAGAAGGCATGAATGTGGGATCGAGGTGGCAAAATGATAATTTTCCCCCTCAGCGGGGTTATCTCCGCTTCTGGGCTGATCTAGTAGTCGTTGCTCAAGGTTATCTATGAGATTGGGTTGTTGCAAGTGTTAAATGTCCTCAGGGTTGCCTCTGAGGTGTGACTGACCTCCCAGGGTTATCTCTGGGTTTGGGACTGAGTGCCTCGGGGCTATCACCGAGGTTGAAGCTGATTGATGGGGATTGAAATGAGCTTTTACGGGGTTATCTCCGGAATCACAACTACATTCCTCGGGGTTATCTCCGAGGTTGGAACTGAAACTCCCGGGGTTGTCTGCAGGGTTGGAATTGAGTATCTCGGGGTTATCTCTGAGATGGAACTAACTTCTTCGGTGTTATCTCTGGGACTGAAATTGCATTCCTCGAGGTTGTCTCCAAGGTTGAAAACTAAAATTCTTGGGGTTATCTCTGGGACTGGAACTGAATATCTCAGGGTTGTCTCCGAGATGGAACAAACTTAGTCTCCCGGGGTTGTCTCTGGGACTGGAACTGATTTGAATTCCAGGGTTATTTCTGGAAGACAATTCTGCCTTCATTCAAAGTTAGTAACAAGAATGCAAAATTTTGAGTGTCTATAGATGCCCCTCTTTATCTTATTCATGCAATATGATGGCATGGATAGGATAAAGAACACTAGACACTTGAAATATGACAAGATATTTGTGATGCAATGTACTGCAGCATGATGAAAATGTATGATGAGTGTGGTTTGTTGGACCATTTTCCAACGGGATGTGATGACTGTTTGTTCCCATGACTTCTGGTGGGTAGTTGAGTTATCACAGATGACTTTGATGAACTGATTGGACGTGTACTCCAAAGCTCTTAAGTACTTTCAGGATGTTGACGTTGGGGTTATCACAAAAGTCATTAATCCTTGGTACAAACTTTCCACCATAGATATTTCTCTTATGTACAAGAGACTTTGTGGGATTGTGTTTTGTCTGATGAAGATGTGTATAACAGATTCCATCATCGGTAATCCCCGGTGAGGATGTTTTTTCCTGTTTTGTATCGCCAGGTATTTCCAGTGATCTATCAGAGTTATTACCAATAGTCTGTGTTGTCAAGGTTACATGACCCTCGCTGAAATGTGCATCAATGGATACCACCATCCGACCATCTCCAATGCTTCTTTGGGTTTAATTGCCAACGACTATAATCATCAGATGACTTCTGACGCTTCATTGGGTTTATTTTCCAACGGCTGGTGATGTCAAGGCTGCTTGGCTTTCGTTGAAGTGAGATCATGTAACGCCCCAGAAAATCGAACTTTTATAAATACTTTTATAATGAATAAAATAATATTATTTTGTTATTATTAAGTGTTAGTAAGATGAATATCGTTCTATAACCTAGAAACGTCGGAACGTCGTAGTATTTTAACTACATGAATGAATTAAAGTGTTTGAATTTCCAAGACAAAAATAAAATCTTTCCGAGAAATTTTCCAAAAAAATATTATTCATTGTTTTTCGCTCGAGAATTATTTTTGAACTTTCGAGAAATACGTAACGTTAGAAAAACAAGGTGAGATGGATTATGTAATAATAATTCAAGTATGGAAAATGAAATATTTTACATGCGGACTTAATTAGAGAACGTTAAGGATTAAAGTCAAATGAAATGGAATTGTGGAATCTTGTATGAAGTACAAGTCCAATAAGAAGTAAGGTGCAAGCCCAAGATTTAGTAGTGATAAGCCCAAGTGTTTGTTAATATGAAGCCCAAAGTAAATTAATGCAAGCCCAAAGGAATAAGTTAAGCTTAGTGGATTAAAGCCCAAACTATGATCCATTGGGTAATTAGGATTCATGAGGAAACCCATGTGTGAACTTGGTGACCAAGAACTTTGTGTGGTTGGCAGGGAATTAGTGTAATGGCCAAGTTTACTTAGTTGTTAAGTAAGTGAATAGTAAGGAGGTTTGTTAAGGAGGTGGGATGACCTAATGTCCATTATGCTCTAACTTTAGAAAGCCTATAAATAGCAAGCTCAAATTTCATTATTTATTTGTTAACTTCATCTAACATAAAACAACTTAAGTGTTAGAGAGAATAAGCACTTATAAGTCAAACTTCCATTGTTAGATTTTCAAGAAGAAGAAAGTTAGTCATCAAAGGTAAATGATCTTACGATCTTATATCTTCCATCTCTACCATTGTAGGGTGATAAGAGAAGTGTAGCTTAATGAACATGTATGAATAACACAAAATAATTGGATAATCAATGGACTTAAGCCGTATAAGTCATGAATAAGTAATTTGAACCTAAATAAGTTATGAACTTATGATAGTCATATTTGAACTTGTATCATATTTACATGAATGAAATTGGTATGTTAATAAGATGTAAGAATGTTGGTTAAAGGACTTAAATCAATAATAAGTCATAAGGAAATGAAATCTTGTAGTTTATAATTTGTTAAGTTATAAACTTATGAAGAATAAGCCATAACTTAAAATGAAGATAAGTTGATATAATATACAATTTGAGATGTCTAGTTCATGGATTGAATCCATTTGAAGTAATGAACAAATCATAATTAACGAAGTTTTTCCGGAATTCACATTAATGGACGATAATCGTCAAATTCATGAAATTCTCAGAATGGAAGTCGAATTTTGTGTTTGAACTCAGAAACATTGGTTTTCGATGGAGACAAGTCTTATTTGGCATTATAGAGTTGCGGACTCAAAAATGACCAGATTCTGACTTATTAGAACAAAGAAACGAGCGTTGAATGTTCACGAACATTTATCGTTTTCGTTAAAAATGAACCAATAGGTGAATTTAGAGTTAACGAAGTCAAAAAGATAAAATTCTTGCATGAACACATAGAGTATGTGATTTGTGAACTATAGGCTCTTGAACTAGACAATTCAAACTTATAACAAAGATGTTACGAGCCTGGGAGTTTCGCAAAGTTGAAAAACTGTCCAAGTTTTCTGGTACATAGGGATGGTGCCGCGACGCCAGACCAAGGCCAAATAGGTGGCACCGTAGTGCCGAGCTTGGCCGAGAAAAGATATGACCTACTAGAGTTTTACGCCGCAGCGTGGCCGTAACGAAGGGGAGTCGTGCGCGAGTCCAGGTCTTTAGCTCTTGGAGTATGGCACCGCAGCGCGGCTGAAGTAAAGGGAGCTGGCGCCGCAACGCTAGCCTTAGGGGTTGGACAGTAAAGAATGTTTATAAATAGAGAATGATTGGTAATTGATTAACGATGAACTAAGGAACTTAATGAAACATTATTAAGTCATGATTAAACCTCAAGTATGATCACTTAGGGTTAAGGTAAGTCAATTGTATTTGAACATAAGAACGACATAACGGGAAGTCAAAACCAATAATAACAAATATAATACGTAATTAGATTGAGAAGAAGGGTAAGATTCTTTAGGAACCATGTATGTTATTCATGACCTAATGTGGTATGTGATGTTATTATCTACTGTAGAGACCTTAAGGACTTAAAGTACACATGTTATAATTGTAGCAGATGCTAAAGGCAAGTATTCTAACCCTTGTTTCAGTTCAATCTGAACAATCTTTGTGATTCATGTATTCTTACGCATGAACTAATGTCTGATGAAGTCAAAGCCAATTCTTTCGGCTAGACTTATAATATGTTACAATATATCAAAGTATTATCAATGTATTACCAAACTATGTTGGTGTGGTTTTCAAATGAAGACTGAGTATTCTAAATTGTTTTGTCGTCAAACGACAGGCACGTGAGGTTGCCACAACTTAAACGTACATACGTTTAATGAATGTAGTATTGATCAACATAGAGTACTATAGGTTGATCACATAGACGTACTCGTAAGCTATACAGGACTTACGAACTTAGTGTCGGGATGTCCCTTTTCAACGAACTTATAAAATACTCATGGTCTTGGACCGAAATTTATATTTTACTGAATATTATCAATATAAAACGTTTTGAATGAAAATAAGTGCTATTTTGAATTATCGATAGTACTTTGTAACTATTGTTCAGTTATTGAAGATATACGATTCATATGTTTCAAGCATGTTATTTTACTAGAATTGTTGTACTTGCTGAGCTAGTTAGGCTCACTCTTGCTTAAACCATATGAATGCAACTAAGATCGAACGGACCGACGGATCTGGCAAGGATAAAGGGAAGGCTAAGGTGAACCCGTAGATTACTAATGTAATAGTATAGGTTTGTATTGATAATATTTGATATTATGACAAGAACAATTGTAATAGTTATAAAAAACATAGGGGAATATTAATATTATTTTGAATATATATAAGACATATTCGTTCTTTTGAGGCATTTCAGTTAAATATTTTTATTAATTGTAGCACCATGTAGCAGCATCTGTCGGGTTGGAAGATACTCAGATTTAGGGGCGTCATAGGTTGGTATCAAAGCATTAGTTTATAAAACTTAGGGGGGGAATTAAACCTTAAGTCATAACCTTAAGAAAAGTCAAAGAAATAAAAGATGAGAAATTAATCCTATAAAAATGCATTATATATGTTATGTGTTTTTATTATTCTACTGACGTGTACTAATCAAATTTACTTGTTTTATGTAGATGTCAGGAGAAAATGGAATGAATAGAGACGTATAAGTAGTCAGTGAAGGGTCGGTTAATCAGATAGAGATCATACCGAACCCCATAGCAGCAGAGATGACTCCGGGGGAGTCAATGATGTCACTATTTATGTCAGCATTGGATATAAACTTCCATTACTGTCATGAGGTAAAGGAGCTAAAAGTAGAGCTCCAGGCTGTCTTGGAAGATAAGACAGACGTGTAGTCGATGTAGGAACAGGAACACGGCGAGAGAATTTTAGCCAAGGACAAGGTCCATGAGCTGAATCAGGAGGTCTTTGAGCTCAAGGGGGAGCTAAAGACCAAAAAGTAGATGATAAGGAGAATGTCCTATATTCATAGGAGTTCTTATATGAATTTCTAGCATCAAGTAGTTGGCTATCCCATAGAAGCAGGGCAGAAGCGGTATAATATCAGCCGTAATAGTATTTTCGGTCTTGTCAAGGCAGATTTTGATAATGCCTTGAGGCAGATGTAATCTATTAGTAGATAGAGTAGTTGTAACGCCCGAGAATTTCAGATTTTGAATGAATTAAATTTTTATTTGATTATGTGGATTAAATAAATTTAATTGATTAATTATGTGAGTAAGATGTCGAAGGTTGTTTTATGACCTATAATGTGTGGATGTGGTTAGTATTCTGGCTATGTGCTAGGATTAATTGTTTTGAATTATCAAGACGAAAAGGAATGTTTCCTGAGAATTTTCCCATAAAAATACTATTCATTCTATTTCTTTCGGAGCTGAGGTTTGAAATTCCGAGAAACGCATAATGATAGAATATGAAGATATTATAGAATATCAAATAATATTTCTGTTATGGAAAACAAAGCTTTCACCTGCGGACTTAAAATCTAAGGGTTGAAAGAGATTTCCGAAAGGGAAAATGTAATGCGTATACTCATTTCGGGGATTATACGTATGATATACGAGTATTATACTAGTATGAATATAAGTATGGTATGAAGAATAATACGACGTATAATACGAATATCGTATGTGTATTAGATGAAGAGAATACGTGAGTTATACGAGAAGTTCTAATGGATTAGGAGTTAAGGACTTTGGCATAATCAAATTGGACTTGGACTAATAACAAGCCCAATGAATTGAGCTAACAAGCCCAAGTCAAGGCCCAATATTAAATAAAGACAAGCCCAATTCAAGAAGTTAAACCGCGGGTCAAACCGGCGGGTCACGGGTGGGTAAAACCCATGGGGCAACCCATGGGATGACCCAAGAGGGAGTGGGCCGGCCACTTGATGGCCAAGTAAAGCTAATACTTGATCACCAAGTACTTTACTTGGTGATAAAGTTGGGAATAGTAAGGAGGTGGGGAAATGGACCATTTTGCCCTCATATTGGTTTTCTATAAATACAAGACTTGTGTTGCTAATTCTGTTGATTTACAAATCTTCACCAATATATATTTAGAGATAAAAAGAGCTAAAAACACTTAATCAATTTACTTCTAAGAAAATCTTTAGACGTTTATAAAGAACGTGAAGTACGTCAAAGGTAAATTCTCATAACCGTAATCTTCATCTTTTTAGATTTCTTTCTCGTAGAAAAATCGTAGATTGGTGGAGCATGTTTATTGAAGAGAGATAAGGATGTCTATTAATGATCAAATCATTGATAGGTCATGACCAAATAGAAATCGTAAGTGTTTACATGAGTTAAAAACCGTAGAAAATCTTGAACGTAAACTTAGTTAAGAATGAACGATTTGAAAACTATTATAGCTAAGGAATGTGCATATTGTTTGGTTAGGATATAGATGGTGAATCAATGGAGTGTTTCATTTGAATTGGCTTATAGAACATGAGTAATGAAGTTATGGTGAATTTTGCGAAAATAGATGTTAATCGTCGAAAACGTAAAAAACTCGGATTAGGGGTCAAAAGTTACTGTGTGACTTAAAAATGTTGGATTCCAATGTCAACACGTGAGATAAAGAAATTAAGAGTCGTTGGCGTAAGAATCATCGAATTCCGACTTAGAACGAAGAAAACGAGTATTCAACGGTCGAAAATGTTAAACGAACGCTCAAAAATGAACTCAAAGGTGAACTCTGAGTTAACAGATTCGAAAGTGTAAAATTCTTATATGAACACATAAAGGATGTAATTTGTGAGTTGTAGGCTTTCGAATGGTTTAATTCGGATGTAAAACGAACAAATTATGAAGCCGGAGTTTTATTAGAAAACTAAACTGTTTTGGCCAACTGGTGCACAGAGGCGGCGTTGCAGCGCCAATACCAGTACAAAATGGTCGCGCCGTAGCGTCAGATCCGGCCATGACCCCTGTTAACGCGTGCTGCAACACTGAGTTGTACTAGGGATGTCGCGCCGCAGCGCCGACAATGTAAAAATGTTGACCAAGTAAGGTTTTTGTTTCATTTGAATGTAGACTTAAAGTAAGACATTGAAGGTACTTAATGTACATAATCAAACTGACCTTAAATCACTTATAAGGTGATAATGTTAGAAGATTTAGTAAGGTTTAATAGAAATTAAAGGAAGAAATGCGAGAACGTAATAAGTAAACCATAAATGACGTTCAACGTTGATACTTAACAAATAATGATCAAATGTCGGTTAATAACGTAAGAACGTTAATGAGCCATAACAATGTATAGAAAGTTGAATTGACTTTAATAAGGAAGTTAATTCAAATAAGACATAGAAGTGAAAGAAGTTGGTTAGAACAAATAAATTTAGTTTGTTTAACAACTAATTACAGCGTGCTATGTTAATATATCATGTAGATACTGTAAAGACTGAGAATTGTTGAATTATATATTCGAAGACGCTTAATGGCAAGTCTTTCTTAACGCTTGCCTAGCCTTCGTGTTAGTCAAGTTTTATGTTATTCATGTTATAAGATGCATGAATGGTTTTAAAGAAAGAGTCGATTGATTTGTTTACAAGTCTTTTGATATAGAACTGTTAACGCTATCCTATGTCAAGTATTTGGTACGGATGTAAAGGTAAGTTTGTCTATGTACAAACAAAAGTATTTTCATCGATTATTCGATGGGCACGCGTGGTTGCCAAATGTTAAGTGTAAATACATTTAATAGAAGAGTGTTGATCAACATAGAGTACAATAGGCTGATCACCTAGAAGTTCTCGTAAGTAAAGACGGATGGATGGCCTTAGTGCGAATGTCCTTTTCAAGTATGAAAA
The DNA here is from genome assembly GCA_020205505.1 of Panax japonicus. NCBI lineage: Eukaryota > Viridiplantae > Streptophyta > Magnoliopsida > Apiales > Araliaceae > Panax > Panax japonicus. The sequence goes on from CM035107.1 coordinate 46,091,808, forward strand.
CGAAAAGATTATGTTCATGGTCTATTGACCGGTTTAGAAATCCGAAGCTATTATATGTACTTTGGAATTGTTGTTATGACATGAGTAGTATTAGTCAAATGTTTCATAGTGCTTCTGTAATGCCCCCAAAATAGGTCCAATCCAACCAACCTATTCTGAGTCGCCAAAAACATGGTACAGAAAACAACTATAACTTTATTACTACAATTGTCGTGCAAAATATAACAACACATATGTTGTGAGTTTTGATACAAATATATACCAACTGTGACTCATGTCCCAACCCTGGATAGTACGTCACATTGGCACCTTACATAAAAGTACAGTCAAAAACTTGGTATGATTATATCATTGTCATCATCCTCATGCTTATATTATGTTGAAAGTCATCTTTGGATGTAGTGCATAGATGGAATTGGTATGATTATAACCAGGGATTTTTCAATATAATCATGACCGTAATGTTACAAATGATGTGGTAAAAGTCTTCATTGGCCCGTAGTGCATTGATGGACAATTTTTTGTATGATTATGGTCATGGATTCTCTTCGGCCAAGTGTGCAAAGATGAATTGTTTTATGGCATGATCATGACTGTTGATGAAAACTCGATTATCTTTGGCCCGTAGTGCATGGATAATTCATGGTCGTGATACTAAAGAATATCCTTGACCCGTAGTGCAAGGATGATTCGATGATGTGGATTATTTATTAAGCTGAGTCTCAGCGATAAAATTGATGATAAATCTTTTAAATCATAGAAGATAGTGGATTTTATGCTCTACTTGACTCTTTTAATGGATTGTTTATTCCGCTGCAGTTGTTGATCTAAAACATGTTGTCTATTATATTCTATCAGTTGTTATACTGTTGAAGGCTAATGATAATTTATTCTGTATTATCTTAGTCATGATATTTCTTATTGGGCTAGTTGAGCTCACCCTTTCTTTTATTGTTCTCTTCAGGAAATGAGAATATAGTTGGGGCTAGTCGGGGAATAGATTGACGATCCAGATGGTTGCATTAGTAGTCTTCACTATTCTGTGAAATAGTGTGATAATAATTGTAATAAGATTGAATTTGAGTGTGGATATTGTCTAGAAGACAATATTCGAGCTAAAACTCTCAGCTATGTTTTGTCGTATTTTACACGACAGTTATATTAATTAAGTTGTATTTGAATTTTGTACCATGTATTTGGTGACTCAGAATGGGTGATGTATACCTATTTTGGGGGCGTCACAGTTGGTATCAAAGCTTAGGGATATGATCCCTGGCTGAGATGTGAGACAAGAACTAGGAGGGGAGAGACGGGGAATTCCTTCGCTAGTATGACCTACCTAAATTTAATTTGTATTTAATTGGTCGGTCAGAATATAGGGATAATATGTGGTGTGTCAATTAACCCTTGTTTTGTGGCAGTATTTGAAAATGACATCCGAGAATGTTGAGAATAGCAATGGAGCACAGGAGACCGTTGAGTTACCACAAATCAATACCTAGGATAATGTGCAACATGAAGAAAACAATCCTCAAGTGAACAACAACACCGACCAAATGATGATCGATGGGATGTTCAGAGGCTTTGTGCAGTTCATGCAACACCAAATGAGAGAGATTCCTGTTCATAATACAAGTGTAAATAATGGCAACCCACGGTTGGTCACTGCTAAGCAGTTCAAGGAGTTGGGACGACCAGAGTTTTGGGAAAGCCAGAACCACTTAAGGCGGAGACGTGAATAAAGCAGATCCCCAAGATATTTGATGTCTTGAAATTCTTAGAGGAAAAGGTTCCATTCGCCACCTTTGTGTTGCGTGAAGAAGTAGATCATTGGTGGGAATCTATAAAACATACCCAGCCTGACACACTCAAAATGTCTTGGGAGAAGTTCCAAGAACTGTTCAATGACAAGTATTTTCCTAAAAGTATTCGTCAAATGAAGGAAGTAGAGTTCATCAAGCTGGAACAAAACAATATGACCGTGTCGCAGTACGAAACCAAGTTTGCCGAGTTGTCCCAGTTTTCGTTCCACTTAGTTGATAACGAGGAGAGAATAACACGGATGTTTCTGCGAGGTTTGAAACTCGATATACGTCAATACCTAATTTCTCATAAATTGTGTTTGTATTCAGATGTTGTAGATAGGGCTCAGTTATTAGAGCGCGATAACGAGTCAACCCAACCAAGAGAGAGCAGCTGGCAAATCGATAATACCAATGGTAGCAGTCATCGAAGCAGTGACCACAAACGTGGAGGGAATCAATATGCCGGAAATGGTAACCACTTCGGTGGTAATCATGGCCAGGATAATAGAAAAGGTGAACTAAGTGAGAACAACTTCAAGAAGAGAAGGTTTAATAATGATGGAAATACAGTGATACCCGTTTCCAAGGAAGAAGAACGACCATCGGTTGTGACGCCCCCAAAATTAGGTATACATCACCCATCTTGGGTCACCAGATACATGGTACAGAATTCAAATACAACTTACTAATACAACTGTCGTGTACAATACGACAAAACATAAACTGTGAGTTTGAATACAAATATTGTCTACTAGAGATTATACAAACTCAAAAGGAGTCCTCATTACAATTATTATCACACTATTTCATAGAATAGTGAAGACTACTAATGCTATCCTCTGGACCATTACTCCGTTCCCCGACTCGTCCCAGCTATATTCTCATTTCCTGAAGAGAACAGTGAAAGAAAGGGTGAGCTCAACTAGCCCAGTAAAAAATATTATGACTAAGATAATGCAGAATAAATTATCATTAGCCTTCAACAGTGTTAAACTGATAAAATATAATAAACATCAAGTTTAACTGCAGCAGAATCAGCAATCCATTAAAAGAGTCAAGTAGAAAATAAAATCTACTATCTTTTATGATTTAAAAGGTTTTTCATCACTGTTATAGCTGAGACTTAGCTTAATAAATATTCCACATCATCGAATCACCCCTGCACTACGGCCAAGGATATTCTTTAGTATCACGACCACAATTATTCATGCACTACGGGCCAAGAATATTTATGTATTCATTAATGGTCATGATCATGCCAACAACTGTCCATCAATGCACTACGGGCCAATGGGAACTTTTACCACATCATTTGTAACATTACGGTCATTATTACACCGAATAATCACTGGTCATAATCATACCAAGTCCATCTATGCACTACAGGCCACAGATGACTTTCAACAAAATATAAACATAAGGATGATGACAATGATATAAGAATTCAATAAAACAAGTTCAAGAATTATTTTATCCAGAAATTATTAACGTCCAAATTGTCAACATGATACTGTTTTGTAGAGTAAATTTCAAGAATGATCAGAAGAATATTTCTATGAAAGGATACTGGATGAAGCGCAAATATCAAGGATATTCCACTAATTTCATGGAGTATAGAAGTCAGAATTTTAATCAACTGAGTAATACCGAATACAATAACAAAAGATATCACCATGCATGCGATAGAGACCGCCCAAACAAGTTATTCCAGCAGAATAATAATAACGGAACCAGGTCAGGTGAAATTCACACCGACAGGATGTTCCAACAGAATAATAAATGCAGAATAGTAAATGATGGAACTAGGTCCGGCGTATACCACAGACAGGATATCCCGATAGAAATATAAAGACGGAATAATAAATGGAACCAGGTCCGGCGTATAGCACAGACAGGATATTCCGACAGAAATATAAAGACATAATAGTAAATGAATGTCACCAAGTATAGGGTATTCCGTGTATACAGGTTATTCGAACAGAATAACATAAGTTCTCTTCAAGAAGAAAGAATAACACCCCTTACATTATTAGGAGATTGAATACTGCAGTAGTGTAGTAACCGAATACTCTTCTTCTTCCTCTCTTATTCTCTCTATACTTTCTCTCTCTATAGCTTGAATGAATTCGTGAAAAATAATGAAGCACTAGGCCTCTATTTATAGAAGTTTTCTAGCTTAGCACTTGCCATGTAGAAAGGCAAGTGGCTTGACGACTGGTGATGTGAAAAGAAAAGTGGTTTGATGCTTGTAATGTGAAACGACAATTGGTTCGACGTCTGTAATGTGAAACGACAAGTGGTTCGACGCCTGTAATATGAAATGGCAAGTGGTTTGACGTCTGGTAAAGGTAATTACTATTTACGAAGGTAATTACTATTGACGAAGGTAATTACTATTGACGAAGGTAATTACTATTGACGAAAATAATTACTATTGACGAAGGTAATTACTATTGACGAAGGTAATTACTATTGACGAAGATAATTATTATTGACGAAAGAGACTCTTAGATGATGACATATGGGCCCCCCTATAAAATAACCAAACTTACCACAAACGTCTCATAACAGACTCTTTATCAAGGATTGAATAAATATTACCATAAATTAATTTATTTTTAATCAACACATAATTAATCTTTCAACAATTATTAATCATTTATAACTTATCGTCTCAATTATTGATTTAATAATATAACATATTATACAGATGATACTATGACAATAATTGAATCAATAATATAAGAGATATGATGCAGCAATTACTGTAGCAATAATTGAGTATAGCTGAATGACTTCTCACGTAAGCATCAATAATCAATACCGTGTGCTACTATGCAACCACGCGTATTACTGTACTTTTACTACCGAATAGTTCAACAGTTTTAACGGTAACACCTCCGCCGTTATTTTTATAGAAAGATAATTTTGTCGTTTTCTACTACGACAATACTTCTGTTATGGGGTCCACCAATGATTGTGCCGTCGTACGAATATTCCCCGACAAAAAGAATATTCCCCGACCAAACGAATATTTTATAACAACTTGCGTACTTTGCAAGATTTATAAATATTACCCACAACTATAACATTATATCAAATTTATTCCATAATATTCAAAAATAATAATTATAGAAAATTCATCTTTATTTATAAAAACTGGGGTCTTACAACCTCCCCTTCTTATTAAATTTTCCCCTCGAAATTAGGGTACGTACCTGGTATGTCGAAGAGGTAAGGATACCTTGATTTCATTTTAGATTCTAACTCCCAAGCCATTTCCTCAACATCGTGGTTTCTCCACAACATTTTGACTTGAGGTATAACCTTGGAGCGTAGAATATGTTTCTTCTTATCCAAGATTTGAACAGGAACCTCTTCATACGTCAAATCTTCCGCTATTTCATCCGGTTCTAACTCAATAATGTGGTTCGGGTCTTTCACATATTTACGTAATATGGATATGTGAAAAACGTTATGAACACGAGACATACTTGGCGGTAAAGCGAGTCTATAAGCCACAGTTCCTACTCGATCGAGGATTAAAAATGGACCGATGAATCGAGGATTGAGTTTTTTTCTCTTTCCAAATCTTGTAACTCCTTTCCATGGAGTAACACGTAACAACACATGATCTCCTATATTCAATTCCACGTCCTTTCGATGAAGATCAACATAACTCTTTTGTCGATTTTGTGAGGTTTTTATACGTTGTCCGATCGTTTGAATCTTTTCCGTAGTCATACGTACCAACTCCGATCCCAACAACGATGCTTCACCCACCTCATCCCAGCATACTAGAGAACGACACTTTCTTCCATACAACGCTTCGAATGGAGCCATGCCAATACTTGCTTGATAACTGTTGTTGTAGGAAAACTCCACCAATGGTAAGAACTTGTCCCAACATCCCTTGAAATCAAGGACACAGAGTCTTAATAGATCTTCGAGAGTTTGAATAGTCCTCTTCGACTGTCCGTCCGTCTGAGGATGATATGCCGAGCTAAATCGTAAGTCTGTGCCCATAGCTTTTTGCAAACTAACACAAAATCATGAAGTAAATCTTAGGTCTCGATCAGAAACTATGGATACCAGCATACCATGCAGTCTTACAATCTCATTTATATACATACGAGCAAGACGTTCAAGTGTATAAGTTTCTCGTATCGGTAATAAATGAGCAGACTTGGTCAATCTATCAACAATGACCCAAATCGCATCTATGCCTTGAGAAACCTTAGGAAGACCGGTAACGAAATCCATGGTAATGTGCTCCCACTTCCATTCTGGAATTTCAAGTGGTTGCAATGGACCTTTTGGTACTTGATGCTCCGCTTTAACTCGTTGACAAGTTAGACACCTTGAGATAAACAACACTATCTCTCTCTTCATATTGCTCCACCAAAATGTATGACGAATATCATGATACATTTTGGTACTCCCAGGATGGATTGCAAACGGTGTATTGTGCGTCTCCATCATGATTTTATACTTTAAATCAGGGTCGTTAGGAACACAAAGTCTGGAGTTGACTCGAAGTATTCCTTCTTCATCGATTCTTACTTCCGGCATAGCACCTTCTTGCACTTTCTTGCTCATACGCATCAGCTCCAGGTCTGTAGCTTGAGCAGCTTTAACTTTATCGATTAAAGTTAGTTCTACTCGTATATTCGCCATCGTCACATGCGTCCCTGGAGTCTTTAACTCTATCTCCATCCTTTGAAAGTCACATAAAATGGGCCCTTGCGTTGACAATATCGCACTCGTACTTGCATGTGATCTTCTACTCAATGCGTCAGCTACCACGTTTGCTTTTCCAGGATGGTATTGGATGGTATGATCATAATCTTTCAACAGTTCAAGCCAACGTCGTTGTCGCATGTTGACTTCCTTTTGAGTGAAGAAATATTTGAGGCTTTTATGATCCGTAAAGATCTCCACTTTCTCCCCATACAAGTAATGCCTCCAAATTTGAAGTGCAAAGATAACAACTGCCAACTCTAGATCATGAGTAGGATAATTCTTCTCATATTCTTTGAGTTGTCATGAGGCATAGGCTATGACTTTTCCATGTTGCATGAGAACACATCCTAGCCCTTTGCCCGAAGCATCACTATAGATGAAAAATCCCTTCGAGCCAGATGGTATTGTCAGAACAGGTGCTGAAATGAGTCTCCTCTTGAGTTCTTGAAAACTCTTCTCACATTATTCGCTCCAACCGAACTTTGTATCTTTCCGAGTCAGCTGAGTTAATGGAGTAACGATTCGAGAAAATCCTTCCACGAATCTCCGATAATAACCAGCTAAACCGAGAAAGCTACGTACTTCGGTCACTGATTTAGGTTTCTCCCAGCTTTGAATAGCTTCAATCTTTGCTGGGTCAACAGATATTCCATGACTTGATACCACATGCCCAAGGAATGCTACTTCCTCAAGCCAGAACTCGCATTTCATCAACTTGGCAAAAATCTTATATTCACGAAGCTTTTGAAGTGTCAGCCTCAAGTGTTGCTCATGATCTTCACGGCTTTTGGAATAAATAATGATTTCATCAATAAAGACGACCACAAAGTGATCCAAATATTCCTTGAACACTCGGTTCATCATATCCATGAAAGCAGCAGGAGCATTAGTCAATCCAAAGGACATGACTAGGAATTCATAATGCCCGTACCGAGTTCTGAAAGCCGTCTTTATAATGTCTTCGGTTCTAATCTTCAACTGGTGATACCCGGAACGAAGATCAATCTTTGAAAATAATTTGGCTCCTTGCAACTGGTCAAACAGGTCATCAATTCGTGGCAATGGATACCTATTTTTGATGGTAACATGATTCCACTCCCGATAATCAATACAAAGTCGCATACTCCCATCTTTCTTTTTCATGAATAGAACAGGATCACCCTAAGGAGAAGTACTAGGACGAATAAAGCCAATGTCTAACAATTCCTGCAGTTGGGTTTTTAACTCCTGAAGTTCAATAGGAGCCATTCGATATGGGGCTTTAGAAATGGGTTTTGTACCGGGTTCAAGGTCGGTACAAAATTAAATCTCACGCTCTGGGGGTAGGCCAAGAAGTTATTCGGGGAATACGTCAGGAAATTTATTAACAATAGAAATATCGTTCAAAACTAACGTATTTTTGTTTAAATCTGTGACATGAGCTAAGAAAGCTTGACATCCGTTTTTCAATAAACGAATAGCTTTATGGCTTGAGATGACCGTGATTGATTTTAATGGTTTGGTCGCTTGAATTCGCATAATAGGTTGATTAGGAATATGAAAGCTAACAACCTTATGGAAACAATCAATTTTTGCATGATGAGTAGTTAACTAATCAATCCCTAGAATCACGTCAAATGCAATTATTTTCAATGAAATAAGATCTACAGGTAATGTGAGGGTACCGATTTGAACCAAACAAGACTTATAAACAGTGGATGTAATGAAGGTTTCTCCCAACGGAGTTTCCACAGATAAGTCAAAGTCTAATTTCTCCGGAGTCAAATTTAATCGATGGGCGCAAGTAGGAGAAATAAAAGAATGGGTAGAACCAGTATCAAATAAAGTATAGACTTCGTTAGAGTTTATAATAAGCTTACCCGTGATGACCTCATTAGGGTTCCTTGTTTTCTGGGAGGTCACAACAAACGCTCTCCCTTGCACTATCGGCTTTGACCTTTCTGGGACGGCATTTGGTGCCTCCATCCTAGCTGAATTTGTCTTCGGTAAATGACAAAATCAGGCTAAGTGACCTTCTCTTCCACAATTATAACATGATTTGGACGGCATCGCGCAATTTGGACTGATGTGTCCCTCCCCTCCGCATTTGAATCATATGATAGGTGGTCTTTCTCCTTCCTTAACAACGGGTGCTGGTGCTGACGTCTTTTCATCATTGTTGAATCTCCTCTTTTTGAAATGTCCATTCTTATTGTTTTGGCCCTGATTACCACCGAAGTGGTTACCATTTCTGGCCTGCTGATTCCCTCCACGCTTGTTGTCACCGCTTCGATGACCACTCTCGCTGGTATTATAATTTTGCCGGCTGGTCTCTTTTAGTTGAGTTGACTCGTTATCGCGCTCCACTAACTGAGCCCTATTTACAACATCTGAATACAAACACAGTTTATGAGAAATAAGATGTTGACGTATCTCCGGCTTCAAACCTCTTAAAAACATTTGCGCCATTCTCTCTTCATTATCCACCAAGTGGGACGCAAACCGTGATAACTCTGCAAATTTTGCCTCGTATTGCGACACGGTCATATTATTTTGTTCCAACTTAATAAACTCCACCTCCTTCATGTGGCGAATACTTTCGGGAAAGTATTTGTCGTTGAACAGCTCCTGAAACTTCTCCCAAGATATCTTCAATACAGCAGGTTGAGTACGTTTTACCGATTCCCACCAGTAATCTGCCTCTCCGCGCAACATAAAGGCGGCAAAGGGAACCTTTTGCTCCTCGGAGCATCCCAAGACATCAAATACCTTGGTGATCTACTTTATCCATGCTTCCGCCATAAGTGGTTTTGGCTCTCCTTTAAACTCCGGTGGTCCCAGCTCCTTGAACTGTTTAGCGGTGACCGCCCGAGAATTTCCCGTGTTTCCATCTACATATTGGACAGGAGTCGCTCTCGCCTGCTGTTGTATGAATTTCATAAAACCTCTGAACATTTGATCATTCATCATTTGGTCAGTGTGGTTGTTTGCATGAGGATTGTCGCCTTCCTGATGCACATTATCCTGATTATTGATATGTGGTGAATCAACGATCGCCTGTGCTCCATTGCTATTCTCAACATTCTCAGATGTCATTTTCAGATATTGCCACAAAACAAAAGGTTAATTAACATGTAACATATTATCCCTATATTCTGACCGACCAGTAAAATAACACATAAACTTAGGTAGGTCATACTAGCGAAGGAATTCCCCGTCTCTCCCCTCCTAGTACTATTCTCACATCTTAGCCAGGGATCATATCCCTAAGCTCTGATACCAACTGTGACGCCCCCAAAATTAGGTATACATCACCCATCTTGGGTCGCCAGATACATGGTACAGAATTCAAATACAACTTACTAATACAACTGTCGTGTACAATACGACAAAACATAAACTGTGAGTTTGAATACAAATATTGTGTACTAGAGATTATACAAACTCAAAAGGAGTCCTCATTACAATTATTATCACATTATTTCACAGAATAGTGAAGACTACTAATGCTATCCTCTGGACCATTACTCCGTTCCCCGACTCGTCCCAGCTATATTCTCATTTCCTGAAGAGAACAGTGAAAGAAAGGGTGAGCTCAACTAGCTCAGTAAGAAATATTATGACTAAGATAATGCAGAATAAATTATCATTAGCCTTCAACAGTGTTAAACTGATAAAATATAATAAACATCAAGTTTAACTGCAGCAGAATCAGCAATCCATTAAAAGAGTCAAGTAGAAAATAAAATCTACTATCTTTTATGATTTAAAAGGTTTTTCATCACTGTTATAGCTGAGACTTAGCTTAATAAATATTCCACATCATCGAATCACCCCTGCACTACGGCCAATGATATTCTTTAGTATCACGGCCACAATTATTCATGCACTATGAGCCAAGAATATTTGTGTATTCATTAATGGTCATGATCATGCCAACAACTGTCCATCAATGCACTACGGGCCAATGAGAACTTTTACCACATCATTTGTAACATTACGGTCATTATTACACCGAATAATCATTGGTCATAATCATACCAAGTCCATCTATGCACTACAGGCCACAGATGACTTTCAACAAAATATAAACATGAGGATGATGACAATGATATAAGAATTCAATAAAACAAGTTCAAGAATTATTTTATCCAGAAATTATTAACGTCCAAATTGTCAACATGATACTGTTTTGTAAAGTAAAATTCAAGAATGATCAGAAGAATATTTCCATGAAAGGATACTGGATGAAGCGCAAATATCAAGGATATTCCACTAATTTCATGGAGTATATAAGTCAGAATTTTAATCAACTGAGTAATACCGAATACAATAACAAAAGATATCACCATGCATGCGATAGAGACCGCACAAACAAGTTATTCCAGCAGAATAATAATAACGGAACCAGGTCAGGTGAAATTCACACCGACAGGATGTTCCAACAGAATAATAAATGCGGAATAGTAAATGATGGAACCAGGTCCGGCGTATAGCACAGACATGATATTCCGACAGAAATGTAAAGACGGAATAGTAAATGGAACCAGGTCCGGCGTATAACACAGACAAGATATTCCGACAGAAATATAAAGACAGAATAGTAAATGGATGTCACCAAGTATAGGGTATTCCGCGTATACAGGTTATTCCAACAGAATAACAATGAATGGAATAACATAAGTTCTCTTCAAGAAGAAAGAATAACACCCCTTACATTATTAGGAGATTGAATACTGCAGTAGTGTAGTAACTGAATACTCTTCTTCTTCCTCTCTTATTCTCTCTATACTTTCTCTCTCTTTAGCTTGAATGAATTCGTGAAAAATAATGAAGCACTAGGCCTCTATTTATAGAAGATTTCTAGCTTAGCACTTGCCATGTGAAAAGGCAAGTGGCTTGACGACTGGCGGTGTGAAAAGAAAAGTGGTTTGACGCCTGTAATGTGAAACGACAATTGGTTCGATGACTGTAATGTGAAACGACAAGTGGTTCGACGCCTGTAATATGAAATGGCAAGTGGTTTGATGTCTGGTAAAGGTAATTACTATTTATGAAGGTAATTACTATTGACGAAGGTAAATACTATTGACGAAGGTAATTACTATTGACGAAAATAATTACTATTGACGAAGGTAATTACTATTGACGAAAGAGACTCTTAGATGATGACATATGCCCCCCCCCCATAAAATAACCAAACTTACCACAAATGTCTCATAACAGACTCTTTATCAAGGATTGAATAAATATTACCGTAAATTAATTTATTTTTAATCAACACATAATTAATCTTTCAACAATTATTAATCATTTATAACTTATCGTCTCAATTATTGATTTAATAATATAACATATTATACAGATGATACTGTGACAATAATTAAATCAATAATATAAGAGATATGATGCAACAATTACTGTAGCAATAATTGAGTATAGCTGAATGACTTCTCACGTAAGCATCAATAATCAATACCGTGTGCTGCTATGCAACCACGCGTATTACTGTACTTTTACTACCGAGTAGTTCAACAGTTTTAACGGTAACACCTCCGCCGTTGTTTTTATAGAAAGATAATTTTATCGTTTTCTACTACGACAATACTTCCGTTGTGGGGTCCACCAATGATTGTGCCGTCGTACGAATATTCCCCGATAAAAAGAATATTCCCTGACAAAAAGAATATTCCCCGACCAAACGAATATTTTATAACAACTTGCGTACTTTGCAAAATTTATAAATATTACCCACAACTATAACATTATATCAAATTTATTTCATAATATTCAAAAATAATAATTATAGAAAATTCATCTTTATTTATAAAAACTGGGGTCTTACATCGGTCGTATGTTTCAAATGCAGACAGGAGGGACACATCCGTACAAACTGTACGTAGCAACCTAAAGCGTGTTTTAATTGTGGAATAGAAGGTCATTTAGCTTGATTTTATCGTGTAGTGAAGTCAAGTCCAGCTAGGATGGTGACGCCAAAGGATGTCTCAGACAAGTCAAAATCGGTATTTTAAGTGAGAGCGTTTGTCGAGGAACCCGAACGAAGCTATCACGGGTATGTTAATCATAAACTCTTGCGAAGTTTATACCTTATTCGATATCAGTTCTACCCATTCTTTTATTTCTCCTACTTGCGCTCAACGTTTAAATTTATCTCCAAAGAAATTAGACTTTGACTTATCTATTGAAACTCTGTTAGGAGAAACCTTCATTACATCCACTGTTTATAAGTCTTGTTTGATTCAAATCGGTACCCTCACGTTACCTGTCGATCTTATCTCTTTGAAAATACTCGCCTTTGATGTGATTTTAGGAATCAACTGGTTAACTATTCATCATGCTAAAATTAATTATTTTTGTAAGGTTATTAGCTTTCATATTCCTAACCAACCTATTATGCTAATTCAAGAAAGCAAGCCACTAAAGTCAATCACTGTCATATTAAGCCATAAAGCTATTCATTTATTAAAAATGGGTGTCAAGCTTTATTAGCTCATGTCACAGATTTAAACAAAAAATACGTCAGATTTGAATGATATTTCTATTATTAATAAATTTCTTGACGTATTCCTTGAAGAACTTTCTGGCCTACCCTCAGAGTGTGAAATCAAATTTTGTATCGACCTTGTACCCTATAGCAAACCCCTCAAATATTTTTCGCCTAAAACAAATGTAACATGCGCCAAAGACGTTGGCTCGAGCTATTGAAGATTACAACCCTACCATTCAATAACATCGTGGAAGAGCGAACATGGTAGCTGACGCATTGAGTAGAAGAACGTATGCGATTACGAGTGAGACGTTGTTACACAAAGTCCCATTTGTATGATTTATAAAAGATGGAGATAGAGTTAAAAACTCTAAGAACCTACGTGAAGATAGCAAATATATGATTATAACTTACTTTAATCGATAAAGTTAAAGCCTCTTAAGCTACAGACTCGGAGCTGATGAATGTGAAGAAGGTTTAAGAGGGCGTTATTCTAGAAGCAAGAATTAACGAAGAGATGAATCTCAACCCTCGACTTTATTGGTCTATTTGAAATCATCGATCGAGTATGAACTGTGGCATATAGACTCGCCTTACCGCCATGTATGTCGCGTGTTCATAACATTTTTTTTCACGTATCGGTGTTACGTAAATACGTGGATGACCCGAACCACATTATTGAGATAGAACCGGACGAAAAAGTGGAAGATTTAACGTATGAAGAGGTACCTGTTAAAATCTTGTATAAGAAGAAACATATGTTACGCTCAAAGGTTATACCTTAAGAGTTAGAATTTGAAATGAAATCAAGGTATTATCATCTCTTCGAACTATCAGGTACGTAAATTTCGAGGGCAAAATTTCATAAGGAGAGGAGATTGTAAAACCAAGAATTTTGTGAATAAAGATTAATTTTCTCAAAATATTTTTGAAGTATTATGGTGTGGATTTAATATAATGTTATAGCTGTGGGTAATATTTATAAATTTTACAAAGTACGCAAGTTGTTATATTATATTCGATTGGTCGGGGAATATTTGTTTTAGCAGGGAATATTCGTACGACGGCATAATCATTGGTGGACCCCACAACGGAATTATTGTCAGAATGAGAAAACGACAGAAATATCTTTTTATGAAAATAACGGCGGAAGTTTAACCATTAACTGTTGAATAACCCGGTGATAAAAATACAGTAATATGTGTGGTTGCATAGTAGCACACGATATTGATTTTTGATGCATACGTGAGAAGTCACTCAGTTTTGTTCAATTATTGCTACAGTAATTGCTGTATAGTATCTCACATTATTTGATTTAATTATTGTCGATATTTTATATATTAGTAAATCAATAATTGAGATGACAAGTTATTCTAATTATTATATGCATAATTAACAATGTCTAGAAAGTTCTGTCGAGGAAAGGGGTATGGTCACCTAATTTAACGCCAATAGGGAGAAATCCTTATAGGGAAGCCCTCTCTTTCCTGGGAACGATCTGGTTGTTAATATTGCGAGTTATAATAATACGAATAAACGTTGTTAAAAATATTGGGGGAGATTTTTATTAAATATTTCTTGGACCCCCATTTACTAATTTTTTAAAATAATCGGTAGAAAATTTTTTAGTATTTTTTTATAATAAAGGTGGGGCTCATATGTGGGGCCCACATTTGACTTTGGAAATCTGAATTTGGGAGAGTGGAAAGGTTACGAGAAAGGAAGGGAGTTATATATATATATATATATATATATATATATATATATATATATATACATATATATATATATATATATATATATTATAATTTTTGTTTTATTTGATTTTAAATAGAATATATTAATTTTATTTAAAGTTTCTGTTTTATTAGAATATTTTATTGCACAATAATGAATAGTAAAAATTAGAAAATTAGTTTTTCCTCCGCCGAATTCATCCGTGAGTTTTCTAAACTGTGCATCCGTGATTATTTTCTAAATAGTATCATTCCATTCTCCTATAAATAGGATGCTTATTTAGAATTGAAAATTACACAAGAATCAGAGAATTCTTCTTCTATAATATTGAGCGTATTTTTTTCGAGTTTTAGAAAGTTTTGAGTTTAGAAAATAGTAAAAGTTTTCTTCAAGAATATATCCACTATACCAGTCGGAATTGCTTTCTTTTTAATTAAGGGTTATTGTGTTTTTCATATTCTGAAGAGATTTTATTTTCGTTCAATATTCGTAATGGGTATTATTTCTTTTGTATTCATATAGAGAGTTATTTTCTTTCAATACTCGTAAGGGGTATTATTTATTTCATATTCTGAAGAGATATTATTTTTATTATTCGTATGAATATTATTTCATTCAATATTCGCAAGAAATATTATTTTTATTTAATATTCGTAAGGAATATTATATTCGTTCAATATTCAAAAAAGAATATTATTTTTCGTTTAATATTCGTAAAGGATATTATTTTTGTTCAGTATTCGTATAAAATAATATTTTCTTCTATACTCCGTGGTACGTAAGTAATATTATTTCGTTTCGAATTTTGAATTCTATACTCATTTTGTTAAAATTTTTGCTTCTATACTCCATGAAATTAGTTGAATATCATTGATATTTGAACTTCATCAAGTATCTTTTCATGGAAATATTATGCTGAGCATTCTTGATAAGTTTTAACATTTCATGCCGGAATACTATTCACGGGGTTACTATTCCTGAACTTACTATTCACGGGAAACTATTCACTCAGTTACTATTCACTCGGGGTACTGTTTATGATAAAAATTGATTCGCTTTCGGTCCAAAGCATTTTGGATACAATATTATTCTTGAATTTTACTCCACAAAGCAGTATCATGTTGACAATGTGGACTTTATTGATTTCTGATTAAATTAAATTATAGATCTTTAAAATTTATCCTTGAACTTATTTTATTGAATTATTATGTCATTGTCATAATCCTCATGCTTATATTATGTTGAAAGTCATCTTTGACCGTAGTGCATAGATGGACTTGGTATGATTATCACCATGGATTTTTTAAGTATAATCATGACCGTAATGTTACAAATGATGTGGTAAAAGTCCTTATTGGTCCGTAGTTCATTGATGGACAGTTTTATGTATGATTATGGCCATGGATTCTCTTCGGTCAAGGGTGCAAAGATGAATTGTTTTATGGCATGATCATGACCGTTGATGAAAACACGATTATCTTTTGCCTATAGTGCATGGATAATTCGTGGTCGTGATACTAAAGAATATCCTTGGCCCGTAGTGCAGGGATGAATCGATGATGTGGATTATTTATTAAGCTGAGTCGCATCGATAAAATTGATAATAAATCTTTTAAATCATAGAAGATAGTAGATTTTATGCTCTACTTGACTCTTCTAATGGATTGTGTATTCCGCTGCAGTTGTTGATCTAAAACTTGTTTTCTATTATATTCTATCAGTTGTTATACTGTTGAAGGCTAATGATAATTTATTTTGCATTATCTTAGTCATAATATTTCTTACTAGGCTAGTTGAAGTCACACTTTCTTTCACTATTCTCTTCAGGAAATAAGAATATAGCCTGGACTAATCGGGGAATGGATTGACGGTCCAGATGGTTGCATTAGTAGTCCGCACTATTCTGTGAAATAGTGTGATAATAATTGTAATAAGATTGAATTTGAGTGTAGATATTGTCTAGAAGACAATATTCGAGCTAAAACTCTCAGCTATGTTTTGTCGTATTTTGCACGACAGTTGTATTAATTAAGTTGTGTTTGAATTTTGTACCATGTATTTGACGACTCAGAATGGGTGATGTATACCTATTTTGGGGGCGTCACATACATAACCTAATTATACATTAGGTATGTGAATTAAATAACTTAAGAGTTATATTATGGAAGAATGTTAGTATTTAAAATATATAATAATCCTAAGAGATTTATTTTATACATCTCAATTAATTAGTTTTATAACGTAATTAAAGCTAGCCTAATTGGGTTAAGAAATTAAATGTACATGAGTAAGGATTTGAATTACAATTGAGTGAATGAAAACTCTAATTAAATGATTAGGGTAGGATAAAAGATTAAAAGTATTGGACATAATCTAATTTCATGGCCCAAATATTTTTATTAGAAAGCCCAAAAGAATTAAATGCAAAGCCCAAGTTTTAGCCCAATTGTTAAAGGACTTTTTGGACATTTAATTATGTAATATTACATTGAAAACAAACCACAAATGGGCTAGAAGGAGAGGAGATGGGCGGCTAGGATGGGAAGAAAAGGACCATGTGATTTAATCATTTTCTTTATCGACTCTTACTAACTCCAAGCAAGGTGTCATTTTTCCATTCAACCACTCCCTTTAACCAAGTCTACAAGTAAGGTAAAACTTGTAAGCAACCTTATAATGATGAAGAAAGAGAAAGAGAGAATGAATGGGGGAATGAATAAAAATATACATAACATATCTATACATTTTATTAAACAAAAATCTATTCTTTCTTCTCTTTCATCCTACTTTCTAAAATAGCCAAAAAAAGAAAACTAAGGAGAGACAAGAGAGAGGAGAGTATGGCTGGAACAAGGGAGGAAGGGGAAGAGGATTTAATCTTCAAACTACCCAAGATCAACATCTACTTTGGAAAAATAAGTAAGAATAGCCACAAATCAAAGGTATAAACACATTTTGTTTAAGTATTTTTGATTATTATAAATCAAAACTTGGATTTATGTTCATGAACTTCAAAACCTTAGATATACATGCTAAAAAGTGTATTATGTTTATATCTAACCCTTTTGAGTTTCAAAAGTTGGATCAAAAGAAAGAATAGTAAAACTAGTTTCTTTAGGGTTATAAAACCATAACTTTTTACCACTTTGAAGGGTTATAACTTAATATCTACACATCCTTTTTGCGATCCGTTAAAGAGGGGTGCTAGATATGTAAGTTAACTAGTAAACCCAAGTGGTAGAACTCAAAACTATTGAGTTTACAAATCATGGTGACTGTTTTGGTAAAAACATTCCAGATTTTTCAAAAGGGGAAAAAGGGAATAAAATCTCGCTAACCAGCCACTTCCAGGGACTGTTTCGTCCGATTATTTTACTTCCAAAATTTTAGGAACATTTGGAGTGATAATATATAGAGTTAAATAGGGCATGTCCAAATATGGCAATTTTTAGATGTATAGAATGAGAGATATGCATTTTACGGGAAATGACTAATTTTAAACTTAAACACAAATAACTATTTGTGGGTAACTCCAAAAATAATGAAATGTTTACTGGAAGTATATATATAAGGAATATTCGCTGTAAATTTCAAAAAATTTGGACAAATTTTCGATTTATGATAAATGTAGCAAGATTTGACTATTTTGGACTATTTAAATATAGTAGATAAATTTTAAAAATTCTAGGAAAAATTTATTTTCATAAGGGAACAATATTATGTTTATGTACAAAAAAGAAATAGTTTTGGAGATGTGTTGATATTTTTCATATAAATGATTGTGTTATGGATAAATAAATAAAATATGTTATGTGATGTTAAAAATTTGGAAAATGTGATTTTCTTGACAAAAGGCCCTTAATATAATATAATCAGATTTTTAGAGGGTAGTTTTGTCATTTTTGATAAGATGTTATATTTATGACATTTATAACAATTAAAAATAAATGATATTTATTTTTATATATTTATATATTTATAACATTTATAAATTTATAACATTTAGAGGGTATAAATTTATAACATTTATATATTTATGACATTTAGAGGGTAGTTTTTTATATTTATGACATTTTAGTTTAATTAAATAAATGAATTAGTAAAGATTAAACAATTAAAATAAATTATTTATTGGTTTAATAAATGATTAAAATCTTATGAAGAGATAAATAATATTAGATTAAGATATTATTTAGTGATTGATAACATTTAAATTAAAGTGTTATTAAATAATTGATTAAAAATATTATTTAATGATTAATAATATTAGTAAGTGGTTTCAATATTATTAAATAATTAATAATATTAGATGAGAGTTTCAAAGAGGAGTTAAGTTATTGATTGGACATTCAATAGGCTATATTGAATGTATAATATAATGAATTGGAAATTTAATATGTTAAAAAGTGAATTATCTTGCTGAATTAATGAATTTAGCTTGCTGAATTCGTCAATCTAGGTTGCTGGATTAGTGTATTTGGTTTGCTGAATTAGTGAATCCAGGTTGTTGGATTGTAGGTCAGTTGAATCTAGGTTGCTAGATTGTAGGCCAGTTTAGATCCAGGTTGATGGATTTGAGGTCAGTTTAAATCCAAGTTGTTGGATTGCTCTATCCAGGTTGTTGAATTGGTATGTTTGGATAATCCAGATTACTGTATTAGTATTTAGTTTACTGGATTATACAAAAGAAATTATAAAATGAAAGAGTAAGTGTTAAATCTTAATGTATATGGTTTCGTGATTAAAATATTATCAAAGGATGATAATATTACCAAAGATTTATGGTAGTGCCAAATATTTGATTATGTGGTTATATGTTAGATAATTTACTTATCAAATAGTTGTATTATGAGGTATAATATGATATGTGTAGACACTCGAAATTTTGCATTCCTGTTACTAACCCTGCAGGAGGGCAGAATCGTCTTCCAAAAATAACCCTGGAAGTCAATTCAGTTCCAACCCAGAGACAACCCCGAGAGATCACTGCCAACCCTGGAGATAACCCCAGGAGAATTAGTTTAAACTCCGGATATAACCTCAGGAGATTTAGTTTCAATCTCGGAGATAACCCCGAGAGATGCAGTCCAAGTTCTGGAGATAAGCCTAGAAAAATCAATTCCAGCCTCGGAGATAACCCTGAGGGATCAAGTTCTAACCCCAGGGATCAAGTTATAACCCCATAGATAACTCCGAGAGGTCAAGCCAACCTTGGAGATAACTCTGAGGATAGTCAGAGTTAACAGCAACCCAATCTCAGAGATAACTATAATAAACGACTACTACAACTGTGCCAAAACCAAAGATAACCTTGGGATGGGGAAAATCATCATTTTGCCACCTCAACATCACATCCACGTTGTCTCAACACAGTTCAACTCTAACTGTGTACAAGGATGTCCCGCAAAAACCATATCTCAAATCCTGAATGACAATTACACAAGACAGCGCAACAGATAGACAACAAAGACTTGGAAATCTGGTTATAGACTCATCTTCCCTGCTTCAGACAATCTCTAATCCCATGTCGTTGTGTAGCTCTGGACAATGACTTTCCGAAAAGGTACAACAACCCTCTATCGAATGCCCGGATTGAAAGTTATGAAGGTTCGAGAGGATATCGCGTAGCCTGAGTGCACTTACTTTGAGATGGTGGGACTCGTAAAGCCTGGGTAGCCCGAGAAGCAGTAGGTAGACCCGCGGCCATCTTGTCTTTAAATATGAGCTACCAATAGCTCATTTGAAAAAGAAGAAGAAGAGAATAGAAAAAACTTTGTCCATTTCAGCCTGTAACCCCTGCCAGAGTGCCCCAAAATGAGTGATTCTTCTTTCTAAACACTTGTAAGCTCGTGCTTTGTAACATATTGAATTTTAACTGGTGGAAACCGAGTTTTTAGGCCTCAAAAGCTATCTGAAGTCTTCTTGGCAGCCCACTATAAGATTTTTTAGATTTTTAAGCTTTCTACTACTTATATATATATATACATTTCTGTCTAGCATGGAGTTTACTTCGTGTCCTTTTACTGCTTATATATATATATATTTATATTTTAAAGTCTTGCCTGGATTCCAAATTTGTGGCAGTTGATCGTCTATATATAAATATATACGTATATATATATATATATATATATATATATATATATATATATCTGTTTTAATGCTTTCATAATGTAGATATTTAATTTTCCAGCCTGTGCACTAGATTTGCCTAAATCTGGCTATTTCTAACTTTGACAGGTTTAAAAGTGACTAAACTAAAAGCTAGAATGGTTTAGATTTATTTAAATCTAGTTTCTTTTTCTAGATTTTGTACATATTACTTTATCATGTGAGCCTAGGAATCATGTGATCGAAGGTTTAGTTTCTGAATCTAGATTCGGTTTCCACGATGGACATTTCTCAGCTGCAGCCA
The DNA here is from genome assembly GCA_020205505.1 of Panax japonicus. Lineage (NCBI taxonomy): Eukaryota > Viridiplantae > Streptophyta > Magnoliopsida > Apiales > Araliaceae > Panax > Panax japonicus. Next base: position 46,112,995 of record CM035107.1, read on the forward strand.
GCTTATAAATTATCTACGGTTGTCGACGTCGGGATTTTTATTTGTCCCTTTCCTGTTCTTGTCTTGTGGTGTTCTCATGTTAGGTGAGATTTGTTTGAAAAAACAAGTTGTGAAAAGGTCCGACATGTATATGTCGACGATTGGACTGTAAGAGTCGCCAATTGGTATTTTTAAATGGTTTCACCAACTCAACCGAGAAAACGTTTGCACATTGAGCTAGTGATATGATACTATTTAACTGGTCTATGAAAACTAGATTCGTTAGGGTCCGGGGGCTTGATTATGAGAAGGGAAGTGTAACGCCCAAAAATTTCGAATTTTCAATGAATTAAATTTTTATTTGATTATGTGGATTAAATAAATTTAATTGAGTTATTATGTGAGTAAGATGTTCGAAGGTCGTTCTATGACCTAGAATGTGTCGATGTGGTTAGTATCCTGGCTTTGTGCTAGAATTAATTGTTGTGAATTATCAAGACGAGAACGGAGGTTTTCTGAGATTGTTTGCGTAAAAACACTATTCATGCGATGTCGTTCGGAGCTAGGGTTTGAAATTCTGAGAAACACGTAATGTTAGAATATGACGATATTATGGAATATTCAATAATATTTCTGTTATGGCAAACGAAGTTTTTGTCTGCGGACTTAAAACCTAAGGGTTTGTGAATGAGGGTTCCGAAAGGGAAATGTAAGGCGTATATTCATTTTAATATTATACGTATGAGATACGAGTATTATACTAGTATGAATACGAGTATGATATGAAGAATAATACGACGTATAATACGAGTATTATATGAATATTATACGAAGAGAATACGTAATAATACGCGTAGAATATGAGTTGTATTATTAGAGTATGAGCTAAGGATTTTATCCAATCCAATTAGACTGGGATTAATAACAATCCCAATGAATTAAGAGTGCAAGCCCAAGTTAAGGCCCAATGTTAATTAATGTCAAGCCCAATCCAAAAACTAAACCGTGGATCGAACTAGTGGGTCAAGGGATGGGTAAAACCCATGGGGCAACCCATAGGCATGGTGGGCCGGCCACTTGATGGCCAAGCAAAGTGTCACTTGGTCACCAAGTATTTTGCTTGGTGACAAAGTTGTAAATAACTAAGGAGGTCCTAAATTGGACTATTTTGCCCCTCATTTGTTTTTCTATAAATATAAGGCTTATGTTGGCCTTTTGGTAGTTTTACAAAGTTTGTCCAACATATTTGAGAGAGAGAAATGAGCTAGAATTATATAATACTTCTACTTCCAAGCAAACCAATAGACGTTTATCAAGAACGTTAACTACTTCAAAGGTAAATTCCTATAAATCGTAAGCTTCATCCTTTTCTATTTCTTTCTCATAGAAGAATCGTAGATGAGTGGAGAGTGTTTATTGAGAAGATATAAGAATACCTATTAATGACCAAATCATGGATATGTCATGACCAAATAAGAAATCATAAGTGGTTATGTGAGTTAAAACCATAAAAACTGTTGAACGTGAACTTAGTTTGGAATGAACGTTCAAGAATCGTAAAAGCTAAGGAATGTGTATGTTGCTTGGTTAAGATGTAGATATGAAATCCATGGAGTATTCCATGTGATTTGGCTTAGAGAACATTAGTAACGAAGTTATGGTGGATTTTGCGAATATAGACGTTAAACGACGAAAATGTATAAAGTCCGAATTAAAGGTCAAAAGTTGTCGTGTGACTTGAAAACATCAGTTTCCAATGTCAACACGTGAGATAAGGTAATTAAGATTCGTTGGAGAAAGAATCGTCACATTCCAACTTATAATGAAGAAAACGAGTATTGAACGGACGAAAACGTTAAACGAACGCTTAAAAATGAACTTAAAGGTGAATTCCGAGTTAACGGATTCAAAAATGTGAAATTCTTATACGAACATGTACAGGATGTAATTTCTGACTTGTAGGAATTTGAATGGGTCTATTCGAATGTAAAACGAACAAATTAGGATGGCGGGAGTTTCGTTAAGCAACCAAATCTGTTTTGGCCAACTGCTGCACAGACTCGGCGCCGCAGCGCCAAAACCAATGTAAAATGGTGGCGCCGCAGTGCCAGACTCGGCCGAGTACCCTGCTAACTCGCGCCGCAGCGCCACTAAAACACAAGAGATGCCGCGCCGCAGCGCCGGCAGTGGGAAAAAGTTGACCAAGTTAGGTTTAGTTCCATTTTGAATGTAGACCTAAAGTAAGATGTTAAAGGTACTTAAAATACATAATGAGACTTACTTTAAAACACTTATAAGATGTTAATGTAAGAAGAAAGGGTAAGGTTTAATGGAAATTAAACGAAGAACACAAATACGTAATGAGTGAACCGTGAACGACATTCAACATTGGTAATTAACCATTTATGATCGAATGTCGGTTAAGGATGTAAGAACGTTAATGAAACATAACGAAGTATAAAGAGTTGAATCGACTTTAATAACGAAGTTAATTTAAATAAAATATAGAAGAGAAAGAAGTTGGTTAAAACCGTAAAGTTAGTTTGTTTAATAACTAATTATAGTGTGCTATGTGAATGTATCATGTAGATCCTGTAAAGACTGAGAATAGTTGAATTGTAAATTCGAAGACGCTTGAAGGAAAGTTTTTCTTAACGCTTTTCTGACCTTCGAGTTAGTCAAGTTTTTACGTGATGCATGATATACAATGCATGAATGGTAAATAGAAAAGGGTCGAAGCCTGTTTTATTTGGGCTAGACAAGTATTGAAGAGTTGATTGATTTGTTTATAAGTCTATTGATATAGAATTATTAACGCTATCCTATGCCAAGTATTTTGTACGGATGAGAAGGTAAGTTTGTCTATGTACAAACAAAAGTATTTTTATCGATTATTCGATGGGCACGCGAGGTTGCCAACTATTAAAAGTAAATAGGTTTAATGTAAGAGTGTTGATCAACATAGAGTATAATAGACTGATCACCTAGAAGTGCTCGTAAGTAAAGATGGGTGGATGACCTTAGTGCCAGATATCCTTTTCAAGTATGAAAACGAAAAGAGTATGTTCATGGTATATTGATCGGTTCATTATTCTTAAGCTATTATATATACTTGGGAATTGTTGTATAAGAAGTATTAATCAAGTATTTCATAATGCTTCATAGATAATTGTTCAGATATGGAGATTTAGCATGTAATTGTTGATGTGATATTCATATGATTCTGTGTTAAGACTTGCTGAGCTAGTTATGCTCATTCTTGCTTGAACCATATGTTTGTAGCTAAAGCCGAACGAACTGAGAGTTCTATGAGAGATAAAGAGAAGGCTAAGATGGACAATTAATTGTCCTGTAATAGACTAGTATATTTGTATGTAATATACTTATAAAGAACAACGAATGTATTCGGTTATGAACCTGGGAAATGATTTATTACAAATATAATACAAAGATAGTAATTACACTCATTTTGTTGTTATCTCAATGGAATGATTGTATGGATTGTATTATTGTGGAGCACCATCTGTCGGCTTGGAAGATACCTGGTTTTGGGGGTGTCGCAGGAAGGTGTTAAGCACCCCCCGACATCCATGGTGACACGGTGACCGCCACTTTTTAATTTTAACCTTTATCTGAATGTATGTGTTTGTGTGGGTCAATGTGCAGTTGTCTATAAGTAATGTTATGCCTCGTTTGTACCTACATACAAAGGCTTTAAATTTTATATAAAAGTTCAATTTTAACAAGATATAACAATGATGTTTTTACAAGAGATTTTTCAAACCCTTGTGCTCAATAGTAATTGAGGCCTTTAATACTTTCATTTTATTATGTGTTCGATTGAATTGCTTTTATTTTCGAGATGCGAAACATCTTCGAGAAAATAAGATAAAAAGAAGTGTCGAACTACTTGTGGGCATAAGAGTTGTCTAAGGAAATTCAAATACCGTGAATAATTTCAAGCTGGTTACAGCTGAAAATGTCCATCACGGGAACCGAATCTAGATTCAGGTGACTGAATTTGTGATCACATGATTCCTAGGCTCACATGATGATGCAGTATGTATGAAAGCTGTAAACAGTTATATATATATATATATATATATATATATATGAACAATCAATTTTCACGAAGTAAACTCCAGGCAATACATAATATATATATATATATGTGTGTGTGTGTGTGTGTGTGTGTGTGTGTGCGATCAACTTCCACGAAGTAAACTCTAGGCAGGACGAATATATATATATAAGCGGTTAATGGTCACGAAGCGATCTCCAGGCCTGACAGAAATGTAAATACATTTATATATAAAAGTTGTAAACGCACCAAATATGTCGATCCAGGCTCAATCTATAATTCAATGACAGGATATATATATATATATATATATATAGGCAATAAAAGCCACAGATCGACTATATGGGCATACACACACAACACGACTCTCAACGTGAATAAATGTGTGTGCACAAAAGTGGAGAAAGACTTTAAGAAATGTGAGAAGGCTTACAGTGGGCTGACAAGAAGACTTCAAATTTCTTTAAATGAATGAACACTCGGTTTCCACCGGTAAAATTTAGCAAAGTACAAGTTCACAAGTGTTTGAAATGAGAAATCACTCAGTTTATAGTGTGTACAAAGAAAAATGGACAGTGCTTCCTCACCTTTTTTCTCTTTCAAATGGCTACCACAAGCCCTCTATTTATAGAGGGGTCGCCGCAGGTGTACCTGTGGTAGCTTGGGGTGCCCCGGACTCTGTGGGCCCCCCATCTCGAAGTTCGTGCACTCGTGCAACACGTTTTCCGCTTGAACCTTCATAACTTTCAATCCGGGCATCCAAGGAGGCATATAATAGATTTTTAGAATGCTGTTGTCGAGTGCTACACAATGATATGGTATAAAAGGTTGTACGAACTTGGTCATATGGGTCCATGCACAGGTCTTTATTTTTAAATTCTATCCGGTGTGTTGTCTTGTGTAGTAGTCACTAGGGATTGGAGCTATGGTTCTTGTAGGACACTTATATGTATAATATAGGTAAAAATGTTGTTGAGAAGGCATGAATGTGGGATCGAGGTGGCAAAATGATGATTTTCCCCCTCAGCGAGGTTATCTCCACTTCTGGGCTGATCTAGTAATCGTTGTTCAAGGTTATCTATGAGATTGGGTTGTTGCAAGTGCTGAATGTCCTCAGGGTTGCCTCTGAGGTGTGCCTAACCTACCTGGGTTATCTCTGGGTTTGGGACTGAGTGCCTCGGGGCTATCAACGAGGTTGAAGCTGATTGATGGGGATTGAAATGAGGTTTTACGGGGTTATCTCCGGAATCACAACTACATTCCTCGGGGTTATCTCCGAGGTTGGAACTGAAACTCCCGGGGTTGTCTGCAAGGTTTGAATTGAGTATCTCGGGGTTGTGTCTGAGATGGAACTAACTTCTCCGGTGTTATCTCTGGGACTGGAATTTCATTCCTCGAGGTTTTCTCCAAGGTTGAAAACTAAAATTCCCGGGGTTATCTCCGGGACTGGAACTGAATATCTCAGGGTTGTCTCTGAGATGGAACAGACTGAGTCTTACGGGGTTGTCTCTGGGACTAGAACTGATTTGACTTCCAGGGTTATCTCTGGAAGACGATTCTGCCTTCATTCAAAGTTAGTAACAAGAATGCAAAATTTCGAATGTCTATAGATGCCCCTTTTTATCTTATTCATGCAATGTGATAGCATGGATAAGATAAAGAACACTAGACACTTGAAATATGACAAGATATTTATGATGCAATGTACTACAGCATGATGAAAATGTATGATGAATGTGGTTTGTTGGACCGTTTTTCAACGGGATGTGATGATTGTTTGCTCCAATGACTTCTGGTGGGTACTTGAGTTATCACAGATGACTTTGATGAACTGCTTGGATGTGTACTCCAAAGCTCTCAAGTACTTTTAGGATGTTGACAATGGGGTTATCACAAAAGTCCTTAATCCTTGGTACAGACTTTCCACCATAGATATTTCTCTTATGTACAAGAGACTTTGTGGGATTGTGTTTTGTCTGATGAAGATGTGTATAACAGATTCCATCATCGGTCATCCCCGATGATGATGTTTTTCCTGTTTTGTATCGCCAGGTATTTCTAGTGATCTATCAGAGTTATTGCCAATAGTCTGTGTTGTCAGGATTGCATGACCCTCGCTGAAATGTGCATCAACGGATTCCACCATCGAACCATCTCCAATGCTTCATTGGGTTTAATTGCCAACGACTATAATCATCAGATGACTTCTGATGCTTCGTTGGGTTTACTTTCCAACGGCTGATGATGTCAAGGCTGCTTGGCTTTCGTTGAAGTGAGATCATGTAACGCCCCAGAAAATTGAACCTTTTATAAATACTTTTATAATGAATAAAATAATATTATTTTGTTATTATTAAGTGTTAGTAAGATGAATGTAGTTCTATAACCTAGAAACGTCGGAACGTCGTAGTATTTTAACTACGTGAATGAATTAAAGTGTTTGAATTTCCAAGACAAAAATAAAATCTTTCAGAGAAATTTTCCAAAAATACTATTCATCGTTTTCCGCTCGAGAATTATTTTTGAACTTCCGAGAAATACGTAACGTTAGAAAAACAAGGTGAGATGGATTATGTAATAATAATTCAAGTATGGAAAATGAAATATTTCACATGCGGACTTAATTAGAGAACGTTAAAGATTAAAGTCAAATGAAATGGAATTGTGGAATCTTGTATAAAGTACAAGTCCAATAAGAAGTAAGGTGCAAGCCCAAGATTTAGTAGTGATAGGCCCAAGTGTTTGTTAATATGAAGCCCAAAGTAAATTAATGCAAGCCCAAAGGAATAAGTTAAGCTAAGTGGATTAAAGCCCAAACTATGATCCATTGGGTAATTAGGATCCATGAGGAAACCCATGTGTGAACTTGGTGACCAAGAACTTTGTGTGGTTGGCAGGGAATTAGTGTAATGGACAAGTTTACTTAGTTGTTAAGTAAGTGAATAGTAAGGAGGTTTGTTAAGGAGGTGGGATTACCTAATGTCCATTATGCCCTAACTTTAGAAAGCCTATAAATAAGAAGCTCAAATTTCATTATTTATTTGTTAACTTCATCCAACATAAAATAACTTAAGTGTTACAGATAATAAGCACTTATAAGTAAAACTTCCATTGTTAGATTTTCAAGAAGAAGAAAGTTAGTCATCAAAGGTAAATGATCTTATGATCTTATATCTTCCATCTCTACCATTGTAGGGTGATAAGAGAAGTGTAGCTTAATGAACATGTATGCTAATAACACATAATAATTGGATAATCAATGGACTTAAGCCGTATAAGTCATGAATAAGTAATTTGAACCTAAATAAGCTATGAACTTATGATGTTCATATTTGAACTTGTATCATATTTACATGGATGAAATTGGTATGTTAATAAGATGTAAGAATGTTGGGTAAAGGACTTAAATCAATAATATGTCATAAGGAAATGAAATCTTGTAGTTTATAATTTGTTAAGTTATAAACTTATGAAGAATAAGCCATAACTTAATATGAAGATAAGTTGATATAATATACAATTTGAGATGTCTAGTTGATGGATTGAATCCATTTGAAGTAATGAACAAATCATAATTAACGAAGTTTTACCGGAATTCACATGAATGGACGATAATCGTCAAATTCATGAAATTCTCAGAATGGAAGTCAGATTTTGTGTTTGAACTCAAAAACATTGGTTTTTGATGGAGACAAGTCTTATTGGCATTATAGAGTTGCGGACTCAAAAATGACCGGATTCTGACTTATTAGAATGAAGAAACGAGCGTTGAACGTTCACGAACGTTTATCGTTTTCATTAAAAAATGAACCAATAGGTGAATTTAGAGTTAACGAAGTCAACAAGATAAAATTCTTGCATGAACACGTAGAGTATGTGATTTGTTAACTATAGGCTCTTGAACGAGCCAATTCAAACTTATAACGAAGATGTTACGAGCCCGGGAGTTTCTCAAACTTGAAAACTATCCAAGTTTTCTGGTGCATAGGGCTGGTGCCGCGGTGCCAGCCCATGGCCAAATAGGTGGCGCCGCAGTGCCGACCTTGGACGAGAAAAGATATGACCTACTAGAGTTTGCGCTGTAGCGCGGCCATAACGAAGGGGACCCGTACGCTACGACGCGAGTCCGGGTCTTTAGCTCTTGGAGTAAGGCACGGCAGCGCGGCTGAAGTAAAGGGAGTTGGCGCCGCAGCGCCAACCTTAGGGGTTGGACAGTAAAGAATGTTTATAAGTAGAGCATGATTGGTAATTGATTAACGATGAACTAAGGAACTTAATGAAACATTATTAAGTCATGATTAAACCTCATGTATGATCACTTAGGGTTAAGGTAAGTCAATTGTATATGAACGTAAGAATGACATAACGGGAAGTCAAAACCAAAAATAACAAATATAATACGTAATTAGATTGAGAAGAAGGGTAAGATTCTTTAGGAACCATGTATGTTATTCATGACCTAATGTGCTATGTGATGTTATTATCTACTGTAGAGACCTTAAGGACTTAAAGTGCACATGTTATAACTGTAGCAGATGCTAAAGGCAAGTATTCTAACCCTTGTTTCAGTTCAATCTAGACAAGCTTTGTGATTCATGTATTCTTACGTATGAACTAATGTCTGATGAAGTCAAAGCCAATTCTTTCGGCTAGACTTATAATATGTTACAATATATCAAAGTATTGTCAATGTTTTACCAAACTATGTTGGTGTGGTTTTCAAATGAAGACTGAGTGTTCTAAATTGTTTTGTTGTTAAACGACAGGCACGTGAGGTTACCACAACTTAAACGTACATACGTTTAATGAATGTAGTGTTGATCAACATAGAGTACTATAGGCTGATCACATAAACGTGCTCGTAAGCTATACAGGACTTACGAACTTAGTGTCAGGATATCCCTTTTCAACGAACTTATGAAATACTCATGGTCTTGGACCAAAATTTATATTTTACTGAATATTATCAATATAAAACGTTTTGAATGAAAAGAAGTGCTATTTTGAATTATCGATAGTACTTTATAACTATTGTTCAGTTATTGAAGATATACGATTCCTATGTTTTAAGCATGTTATTTTACTAGAATTATTGTACTTGCTGAGCTAGTTACGCTCACTCTTGCTTAAACCATATAAATGCAACTAAGATCGAACGGACCGACGGATCTGATAAGGATAAAGGGAAGGCTAATGTAGTAGCCCCTAATCCGGGCCCCGAATCGTCTCGGATCCGGTATACTATTTCTATCACTATTTGCGGAAGATATAAACATAAGTTGTTTATACATTACATTACACACTATTCCCCAAGGTCGAGTAACCTTAACTTATTACACATTTCCTAAAATATCTATTACACAACAATATTGATCATAATTACAAAATTACAAACTAACTGCACTTTATATCCCAAGCTGTACTTAGCTTTAATCGTTTCCTGTATACGACGCATTTGCTTTACCTGCAATGTTTTATCATGATATAGCAAGGGTGAACATGAAAGTTGCCCAGCAAGTTTATTTACAACAATTTAACGATATATCATGATTGAAGAGTATGAATAAAGGGCTTGCTATAATTCATCAATATAATTGAGAACTAGCACGAACAAATTTTTGACTGAACAAGTATTATACATGAACAAACATTTCTGAACCAACTGGTAATGAAGGTGATCAGCCTTTCATACCTGACTTATACATGCAAGATGTACAGAGTACAATTTTCATGGCAATCAGCAAAGATTTACCATCAGCTTGAATAAAATACTCTTATTAGAGTTAAGTACAAGAAAAACTTGCCTGAACCGTTGATTACCGCACGCAATTAATAACGCAATACTCGAAGACCTAATATTAATAATATAGATCTCCAATAATTAGAATAATATCATCACAGTAATATACTGTTATATTATACACAGAATAACCTAAACACATTACCACATAAACCTATTAGTCTATACCGCACATAAGACTTGGTATCAAGTCAAACTATTGCAGTCTGAGTTGAAACCGACACAATTCTATCATCCCGACGGTCTAGTCGGACTTTTATCGAGTTTAAGTTCAATTAAACTCTGACTTAAACACTTAACCGATAACACAGATAATTTCTAATCAGACAAAACATTTTCCCTAGGCTCGTAATAATTTTCGGATAATTATTACCATTTATCAATATTTTTCAATCCTTATAACCGTATTTAAATAAATTAAATACCACAAAATTCCTTAATCATTAATATTTATTTATTACAAAATATTAATGAAAATCATTACATAATATTATAATATAATTATAATATATCAAAGTATTTTTAATACCTTAAAATCATAATTATATGATTTTTAAACATTTAAATCTATTATCCAATAATTAATATTAATATTAAAATATTAATATTTTCATGCCAAAATATCAAAAGTTATATTTTATAACCTAAAATATTTTTATAACATTTAAATCATTTTTATATGATTTATAAAACATTAATACTAATTTTCCATAATTTATTTAATATATTTATTAAATAAATTAATTACCATTAATAATAAATTATTAATGAATTTCATCAAAAGTTATGGAAAATAACTTAAAATACTTTCTTTTATCATAATATTATTTTTCATGATTTTTCATGAATTAAAGACTATTTTTAAATAATTTATTTAATATTGTAATTAAATAAATAAATACCATTTATATTCCAAAAATATTAAATATTTTCAAAATATACTCAAAATAGTTAAAAACTATTTTTCAGACTTTAAAATAATTTTTCATAATTTATTTTGTATTTTTAATAATTAAAAACTATTTTTTTCTAATTTTTAATAAATTTCCGAAAATTAATATAAATAAACCGTCGCTAAAGGCTTTTAGCGACACTTGTCTGTCGCTATTGGTGTTCTTGATGTTCTTGAGTGTTCTTGACAGAGTTCGTGGTACCTAGTTTGACCGGATTTTAGTACGTGTTCTGATCGTTTTCTGGGCTCAATATTGTTCTAATAGTGTAGTATAAATGTAATACTACAATCACCAACTTGTTTCATGTCTATACAACAACTTAAAATTAAGATCTCGGCCTCCAAAAAGTCTGACAAGTATGTTCTTCATTTTCTGGGTTTTCCAGAAAATGAAGAACAACTGAGGTACTATATTTCGATCCTTATATCTTAGTTTCTGTACTTTGTTTCGGTGATCTATAAGTTCTAACGTGCAGTCCGTATGTCAAGGTACAACAAACGATCATCAGATCAACTTAACAACAACAGATCTACAAGATTCAAGCCGGTCAAAGTGGCGACCAAGAACTGTCTTTGAACAAATCTGGGTTTTCCAGATTGTTCTTGAGGCAGTTCGGTCAACTACCTTTGACCATGATTTATTTATGATCCTGATGAAGATATGGGTGATCTAAAGCTTTTACACGGTAGAACTCATGTCATACAACAACCTTAAAGCAACAAAATGACCAAATTAACAAACAAAAGCAAGATTAATGACCTGCAAAAACGTTGTCAGACCGATCTGAAAATTCTGGGTTACCCAGATTTTCAGAAATCGTGATGGGTCAATGACCTTTGACCTCTCATATCTTTTGATCTGGACATGATCTGGACTTGATTCAAGTCTCTGATTCAAGGGCTAACAACAAAGAACACATCAATAACATTAAACACAACTAAACATTAACATACCAAGATCTAGAGGCCCTGACATTTGACTGTCAGGCCATATTTTTCCCATTTTCCAGATTTCTATAAACATTAAATCCGAGCCTCTAGGTGTTATGGATTCATGATCCAACAACCCAGATCTCTAATTGACACCTTAATACACTATATTAACCAATCAATTACAACAAACAACATAAGATCAAGGATTTCGAAATTTTAGGGATTTATACCTTTCTAGCTTTAATTTCTCAATTATGTGCTTCTGATCTGTTATGATCAACGTGGGGCTTGATTTTAGAACTGATCTAGCTTAGATTTTCGGAGGTTTGGTGAGAGAGAGAGTTAGTGAGAGCATACAATGAAATTGGTTATGTTTTTTAGCAATTTCTCTCTCTAAATCTATTTATATGAATTAGATTCATTGTATGTTACTTGCTTGGAGGCTGATGTGCTGGATTTGCTGGCCATTTTGTCAAAGGCTAATGCTAGGTTAGAGCTAGGGTTGCTCACCAAACACAAGATCTTGGCCAAGATTGCAAGTTTCTTCAATTAATACATAAAAGGGCATTTATGTCCATTCCATTTTTTTCTAGATTTTTGCAATTGATGATACCCTTAGGGTTTAGGGTTTGTACAATTTAGGGTTTAGGTTTTAACCCTTAACTTTGCAAAAATTTTTAATTTCTAACATTTTCGAATTTTCGGTTATAAAATATTAGAAAATTAACATTTCGGTTAATTGCGCCTAATTGTACAAGTCCGAAGAAGAAACACAGATGCTTTGTGTGTGGGTCAACTAACCACATGGCAAAGAACTGCCTGAAGAAGGGGACGGACGGGAACAATGCCGCCAATAGTAGTAAGTTAGCTATTGGTAGTCCAGCGCAGCCGGGTAGGCCGATGGCCCGTACTTTTAACATGACAGTCCAAGATGCAATGGCATCGGGGGACATATTCACAGGTATTAATTCGGATCAACGACCTAAATGCTTACGTGATGTTTGACTCGGGTGCTACTTGTTCGTTTATAGCATGTGATTTTGCTAGACGATTAGGATTACTTCCCAAAACGTTGCCTATACCTTCAAAGATTAAGGTAGCAAACGAAAGATATAATTCCTATTGAAGATATTCATAGGAGTTATTGCGTAGAAATACAGGGTTATAAATTATCGGTAGATTTGATACCGATAAAGTTAGGAGAATTTGACATAATTCTCGGAATGGATTGGTTGGTTAACCATGGGGCAATTATAGATTGTCAAAAGAAATGTGTGAATATTAGAACGTTAAGACAATCTCAGGTAGTATTTTATGGTAATAAATCACCGGGACGTTCGTGTTGAAAACACAAACTAGGAAATTATTGAAGAAGGGGTGCGTAGGTTATCTGTGCCATGTGCTTGATACCTAGAGAGTGGGGGAGACCATGGAACAAATACCTATAGTGAGTGAATTCATGGATGTATTTTCAAGTGAGTTTTTGGGTCTTCCACCGGATAGGGAGACCGAGTTCATAATAGACATTGTGCTAGGAGCGATACCAGTTTGTAGGGCACCATATCGTATGGCGCTAGTGGAGATGAATGAGTTACTGGTGCAGTTACAAGAACTGTTGGACAGGAAGTACATTCAACCGAGTGTTTCGCCATGGGGAGCACCGGTATTGTTTGTCAAGAAGAAGGATGGATCGTTAAGACTTTGTATCGACTATCGAGAGTTGAACAAGTTAACGATAAAGAATAAATACCCATTTCCCATGATCGATGATCTTTTTGATCAGTTGAAAGGGGCAAAGTTTTTTTCTAAAATAGATTTAAGGACAGGGTATCATCAGCTGAAGGTTAGAAATGAGGACGTACCAAAGATGGAATTCAGGACTCGTTATGGTCATTACGAGTTTCTGGTGATGTCATTTTGGGTTGACTAATGCACCAGATGCATTCATGGATATGATGAACAGAGTGTTCAAACAATATTTGGAACAGTTCGTCGTAGTGTTTATCGATGATATTCTAGTCTATTCTAAGACGCCAGAAGATCATGCCGAACACCTAAGAATAATGTTAGAAACACTAAGGGAGGAGAAGTTATATGCAAAATTCACTAAGTGTGAATTTTGGCTAGATAGAGTACAGTTTTTAGGTCATGTCATTGACCATGAGGGGATTTCAGTAGTTCCAGCGAAGGTGGAAGCTGTGATGAATTGGGAACAACCGATAATGTCGACTGAGATACGGAGTTTCCTAGGGTTAGCGAGATACTATCGGAGATTCATTCAGGATTTTTCGAAGATAGCTACTCCATTGAATAACTTGACAAGGAAGACGGTGAAATATGCGTGGACTGAGAAATGCGAGGATAATTTTCAAGAACTGAAGAAGAGGTTAAGTGAAGCGCATATTTTTTCATTACCCGATGACACAAGAAATTTTGTAGTATGGCAAGGTCATTGCGTATGCATCAAGACAGTTGAAGGATTATGAGAAAGTTTATCATACTCATGATCTGGAACTGGCCGCGGTAGTGTTTGCCTTAAAGATATGGCGACATTATCTTTATGGGGAAAATGTGAGATATACATGGACCATAAGAGTCTAAAATATATCTTCACACAGAAGGAGTTGAATATGAGACGGAGGAGATGGTTGAAGTGGATAAAGGATTACGACTGTGAAATCCTGTATTACCCTAGAAAAGCCAATGTAGTTGCAAATGCCTTAAGTAAAAGGGTCGGGAGAAGTTGTCTATGTTAACGGCTCAAGCTGAGTTAACAACAGAGATGGCTAGGATGGAGTTAGAGTTGAAGTTTCCAAATAAATCGGGATAGAGACTATTTATGTCGGAGATGCAATCTACCATTGTAGAGAGAGTTAAGGAGGTGCAGCTGAAAACTGATGAATGTTACTAGATGAAGAAGAGGTTAACAAATGAAAAAAATATTAAGTACACTCTTGATAATGAGGGATTATTAAGATTTGAAAGAAGAATTTGGGTTCCAAATGAGACGGAATTAAAGGAGCAAGTTTTATAAGAAGCTCACAGTTTAAGGTACTCGATTCATCCTGGTAGTACTAAGATGTATCAAGACCTTCGACAGAGTTTTTGGTGCCCAAACATTAAGAGAGAAATAGCCGAGTATGTGAGTAAGTACTTGACTTGTCAAAAAGTTAAGGCCGAACATCAACGACCAAGTGGCTTGTTACAGTCATTGGAGATTCCGGAGTGGAAGTGGGAGCATATCACGATGGAATTTGTGGTGGGACTTTCGACTACTCTGAAGGGGTATGATGCGATTTGGGTAATAGTGGACCGGTTAACAAAGTCGGCTCACTTCTTGCCAATTAGAATGAAGTATAACTTAGACCTGTTAGCTAAACTATATGTTAAAGAAGTTATTTCTAGACATGGAGTACCAGTTTCGATTGTGTCAGATCGTGACCCACGATTCACGTCGAACATTTGGAGGAGTCTATAAGAACAGTTAGAAGATACGTTGAAGTTGATTACGACATATCATCCACAAACCGATGGACATAGTGAGAGGATAATTCAGACGTTAGAAGATATGTTAAGATCTTGCGTCATGGATTTCAAGGGTAGTTGGGATGATCATCTACCATTAGTAGAGTTTACATATAACAACAGTTATCATGAAAGCATAGGTATGCCACCCTACAAAGCCTTGTACAAAAGAAAATGCAGAACACCATTGTATTGCGATGAAGTGGGAGAACGTCGAATGTTAGGACCAGAATTGGTGCAACTAGCATCTAATATAGTGAAGCTAATACGAATGCGATTGGAAGCAGCTCAAGATAGACAAAGGAAGTTTATAGATTTGTATCGAGTAAATAGGGAGTTTGAAGTAGGCTTGTATGTATTTCTAAAGTTATCTCCCTGTAAAGGAAAGATACGCTTTGGAATGAAGGGAAAGTTAAGTCCCAGGTTTATAGGACCTTTTGAAATATTAGAAAAGGTAGGAGGGGTAGCTTATGTAGTAGCGTTACATCCATACCTGGAACGAATACATAACGTGTTTCATGTATCTGTATTACGTCCCTATAAGCCTGATTACAAACACATAATATAGTATGAGCTGATTCATATCGAGAAGGACTTAACATATGAGGAGATGCTGATTCAAATCATCGATAGAAAATAGCAAGTTCTACGGAACAAAGTTATACCGTCTTTAAAGGTGTTATGCAAGAACCACGATGCCGAAGAAGGAACGTGGGAACTTGAAGAAAAGAAAAAGAAAAATTACCCTCAATTGTTTATGAATTTTTTTTAAGCGAGATTCTGGGGACAGAATCCTTATAAGGGGAGAGAGTGTAATGCCCCTGAAAATCGAACCTTTTGTTAATACTTTTATAATGAATAAAATAATACATTGAATTATTATAAAGTGTTAGTAAGATGAATGTCGTTCTATGTGATAACCCGGGATTTTGAATAATCAAAATTTTACGAATAATTTTTTTTTTATTTAATATCAATATTGATTATCAATTTTGTTACAAGTATTTATGATACGAGTCTCGAGAAGGTCAATTTGTGTATTGACTAATAAATTTATAGTAGAGTTGTGCTTAACAGCTTTAGAAACCCTAACCCTAATTTCTGGATAGGGATTCGATATAAAATATAATTAAAATAATTATATTAATGAGTACACGTTTGTTTTGTTTAGAATTTTTGATCAATGATTGATCGGATAAGGATTAAAATTAGTAAATCATAATAAGGGATTAAAAACCCTAATATATAGTTAGTGTGACGCCCCCAAAATAGGTCTATTCCATCCAACCCATTATGAGTCTCCAAATACATGGTACAGAAAACAACTACAACTTTATTACAACAATTGTCGTGAAAAATCAACAACACATATACTGTGAGTTTGGATACAAATATATACCAAATGTGACATATGTCCCAATCGTGGACAACACCTCACAGTGACACCTTACATAAAGGTATAGTCAAAAACTGTTTTAGAAACTAAAATCTTTGGGAAGTGCTCAAGGAAACCTTTGTACATGGGAGTCCATGCTTCTACGTTATGATAGATATCATATGGCCACAAAATTATTCTTGGTTGACCCAATAGACCCCAAAAAAAAACGAGAAGATTACTATCATATTCTTCCCAATGGTGAGTCTTCTCTTGACTTTATCATTATCTCCACTGTCTCAAATTGAGAATTATACTTCAAACAAACACCAAGATTATATAGGTAGTGCTCGTAAATATACTCAGCAAGTGAATGAGTACAACTTTGTCTTATGATGACACGAGGTTGTATGTCATTAGACATCTTGTATGATAGTGGCAAAACACCCTGCCAACGTTGGGTTCGCCTCTCCCTATATGATTCACCAAATATAACTACTAAAAATGTATACAACACACTTGTCTATACTATTTAGGGAGAACTCCACAGCTAGAGATCACCGTTCTATTCCCTTGTTACCCCCGCTCGACCTAGCTACACTTTTATTACTTGAAAGGAATTGTGAAGCAAAAGGGCGAGCACAACTAGTTCAGTAAAGAATATCATGACTAAAGATAATTAAATTATCAATAGCCTTCGTCAATAATAAATCAGAGATTTAGAACATATGGTAGATGATAAAAATTTCAACCATAGTTGCTGCGGAACGAGCAATCCATTAGAAAAGTCAAATAGACAATACCGTCTAAAAGTCCACCAACAATGTTTTATCCCTGTAACATCAATCAACAGTTCCTTTCCACAATTATATGAATAACTCATAATCTTAATTGTAATTCTAAATTCCTCTTCGCATCCAAGATGAAGATAATTTTTATCACCTGTCTTTACCTAAAACATCAAAGATCATGGTTATACCAAATCACAGTTCATGTTCATAATCATACTAATAAATTCCTCTTTGCACTATGGGCCAAAGATATTCGTCAACAATTTATCTTTGTACTACAGGCCAAAAATATTCAACAACAGGTCATATTTGCACTACGAGCTAAAGATATTCATTAACAGTTCATCTTTGCACTACTGGCCAAAGATATTCATCAATAATTCGTCTTTGCACTACGGGCCAAAGATATCCGTCAATAGTTCATCTTTGTACTACAGGCCAAAGATATTCAACAACGGGTCATCTTTGCACTACGAGCTAAAGATATTCATTAACAGTTCATCTTTGCACTACTGGCCAAAGATATTCATCAATAATTCATCTTTGCACTATAGGCCAAAGATATTACTCAACAGTTCATATTTGCACTACAAGCCAAATAAATTAATATCTCAAAGAAATATATAATCATTTCAGAATTTATATAAACAATAATTATAACCATGTTGATAAATTCACCATTGCACTTAATCTAAAGATATTCAATTATAAATTCAATGGTCATGATCATACCAGTCACAATTCAACTTTTCAGTACTGGCCAAAGAGAACCCTAGTCATGATCATACCAATAATCTATTCATCTTTACACTCCAGTGAAAGAGAATTTCAACATCAGGGTTATAAAAATATTATATATGATAATAAAATCAATATATAGTTTTAATCTCCAAAGTAATATTCATAAATCAACTATAATTTGGTTAGAAAAAGAAACCAATTTTGTAGAGAATAGTACCCATGAATAGTAACTCGTGAATAGTAACTTGCGAATAGTAACTCATGAATAGTAACTCTTGAATAGTAACTCCTGAATAGTAACTCGTGAATAGTAACTCATGAATAGTAACTAATGAATAGTACTCCGTATTCGTACATAGTACCGTATACATAAATAATGCCATATACGTAAATAGTACCATATACATGAATAGTGCCATATACGTGAATAGTGTCGTATATGTGAATAGTAACCCCGACTCAAAAATGTAGAAATTCCGCAATAAGATTCATACCAATATGTCAATATAATGATATTGAAAGAATAACATCATTATGAAGAAAATAACATTCCTTATAATCCCTTACAATCCCTTAAAATCCCCTACCTCAAAACAGCAGCACTTATGACTGGATATCGGATATGACGCTGAAGGAAACGTGCATTGATGAATATCAACTCACCAAGTATCTAAATACTCACAAAATACACTCAATAATCCAGAGAGAGAAAGAGAGAAAGCTTATGTTTCTGGTGTGATTTTCAATTCTAACTTAGCCCTCTATTTATAGAAAAATTTTAGCAGACTTGACCTGCAACCTGATGGCTTTACCTGCTACTATTCCCACCCACCACATTTGCAATAAAATTCAGCACATTTCTTCACCAACCACAAGTGGGGCCCACCCATTTCTAGAATTTTCCACCAAAATTATTTATAAACCTAATTTCTGAATCAGTCGCCTCTTAAAACTCATAACAAATCATTCGTTCATTTTTAACGGTTCAAACTTTGTGGACATATACTCAACTTATATATGTATAACATATCCAAAAATTAGAACGATCCAACGGTCATATTAAAAATTATAACTCACATAATAAAGCTGTAAGAACACTGATTTAATCTTTTAATACCTCCAATCCGACAAAATACTGATAAAATAGCTCAACATTAATTCCTTCATTTATAACAACACAAATAAATCCATCATTTATATCCACATCAAATAAATATTTCTGTATCATATAAATCAATAATTAATTATTCACAAATAATATTACAGAGTCACAATTATGACAACCAGGCCGTTCCCAGGAAAGAGGGGGCTTTCCAATAAGAATTTCTCCTAACTGGTGCACAATTAGGTGACCAAACCTCTCCTTGACAGAACTTTCTAGACATTGCCAATAATGCTATCTAATAATATTATTCAAATAATATGAATTATTGATCTGATAATGAGAAATATTGTGCAGTGATAATTATTGAAACAACAATAATATAAAATATCAACGCAGCAATTATTGAATCAATAAAATAAAATATTGAACAATAATTACTGTAACAATTATTGAGTAGTGCCTTCTTATGTAAGGATCAGTAATTCAAAAATATTGTGTAAAACTGTGTGCTACTGTGCAAACACGCGTATTACTGTATTTTACCCACCGGGTATTCCAACAGTGTTAACGGTAACGATTACGCCGTTATTTATAAAAACTTAATTTTGTCATTTTCTTCATCCGACAGTTATTCTGTTATGGGGCCCACAAATGGCTGCGCCGTCGTACGAATATTCCCTGACAGAAAGAATATTCCATGACCAAACGAATATTCCCCGACAACAATGAATATTTTATAACCATTTGTGTATTTTGAAAAAAAATCATATATCACCCTTAACTTTGACTTTTATCAATTTAACCATTTACTGAATAGTAATTATAAGAAAAAATGAATACTTTTATTTCATAAAATTCGAGGTCTTATAATCTCCCCTCCTTAAGAAATTTCGTCCCCAAAATTTACATACCTAGTATTTCGAAAAGTTGAGAATACCTTGCTTCCATCTTTCATGTCCTCCTGATTTCTCCATTGCTTATCTCCTGTATTTTAGGTATCATTCTAGAATACAGCTTCAAAATAAGGGTTAATTGAACAAATTAACATATAACATAATATCCCGATATTATGACTAACCAACAAATAAGCTTAGGTATGATACACTAGGAAAGGATTTAATCATCTCTCCCCTCCTAGTCCTATTCCCCGATCTTCGCCAAAGATCATATTCCTAAGCTCTGATACCAACTGTGACGCCCCCAAAATAGTTCCATTCCATCCAACCCATTCTGAGTTGCCAAATACATGGTACAGAAAACAACTACAACTTTATTACAACAATTGTCGTGTAGAATACAATAACACATATGCTGTGAGTTTGGATACAAATATATACCATAAAAACTCGCGAGATTCGAATTTTCGGACAAAAGGGCTATTTATTGTGAATTATTGAAGTTCTGAAATAATTGATTTTTGGAAGTTTTAATTGTTTTAATTAACAAAAACATTTTTTGTGTTTGGTTAGCCTCATTAAACACATGCAAGTTGCTGAATTCAGATGGTTTTAGGTGCGTAGACAAATTTATATATATATATATATATATATATATATATATATATATATATATATATATATATATATATATATTATATTAAATTTTCTACTTTGGTGTTCTAAGTATTTTCCTATAAATAGGGTGCTTAGGTTAAAATTGAAAATCACACCAGAAACTGAAGTTTTCTCTCTCTATATTATTGAGCATATTCTTGTAAGTATTTTGAGTATACTTTGAGTATTGTTATACGGTGCAAGTTCAAGTCATAGCCTATATCCGGTGTTTCAACTAGAAGTACTCTCTTTCGAGGTAAGGGATATTATTTTTTTTAAAATGATATTATTTCTTCTAATATCATTATGCCGAAGTATTGATCTAAACTTTTAATCAAATTTGGAACTTTTTGTGTCAGAGTTACTATTCACGTATACGACACTATTCATCAAAAAATTAAAAAATTTCGTTTTTCGTCCAAAATATCTATTCTGGATACTAGCTTTGATTGTATCCATGTTTTGATCATTCTTGAATTTTACCCCACTCTGGTTATTTATGATGTATTTTTGAATGGGAATTGTTTAAAGTACGAATCCTTAATATTTGTTCTTTTGCTTCACTGGATTCGTTTTCTTTAAAATATTTTTCATCATCCTCAATCCTGAATGATGATATTACTGAATATCTTTGGCCTGTAGTGCAAAGATGAATGATTTCTTGATGAATATCTTTGGCCCGTAGTGCAAAGATGAACAGGTGTTGAGATGAACATGACCGACTGATTAATATCTTTGGCCCGTAGTGCAAAGATGAACAGGTGTTTAGATGAACATGACCAACTGATGAATATCTTTGACCTGTAGTGCAAATATGAATATTTGATTCCATATATATATTGATTGATGTTACAGGGATAAAATATCGACGATGAACTTTTAAATTCATATATAAAAGATAGTAGTTTGCATTCTCTACTTAACTCTTCTAATAAATTGTTGTTTCCGCTGCAGTTGTTGATTTAAAACTGGTTGTCTATTGTATTCTATTAGATTTTTCCCTGTTGAAGACTAACGATAATTTGTTGTATATTATCTTAGTCATAATATTCTTTACTGGGCTAGTTGAGCTCACCCTTTTCCTTTTTGTTCCATTTTTCTTCTCAGGAGGCGAGAATGTAGCGAGTACTAGTCGGGGTATGGAATGAAGGTTCTAGAGAGAGTTGTTTAGTAGTCCTCACCATTTTTGTAAAATAATGTATCAATAATTATGATGGGAATTTATTTACTTGTGGATATTGTCTAGACGGCAATATCTGTATTTAAACTCACAGTTTATATGTTGTAATAATAAAGTTGTAGTTATTTCTGTACCATGTATTTGGCGACTCAGAATGGGTTGGATGGAATGGACCTATTTTGGGGGCATCACAGTTGGTATCAGAGCTTAGGGATATGATCTCTGGCGGAGATCGGGGAATAGAACTAGGA
Source organism: Panax japonicus (assembly GCA_020205505.1). Taxonomy (NCBI): domain Eukaryota; kingdom Viridiplantae; phylum Streptophyta; class Magnoliopsida; order Apiales; family Araliaceae; genus Panax; species Panax japonicus. The sequence continues at coordinate 46,135,261 of CM035107.1, forward strand.
GGGAAGAGACGAGTAAATCCTTCGCTAGTTTGTCCTACCTAAGCTTTTTTGTTAGTTGGTCAGTATATAGGGATATTATGTGATATATTGATTTCCTTAATTAACCCTTGTTTTATGACAGTATTTGAGAATGTCGACTGAGAATATTAACAGTGGAAATGAGACCGTGGAGACGTCTGTACTCACCAACGAGGAGAACGTGCAACAGGCTGGCAATGTACCTCCTGTAAACAACACCACTGAGCAGACGATGAACGACGGGTTGTTTAGGAGCTTTTTGCAGTTCATGCAAAACCAGACGAGAGAGACTAGTGTTCAAAATATAGGAGGAAATGATAACAATTCACAGGTTGTCACAACCATGCAGTTCAAAGAGTTGGGACCACCAGAATTTAAGGGAAAGCCAGATCCGATCATGGTGAAAACATGGGTCAAGAAAATTACCAACATATTCGATGTCTTGGGATTCACGAAGGAACAGAAGGTTCCATTCGCCACCTTTATGTTCCGTGGCGAGGCAGACTACTGGTGGGAGTCTGTGAAGCGTACCCATCCTGCCGCACTCAGCATGTCTTGGGAGACGTTTCAGAAACTATTTAATGACAAATACTTTACTGAAAGTGTTCGTCATATGAAGGAAGTGGAGTTCATCAGATTAGAACAAAACAACATGACGGTCTCTCAGTACGAGGAAAAGTTTGCAGAGTTATCTAGGTTTGCACCTCATTTGGTGGAGAATGAGGAACGTATGACGCGAATGTTTCTGAGAGGTTTGAAACCCAGCATACGACAATATCTCATTTCTCATAAATTTTCTTTCTATTCAGATGTTGTCAACAAGGCTCAGTTGTTAGAGCGAGATAACGAGTACGTTCAACCAAGGGACCATAACCAGGATCATACCGAAGATAGCAGTCATCAGAATAACGATAACCAGCGGAGAAAGAAGAATACAGACAAAGGCGGTAACCACTCTGGTGGTAATCGTGGCCATGAAAATAAGAGAAACGATTCAGGAGGAGATTTTAAAAAGAGGAGATTCAACAACGACCATGTGAAGACGTCAGCGCCAGTAGAAACTGGTTCCAAGGGAGGAGAAAGACCACTGGTCGTATGTTACAAATGCGGGAAAGAGTGACATATCAGCCCAAACTGCCCACAACAGTTTAAGGTATGCTATAATTATGGAAAAGAAGGACATATCACTCGAGATTGTACGGTATCGAAACCCAGTCCAGCGAGAATGGTGACTCAAAAGGATGTCCCAGAAAAGTCATACTCAACGGTTCCTGGAAGAGAGTTTATCGTGACCGATCAAAATGCGAGGAACCCGAACTAAGTTAGCACGGGTTAGTTAATTATAAATTCTTGCAAAGTTTATACCTTACTAGATACCGGTTCTTGTTGGGCTTCGGCACAGAAACGCACAGCGGAAATTAAAATTTTAAAGCAATTTCTGAAACCCTAAAATAGGATCTATGCGAAAAATCAATTAATGCAGAGGTTTAGAGATTATACCAGATATGAAAAAAAATGAGAATCTAAAACCGACTGCGCCTTGAATCTCCAACGCAATACAAACCTATTGCGCCTCTACGGTATCCACACGAACGCCGCACGAACCGTCGAACGATTCTGCAATAAGAAGGACTTGCGGTACTAACCACCAAAAGGAATGGATTTTCTGAAACTGTTTTCTCTCTAGTCTCTCTCTAAGAGCGGCTAGGGTTTTTCAATTATAATATATCCCTAAGTAGCTGCTATATATCATATATATAGTAGTTAAAAGGAATTAATCAAATCAAAACCTAATTTCATAAAATTATAATTTATATATATATATATATATATATATCTTAATGAAGTCTTACTTAATTAATATACATATATACAAATTATCCTTTTAATTTAAATTCATGATTTAAATACTATTAATCATATTAATATATTTAAATCCTTAAAATTAAAATTAATTCCCTTTTAAATAACGTTCTATGTGTGTGACCCTATAGGTTATTATTACGTTGGCAATAATTTTCAAATCATATTATAAAATTATAAACAGTGAGCGGCATCTAGTAATGCATCACTACTACCCAAGTAATAATAAGATCGATGATTTGATGCAACCTTTTCGTGACCAATGTTTCAATATAATTTAATCCTTTTAACCTTAATATCCTAGATTAAACTCGAGTCATGGAATGTGTCATAATCTTCATAATTTAATCTGAGTTTTCTTGATCAATGAGTAGACTATATGAAACAAATCACTATTTGAGCATGGCCATGCATTTCATAGTCCTACTCAATCAAGAGGCCTATGGATATCACCCATAATATATAGGATGGTTAAATTCCATCTAGATCACTCATATTTCTCACACGATTAATGATGAACCCAATAATCACCTTTATAGTCCACCCTATTAAAGGTGACATTTGATGATATCAAAGTACATAAATTCTCGTGTAGTAATATAGCGATTTCAGGTCGGAGGACCATTACATCATTGTCACTATGAGAATTGCTAATGACACTTCACATAATGCTCCATATAGAATTCTCATGGTGGGTCTGTCCAGTACATCGTTCTCTAACATGTACCTATGCATTTACTTAATATCTCATATATTTATGACCAATGAGATTTGGTCATCAGTCAATCCACATACTAGTCTCAATGCATCATTGTTGTCCCATCAACAATGATACTCGACTAGGGACATTTAAGAACACTGATACTAATGGTAATATATAATCTCATGTTCAAGTCACATACTTGAAACTATATAATTTGTATCACTATTCTAAGGAATTTTATTATGTTAACAATTATATTATGCAGTAAATAAAACCATAATAAAATCATATATTTATTCAATCAAATATAATATCAAAACGTTAAGAAATTATATCAAATAATTGGCCTCTAGGGCATAATCTCTAACAATTCTACCCATTCTTTTATCTCTCTTGCTTGCGCTCAACGTTTGAACTTGACTACGAAGAAATTAGAATTTTACCTATTTATGGAGACTCCGTTAGGAGAAACTTTCATTACATCCGTTGTTTAGAAATCTTGCTTGATTCAGGTTGGCACTATCACATTACCTGTTAACCTTATTTTTATAGAAATATTCTCTTTTGATGTGATTTTAAGGTTAACTAATCATCATGTCGAAATTGATTACTTTCGTAAGATTGTTAGTTTTCATGTTCCTAAGCAACCTGTTATTCGAATTCAAGCAATCAAACCATTGTAGTCAAACATTTTCATATCAAGCCATGAGGTCATTCGTTTATTACGGATGTCAAGTTTTCTTAGTCCATGTTATGGATTTGAATAAAGACACGTCAGATTTGAATAATATTCCTGTTGTTATTGAATTTTCCTGACGTATTTCCTGAAGAATTTCTTGGCTTACTCCCAAAGCCTGATATTAAATTTTGTATCGACTTTGAACCCGGTACAAAACTCATTTCTAAAATCTCATATCGAAATGCTCCTATTGAACTTCAGGAGTTAAAAATTCAACTATAGAATTTGGTACCTGAGCCTTTATCTGGTGACTTCCTTTGTGGAATGCACCGAAGCCAGACTCTCCGTAGGGGACAATATTCGTGCGATAGTAAACTGATAGGTGTCATTGTAACGTGCTATCCAAGGTTGGCATATGAGTCATAGTAAAGAACAACCTAAGTCGGTAATCAAAATACGTAGCTTTCTAGGCTTAGTTAGTTATTATCGGAGATTCGTTGAAGGATATTCTCGAACCGCTATTCCATTAACGCAACTGACTCTTAGAGATACAAAGTTCAAATGGAGCAAGGAATGTGGGAAGAGCTTCGAAGAACTCAAGAGGAGACTCATTTCAGCACATGTTCTAACCAAGCCATCTTGGAAAAGTGAACGTGGTAGCTGACGTGTTGAGTAGAAGATCGTATACAAGTACGAGTAGGATATTGTCAAAGACTCATTTCGTATAATTTATAAATAATAAAGATAGAGATGAAAACTATAGGTACCCACGTGATGATATACGAGTATAATCGACTTTAATCGATAAAGTTAAAGTTGTTCAAGCTACACACCGGAGCTGATGAATTTGAAGAAGGAGGTGTAAGAAGTTGTTGTTTCAAAAACAAGAATCGGTGAGGTGAGGAAAGCTCAAACCTTCGATTTATTAATCCATTTAAAATTCTCGATCGAATAGGAACTGTGGCCTATAGACTCATTTTACCGCCAAGTATGACGCGTGTTCATAACGTTTTTCACGTATCGATGTAACGTAAATATGTGGACGACCCAAACCACGTCATTGAGTTAGAACCGGATGAGATAGCCGAAGACTTAACATGCGAGGAGGTACCTGTCAAGATCTTGGTTAGGAAAGAACATGTCCTATGTACCGAGGTTATATCACAAGTTAAAGTTTTGTGGAGAAACCATGCTATTGAGGAAATGACCTGGGAGTTGGAAACGGAAATGAAAGCGAGTTATTCTCATCTTTTCGAAACACCAAGTACGTACGTCAATTTCGAGGATGAAATTTCATAAGGAGGGGAGGTTGTAAGATCCCAACTTATTATTAATGAAATTTAATTTTATCTATTTATTATTTTGAAATAGTAAGGGTTGATTTGATTAATGTGGATAGTTATGGGTAAAATATGCAAATATTTCAAAATAAGCAAGTGGTTATAAAATATTCATTGTTGTCGGGAAATATTCGTTTGGTCGTGGAATATTCTTGTTGTCGGGGAATAATCCTACGACGACGCAGTCTTTTGTGGGCCCTATAACGGAAAGCGATTGGATGAAGAAAACGACAAATATAAGTTGTTTAAAAATAATGGCGTAGTTGTTACCGTTAATACTGTTAAAATACTCGGTGGTTAAAACACAGTAGCACACAATATTGCACCAATTATTGATTCTTACGTAAGAAGGCACTACTCAATAATGGTTACAGTAATTACTGTTCAGTATTTTATTTTATTGATTCAATAATTGCTGCGTTGATTTTTTTATATTACTGTTATTTCAATAATTGTCACTACACAATATTTTTCATTATCCAAGCAATAATTCATATTATCTGAATAATATTATTAGATAATACTATTGGCAATGTCTAGAAAGTTCTGTCTAAGGAGAGGTTTGGTCACCTAATTGCGCGCCAGTAAGAAGAAATTCTTATTGGAAAGCCCCCTCTTTCCTAGGAACGGCCTGGTTGCCAGTACTGTGATTCTGTAATATTATTTGTGAATAATTAATTATTGATTTATATGATGAGGAAAATATTGATTTTATGTGGATATAGATGGAGAAAATTTTTTAATGTGATAATTGTTGAAAATTAATATTTTATCTTTTTCTGATAAAATAATTCATTTAAATATATTATATATTTTAATAATATAATAATGATGATATTTTTACGATGAATGTGGGATATATGAGTATATGTGGAGGAGTATTTTTGTTACCAAAAATATTTAAAGCATGTTTTAAGAATTTATCACACCCGTTCTGAGGTGATTTGGAGACTTGTGTCCAGATATCATGGATCTGGATCAGCCGATTAATCCCCGCAGGACCACTTCCGGTGTGCGGAGGAGGGATTCTGAAGTGCCTCAACCCCATTCAGTCAGACAGGCTCGTCGCTTGTGGAGGCGATGATTCGTCATATCCGGGTTAAGGTACCGGATGTTGAGGACGAGGAGGAGGATGTATCGGTTACAACTCCAGCTTCTGCTTCTCATGCTCCCCGCAGAGATCTTCCATGCATAAATGTGATGATTCTAGAGCTTTTTAATGATTTGAGTCGCCACCCCTCAGTTTATTTGCATAAAAATGAGGTAAAATCTTGGTTTGATCTTCCTTTTTTCCTATTGACGAGGAGAAAGAATTCTGATATTGACTTGATTTGTGATGTAGGTTCCCAGCTTTACGCAGCCTCGAGGGAACTAGTTCAGCATACACTCTCTGTATCAGGCTCTGCATCCAGATTACCGAGAGATTGTGCATGGTTAGTGCTTTGGCACGTTCTTTTCCATTCTTCTCCGTCGTTGTCCCTAGGATTACCCCAAGGCATTATCTGAGCACTGGTTTCACCAGACTCAGTCTCTCCATTTGTTGGATTGCGAGGTGATGATGACGCTGATGGATTGGCGGTTTATCACCGGTATGGAGTTTGGAGGGGCGCTAGTGCCTTGTACGGTGAACATTACCCCGACTGCCATCAGATCCTTGCTAGGAGTCTAGACTAAAGCACTCGAGGGAAGGACAGTTCGTACATGTCATTTGAGCATAGATGCTATAAGTGGGCTATTGAGTGAGCCCACGCCCGCTGATGTGAGAGTCATGGATCACATTCTTCAGCGATTGTTCTTGGTTATTATCAGGGGTTGTTTCATAGCAAATAACTCTTCCACAGTGTCATTCGTTTTAGTCAACACCACTTGGGAGGTGGACCGTATTTGAGAGTATGTGTAAGACCCCAACTTTTATGAATAAAGATTAATTTTCTCGAAATATATTTTTGAATATTATGGTGTGGATTTGATATAATGTTATAGTTGTGTGTATTATTTACAAATTTTTCAAAGTAAACAAGTGGTTATATAATATTCGATTGGTCGGAGAATATTCAATTTAATAGGGAATATTCGTACAACGACACAATCATTGGTGGACCCCACAATGGAAGTATTGTCATAGTTAAAAACGACATAATTATCTTTTTATAAAAATAACGGTGAAAATTTTATCGTTAAACTATTGAACTATTCGGTGGTAAAAGTACAGTAATACGCGTGGTTACATAGTAGCACACGGTATTGATTATTGATGCTTACGTGAGAAGTCACTCAGTTATACTCAATTATTGCTAAAGTAATTGCTGCATCATATCTCTCATATTATTGATTCAATTGTTGTCACAGTATCATTTGCATAATATTTATTATTATTAAATCAATAATTGAGATGATAAAGTTATTCATATTATTACTTGCAATACTGACAATGTTTAGAAGTTCTGTCAATTAGAGGTTTGGCCACCTAATTGCGAGCCAATAAGGAGAAATCTTTATCGAAAAGCCCCCTCTTTCCTAGGAATGACATGGTTGTTAAATATTGTGAGTTATAATATTAATGATGAATAAATTCGTGTTGATTAAAGATGAAATTGATAGTTCCATTATGTTGGGATTATTAGTGTTAGTGGAAATCGTCATTTATTTCGATAATAATTGATGTCTGGAGTTTATATTGACCAATCGAGTAATTAATCAGATAAATGAGTAATTAATTGATATTATTTCATATTCTTATAACTATTTGTTCACATGTGTGTACTATTGATTCACATTCATGTACTATTAGGGGAGGTGGTGCAAGATTTATAATACTTGCATGACTAAATTAAAAATGGAGGTATAGATGGACGTACTATACTATAATTAGTTTTTTACATGATTATGCTATTAAGTCACATGAATGAACTATTAATTCACATTATGTACTATTAGGGGAGGTGGTGCAAGTGATATATTACTTGTAGGACTAAATTAAAAATGAAGAACAAGAGGAAGGTATTATACTGTAATATTTTGAGCCCCAAAACGTGCAATTATCAAAACTATATTTTTCTATAAATAGAAGCTCATTCTTATTTCATTCTTACCAATTCACTAAGTCTCACAAGAGCAGTATTATAGAGAGAAAAAAGAAGGGAAGTCTGCTACCTCACTATTCTAGTATCCAATTTGTTCTAAGGTAAGGGGTATTATTTCTTTCGTATTCGTGAAGAGAGTTATTTTCTTTCAATACTCGTAAGGGTTGTTATTCCATTATTTATTATTCTGTTGGAATAACCTGTCTGTACGGTATATCGCATGCCTGGTGAATTCCTTTGTTATTCCATTCTTTATTATTCTGTTGGAATAACATGTCTGTGCAGTCTATCGTATGCCTGGTGAATTCTTTAGTTATATCATTCTTTATTATTCTGTTGGAATAACCTGTCTGTGCGGTCTATCGCATGCCTGGTGAATTCTTTTGTTATTCCATTCTTTATTATTCTGTTGGAATAACCTGTCTGTGTGGTCTATCGCATGCATGGTGAATTCTTCTATTATTCCATTCTTTATTATTCTGTTGGAATAACATGTCTATGTGGACTACCGCATGCCTGGTGAATCATCCTTTGTATTCATTCATTTTTAAATTGTGGAAATAATCTGTCTACGTGGATTACCGCATGGCGGGCAAAAATCCATTTGCAGTTTCATATATTATATTATACTCAGTTGGTTAAAGTTTTGGCTTTTATACTCCATGAAATTAGTAGAATATCCAGAATATTTGCGCTTCATCCAATATCTTTTCATGAAAATATTCTTCTGAGCATTCTTGAATTTTACTCCACAAAACAGTATCATGTTGACAATTTGGACGTTATTAATTTCTGGATAAATTAAATTATAAATCTTTAAAAATTTAACCTTTAACTTGTTTTATTGAATTTTTATGTCATTGTCATCATGCTCATGTTTATAATATGTTGAAATTCATCTGTGGCCTGTAGTGCATAGATGGACTTGGTATGATTATGACATAGGATTATTCGGTTTAATCATGACCGTAATGTTATAAATGATGTGGTAAAAGTCCTCATTGGCCGTAGTGCATTGATGGACAGTTGTTGGCATGATCATGACCATTGATGAATACACGAATATCCTTGGCCCGTAGGGCATGGATAATTTGTGGTCGTGATACTAATGAATATCATTGGTCGTAGTGCAGGGATGATGTGGTTTATTTATTAAGCCGAGTCTCAGTGGTAAAAGTGATGAAAAATCTTTTAAATCATAGAAGATAGTAGATTTTATTCTCTACTTTACTCTTCTAATGGATTACTTGTTCAGCTGCAGTTAAACTTGATGTTTGTTATATTTTATCAGTTTAACACTGTTGAAGGCTAATGATAAATTATTCTGTATTATCTTAGACATAATATTTCTTACTGGGCTAGTTGAGCTCACCTTTCTTTCACTGTTCTCTTCAGGAAATGAGAATATAGTTGGGACAAGTCGGGGAACGGATTGATGGTCTAGATGGTTGTTTTAGTAGTCCTCACTATTTTATAAAATAGTGTGACAATAAATGTAATGAGGACTCCATTGAGTGTGGAAATTGTTTAGATGACAATATTCTTATTAAAACTATTAGATTATGTTTTGTCGTATTTTACACGACTGTTATATAATTAAGTTGTATTTGAATTTTGTACCATATATTTGGCGACTCAAGATGGGTGATGTATACCTATTTTGGGGGCATCACAGTTGGTATCAAAGCATAGGGATATGATCCCTGGCTGAGATGTGAGACAAGAACTAGGAGGGGAGAGACGGGGAATTCCTTCGCTAGTATGACCTACCTAAGTTTATTTGGTATTTAATTGGTCGGTCAGAGTGTAGGAATAATATGTGACATGTCAATTAACCCTTGTTTTGTGGCAGTATTTGAAAATGACATCCGTGAATGTTAAGAATAACAATAGAGCGCAGGAGACCGTTGAGTCACCACAGATCAACACCTAGGATAATGTGCATCAGGAATGCAATAATCCTCAGGTGAACAACAACACTGACCAAATGGCGAATGACGGAATGTTTAGGAGCTTTCTGTAATTCGTGCAACATCAGGCAAGAGAGACTCCTGTCCAAAATACAGGTGGAAGCACTAGCAACTCTCGGATAGTCACCGCTAAACAGTTCAAGGAGCTAGGACCACCAGAGTTTATTGGAGAGCAAAAACCACTTAAGGTGGAGACGTGGATAAAGAAGATCACCAAGATATTTGATAACTTGGGATTCTCGGAGGAGCAAAAGGTTCCCTTTTCCACCTTTATGTTGCGAGGAGAGGCAGATTACTGATGGGAATCGGTAAAGCGTACTCAACCTGCCGCACTGAAGATGTCTTGGGAGAAGTTCCAAGAACTATTCAATGATAAGTACTTTCCCGAAAGTATTCGTCACATAAAAGAGGTAGAGTTCATAAAGTTGGAGCAGAACAATATGACCGTGTCACAGTAAAATGCTATGTTTATCGAGTTATCCGGTTTGCGTCTCACTTAGTTGATAATGAGGAGAGAATGACGCGAATGTTTCTAAGAGGTTTGAAACCCGAGATACGTCAATACATTATCTCTCATAAACTATGTTTTATTAAGATGTTGTGAATAGAGCTCAGTTATTGGAGCGCGATAACGAGTCAACCCAACCAAGAGAAAGTAGTCGGCAAAATGATAATACCAGTGGTAGCAGTCATCGAAGCTATGACAATAAACGTGGAGGGAATCAACATGCCAGAAATGGTAACCACTTCGGTGGTAATCATGGCCAAGACAATAAGAGTTGACATTTCTAGAAGAGGAGATTCAACAATGATGGAAAGACGCAGCACCAGCTCCCATTGTTAAGGAATGAGAATGAACACCTATCATATGCTACAAATGCGTAGGGGAGGAACACATCAGTCCAAACTGCGCGATGCAGTCCAAAGCGTGTTATAATTATGGAAGAGAATGTCACCTAGTCCAATTTTTTCGTGCACCGAAGATAAATCCAGCTGGGATAGAGGCACCAAAGGCCGTCCCAGAAAAGTCAAAACCGGTAGTTCAAGGGAGAGCGTTTGTCGTGACCTCCCAGAAAGCAAGGAACCCGAACGAGGTCATTACGGGTAAGCTTATCATAAACTCTAGAAAAGTATATACCTTATTTGATACCGGTTCTACCCATTGTTTTATTTCTCCTACTTGCTCTCAACGTTTAAATTTGACTCCAGAGAAATTAGACTTTGACTTATCTATTGAAACTCTGTTGGGAGAAACCTTCGTTACATCCACTGTTTATAAGTCTTGTTTGATTCAAATTGGTAACCGCACGTTACCTGTCGATCTTATCTCCTTAAAAATACTTGCATTTGACGTGATTCTAGGGATTGATTGGTTAAATAATCATCATGCTAAAATTGATTATTTTCGTAAGGTTGTTAGCTTTCATATTCCTAATCAACCTATTATGTGAATTCAAGCAACCAAACCTTTATAATCAATCACGGTCATCTCAAGCCATAAAGCTATTCGTTTATTGAAAAACGGATATCAAGCTTTCTTAGCTCATGTCACAGATTTAAAAAAAAATACGTCAGATTTGAATGATATTTCTATTGTTAATAAATTTCCTGATGTATTCCCCGAAGAACTTCCTGGCCTACCCCCGGAGCGTGAAATTGAGTTTGGTATCGATCTTTAACCCGGTACAAAACCCATTTCCAAAGCCCCATATCAAATGGCTCCTATTGAACTTCAAAAGTTAAAAACCCAACTATAGGAATTGTTAGACATCGATTTCATTCGTCCTAGTACGTCTCCTTGGGGTGCTCCTGTTCTATTCGTGAAGAAGAAAGATGGAAGTACGCGACTTTGTATTGATTATCGGTAGTTGAATCATATCACCATCAAAAATAGATACTCGTTACCTCGCATTGATGACCTGTTTGACCAGTTGCAAGGAGCCAAATTCTTTTCAAAGATCGATCTTCGTTCCGGATATCATCAGTAAAAGATTAGTACCGATGACATTCCAAAGACGGCTTTCAGAACTCGGTACGGGCATTACGAATTCCTAGTCATGTCTTTTGGATTGACTAAAGCTCCTGCTGACTTCATGGATATGATGAACCGAGTATTCAAGGAATATTTGGATCACTTTGTGGTCGTCTTTATTGATGACATCATCATATATTCCAAAAACCATGAATATCATGAGCAATACTTGAGGCTGATACTACAAAATCTTCGTGAAAACAAGCTTTATGCCAAGTTGAATAAATGTGAGTTCTGGCTTGAAGAAGTAACATTCCTTGGGCACGTAGTATCAAATCATGGAATATTTATTGACCCGATAAAGATTGAAGCTATTCAAAGCTGGGAGCAACCTAAATCAATGACTGAAGTACGTAGTTTTCTCGGCTTAGCTGGTTATTATAGGAGATTCGTAGAAGGGTTTTCTCGAATCTCTATTCCATTAACTAAGCTGACTCGGAAAGATACAAAGTTCGGTTGGAGCGAGGAATGTGAGAAGAATTTTCAAGAACTCAAGAGGAGAATCATTTCAGCACCTGTTCTAACAATACCATCTGGCTCGGAGGGATTTGTCATCTATAGTGATTGTGATAGCCCCGAATCCGGGCCCCAAATCGCCGCGGATTCGGTATACTTTTTCTATAACTATTTGTGGAAGATATAAACATAAATTGTTTATACATTTAACTTTACACACTTATCCCCAAGGTCGAGTAACCTTAACTTTTACACAATTCATAAACTATCTAAAATATAACACATTTATCAAAATACGCTATTACAAACTAGCCGCACTTTATATCCCAAGCTGAACTTGGCATTATTTTTTTCCTGTATCCGAACACGTTCGCCTTATCTACAATTTTTTATCATGATATAGCAAGGGTGAGCATGAAAGTTGCCCAGCAAGTTTAAATACAATAATATAACGATATATCATGATTGAAGAGTATGAATAATAAGCTGGCTATAATTCATCAATATAATTGAGAACTAGCACGAACAAACTTTTGACTGAACAAGTTTTAAACATGAACAAACATTTCTGAACCAACTGGTAATGAAGGTGATCAGCCTTTCATACCTGACTTATACATGCAATATGTACAGAATACAATTTTCGTGGCAATCAGCAATGATTAACCATCAGCTTAAATAAAACACTCTTATTAGAGTTAAGTATAAAAAAACTTGCTTGAACCGTTGATTACCGCAACACAATTTATAACGCTTTACCCGAAGACCTAATATTAGTAATATAGATCTCCAATATTAGAATAATATCATCACAGTATAATACTGTTATATATATATACATAGAATAACCTAAACACATAACACATAACCCTATCAGTCTATAACACACATAAAACTTAGTATCAAGTCAAACTATTGCAGTCTGAGTTGAACCCGACACAATTCTAACATCCCGACGGTCTAGTCGGAATTTTATCGAGTCTAAGTTCAATTAAACTCTGACTTAACACTTAACGATTAACTCAAATAATTTTCTAAGCAGTCAAAATAATTTTCATTGACTTGTATAAATTTTTCAAATAATTATTACCATTCATCACCATTTTTCAATCATGAAAACCGTATTTAAATGAATTAAATACCACATAATTCCTTAATTATTAATATTCATTTAATATAAAATATTAATGAAAATCATTACATAATATTATAATATATCAAAGTATTTTTAATACCTTAAAATCATGTTTATATGCTTTTTAAACCATTAAATTCATTATCCGATAATTGATATTGAGATTAAAATATTAATATATTCATACCAAAATATCAAAAGTTATATTTTATAACTTAAAATATTTTTTTATAACACTTAAATCATTTTTATATGATTTATAAAGTATTAATTCTATTTTCCATAATTTATTTAATATATCTATTAAATAAACTAATTATTATTAATATTGATTAATTAATGAATTTCATCACAAAATATTAAAAGTCATCAAAAATAACTTAAAATATTTTCTAATATCATAAAATAATTTTTCATGATTTTTCATGAATTAAAATCATTTTTAAATCATTTATTTAATATTATAATTAAATAAGTAAATATCTTTTATATTCCAAAAATATTAAATATTTTCGAAATATACTCAAAATGGTTAAAAACTATTTTTCAGAATTTAAAATAATTTTTTTTAGAATTTATTATGTATTTTTAATAAATAAAAACCATTTATTTCTATTTATTTAATAATTTCTGAAAAATAGAAAATAAAACTGTCACTAAAGGGCCCTATAGCGACAGAACCGTCGCTATAGATATTCTTGGCCAATTTCCAGATCTTCATGTCAGTGCACAAGGGGGGTAGTTTGACCGGGTTTAATTCAGTGTTCTAAATTATTTCTGGGCAGGAATTCATACTAAAGTCGTAGTACTCATGTAATACTACCTCAAGAAACCAAGTTCATGGCCAAACAACACAATAACAGAGAGATCAAGGCTTCCAAAAATTCTGTCAGACGTGTTCTTTGTTTTTCTGTGTTTCCTAGAATCGAGGTACCTACTTTGGGTCCTTATAACTTTCAGTCTATGTATTGTTTGTGTGTTATAAAGATTAAAACTTGTAGTCCTGATGTCAGAATATAACTTCATAACATCAGATTAGTCTAAAAACATCACCATCTCCAGTTTTCAGTCGGTCAAAGTATGGGTCAGACACTGTTCTTCGCGATTTCTGTGTTTTCCAGATTTCGTCAAGAACAGTCGGTCAAAGCTACTTTGACCAAGTGTATCTTGGATCCTGTGAACGATCTGGTGGTTCTGATGGATTAGATGTGTAATATACATGTCAGTCTACAATATTAAGACAACAATATGTCCAAAAGATAAAACGACTGCAAGATCAGAAGCTTGCAAATGCTTGTCAGAAATTTCTGGGGATTTTCTGGGTTTCCAGAAACAGGTTTTGTGTTCAGTCAACTAGGTTTGACCGTTCATAACTTTTGATCTAGACAAGATCTAGACTTGCTTCGAGTTTCAGAGTAAAGACCAGATAACATACTATCAATACAAACAGTCAAAACACAAAAACAAATAGCAGACACCGATCTATGATGTCTGACATTTGACTGTCAGACAAGAATTTTCCAAATTTCCAGATTTTACAAAACATTAAAATCGTGCACTTTGATGTTATGGATCTGGAATTTAACAACCCAGATCACCAATTGACACCCTATTACACAACTTTGAACAATCAATTGCAACATTTAACAACAAATCGAAGGATTTCTAGAATTAGGACTTTTAATACCTTTCTGCTTTGATTTTTTATTTTGATCCTTTGTTGCTGATCTTGGCTTGCCAAGACTTGATCATGACTTAACTTCTCACTCATTTTCACTCCCAAACCCGAATTTTTGGAGAGAGAAAGGCTTGGTTGGTTTGAGAAATAAAGTAAGGGATTTTTTTCTTACTTTTCTCTATTTAATCCAATTGATTCATTGCATCTCATTGCTAGTTGTCTATTTAATCAGATTTGCTGTGATTTTGGAGCCACAATGTCAAAATAGTGGGTTACCAACTAAAGTTATAGCAATTTTTGCAAGTTACATAATAAAATACACTAAAAGGGCATTTTGGTCATTTTCATTTTATTTTTAATGGCATTTTGGACTTTTAATCAAACCTTTAGGGTTTAGGGTTTGTTAGGGTTTAGGGTTTAAAAAACCCTTAGGGTTTAGGTTTTAACCCTTAAATATTTAGCAACTTTAAATTCTAAAATTTTTGGATTAAGGTTTTTGAAATAGAAAAATTAACAAATTTGAAATCGTAATTAGAATTCTCTAATTACATTATAATTTCCTAATCATATATCAATCTTGATAATTAGGACTAATTTATCCTAATTAAAATTGCTAATTTAACACTTAGGGCCACAATTGTACATTAGGTTTCAAAACCACATTTTAGGATTTTAAATAGAAATTTAATATTTTAATTTTAGAAATTAGATTTCGTAATTAGATTAGGGTATCTAATAACTTGACAATTAGGATTTATATTTCCTAATTAACATTGCTAATATAGCAATTAAATCCACCACTGTACAATTAGGGTTCAAAAATTGGAAATTAAGGTTTTCAATCCCACAATTTAGGGTTTCTAATAGAAAATAATTTTCTAAAATAGAAATTAAATATTCGTAATTAGATTAGGGTTTTCTAATTACTTAATCTTGAAAATTAGAATTAATATATCCTAATTAACATTAAAAGTATTAAATTAACACTTTCGTTTTCTCTAATTATAAAATTAGGGTTTCAAATCCGTAATTAGGATTTTAAATTTGGAATTAGGGTTTTGTAAACATTTTGTTAAGATTAACCCTAATTAATCCTATAATTATTTACATTTACGCCATTAAGTTCCCGATTTAGGATTTTATGCACCGAATTAGGGTTTTAAATCCTCGGAACAAAAATTAGGGTTTCAGAACCGGTTTCTAGGATTTCTTATCAGACGTTAGGGTTTTCTAACTGAACGTTGGCGTTCTTAATATACGAATAGGGTTTGACACATATATAATTAATCTGGTCAACCCTTGACCCTTAACCACATTCTGAACACATAACTAACCATAACACAGAACATAGTCACATATACCCTTAATCCTGAATAATTCACCTAAATCCTTCACAGAATTTTGAAATCCTCAAAATTCCATCCTAATAACATCAAACGCATACACTTATTTTCTGTCTAGATCTATTATTTGACCTTAAATCAATCATTTAAGATTTTAATAAATTGTCTAATTTCTTGGGTTGTCATGGTGATGCTTCAAGCAAAGGGTTAGGATGTGTTCTCATGCAACATGGGAAAGTCATAGCCTATGCCTCTCGGAAACTCAAAGAATATGAGAGGAATTATCCTACTCATGATCTAGAGTTGGCAGTTGTTGTCCCCGCACTTAAAATTTGGAGGCATTACTTGTATGGGGAGAAAGTGGAGATCTTTACAGATCGTAAAAGCCTCAAATATTTCTTCACTCAAAAGGAACTTAACACGCGGCAACGAAGTTGGCTCGAACTGTTGAAAGATTATGATCATATTATTCAATAACATCCTGGAAAAGCAAACGTGGTAGCTGACGCATTGAGTAGAAGATCATATGCGGGTACGAGTGCGATATTGTCAACGCAAAGGCCCATTTTGTATGACTTGCAAAGGATGGAGATAGAGTTAAAGACTCCAGGGACCCATGTGATGATGGCTAAAATATGAGTTGAACCGACTTTAATCGATAAAGTTAAAGTTGCTTAAGTTACAGATCTGGAGCTGATGCGTATGAAGAAAAAAGTGCAAGAAGGAGCTATGCCAGAAGCAAGAATCGATGAAGAAGGAATACTTTGAGTCAACTCCAGACTTTGTGTTCCTAACGACCCTGATTTAAAGTATAAAATCATGATGGAGGCGCACAACACGCCATTTTCAATCAATCCTGGGAGTACCAAAATGTATCGTGATCTTTGACATACATTTTGGTGGAGCAATATGAAGAGAGAGATCGCAGAGTTTATTTCAAGGTGTCTAACTTGTCAACGAGTCAAGACGAAGCATCAAGTGCCAAAAAGTCCATTACAACCACTTGAAATTCCAGAATGGAAGTGGGAGCACATTACCATGGATTTCGTTACTGGCCTTCCCAAGGTTTCTTAAGCCATAGATACAATTTGGGTCATTGTTGATAGATTGACCAAGTCTGCTCATTTCTTACATATACAAGAAACTTATACACTTGAACGTCTTGCTCGTATATACATAAACGAGGTTATAAGATTGCATGGTATGCCAGTATCCATAGTTTCTGATCGAGACCCAAGATTCACTTCAAGATTTTGGGTTAGTTTACAAAAAGCTATGGGCACGGATTTACAATTTAGTTCGGCATATCATCCTCAAACGGATGGGTAATCGTAGTGGACTATTCAAACTCTTGAAGATCTATTAAGATCTTGTGTCCTTGACTTCAAGGGAAGTTGGGACAAGTTCTTACCATTGGTGGAGTTTTCCTACAATAACAGTTATCAAGCAAGTATTAGCATGGCTCCATTTGAGGCGTTGTATGGAATAAAGTTCGTTCTCCAGTATGATGGGATGAGGTGGGTGAAGCAACATTTTTGGAAAGAGAGGAAAGCTCAATCCTCGATTCATTGGCCCATTTTTATTACTCGATCGAGTAGGAACTGTGGCCTATAGACTCGCCTTACCGCCAAGTATATCTCGTGTTCATAACGTTTTTCACATATCTATGTTACATAAATATGTGAAAGACCCGAACCACATTATTGAATTATAACCGGACGAGATAGCAGAAGATTTAACGTATGAAGATGTACATGTTAAAATCTAGGATAAGAAGGATCATATTCTACGCTCCAATGTTATACCTCAAGTCAAAGTTTTGTGGAGAAACCACGATGTTGAGGAAATGACATGGGAGTTAGAATTTGAAATAAAGTCAAGGTATCCTCACCTCTTCGACATACCAGGTACGCACCCTAATTTCGAGGATGAAATTTCATAAGAAGAGGAGGTTTTAAGACCCCAACTTTTATGAATAAAGATTATTTTTTCTCGAAATATATTTTTGAATATTATGGTGTGGATTTGATATACTGTTATAGTTGTGGGTATTATTTACAAATTTTGCAAAGTAAACAAGTGGCTATATAATATTCGATTGGTCGGGGAATATTCGTTTTAACAGGGAATATTCGTACGACGGCACAATCATTGGTGGACCCCACAACGGTAGTATTGTCGTAGTTAGAAAACGATAGAATTATCTTTTTATAAAAAAATGGCGAAAGTTTTACCGTTAAAATGTTGAACTACTCGGTGATAAAAGTATAGTAATATGCGTGGTACTACATAGTAGCACACGGTATTGATTATTGATGCTTACGTGAGAACTCACTCAGTTATACTCAATTATTGCTACAGTAATTGTTGCATCATATCTCTCATATTATTGATTCAATTATTGTCATAGTATCATATGCATAATATTTATTATTATTAAATTAATAATTGAGACGACAAAGTTATTCATATTATTATTTGCAATATTGACAATGTCTAGAAGTTCTGTCAAGGAGAGGTTTGGTCACCTAATTACGCGCCAATAAAGAGAAATTCTTATCGAAAAGCCCCCTCTTTCTTGGTAATGACCTGGTTGTTCAATATTGTGAGTTATAATATTCATGATGAATAAGTTCGTGTTGATTAAAGATGAAATTGATAGTTCCATTGTGTTGGTATTATTAGTGTTAGTGGAAATCGACATTTATTTCGAAAATAATTGTTGTTTGGAGGGTATATTGACCAATCGGGTAATTAATTGGATAAATAAGTAATTAATTGCTATTATTTCACATGCTTATAACTATTTGTTCACATGTGTGTACTATTGATTCACATTCATGTACTATTAGGGGAGGTGGTGCAAGATTGATAATAGTTGCATGACTAAATTAAAAATGGAGGTACTATACTGTAATTAGTTTTTTCACATGATTATACTATTAAGTTACATGAATGAACTATTAATTCACATTATTTACTATTAGGGGAGGTGGTGCAAGTTTGATAATACTTGCAGGACTAAATTTAAAATGAAGAAAAAACGGAAGGTATTATACTGTAATATTTTGAACCCCAAAACGTGCAATTATCGAAACTATATTTTCCTATAAATAGAAGCTCATTATTCTTTCATTCTCACCAATTCACTAAGTCTCACAAGAGCAATTATTATAGAGAGAAATTATAGAGAGAAAGAAGAAGAGAAGTCTGCTACCTCACTATTCCAGTATCATGTTTCTTCTAAGGTAAGGGGTATTATTTCTTTCGTATTCATGAAGAGAGTTATTTTTTTTCAATACTCGTAAGGGTTGTTATTCCATTCTTAATTATTCTATTGGAATAATCTGTCTGTGAGGTCTATCGTATGCCTGATGAATTCTTTTGTTATTCCATTCTTTATTATTCTGTTGGAATAACCTGTCTATGCGGTCTATCGCATGCCTGGTGAATTCTTTTGTTATTCCATTTGTGATGCGCCCAAATTCGGGTAGCTTCCAACCCGACAGATGGCGCTCCACGATACTACATTTCATACAATCATACCATTGAAATAACAACAAAATGAGTGTAATTACTATCTTTGTATTACATCTATTATAAATCCTTTCCAGGGTTCATAACCGAATACATTCGTTGTTCTTCATAAGTATATTACATAGAAATATACTAGTCTATTACAGGACGATTAATTGTCCATCTTAGCCTTGCCTTTATCTCTCATAGAACTCTCAGTTCGTTCGGCTTTAGCTGCAAACATATGGTTCAAGCAAGAATGAGCATAACTAGATCAACAAGTCTTAACAATGAAACATATGAATATCACATCAGTAAGTACATGCTTTATATAAAATATCAGAACAATTATTTACTAAGCATCCTGAATCATTTGACTAATACTTCTACTACAACAATTATAGAATATATATAATAGTTTAGGACTGATGAACCGGCCAATAGACCATGAACATACTCTTTTCGTTTTTATACTTGAAAAGGATATCATGCACTAAGGTCATCCACCCGTCTTTACTTACGAGCACTTCTAGGTGATCAGTCTATTGTATTCTATGTTGATCAACACTCTTACGTCAAACGTATTTACGTTTAACATTTGGCAACCTTGGATGCCCATCGAATAATCGATGAAAATACTTTTGTTTGTTCATAGACAAACTTACCTTCTCATCCATACTAAATACTTGGCATAGGATAGCGTTAACAGTTCTATATCAACAAACTTGTAACCAATTCAATCTATCCTTCAATACTTTTCTAGCCTAGATAAAATAGGCATCGACTCTTTTTTATTTACCATTTATGCATTGTATATCATGCATTACAAAAAAAACTTGCCTAACACGAAGGTCAGACAAGAGTTAAGAAAGACTTGCCTTCAAGCGCCTTCAAGTATATATTCCAACTAATCTCAGTCTTTACAGGATCTACATGATACATTCACATAGCACACTATAATTAGTTATCAAACAAACTCACTTTACGATTCTAACCAACTTCTTTCTCTTCTATGTCTTACTTGTTTTAACTCCGTTATTAAAGTCGATTCGACTTTCTATACTTCGTTACGTTTTATTAACATTCTTACGTTCTTAGCCAACATTCGATCATTAATGGTTAATTACCAATGTTGAACGTCGTTCACGGTTCACTCATTACGTATTTGCGTTCTTCGTTTAATTTCTATTAAACCTTACCCATTCTTCTTACATTAACATCTTATAAGTGTTTTAAAGTAAGTCTCATTATGTACTTTAAGTACCTTTAACATCTTACTTTAGGTCTACATTAAAAATGGAACTAAACCTAACTTGGTCAACTTGTTTCCACTGCCGGCGCTGCGGCGCGGCATCCTTTGTATATTAGTGGCGCTACGACGTAAGTTAACAGGGTACTCGGCCGAGTCTGGCACTGCGGCGCCACCACTTTGTACTGGTTTTGGCGCTGCGGCGCAGAGTCTGTGCACCAGTTAGCCAAAACAGATTTGGTTTCTTAACGAAACTCTCGGCTTCCTAATTTGTTCGTTTTACATCTGAATTGACCCATTCAAATTCCTACAAGTTAGGAATTACATCCTTTACGTGTTCATATAAGAATTTCATATTTTCGAATCTGTTAACTCAGAATTCACCTTTAAGTTCGTTTTTAAGCGTTCGTTTAACGTTTTCACCCGTTAAATACTCGATTTCTTCGTTATAAGTCGGAATGCGACGATTCCTTCGCCAACGACTCTTAATTACCTTATCTCATGTGTTGACATTGGAAACTGACATTTTCAAGTCACACGACAACTTTTGACCTTTGATCCGGACTTTATGTATTTTCGACGTTTAACGTCTATTTCCGTAAAATCCGCCATAACTTCGTTACTAATGTTCTCTAAGCCAAATCACATGGAATAATCCATGGAATTCATATCTACATCCTAACCAATCAAGATGCATATATCTTAGCTACAAAGGTTTCCAAAACGTTCAATTATAACTAAGTTAACTTTCAAGACTTTCTATGGGTTTAACTCACGTAAACACTTACGATTTCTATTTGGTCATGACCTATCAATGATTTGGTCATTAAAAGGCATTTTTATATCTTCTCTATAAACATTCTCCACTCATTTACGATTCTTCTATGAGAAAGAAATCGAAAAGAATGAAGATTACGGTTTATAGGAATTTACCTTTGAAGTAGTTAACGTTCTTGATAAACGTCTTTTGGTTTGCTTGGAAGTATAAGGATTATAGGATTCTAGCTCTTTTCTCTCTCTCAAATATGTTGGACAAACTTTGTAAAACAACAAAAATCCAACTCTTAGCTTTCTATTTATAGAAAACTAAATAAGGGAAAAAATGTCCAATTTTCCACCTCCTTACTTAATTACCACTTTGTAACCAAGTAAATTACTTGGTGACCAAGTGATACACTTGGCTTGCACACCAAGTGGCTGGCCCACCATGCCCATGTGTCATCCCCATGGGTTGTTGTGACGCCCCCAAAATAGGTATACAACCCCCATTCTGAGTCGTCAAAATACATGGTCCAGAAATAACTACAACTTTATTAATACAACATAAAAACTGTGAGTTTAAATACAAATATTGTCATATAGACAATATCCACACTCAAATAAGTCCTTAGTACAACTATTGATACATTATTTTACAAAAATGGTTAGGACTACTAAAATGACTTCTAGAACCATCATTCCACACCTCGACTAGTACTCGCTACATTCTCACCTCTTGAGAAGAAAAATGGAACAACAAGGAAAAGGGTGAGCTCAACTAGCTCAGTAAAGAACATTAAGACTAAGATAATATAAAACAAATTATCGTTAGTCTTCAACAGGGAAAAATCTAATAGAATACAATAGACAATAGGTTTTAAATCAATATTCGCAGCGAAAATAATAATTCATTAGAAGAGTTAAGTAGAGAATGAAATCTACTTTCTTCTATATATGAATATAAAAGTTCATCGTCTATCTTTTATCCCTGTAACATCAATCAATATATAGCTTAAGTATGACATACTAGCGAAGGATTACTCATCTCTCCCCTCCTGGTACTATTCCCCGATCTCCGCCAGAGACCATATCCCTAAGCTCTGATACCAACTGTGATGTAGTAGCCCCGAATCCGGGCCCCGAATCGCCGCGGATATGGTACACTATTTCTTTCACTAATTGCGGAAGATATAAACATAAATTGTTTATACATTACATTACACACTAATCCCCAAGGTCGAATAACCTTAACTTAAACACCATTCACAAAGTATCTATTACACAACAATATTTATCAAAATAAACTATTACAAGATAGTCGCACGTTTTATCCCAAGCTGAACTTGGCGTTAACCTTTTCTTGTATACGAACACGTTCGCTTTATCTGTAATATTTTATCATGATATAACAAGGGTGAGCATGAAAGTCGCCCAACAAGTTTATATACAATAACATAACAATATATCATGATTGAAGAGTATGAATAATAAGTTGGCTATAATTCATCAAGATAACTGAGAACTAGCATGAACAAACATTTGACTGAACAAGTTTTATATATGAACAACATTTCTGAACCAACTGGTAATGAAGGTGATCAGCCTTTCATACCTGACTTATACATGTAAGATGTACAGAGTACAATTTTTATGGCAATCAGCAATGATTAACCATAAGCTTGAATAAACTACTCTTATTAGAGTTAAGTACAAGAAAACTTGCCTGAACCGTTGATTACCGCAATACAATTTAATAACGCTTTATCCGAAGACCTAATATTAATAATATAGATCTCTAATATTAGAATAATATCATCACAGTATAATACTGTTAAATTTATATCCACAGAATAACCTAAACACATAGTACATAACCCTATCAGTCTTTACAACACATAAGACTTAGTATCAAGTCAAACTATTTCAGTCTGACTTGAAACTGACATAATTCTATCATCCCGACGGGCTAGTCGGACAAAAATCGTGTTTAAGTTCAATTAAACTCTGACTTAATACTTAACAATATCACAGATAACTTTCTTATCAGTCAAAACATTTTTCCTAGGCTCGTAATAATTTTCGGATAATTATTACCATTTATCAACATTTTTCAATCCTTAAAACCGTATTTAAATGAATTAAATACCACTTAATTCCTTAATCATTAATATTCATTTAATATAAAATATTAATAAAAATCATTACATAATATTATAATATAATTATAATATCACAAAGTATTTTTAATACCTTAAAATCATAATTATATGATTTTTAAACAATTAAATCCATTATCTGATAATTAATATTAATATTAAAATATTAATATTTTCATGCCAAAATATCAAAAGTTATAATTTATAACTTAAAATATTTTTATAACACTTAAATCATTTTTATATGATTTATAAAGCATTAATACTAATTTTCCATAATTTATTTAATATATCTATTAAATAAACTAATTATCATTAATATTGATTAATTAATGAAATTCATTCCAAAATATTAAAAGTCATCAAAAATAACTTAAAATATTTTCTTATACCATAATATTATTTTTCATGATTTTTCATGAATTAAAAACTATTTTTAAATCATTTATTTAATATAGTAATTAAATAAATAAATACTATTTATATTCCAAAAATATTAAATATTTTCAAAATATACTCAAAATAGTTAAAAACTATTTTTCAGACTTTAAAATAATTTTTCGGAATTTATTTTGTATTTTTAATAATTAAAAACCATTTTTTTCTAATTTTAAATCAATTTCCGGAAAATAATAAATAAACTGTCTCTATAGACCTTTAGCGACACTTGTCTGTCGCTATAGGTATTCTTGGCTCAAGAACACTGACAAATCAGTGTGCGAGTGGGCTGGTTTGACCGGCTTTATTTATCAATTCGTGCATGTTCTAGTTTAACTAAAACCTCAATCGTATAGATTACATGTAGCACTACCATTATCGACCATTAACAGAGTCATACCTTAACAGACTAGCAAGATCTGCTCCTTCAAAGTTATTGTCAGAGTGCTGCTGGGTTTTCTGGGTAACCCAGAAACCCAGACAGTTTCATGGTCTCATTTTCCAGTCAATTTAATTCGGTTTTCTGGTCATGATTAATGTGATTTCATGGTTGATATCTATAGTCCACATGTCAAGGAACATGTTTAAAGTAACATAACATTTTAAAAACATCTAAATCGCCAGAATCCGTGCGGTCAAACTCTGTCAGAAATTTGGCTCATGAACTTTTCTGGGTTTTTCCAGAAAATTAAAATCAGCTTGGGTGGACTACTTTGACCACCTGTTACGTTTGATTAGTTGACTATTTAAGACATTTAAAGGTATTTAGTTATAGTCCAGACAACAGGCTACACAATTAATACAACAACAATAATAAACAACATAATACCAGACAAATCAAGGCTGGACAAAACCTTGTCAGGCGCTGATAACGTTCTTTTGGGTTGCCCAGATTTTGCTTGGTCAAGCCCGGTCAACGGACTTTGACCTTTAATAACGTACGATCTAGACCTGTTATGGCTTTGGTTCCCACTCCAGATCAAATAACACATAACAAGCTACCTATTTCAACTTTAAAACAACAAAACTCAACAACAGAAACGAATCGAAGGCCGCTGACATTAGGTTGTCAGGCCATCTTTGGTGTTCTTGGTCAGATTTTAAAAACTTCAAAATCGAGCACTATGATGTTATGAGTTTGTGTTTTGACAACCCAGATCATCATTTGACACCTTATAACACATATTTAACCAATCAATTGCAACAATTATCATAAAATCGAAGGATTTCAAAATTTAGGATTTTATACCTTTTTAGCTTGATTTTCAATTCTGACTTTTTGATTCTGATCTAGGCTTGCTAAAACTTGATCATGGATCATCTTTTCACTCTCCCTCACTCCAAATTTTCGGATTTTAGAGAGAGGATTGCTTGGGAGAAAAATAAGAGTAAAATAGCTTATTTCTCTCTCTTTAATTCTCTTATAATACTTAGATTCAATGCATGATGCTACATAGCTACTGATTTGCTGGATTTGTAGGACATAAAAGTCACATTCTAGGCTAGGTTAGGGTTAGGGTTGGTCACCAACCCAAGATATTGGCTAGATTTGCAAGTTGCTTAAATAATACAAAAAAAAGGCATTATGGACTTTTCCATTTATTTTCTAGGATTTTACATGTGTTGCAAACTATTAGGGTTAGGATTTGGATCATTGAGAGTTTAGGGTTTGACCCTAAAAATTTAGCAACTTAGTTTTTAACATTTTCCAAATTCATATTTTCAAAAATAGAAATTTAACATTTTTAACTTATAATTAGGATTTACTAATTATATTAAAATTCCTTAATCATACTTTAAATCTTACTAATTAGGATTAGTATTTCTTAATTAAAATCGCTAAT